>CM076723.1:9848689-10505356 GCA_038501795.1 Pseudopleuronectes americanus
GGTGCTGAGAGGCAAAGGGCTGAAAGTGCCTGGCGTACTGCAGGGCCTCCATTTGGTTGCCGATTCCTCCGCTGAGCAGACTGATGAAGTACAAGCGGTGCAGCTTGAACTCTAAACTGCTGTTTAGGTCCAGGAGGCGCTGCCGATTCGTCACAGCCCACCTGGGAAGACACAAACATGAGGTACAGTCAGATTTAAAGTCATTCAGTTGGTTAGACAGATCATTCTAAAGTTAGTAATTTATCAGCATCACCAACATTGGTTTAAATGTTATATATTTGACATTAAGCGAGTATCAATCATAGATATAGAAATTCTGTAACTGTGTTAAACATCTAGAGTCCACTCCATTATTCAAGCAGATAAGATAAGTATCATAACATTTTTACAACTATGAAACAAGTTTTATAATCATTTATTTTTTTAATATTTCTGAGGCATTAAATTTAGATTCAATAAACCTATACAGACTCATCTCTACATTTGCAGTGTGATAAATCAGTTAAATGTCTTATCAAAGCAAACATAAACAAAACATACTCTAGTGCCGGCCGGAGGTCCTGCATCCTCAGAGCTTCCAGGATCCTGTTCAGCTCCAGGAAAGGCTGCTTCATACTCATGTCTATAACTACACCAGACTCCTGGAAAATGACACAACTTATATCTTGAGAAGAACAAGGTCAACATTAAATTTAACTTGCAACTTTCAGAAGGAGGTTATCACACAGTCTTGTAGGTAAGTTTACACCAAACAACATGGGAATAAAAGCATCACTGTTAATTACCTGACACAGATCCTCTGCTACACTGAGCATCCCTTGTCTGTACAGGTGCTCCACAATGGTCTCACTCAGGTATTTCTGTCTCTCTGGGGTGTCCCACACCGTCTCTGCCACCACAGCACTGATTTCTGCATCAAAATTCTGTAACGATGCATTTCAGAGGTGATTCTTTGTGTATCGAACGTGTTCGATTTTTAAGTTACTTTTGAAATTGTTGCCTGTCCTTACTCTGTCGATGGCTTTGCCCACTTTTGACACACTGCCATGGATGTCCTTATGTCGGGAGGCGAGCATCTGGACTGTTTCTTTGATATTCTTACAGCACTGGGCCATGGTCTGAGACAAGACCGACAAGTCTGCATCTTGTACTCCTAAGAGAGAAAAAGGCGAAATTTGCACTGTTTACAACAAAATATGTGTCGGTTTTGTTATGACGAACAAATAAATCCCCCAAAATTTGATTTAATGCATTCAACTAACAAAAGTATCTTAAGTATTCAGTCACTGTATGTGTGCAAGATTTTCTTACCAAAAGCCACTAGCTGTCCTCGGATCTCACAGACACTGCGCAGGAGTTCGTCTAACCTCTCCTCAGACTGGTGGCCATACATGACGAAGCGATGGAGCACTTTCTCCAGCTCCCGCTCCACACATGCACACTGTTCCATGATTCGGCTGGAACACTCACACACACATACACACAACACTGACACCTAGATTTAAGAGAAAAAGGTTCATGGAATTAACAGCATAACTCTACTGAGGCAAAACTTTTGACATTTTTCAGTAGCTATGAGTTCGATAACAGTACATCAGCTGATGCTTAGTACTTCTGGAACAGACATGAATCTTCTAGTTCACACAATATTAAGTTGATGTCCTCCAATAACTTGTTAAACGTTACATGAGAGAAATGAGCCCAGCCAACTCTTTAATCAGGCTCTAGATTGTGATTTTTTTCTTTACAGTTTATGTGGTTTGTAGTTTGCTGCAACACAAAATAAAAACGTACAAATTCGTTGTAAGGAACTGATTAAAGGATTACGGATCCCATTGTATTTAGTACCCAGTTAAAGCCCATGTTGAAATGAACTGATATGTTATTGACAGCCTGACTGTGACGCTGCTGCTGTCAGAAGCCCCGAGGTACAGAGATGCGTTTAAAGACCGTTGACACTCGTTATTTTCCGCGGAGAAAAGGAAAAGAAGAACTTATCCTTTCCTGCCCTGATTCAAAGTTTGGCCTGGTGTGGCTCCACTAACAACCACCAAGGCCTCGACATAATGACAACCAGGCACACAGTGTACTCTGCGGCCTGGTGTTTACTAACGTGAGCCGCCGCTAGCGTCTCAAAGTGCGAAGAAATCCCGAGGCGAAGAACGAAAAATTAACCTGGGATTAAGTTCACTGATGTTATTACTGCCGTGTCATGTTAAAACTATGACTCGTCTCGGGTTCAGCTTTGCTGTAAACTCACCGTCCGTGAGCTCAACACGGAAAATGTCCACCTACGGCAACAACACAAACGCAAGCAGCACTGATGTTTCACCGATCAAACTCCACGTTCCGTAGTTTTATTAACGGCTACTACTTGTAGACTTGGAGTAGCACCAAACGCCGACAATATGTTTGTATTCGACGCGCACATTGCGAATATTTAGCAACATCAGAGCTAACATAAACAAACGCGATCACAGTCTCTAATCACAAAAGCTCGCCATTGCTAGCGGCTAGTTAGCTAGTTGACGTTAGCAGCTGCTCCCTGACACGGTCCAAATTATTTCAGGAGAGAATGACAACCCGCTCATTTCGTATCATCCCCACATTTAAAACCTCCAGAGCCGTTTAATTCATTTTTAAGATGTGGTTGAATAAAAAACACTCACCTTTCGTGCTGATTAGTTAGCAAACATTAGCGTTAGCCACTTGCCTGTAATGGCAACACTTCACCAGCAGTTGTAATGCGGAACTTCCGGTGTCGCATTCAGCCTCAGCTGGACGTTTCACAATAAAAGTCGTATTTCCTCCGGGAAATCCAAGGCTAGTAGCTTTCATCTCGATGTCGTTCCCACACGATGAAGTTTTGAAGCTGTGTCACAATCCACTCCCTGAATGTTGCAACAGGATACTGAGGCATCACAGTGTAAATACCCTTTTAAGTTTGAATTTTGGCAAAACGGAGCTATATTTGTTTAATATGAAGGATCGAGTTTTGGGTTTAGTTTAACCTGTAGCAAATGCAATGGATCTTATTTGTAAAATCAATATCATTTAATGATTTAATCAAAAAAAAACTTGTAGCATACTACTACTAATAGCATAATAGTAGAAAATATTCCCGTCCACCAAAATTAGAATATAGCCAATATTTTTGGATTGTGTTACTTGTCTAGACTTTGCTCATGCAGATCATCACACCCTAAAAAGAAACTAGGTCAGTTAGAAAAGATAGATTTGCAATGTGATCCTATGTTTATAATCTTTGTGTTTGTCATGAATACTAGCACCTAAATAACTCAGTCATGAGACTGGACCCTTGTTGGGCGTCAACAACCACAGACAGAGCCTCTGCAGGAAAAAGCAGCTGTGATGAATTTCTAAAAAATAAGTAATTTGTATTTATCTTCACACACAAAAGGAGGTGTCCCAGAACATAAGCATCCTCGCCAAAACCTTGATTTAAAAGTATTGCATGTTTGTTCACTAATAGCTGCCCAGGCACGGGTTGTTGGTGTGTGTTGAGGGTGAGGCCTTTAGACTTGGGGCAGGCTGCTGTGATCTAATCTCTCAGCGATGTAGACTAAAGCTCCCCATTGCTGAGGTGCTCATCATTCTTTCCCCGTGAGTCCTCCTCCAGTTTGCTGTGCTGCCATGGCCGCAGAGGTTGTGTACATGTATGTACTGTATGCATTTCATCCTCTGTAACCATATGCAACTGTATTGTGCTCAAAGGCAATTGTTTTCACTTTTACGCCATAGTACCCAAGTGATACCAATGTGTATTTTCAAATCACAATGAAATAGTCTATTTTTGTTTACTGTACACGCTTTAAATCTATCTTCTCTGCTCAGACTTCAGAGGGATGATCATCCCCGCTTGTCATGCCATTCCAGCCTCAAGTGAAATCTGAAATTACTTACCAGACAATTTTGAAAATGTATCTGGAGTCTATAAACATCAATTGATTCATAGAGAATGAATGGTGAAAAGAGATATGTAGCTGTTGAAAAGGTCTGCAAGTTTAAAGCCGTTGCAATAACCGCACCAAGGTCAGAGACTCGTGTTCTGACAGCTACACCGACAATGTATGCACTCGTGACAATGTTAGACTCTTCAGAGAGAAGATTCGGCCAAATTACAAATGCATGATGACACACATACCATAGCTTTTTTCCATACTACAGATATAATATACCCACAGTTTCAACTTTGTGCAACATTCAGTCCGGGCGGCAATCGAAGATTTTCCATGACTGATGATGAATGGTAATGTTATGAGGTGTTGGGTTAGGGATGCTCAGACAGACTCAGTGGGGCTCAGAGAGTAATGTTATTCTCAAACGAAAGATAACTGTTGTGACCCCATTTGTTGTGACAGTTTTGATTTCATGTGTTGTTGTGCGACAGTCAGTCAAGCTTAAGTGTGAAAATTTAAATTATATAGTTTATAGTTTTCTTGAAAAAGAAGATATACAGACATTGACAGGAAAAAAGTGACAGAAAACATGTGAGCGCCACAACATAGTTATGCAAGTGTTGCTACCTTAGGAGTTTTGCATGTGAGCTCCGTAAGTCGGGTGGTCTTTCTTAACCTTTGACCTGTTGTACCCCAGTTACACCATAGCATTCACACCCTCACTCATACACACACATGCATAATTGTGTACACTAACTGTAGTGTCGAAGCGTTGATGCTTAATATAGCCTCCTAGTAGTGGTCAAGTGGACAATGTGTGGCTGCACTTTGAGTTTGGTATTTCCCCTTTCTTTCCCCACCACCGTGCCCAGCTAAAGCTATGGCTATCATGGCCCTGATAATATGGGTCTATATATAGAGGAGCCCTGTGACTGAGCCGGCCCTAAGTGTCAAATTCCAGGCACACTCATCCGTCCTGGCTGGATCAGCACCTGCTTCTAACTATAAACCCACCCACCCCCTGCGCTGCACCCCAGGCCAGCTCCGACTGAAAAGCCACTGCCCAACCAAACTCCAGTTTGGAGAAGAAAAAAGATCCTGGTTAGAGTCAGTGAGTGCTTACCCAGAGGCCGGCTCAGAAGGGAGGGGCAGAAATAGAGATGGGAGCATTGGAGGATGTAACATGTCTGAGCGAGATGCCCGTGTTTGCTTTTTCTATTCAAGTCTGATACATGGCAGCGTGGCACTGCCAGACTGAGCGGAGCTGCTCAGTCCTGGATTCTCCATATGCACTGAGGTCTCGTAAGCTTGGAGCGTGCTGGTGATTTTGAGAGGCAACTCACTGGATGACAGACAGACATTGCAACACAGAGCAACTCAATGCCCCTGGGAAAGATTCATCATTGGCCAAAGGTACAGTACCATTCATTCTGTCTCTCTCTACTTATTGAGCAGCCTTTCTTTCTCTTGACTGTTTCTCACCAAGGCAACGTGGAGAGCAACGTGGAGTGGTATGTACAGAATCAGGCCGAGCAAATAATGTAAGATTAATTTATCTCAAATTATAATGTAATTCAAATTTGAAATAAGATGCATTTATATTATTCTTATATATATAAGAATATCTTGATAATTATCTTATGAACCTTTAAGCAGACTAAATTTCTGGTATGTAACTTAAGTGTTTGCCAACTTTTTGTAAACATTTGTATAGGCTCTTCAGTTCATTCATTTCAGTTTGCTTGCTGTTGCTTTTTAAGGCATAGTGACAGAGTGAGTTATATTTATGATCTGAACCCCTTTTGGGGGTTGAAGATATTCTTTTACTGCTGGCAACAAAACAGAAACACTTGTCTGCAACGTTGCCTGTCAAATGTTGCTCTTGGTTTAAATGAATGAGATACACATCCTGCAGGTGACCATATCTTCTTTCCAGTCCAGGACCAGATCCCAGAGCAGACTCAGAAAGTGGAATGGACTGGCCACAGTGATAATTTGAATTTTGTGAACTAGCGATGGACAGCTGGACTCTTCAAGGAGACAGCTACTCCTTCCTACGCAGTGCGCCCCGCACCTTTACCCTTTGCCATCGTGACGGCACCCCCAACCACGTAGAACTCTTTGACATCATCAACGTCCCCACTCAGCGCAGCGCCATCTCTGAAACCACTTGCCTGTGTGACATTTTTGGAGACGACTGTGAGTCGCCCTCCCTCTCAAGCAGCCCTGCTGTAGGGGCCTTTGTCCTTTCTAAGAGGGAGGTGGACGGGACAGCTGCTGCATCACCTCTGGTGGATGATCTGAATGACTCTGGCTCCTACCACACTGCACACGGCTCCAGTGAAGGAGAGGAGGGATTTGAAGATTCAAGAGATAGGCTTTACAGCCCCCCGTTGCAGAGCCCGTCTTCAGAGAGGTTGCAGTCAGAAGGCGAGGGACTGAGTTCAGAACATTTAGACATCTCTGAGGACAGTAGCCCAAATTTAGAACGAAAAAGTAAATCAGCAGTCCCTCAGCTTAATAGAGCTAGCCCGCCACCTGAAGCCCTCAACACTGGTGAGAGAACGCCCTTTCCTGGAGATAAACGCTCCTACACCCTTACTCCAGAGGGGAGAAGACCCCCCTCCTCTTCTTCTGCAGTGGAGATAAGACATTCACCATCATCCCCTAGTCCAAGACATAATCAGTTAGAAGCTAAACCAGAGAGACTCTCTCCTGTTTTGAAAGACGAACACAAGAGCCCTGCACATCAATTTTTAAATCCTAGTCCGTGCTCTGAGCCGAGGACTTGTGTTAGCTCAGCTTCCACTGAATCAGTGAACACCCAGTCTTCACTTGACTTCAGGGTGACACAAAACTCACCTCATCCAAGGAACCAACAAAGCAGTCCCTTGCCCGAGTCCACACCCAAACATTTTTCATCAGATTTTACAGAGTCAGCCTTTGAATCTAAAGCTAATCTTTCATCTCCAATACCTGGATCCAGTAGTACAGAGTCCCATTCAAGAGAAACTTCAGTCACACCTGAGCTGAAGAATAAGCAATACTCCCCCAATACTCAAGCATCATCTCCTTTTCTTGAGCTAAATAGGAGGGTTTCCCTGCATGATCTTTTCAGCAGAGGCTACACACCAGATATAGAAGAGCTACCCCACTCCCCTGACCTGATTTTTAATCCTTCATCTGCAGAAGGAGACACAACAACTACACCTGAGAGGCCAAACACAGGGTTATCATTTGAAGGAGGCAGCACTGTTTCTACACCTGCTCCACGATACACACCTCCTTCACCTGTCATTTCAGTAACAACATCTCCTGAGCTGGTTGAGACCAGTGTCTTACCTGAATTTAGACACACATCTCCCTCACCTGGCTTGCTCAGTGCTGCCTCTCCGGCTACCACAGGGACGAGAACTCCCTCCCCAGGCCCCTCACCGAAAAAAAGATCCACTTCAACGCCTACTGAGAACAGGAGCCAGGTTTCCTCGCCTGTGGTAAGTTATACTTTATCTCCATCACCTGGAGCTAGGAGCTTCTGCTCTCCTGTAGAGCACAGACATACCGCTCCTTCACCTGAAATCAGGATTACAGCCTCCTCACCTGAGCTTCGCACTTACTCTGCCTCATCAAGAAGCCTCGACTCATCCCCTCACATCACAGGGATTTCTTACAGCATTGTTCAGCCAGAGGAGAGGGACACACACCCTTTTCCTGAGTTCTCACGTCTCTCCACCCCTGAGCCTCACAGGACACTTGTTTCCCCAGAGGCAGGGAGCCGAACTCACAGCAGAGGCAGTGTACGGAGCAGCACAGCAGGGTCCACTGGTACGCCACGACACTCGCCTCATACATCAGGCTTCACAAACTCTGTCCTGCAGCCTGAAATAACTTTGTCATATCAACCCAGGTACCACACACCTTCACCTCAGCCACAGCAACATACTCCCACACCTGAGCCAGGATACCAAGCCCCTTCATCTCAAAAGCCACAAAGTCCCTCACCTCAGCATCTCCAAAGTAAAGACCTGTCACTTGTTTCCCCCTCTCCTGAGCAGAGATCACCAGCAACCCTATTTGCAGAGTATCGCTCCCAGTATACACAGCCTTCTCCTCCCCTGAGAAACACACCAGAGTTCGAGAAGGAGTCCTCTTCTGGAGATATTACAGAAATACAGTACCCCACACATTCGCCAAAAGACGTGTCACCCTTGTTTGAATTAGACAAAGGAGTCACATCAGTTCTTCCGGAAATCAAAAGCAGTTCACCAGTGGTCATAGTTAGTTCACCTGTATTTACTTCACCTTTCTTAGCAGAGGACAAGGTAGATAGTTCATTTGTACAACAAAGCACAGAGATAGAAGCACAAACAAAGGAAGTAAACATTCAAGATAACTTGAGTTTAGTCTCCTTCTCTGAGGAAAAGCAAGACTTTGGATATCATTTTTTTCCTAAAGAAGAGCGTTCTAATAATCCAACAATTGGAATCAAGTCTCATTCCCCTAATGTTTTAGTCTCTAAGGACAGCAGCCCAACTATTTCACCTGTCCACAGGGCTACATCCGTCTCACCTGTGCAGAGACTGGAAAAACCACAGCATCCGTTCACTTCTCGTTCACCAAATTCTGAAAAGAGCAGTTTCTTGAAATCATCTTGTACACCTGAGCCCTCAAGAAGACATCCGTCAACAAAAGTTGGACGTGAAAACAGAGAGAGTTTCACTGAGAACATGGCCCACCGTGCGCACAGAAGACGGACGCCCTCTCCACCACTTACCAGGTTTACACCTGTCCACATCATAGCCCCTGAGAAACCATACCGACAGTGGCAGAACAGAAGCCACAGCCCCTCTCAGGTTGTAGCATCCTCACTTAGTGGTAATTTGAATACAGCGGTGACAAACAGGGAAAACCCCAATGTTGCCCCTGTTGACAATAATAGCCAGGCCTACTGTGGAAGAGGAGGGCCAATGGAGATGGATAGGGAAATGCATCTGGAGGAGGAGAGAGCAGTAGTTAGGGAGAGGCAAAGGGATAGGGAGATGGAGAGAGAGAGAAAGAGGGAGGAGCGCGTCCCTGAAAAGGGGGAGGGGTGGCAGGGGGACGCCAGTTACAGAGGGGAACAGGTTGAGCTGTCATTCAATGCCAGGAATAGAAAAGGGCCTGCGAGTCGCAGTGCAGCTCCCACAAGCAGAGAGACCCGTCAGGGACTGCCAACAGTGCATTCCTGTTCAGAGAGCTTACTTGCCACCAGACAGCTACAGCAACAACAGAGTCTCCTGAGACTCTCCTCCCAACAGGACCCCAGAGGTGGTGGTCCAGGCAGACGGCTTCAACCTCCTACACACCAGAACAAAAAAAGTGCACTAGGACGCACAGCTGCAAGCAGGCCCTGCAGGAGTTCCAGCTCCAGCATGGGAAGTGAGCTGGATGAAGCAGATGATGAGGTGAAATGGTTCACAGACTCGGCTTTCCGCAGCCTGTCAAGTCCCGAGGTAGATTACCTTGACATGTACAACTCCAGCCACCGTTCATCAACCAACATTTCTCAACCATCTACCCAGGAAAGCCCTGCCGGGGTAAATCCCACCTGGCAGGCATATGCTGACTTCAGGGGTTCTGCTCCAAAACTGGACAATGATGAACTCTCCTTCCAGCAATCATCTGCATACTACTCAGATGGACTAGATCCATCAAAGCGCTATGAGCTGGGCAGCTTTGAGTGCGTAGATGTGTCTCTGGAAAGAAACGACACCAGGAAGGTGAGAAGAGGAGTTCCAAAGAGACAGATCCAGCTGATGAGAAAGAATAATGCTGACGGGAAGCAGGATGAGAGTAGTGAAAATAGTAGTCCTGGAATACCAGTCATGTTGGAAAGCCCGTCTGTAGAGAGTCACACCAGAGAGACACTCATGAGACAACACAGTACACCAGCGGTAACACAAGATCGCTACCGCTATGAGTGCAGCCCTGAGCCCAATCAAAAAAATGAGAGAAGAGTCAAGCTCCAGAAATCTGCCTCACTGGATGAAACATGCTCTAAAACCAAGTCGGCCACCTGTCTCATTAAGAGTGTGTTGTCCAAGAAGATGCAATGTGTTGACAGAGAACCTGATGACCAGGCAGAAGACGTGGGCCCTGCTTTTGATGAAAATAGCCCACCAACAGAGAGCACAATACAGAAAGTATCCCCAAATCCTGACAGGCATAATCTTAGTTCCACGCCTCTGTCAGATTATGGTCTCTCACCTGAGTCTCTTCCTTTAAGAGGAGAACCAAGCAAA
Organism: Pseudopleuronectes americanus; assembly: GCA_038501795.1. NCBI lineage: Eukaryota > Metazoa > Chordata > Actinopteri > Pleuronectiformes > Pleuronectidae > Pseudopleuronectes > Pseudopleuronectes americanus. Next base: position 9,858,891 of record CM076723.1, read on the forward strand.
AAGGACGAAGCCAAATCACTGCAAAGCTTTGGAATGAGAACCAGTAACAGGCCAAGTTCATCCAGCAGCAGCAGAAGTATCAATTTATCGCAGAGTGACAGTGAAGATGCTGATTCTCAGAGCAGGCATGCAACGGGCTTAAGATCTGACATGAAATCAGAACTGAAATTTCCATTTGATAGGAAAATGTCCAGAACTGGAGTAAGGCGAGCAGATGGCCTTAAAATCTGGGACGAAAGGGAGGGTGGTGACTCAGCAAATTCCGCTTCCGGGAACACAGGAGCTGCTTTTGCTACTGGAGCTGGCAGCAGGCAGGCCTGGATGACAAACAGAGACCGGGAATGTGAAAACACAGAGGACCATAAACAACTGCAGGAGGGGGACGAGGCTGCCTGCACTTCAAAACCACAACAGCTTACACTCAGAGCTGTGGAGAAAAAGAAAACCTCTCTAAATGTCTGTCTTACACCTGAGGGAGAAAACAAACTTCAGGCTCCTTTACTGGATATAACTAACAGGGTAAAGGAGGTCAGGGCAGAGACTAGTGTGCCTGAGAAAACAGAAGAAGATGAAGGAAATGCCAATAATAAAATAAAGGCCCCTATACACAAAGTAAGAGACGTGAGGCAGCTTGTAAAAAATACTTATAATCTGTCTTTCAAGGCACCTCATGCTGTGTTGCCATCAGATGTGAATGACGAAAAGATGGAAACTTTTAATGTGGAAAGGAGGGAGGAAGTAAAAGAGAAGAGGAGGAAAGACGTCATAGCAGGAAACGAGCATGGAGTAAGCCAAGAAATTAGGATGGAAGAAAAGGAAGAGGCATACAGGGGGGAGAGGAAAGAGGAAAAGAAAGAGGAGGTAAAAGATTCTCAACTGCTAACCTTTCCTCCACCTCTTCAAAGCAAAGCAAAGCCTCTGCATCGTCCTCAGCCAATGCAAATAGAATACAAGGCTGTTTGCTGGAAAGATGAAAAATATAAAATGTCGTGCAGCAAGCAAGCAAACCCAGATGACAAACCTCAGTCTTCTACAGAACGTGTCACTGAGGTGAGCAGAGAATCACAACAAGAGAAAAACACGATAGGAGACACAACAAATGGCAAATCCTGTCAACATGGTGTAAAAAAGGCAGCAGAGACACAAGAGGCTGTGACAGAAATGCACAAAATGCCAGACAAAGCAGTGGAACCTATTGTTGTGACCACTGACAGAAAACCTCCCCTGCTCGGAAGCCATCCCAAACCACCCGGTAAGGAAAGAGAGGTGTCCACTGCTGTGGTGCTGATAAGAGATGGATCCAAAACATCTGCATCTCCAGTGCAGGAAAAGATTCCCACCCCAATCCAAGTCCCTGCTCCTTCACTTTCACCTGGGCCCACCACCCCTGGCAGCAGTGGCCACTCTGTCTCCATGTTATTGAAGGAGAAAGGCTATCAAGCTGATATTGGAGCAGTGGTCGGGGGCGATGTTCAGAATGCAGCCGGAGGGAAAGGGCCGCCCCGTAAGCATGTAAACTGCATGGAGATCCCCCTTCAGACCACCCTGTCTGCAGATGGTGGGAGAGGTGAGTCTCATAGAGAGAGGACGTTCTCCTCATCCTCCACCATGTCTGGCTTCTCATCAGTGTCTGAAAATACAGACATGCTTACAAAGACCACAGAAGCTGAGGTAGTTAACATTAAACCTCCAATCAGAGATGTAGGGAAACAAAAAAGCACTCCTCCACCACTGAGGAATTTGCAGGAGCAAAACACCAAACAGAATGATGTTGGTGATTTTGAAGCAGTGAAAAGAATAGATCCTACGTTTCCCCCGAGGTCCCCCGCAATAAGGAAATTCAGACCACAGCCAATTGAGGTGAAGTCACTGTCTATAGAAACACAGAAACAAGAGATGCCAGCAAACACCACGGTAAACAATAGACCTCAAACCATTGAAGTTAAATCCATAGCAAAAAATTCAGCAAAGCCAATTGTGCCTCCAAAACCAAGTTGCAAATTTAAACCTGCTGATGTAGGAGCAACGCCAAATGAAGCACAGAGACCATCCGTAACAACATCGACTGTAAAACCACAAGTTGAAGAGAGGTCTCAGACAATTGTGGTGTCCTCACCAACTATCTATAGAAAGATCTCCAATGACTCCACAGCAACATCAAACTATACACGAAAACTGGCTGTGTCTGCAGTGTCCAGCCTCAAACCTCCACCAAGCAAAACAACAGCAACCACCATCTCCAATCTCTCAAACCAGTCGACAGCACCACCAGAGCCAGAAGCATGTAATGACAGAGGACAACAACAACAACCTGTTGCCTCGCCTCAAAGCTCCAGATACATTCAGAGACCTACAACCTTAGCTCCAACATCAAGCACCAGTCCTGATTTAACCTCAGCTCCAGGTCCAATTTCTGAACCGATGCCAAGCCAAATCCTTGGACCTACCTCAGCTGGAGCCAACCAGCCAAGCCAACCAGCTGTTGTGAATCCAGACAGCCAACGGGTTCATCCTAGGATGGCATGCCCTCATGAACAAACTATGCCGGCGACTTCAAACAATGTGAAACAACCCGCTGCTGTTCACACGACACATGTACCAGGATACACACGCCAATCGTACCGCAGAACACTGTCTGGCGAGCGTCCCAACAGAGCAGATGACCTACGTTTTTATGCCTCGGATGATCCTCCAAGCTACGATGAAAGAGAAAGCTTCAGTCCCCTCATGCTCCCCGATCTGAGCCTCAGGAGGTCAAATCGCTATCAGCCCTCCTCCCATCATCCTCCCTGCTCCTGCACAGCAGGCTGCCCTTCCCACCCTGGTCTCACAGCTCCTAACCATCACCGCAGCCCTCACAACCTCACGCCCCCTGCCGCTCCACACTCTCCGGGCCAGGCGCTGCCTTACCAGGGGCCCCAGCCCCCTCTTCGCCCCCACCAGTTCAGACCTGACCCTCTGCCAATGAGCTACAAGCCCAGTTCCCCCAAATCAAGTCCTCTTGGTCCAGGCCAGCCACCTACCATGTACCAGCCTCTCCACCAGCCTCCTCCCTGCCCTCCCCACCCCTCACTCATGCAGGCCTGCACTGCTGACCGGCCACTGCAACCACCGCAGCATATTGACCACAGACGAGCCCTTATGCATAGGTCCCCCCAGCAGCAACCACCAGGCATGGCTGGGGCTCCTTACAGTGATCCTGGCCACAACCACTCACCTGGACTTCCTACTATGGATCCCCAGTACTTGTGTGGTCCTCAAAGCCTGGGGCCTTCCTATGGCTCTGATTATGGGGGTGACAGCTCTAGTTTGTACTCCGAGAGCAGCTATGGACAAGCACCTCGCAGAGTGCTCCTAGATCCTGAGACTGGGAAGTACTTTTATATCGAGGTGCCTGTGCAGCCCCTAAGGAAAATGTTGTTTGACCCAGAGACTGGCCAGTATGTAGAGGTGCTCATCCCACAGCAAGCCATGTCCCATTCAGGCCTGTATCCTCCATCAGCAGCCCCTTACCCATCTCTCCACAATCCCAACATGTACGCCCCTGCTCCCCAGTACATGCCCTATGCAGCTCCTCCTCCCACAGCTCACACCCAGACTCAGCCTCAGCCACCTCGCTATCCTGAGGCCTCTGCTGAAGCAACGATGCATCCAGGTGGGCCTGGGGTCAGCTATAGGAACCGCTCTGGTCCGGGGTCCAAGTCAGATTCCCAGAACCATCCACCATTGGACCAGAGCTACCTGGAGAGTATGTATTACGTCCCGACAGGGATGAATGCGAGCCCCAATCCCACCCCACCAGACTATTACCACAAACATCCCTCCAACCTTCCCCCAACAGGGGGGAAAAGGTCTTGAAATAGAGGATAGGGGCCGCCTTCCTGGAGCCTGTTGGGTTTTAAATACTCAGTATATAAAGGGGGTGTCTAATGTTAGCCTGCACTGTTATTTGAGTTTTCACATTGCAACTGAAGACCGCGATTCTTTGTTTGTTGTTTATTTGCTGCTGCTTGATCTGTGCCCGGCTGCTTTAATCAAAAGAAATAGATTTGAATACAAGAGTAAGTGTAAAGCAAGTAAGTGATTATTACTTCCTATCCTCAAAATGGTCTATAAAGATGTTTTGTGATTTTTGATACAGGGTAAGAACAGCACACTGTTACTTCACCAGTAAAGCACAGATGCTATAAATCAATAGGTTTACTAATTAACTGATGCATGTACTTTAATAACAAATATCTCCAAAAAACTTGAAAATACTGTTTGAAAAGAACCTCATATTTATTTTATTATTGTTTTTCTCTAACATTGAATGAGTGAGTTTGTGCAAAATATGTCTGCAACAACAACAATGCTAATAAAATGTGTCACTTTAAGCATTGGCTCTTTTTTCTTGCTTAATGCTAAAGATTACATATTTGGCCTCTGTGTGTTAAAATAATTATTGATGAGTTCAGCAGGTACAACTGAGAGTTTCATCTTAGGTTACCTCTGCAATAAGAGCAATGTCCTAGTAAAATACAAAATAAGAAAAAGAAATTAGTTAAATAAAATAAAGCTCAATATAGATCTAATTCCAAAATATGTGTATATGTAAATACTGCAATGCATCAAACATGTATATATACAGTATATAAATGGTGTCCATACAACATATTTACAAAAGGTGCAATGTGGGTTTGAGTAAGCTAATTCTGAGAATTATTCATCATGAATTATTGCTAGATATTAAAACTGTGTTGTAGCTTTGAAACCAGCAGCAGAATCTCTTATCTCGTGATCTCTCTGCCACTAGAGGGCGCTCTACCCTCAAATAATATGCAGCAGCTCTGTGTGAAAGTATCACTGTGAAAATCATCATTCAATCATTACCGCAGGGGTTCAATATTGAGCTGGATTCACTAGGTCACATTCAATGAAAATTTATGAAAATGAATTGCACATTTTTCATTGAACAACAAAATGGGGATTCTCGTCACATTTCATGTCAGTCCGATGAAAACATGTGATTTTGACAAACGTATATCAAACATATCAAAACAAATTTAAAAGATAAAAAAAAATAATAGGAACACATACAGACAAAATATAGGGAGATGACATCAACAAATTATGCCAATGCTGTTTATAAAAATATGCAGTAATGTGAGTTTGAGGCAGGGCATTGTATCACTATGACCACTAGAGGGTACCACAGACCACTTTTCGTCACAAGACCCAGTAAAAGACAGAAGGATGATTTCTTAATCAAAACCTGACCCTGTAAATATAAACCAGAGCCTAATTATTTTAACCCAGAGGATCAAAAATGGCCTCCTACTCTCTTTGATGTGGAGAGCAGTAAATATAATGAGAGGTCTGACCAGGAGCTGCGAGGGCCATTTAGTGTGTATGTGTATGGTTGTGCGTCTCTGTGAGTGTGTGTGCTGAACCAGACACTGTTTCATCTGTAAGAGGAGCTCATAGCCTTTCAGGGACACAAGAGTTTGTTCATTCACATCTGGTGGGTTTATCACACTGCAGCACCTGGCAGTGTGTGTCCTCTCTTTATGTAGGTCACTTTCACCAACAGAAAACTATACGACCAGTGTGCTCTGAAACTAACTCCTACATCCTTTATCAGCAATGTCTACTTAGCCCTTTGTTAGCTATATCTGGTGCTCCTCTTTCCTACAGTGCTGCCTGGCCCAACATCTATTGCTTCTTGCCAGAAGACGTATTATTTCAGCCTGGAAATCTCCGACTCCACCCTTGCACTCTACCTGGCCCAGTGACAACAGATTTTTCCTTCAGCCGGAGAAGATAAAGTTTAAACTTTAAGGATTAGTCAACTTTTTTTTACAAAATGTGGCAACAATTTCTAACATATTTAAAAAATCTGATTAGAACTTATATAACCACGCTGCTTAAGCCTAAGAAGAGAGGGTCACTCAACAGAAGGTCGGTGGTTTTATCCGTGATACCTCCATTCATCAATCAATCAATCCGTCCATCAATCCAATCCAATTATTTTTTGTGGGGGGGACTGTTAATGTTTTATGTGATTGAAACCTACTACTCACGATTCCACTTGAACTCTGCACTTGTATCGATACTGTGCTGAAACTGTCCACTGAGCCAAAAGTGACGCTGGGATGTCCCAGTTGTAAAAGAAATGGCTCTGATCATTACAATGTGTGTTACTAAGGAACGACGACATGTAACAACCAAACAAAAGTAGTTTCATTCAGCGTCAAAGATAATTTCATTTTCAGAATGTACATCTTCGCTCCAAATAAACTTGGACTGTCTCTTTATTATCTCCTTTTTTTTAAATGACAACTGGAATGTAAAGCTTAGTCATTTAAGTTTATTGCCCTCATCCTGTATTGTCACAATCCGCACCTTAAGAAAACACAGTAATCTGTATAAACTTCCTGCAACGCCTACTGAATATTACCTCCAGACAAACACACACACACACTTACACACACCTTGGATCTGTTCCAAGAGGGTAATCTGAGTTTTCTTAATATATCCTAACCTTTATGCTCAATTCTGATGTAAAATGTCCTGTGCTGTGGTGTGTTTTGAGGAATTTGGCAAAAATGCATCTTGGAAAGGATCCCACTCTTATGAGGGTTTATTGTTCAGTGGGCCAAAGTTCACTAAAACTCGTAGTAAGAGAGTCAAACTTTAACAGCCACTGTTTGCACGGAGAACACTTCGGATCCCTGGGACAGTGTTAACAGCATTCCTGTAATTCACCTGTGCTGCAGTGTTTTTGCTTTAAAATGATAACAAAATATCAAATTTAATCATGTAGCTTCTTATGAAAGTTTATTTTGAACATTTAAGATAAAGTAAAAATAAATTATTGGAAATTAAGCACAAAAAACATAAGCAGCCACAATAACAAATGAACATGACTTAATATTTCTTCTTCTGTGTGAAAAGGATTAGGAAGAGGAGCAACATGCGTCTACTCTATCCTATTCGACACTAAATCATCTGATAAAAGTCAAAAAATATCACCCTGGTGTCCATCCATCCACTACACAGCTGTAGTCTTCTTCTCTTCTTTCCTCCTCTTGTTTTCTGTACCTCTCTTTTATATCTATCTTACTGTTTATACTATTGGACAATTGGCCTTGCTTTCCAAAAAATCACCTTACAGATTGATACCCGTATACCATTGAAATTGTTTTTTGCATTTAAAATTTAATTTCCCTTTTCAAGTTATAACCCCCCTCCCAAAATCTTTTTTTGTGCTATCAGGAAATATTGATTATTGATTTATAATTTTTTTTTGCACCGTTTTAATGTTGCGCACATCTAATAAACATCCTCCCCATCTTGTATGACAGTGTTGAATTCCAATCATATATACGCACACATACAAAACAGACATCATGACTTCATTAGGAGGGCTCTGGGCTGTTTCCAGTACGTCGGTTATTGTTATGGTTCTGTGGCCATTTCTCTAACCCACAATGGGACACTACACACACACACTCACACACACACACACACAGCGTAGGACTCCCATCAACCTTGCCGCACCCAGGAGTGAGTGGGTGACTCCTGCAGCCTCATTTGATGTGGACCCACTGGAGGGCTGATTGTTCAGTGGAAAAGTTCTCTCTGCATTGTCTTTCTGGTATCAGGAATGTGATGAAGAGTGGGTGGCATGGGCCAGGCTGCTCGATAACAGTAGTAAGGGATGATAAGGAATAAATTGTGCCGTGTGCTTCATGACAATTTCCAGCCAGTGCCTTTCCATGTGATTAGATGTCAATAGTTTTACAAATGTATAATTCAAACTAATGGTGACTGTAGTGATGTCTCAGAGTGAAATAAGGAAGAACCTGGTGTGTCAGTCAGTCTGTCCATGATTGTCTACGTGTGTGTGTGTGTGTGTGTGGGTGTGTGTGTGTGTGTGTGTGTGTGTGTGTGTGTGTGTGTGTGTGTGTGTGTGTGGTGTGTGTGTGTGTGTGTGTGTGTGTGTGTGTGTGTGTGTGTGTGTGTGTGTGTGTGTGTGTGTGTGTGTGTGTGTGTGTGTGTGTGTGTGTGTGTGTGTGTGTGTGTGTGTGTGTGTGTGTGTGTGTGTGTGTGTGTGTGTGTAATGTATTGATGAAATGGAGGAAACAAGATCATGAGCTCAATGTGTGGTCCCTGACACTGATATTAGTAACCTGTCTGGATGGAAACCTCTATGCTGGACATGTTGTGGGTGGTTTGAGAAAGGCTGCCAACATTGATAACCCCGTATTTTAAGTGAAGCAATGTGTCACGAGTTGTGAGCATACAACATTTCCACCTGGGTTAGGGCTAACCCTTCCCCTCAACTTAAATTATTTAATTAAAAACATTTTTTACAAAGGCAAAAACGATCCAGTAAAAATGCTACACTGACAAAAAGTAAATAAGTCAAAGTCAATAAGTCAAATTAAATATTTATTTTGACGCAGGAAATTTTTCCTTATCTAATATGGCTGTATAAACCCCTTTAGGTTTATGTTGTGACCATAGACTGGATACAAAGATGAACGACACGACTGCGCCACAAAAAGTGAAGCTAAAATTCCTCAATTGCCGCCTGTTGGCTACTTCCAGTGTAGATCATAAATCTTGCCTCCTCCACGTTGATGGACCAAACTTAAATGTCAAAGTACACCTTAAATAGATTTTTCCAAAAGATGTTTTTGGAATTTTAGGTACTTTGTACTCTAGTGTTTTAACTTCGACGCTTCGTCGATCTTTATATACAGTGAATATGACCCACAGGAGGGGATCTTGATGCATAGGATGGGAACCAGTGACCTGTTACACCAATACCTTTTATAATCGCCCATGATCACTGACTTTTATGCTGCAGAAACCAAGATGTGGCAAAAGACGTCTGATCTGTGTTATGATCGTCATACTGCCTCCCTTTCCATCTATCCCCTGATGCTGCCATGACAACCAAGACAAACACGGGCTAAACTGATAATGATGATCCATAAAACGGTCTGGGAGAAGTGAGTCTTCTTCAATCTTCACAGTGAAGGAAATCCTACTTTATGAGGTTTTGCCTTACCTTAGCTCATGCCCATAGAAGGCTTTCCTCCAGGAGGAAGTGGGCGTGCCTACGGGCGGCGTGCATGTGCACACACGTGAGCGTGTGATAAGAGAAAGGGCTGTGTGTAAGAGAACACCTGAAAACGTACCTTCCGGCATTCACCGTGTTGCCTGGCAACAGCAGAGCATAATAATGACTCTGTGTCGCAAGCGCTCATCCTGCGTGTGTGTGTCACACAGCTCTCAGTATCCACCAGGTGGTGTGCCTACCTGTCACATTTCACGTCATCTCCTGTGATTGCTTCAAACATCTGTAATGACATTTATCAGCCGGAGACGATGGAGGTGTACCGGCCCCACCTGCACCGTCACCACAACATTTGTTTCTAATTATTGGTTCTGGCCAAGTGCTAAACCACAAAGAGAAGATCTCCACTCAGATTACTGTTTTACGAGCTGCAAGTGATCCATTATTACGGGCTAAAAAAAGATCTCCAGAGAGAAATGTTTTCATGTATGTGGAAATCATTAGTCTAGACTAGTCTAGTCCGTTTAGTGGCCCCAGGACCCCTCATGTCTAGGAGGGAAATTGTTACTTAGAGTATGAGTCTATCCATGTCTCCAATACTGGGGCACACACACACACACACACACACACACAGACACACACACACACACCATACACATAAACACACTCGTGTTATCCAGTGCTGAGGATGAAGTAGCCGAGGAATGATGTAATGGCCTGATCACTTTACCCGTCCTCCTCCTTCCATGAGCTGGATCGCAGATCAATGAGGAATGGAGGGAATGAGGAGACACAGAGCGACTGAGTGCATGTGTGTGTAAGCGACTGGTGAAAGAGAGAGAGGGAGGGAGAGAGAGAGAGAGAGAGAGAGAGAGAGAGAGAGAGAGAGAGAGAGAAGAGCTATTGACAGGAACAAGCTCTTTGCTGCCTCCATCCTGACTCACTCAGGGCTGATGACATGTCTGAATTCTTATTGATATTGAATGTTGTGTCAGATGTTCACTGCTCCTTGAAGTTCAAGACATTAAGCTGCACAGCGACATTAGCCCACACGGGCTGCAGACAGCTCTTTGTAGGCTTCAGTGGGGCTCCTGGGAATCAGCCTTTCGTCTCATCCAGTGATCAGGTTTGTTTCTCTGTGTGTGTGTGTGTGTGTGTGTGTAGTGTGTGTGCATGCGCGTGTGTGTGTGTGTGTGTGTGTGTGTGTGTGTGTGTGTGTGTTGGTCACCGGATTCCTCCAGCATGAGGTAAAAGTGATGAGTCATGCACGAGTGGCCTCACTATGGAAGTAAATCTGTGTCATCGGGATTTGAAACAAAAAAGACATTGAATTTCTAGCACTGAATATTTATGCATTGAAATTATGTATTTGAATGTTTTTCAACGTTTAAAATTCAACCGCAAAAAATTCAACCTCAAAAAATTCAAGCTCAAAAAATTCAACCGCAAAAAATTCAAGCTCAAAAAATTCAACCGCAAAAAATTCAACCGCAAAAAATTCAACCGCAAAAAATTCAACCTCAAAAATTCAACCTCAAAAAATTCAACCTCAAAAAATTCAACTGCAACGTCCGGGGATCCAAGGAGGAGCAATCGATTCCAGATTCAAGATCGGGAGCGTCAAGCAACGAGAGCGAGCGGAGTGACCAACACCAATGCAGCTGTCCAACAATGGTGCTTTAAACTCTTCTATATGCCATCGGTGTAGTTTGTTTCTGTAAGATGTAGTAATAGACAGCTGACATGTGTACATTCACGGACTTTATTGGACATAAACTAAGTGGAACTTAAACGAGATGACGTTCGGATTTTTTTTTCCGAACGGGCCAGTGACTGGCATGGGTAACGCCAGGATTTCAATTTTGGATGGGCCACTATTTAATAGGAAAAATAATACTTATTATATGATCCCTGCCTGACTTGTTTGTGTTTATCTGCTGTAGACGAGCTTTAACAGCGCGGTGCGCCGCTCTCTCTCCCGTTAAAAGTGAATGTCGCTCACCCAGCTCTCTCTCTCTCTCTCTCTCTCGCTCCACTGTCTCTCTCTCCTGTTACTACATGTGTTAAACCAAATGCACGAAAAGTTTCTTGTGATCAGAGAAGTAAGGATAGGATGTAATCATACCTCCTTACTGTTTCGGCTGTAGCTTCAGCGTTGTCAGAGCTGTCAAAGCGTCTTGGTGTGACGTGTCTTAAAACAGCTGACAGGGCCGGGAAACCTTTCAAAATAAAGTTCCCCAGCCCAGCCGTGCCCGTCCTCCGCCCTCACGCCGCCGGTGGAGAACGGTGTCCCAGGTATGTGGGAGACACGTTACACCAAGACGCTTTGACAGCTCTGACAACGCTGAAGCTAACTCACCTTCGACATGCAACATCAGAGCAATATTGTGTCCCGACGTCGACACCGAGCGACCGTCTTTTCCAAAGAGAGGAAGGGATGTTCGGATTTGATTGTGTGGTAGGCAGCATTGATGAAAATAAATATGTATGCGAGTTAAAAAGAAGGGGTCTACGTATTTCTGATTTGATTTGGCTTTTCGTGCATTTGGTTTAACACATGTAGTAACAGGAGAGAGAGACAGTGGAGCGAGAGAGAGAGAGAGAGAGAGAGCTGGGTGAGCGACATTCACTTTTAACGGGAGAGAGAGCGGCGCACCGCGCTGTTAAAGCTCGTCTACAGCAGATAAACACAAACAAGTCAGGCAGGGATCATATAATAAGTATTATTTTTCCTATTAAATAGTGGCCCATCCAAAATTGAAATCCTGGCGTTACCCATGCCAGTCACTGGCCCGTTCGGAAAAAAAAATCCGAACGTCATCTCGTTTAAGTTCCACTTAGTTTATGTCCAATAAAGTCCGTGAATGTACACATGTCAGCTGTCTATTACTACATCTTACAGAAACAAACTACACCGATGGCATATAGAAGAGTTTAAAGCACCATTGTTGGACAGCTGCATTGGTGTTGGTCACTTCCGCTCGCTCTCGTTGCTTGACGCTCCCGATCTTGAATCTGGAATCGATTGCTCCTCCTTGGATCCCCGGATGTTGCAGTTGAATTTTTTGAGGTTGAATTTTTTGAGGTTGAATTTTTGAGGTTGAATTTTTTGCGGTTGAATTTTTTGCGGTTGAATTTTTTGCGGTTGAATTTTTTGAGCTTGAATTTTTTGCGGTTGAATTTTTTGCGGTTGAATTTTTTGAGGTTGAATTTTTTGCGGTTGAATTTTAAACGTTGAAAAACATTCAAATACATAATTTCAATGCATAAATATTCAGTGCTAGAAATTCAATGTCTTTTTTGTTTCAAATCCCGATGACACAGATTTACTTCCATACCTCACAGACTGGCAACGTTTAATATTACAACTGTTAGACATCGTAAAAAAGGCATTAACTTAGCTGCATCACTCAGCCATTTTTTTAAGGAAACAGTAATATTTATGTTTCCCTCCTCTCACTTAAGAAATCAAATCATAAAGAAAGTGTGTGTGTAATATGGTCCAGACAATCCACAGCATGAAGAGGACTTAAGATCCTGCTCCACATCAACACATCGGCAACTAGGCAGCTTTACCACCGGTCAACGCCAGGACCATGTGTGCCAGCAGCATGGACTTTGTACTGTTCATGGAGTTCAGTATTCATTGATCAAGTGGGTCAAAGTTTACAGTCATTTATGAATGTGTATTCTGCCAAACATAAACTGGACACACAGGAGCTAATGTATGAGCATGATCCCATAGATTTATGGGAGAGTTTTAAGAAGAATAAACTGAATATGAAATTTCAGCAAAAACTCCCAGTTTAGATGAAACTCAATCGATAATAATGGGCATTCAGTATATCACCATCTTGCTGAGAGAGTTGTCGTGCTCCTGGCTCTTATGTTGCTGAAAATGTCGTCTGCCAATTGGTGCTGGGCAGGTATAATGTAAAGTAGGTTTTGCTGAATCAAAACATTTAACCCTTGGGAGACCTGACATATGCTATTAATCTTTTCTAGATTTTGCCATTGATCTGGTTTCAACATTTCCTTTATGACCAGACAATATATATTTATATATATAGTGAATGTAAATAAAGTATGAAGATATATGTAAAACAGATGCAATATCCACCTATTTGAAAACAGAGAGCATGAGTAATCATAGGTGGGGTTTTTCTTTGTAGCTATGCAGCTCTTCCAAAATTACTCAGTTAAAACAATAACTAAAGATACTGACTATAAACTTTGAAAACTAAAACCAAAAATATAAGAGGCTGAAACATTAACTTTAAAGCACATAACTGGGTTTGATCCATTGTTATTGGCAACAGCAACTGGAAGGAAGACGACATTTTGTAGATTTATTTCCAATATTAGTCATAGAAATGCTGTTTGTGTTTAAACATGTCATGTAGTTCTACTTTTGCCACCCTATTTACCATACCGACATGAAGTCCTGCATTCCATTGTAAAGTTACACATTCATTACAGGAGTGAGCCCTTCGGATTAGATCTAATAACCGGTCTGATCCCGTTGGTCAGATTAATTGTGGCATCGACAAGACAAGACAAGCTGCGAGAAACAAACAAACAATACGTGCAGGAAACTCCACCTAATAGTTTTGTTGACTGGATCATTTGTCATGCAACTGTTTGCCCTCGGTTTGTGTGTGCGAAGTGAAGGGGTGTCACTGTATGTGTGATTTTTTTCCCATCCCCGGGCCAGGGTGATGTTTTGTTTTCAGGCTCCATACCACACGTCCATTGAGTGTTAAGAAAAAAACGAAACCACAGTGTGTTTATGTTTGTTAAAGATGAGAAATCACCTGTAATCTCCTGTAGGACAGTTAAAGTAATTTGCTCCAGAAATAGGAGAGAGACAGAACACAAAACATCACACGTCAAGGTTTGAGGGTTCGTCATGATGTTGATGGGTGGAGGTCTGATGTGATAACAGATTAATGTGCTCTCTGTCATACTTTCACCTAGTAAGCTGCACTGCCAAGGCTTAGCACATTTTTTGACAGGCTTACCAGAGCCAAGCGAGGAAAAACAAACAGAAGTCCAAAAGTTGTTTTGGAAAAATGTTATGCAGGTTCGTGTCAACAACAAAATGAATTGTCGATCCTTATCACAGAAGACATTTTGACCTATCACAGTACAAAAAACAAAGCTGCGTAATAAAATCGTGAATGGCTGAATTATTTAAGGTTGAGACCTTCTGGGACAGAGCGATTGTTAAAGAAGATATCTGTCGTCCATTTGTGGACATTGCATCTTTCCCAGAGGTCCCACCTATGTTCCAGACATACAGGTGGTGGATACAATGTCAATGCACCATGTAAGCAATAATAAACTAAACATGTGCTTTGACTTTGCAGGAATGATGTAAACTATGCTTGTTGTGGTTTTGAGCAGTGACCATTTTAATGTCAAAGCTTTGAAATCCTCAGTCTCTGTTGCGCATTGCACATGAGAGCCCATAAAAGCCTCTCTTTGAACATTTTGAGAAAACATAAAGCTGCCCAATGAAGTATTTGACCACTAGTGACACGATGGAGAATTGCATTTTTGAGTGGGTAACCCATTTTGAATCTTTCATGCGTACAAGGAAGCCTTGCATGTGAGATGTTTCTGACACTCAAACAATTGCTGCTGCCAGTTTTTCTCCATCACAAAGAAATACTATTAAACATTGAAGTAAACATGATGGATTTAGGATATTTGTTAAAAATGGCTTTGCAAATCTTAAACTCACTGCTTCATTGCATGTTTGTTAGATTTAAAAGACCAATGCAGCTTCTGCTGTTTGGTAACACTGAATGGAAACACAAGTTTTTTTTATGTTTAAATTGAGGGCTCCTTTAAAAAGCCTTTTTTCCAGTGGGCCATGCTCAAAGCAAGGAGAGAATTGTCGTTGGAAATTAGAAAAACAGCAGCCAAGTGACCTCAGGTGTTCATATAATCATTTAAGACAAGCGAATGTGAGGTTAGTAAAAGGTTTGAAACTGGATACTTTCTCGTGCATTCATCTTCATAGTAAACAGGTCTAAACAGCAGCGAAGTGGAGGAAGCGGGACATGTTATGGTGATTGCTGCTCTGCGAGCCAGCAGGGTGGAAGCAGGCGGAGAAGGCTATCTATTGTTGCGGAGAGAATGGAAACTCTCACACAGCCAGATTCCATCCTACCAGTGCGGTCACGGTGGCAGCACTCTGATAAGAGTCTCTTGAACCAATTTCAAAGACTCTGTTGTCCTTCTCTAACAGATCAACATTATTTCACTCCCTTTGAATACCTCCTTGGCCTGTTTTTAAGACAACAGCCACACAGACGTGATGGCGACACACTGTCCCAGGCTGAGTTTACACTGATGGCTACCTGATCTGATAAAGAGCATCTGTGTTGACAGGCCACCTGTGTGAAGTGTCTTTGTTCTTCTGCTTGAAACCTCATAAAGCAGGTGTGGTTGTTTGAGGTCGTGTAGAACGATCACACCTGAAATAACTCTCGGGTGCCACTCGAACATCACGGCCTCTCTACTTGCGTCACTCGCTGTGGTCGCCGCTGGCCGCCTGTCTCCTTTTCTCCACCCACAGCATCCATTCCGCAGTATCAGTGCATGTGAAAGAGTTTGGATGGAAACCATGGCAATGACTTGCTACCACAGCAGTGACTCGCCACCACTGCCACCACAGCACTGGGCAAAGTCTCGTAGACAGTGGCAGAACCACAGTGTTTTCCCCCACTGCTCTCAAACTGTATCACTCTGTACTTTCTAAGCTTGCTGGTTCTACAGAACTTAAACCATGTTCTTTGCTTCATTACAAAACAGCTTTCTTACTCTTTTTTTCTCTGTTAGTTTTATGCGACAAACTGTCCAAACAACAGTCGAGAATTGAATCTGGAAGTATTTATTTTGGATGTATATTTAGCTGATGACCACCGGCCTGGATCACGCCAACCATGCTAACTAGCTGGGGCAGGGCTATATTTACAGAGGGCTGGGCATCCATCATCGCAGCGCAAAATCACAGACGGCCAGAGAGCGAGGAAGGGAAAGTGTGGCCCATCAGTCAGCACGGTGCAATCTCAGGGCTTGCCTATTTAAATCACCTCACCATTTGACCACAACAGTGCCACAGGTCACACTGTAGTTTCTGCAACTACAGCACAGCAGTAAACATCTTTGTCTTTACACCTAATGTGCACATGTGCATTCCTGTACGTTTTTCACACGTGTGATTCATCACCAGAAAGCCTCTAAGGTGTCAGGTGACGAACAAAAAGGCACCTGGGCTTTCTGCCCTGGCACACTACACCTGAATGACATCACTCAGACACACAGACAAAATAAAACATCATGTGTCAAACACAGACGGGATCGACAGTCTGATACTGCAAATAGACGACCAGACAGATACGCGGGCACCCAGCCTGCAATGACAGATAGTGTAAAAGAAGACAGACAGATGGACAAGGTGAGAGACAGGCTGACAGACGGACAGACATGCTGTGTCACTGCAGGGGACAGACCTGAACTGAGAGCAACTGCATTGTGTTTGACCTGACCTGTTGGACAGGTGTAGAACCTGAGACCTCACTCTATGAGGAGAAATTCTAAAAATGTATATTGTATATCTTACAAAAAAAATATATTCCATTATTATTTCAATGCATTTTGCAGGACACTTGCACAAGGAAAATGTAAGTAATAAAACAGTAATAAAACAACAAAGGTAACATTGAGATAAATAAGATAAAGAAAACGTTCAACTTCTGTAGTTTGAAATATATTGATTTCTGCTTGTGTTGTTTTATTTTATTTATTTATTTGAAAAACTGACTCTTTTTTCAAGTTTACTTGTGGGAGCTTCCCAGTGCGACGTCAGTCTGCTGCTGCCGACCACTGGGTAGTCCCAGTGGGCCGGTTGGGGTTTCAGAACTTTGCCTATACCAACATAACCATTGTTGAGGTAGATGACAGTGGTTGTCATCCATCCCACTCAGATGTTCCCATGCAGGCTCTTCGGGGGTTTAAATCAAGTTGAATGCCTTTTTATATGGTTTATGTTCAGCACCAAGTGTTTATCTAAGTTTTGTTCTAAGCTATCATTGCCTTGTATCTGGACATGCATGTGTTCTTGTACGAGATTGTATAGGTTGTACCGATAGAGCTCTGCAGGAACAACTCCTAACATAAATAAAGGAGTCAGCATTTTTGCACTTCCAATTCCCTCATTCCGAAGTCAACTGTTTTTTAATTTTTTTTAAATAAAGAAGAATAAAGATCATCACGGCAAAAACAAAAGCACACTCAACTCTTTACAACCTTAAGGTGTTTATACTTTCACTCTTCCAAACTATCTTTCAAAGAGGAAAGGCTTTTGTAGAGGAGGTGAGAGCGCCAAGTCAGAAGTGGTTGGAGGCTAAGTGATGCTGATACTGAAGTCATGTGACAGTATTTTTATCACCTAACATTAGCTTTTTACTTCTGGCAAATGTATTTGTGGAAGAGTCATAAACTTTCATTGGTCCCAGAGCTTATTTTCTGTAATAATCCAAACAACAATGAAAAATCCCATTTGCTTTTTTACTCCCTTAATCTACATGCTGGCATATGATGGGTTGGCAGCTTCGATATGGAGATTTTGGCAATGTTGGCAGCAGAGGAGAAGAGACCTTCCATATAGGGACATTTGTCTGTGAATTTAGAAACACTGAAACCCAAGAAGGCCCCCCAAATCCCCCCAACTGAGTGCCTCTGATGTATTAATAACACATGCACACTCCGATCCAACTACTTATTAACAATCACTCCATGTGAAGTGTTTACGCAGACAAACGTGAAGAAAAAAAAGCAGATTGCTCAAAAAGCACTAGATCTGGTAAATCTAAATAAAATGACCTTTCACCTTCTCCCTGCTCCAGACACACTCTCTAGGGAAGGAGACGCTTCAAAAGCAGAGTGTGGGGTTCATGTTAATGTTGGGGTCAAGTCTGGGCTGTGACATGACTGCGAGTAAGTGTCTAGTTTAATGACATCATGTTAACTTGTAAATTAGCACCCTCAGCTGCGTGCTGTCCCCTGACCATGTGAATGCACCAGCCTCCTGGATGGTGAGGTCATGAGGGTCTGTAGATCCTTGTCATAAAGAGGGGGGGTCAGCGGCTAAATACAGAGTAAGGGTGGGGGGGAATGCTGGCTATGCAGACCCAGTATACTCTATATTAAGTATGGTTCCCCCAACTTCACCTTTTTGCGCAGTGCACCCGCTCACAGCACCTACTGTGTGTGCTTTATCTCTAAGCCGTTGCTGGACTTGCTCTGCATGTTGTGTATGTTTTAGATGCACTGGAATAACAGACTGTTGATGGAACATCAAAATATGAGATTGTCTTGACAATAAACTTGAGCCACAGCTGCTCCAGTCGATGAATTTCTGTTTTATGGCCACTGGGCTATGAACAGGACACATCCAGGGGCTCAGATACAGCAGTGCTGTAAATCATGCATGTGTTGACAACTGTAATCTATGATGTGTGGAGGTGCTGGGGTCACTGTAGGCTCTAGAAACAAGACGACAGAGCGCATGAAATGCAAGAGGTGAAGAGTAAAAGTGAATGTCATTATCCCTGAGGACAGGGTTACATAAAAAAAGTTTATTGTTTATCAGCCCTTTTTGTGTTGCATTGGAAAAGTACCCCAGTTGTGTTTTGGAAAAGTACTGCTGACAGGCTCCTGGAAGACAGGGAAGCCTGTGCTGCATTCTTGAGTCATGAGAGGGGCCATCAGTCAGTGTGATGTCATGACAGGCTCACAGGTTGTGTGCGCCCACATGTTCAGACAGAACACCGATGTCAACACCCCACCACACACCTTCAGGCAGGAACATTTTATTTCCTCTAAATGAGTTGTCCTTCCCAAAGAACAAACAGTCACGAAAATGAAGATGAGTAAAATGAGATAAATGACTGTATAACTATTGCGTTGTTGCTGTACATCAGCGACACTTGATTTGACCCACAGACTATGTCTAAAGATGGTAAACATGACAGCTCCCCAAAAGTAAAGCCCCCTGGTGGCTGGCTGCAGTACAGGTCTAAACCCTGCCACCTCTCAACGTTAAGAGATTGAACCAAAATAGTAAATCGAAGAACCCATTATTCCAAAGATGGTATTTGGCATTTTAGTATGTTCCTATCACACTGATGTGTGTGACGCTGTTCATAATTCTTGTAATTTTGGTTTTAATTAGTTATTTCATGCTATAAAAACTGGGTAAAAATCATGATTGACAGCTGAGACTTATTATCAATTGGTCGAGATTAGAAAGTGTGTGTATACGACCCAGATATCATGGCTCCTCTCGCGACCTTTAATGCACAGATCCTGGGTTCAAATGAAGTCACTAGAGCAAGATGGCAGCACCCATCTGTGAACATTTGGATTCATATATGCACAGTGGGAGGAAAAAGGAAAAAGCGTCACCATTTTTTTGTTCTGTCTAAGATTTTACCACATTCATTTTTAGCCACATTAGCGGTGTCTAAGCAAAAATTGAATGGACGGCCATTGAGAAAAAAAATCCATTGAGAGGAAAATGCAGCGTGTCTATACGACCAAAATTATCTGGCTGCAACTCAAGCAGCATTTCAAAAACAGAGGAAAAATATTTTGACATATGTTAATGTTGGCAAGGACACGGCGACTCCAGAATTAATGATGGGCTACACCTTTTTGGGGAGTTGACTTTGGGTTGAGCTCTGAGTAGACGTCTAGGAACTGGGTCTAAACCACTAGACCCACTCAAGTTCACAGGTGACAAAGGTGATGGAATCAGTTCATCCCAATGCTTCTGTATCATTACAATTGCTTCTCATTTTTCCCATTTCAGTTGCTTCAGGAGAACGCAGTTTCTCAAAGACCTTGACTCACAAAGATCTCAATTGAACATGAATTGGCACAGTCAAGACCTTTGCTGCGATGAAGACCCGCCGTGTACACTTCTGAAAGTTCAGCTTTATTTAGTCTCTAGATATTGTTTAAGTTGCCAATTAAATTTGCTTGTACATATTTCATGCATGTGTGTTTAATGGACATGAGAAAGTGGTGCATAGGAGAGATTTGCACTGGTATTATTTAGTTTGAGGAGCTGGAATTAGATTATTTGGAAAAGAGCTATATGTGCTGCCATGACTCATGATATGGATCCGAAAAAATTTCCATATATTGCATCATATATACTTTAATACTCGTGGTACTTTGAGCACATCAGATCACTACATTGCACTAGCGATTATGCCTATATATTGAGGTTTGTGAGTTGTTGCTTGTAGGGTACGTTGCAAATAGAAGGGCGGTTTGATCATTTTCGCATAGAGCGGCAGAAGTGCATGCACCAGCCCTGACTATGAGGTTGAGATTTGTCACTTACTTGATTCTTGTTGTTCTTACTTGATTCTTGTTGTTCTTACTTGATTCTCGTTGTTCTGGGTTTGTTTCCTCATGGTTGAATGCACTTGTTGTAAGTCGCTTTGGATGAAAGCATCAGCTTAATTAAATGTAATGTAATGTAATGTCATTTTGAGTGTATTAGTATGTTGACATTAGGCTTTAGCTCAGAGCAGAGACCAGAATTGTCTGGTTGGACAGCTGCTGCAGGTGTAATCTAATGTGTAAAATTAGCTGTGATGGATGTGATCGTGTAACAACAAGTGAGTCAGTGTTATATTCATTGTATAATCTTGCTGTGTGATGTTTTGAATCAAAACATTGTTCTAGTACCTTAAAGGTCAGACTCGTAAAGTTTAGACTTGTGTCTGGAGTGACACATGCAGACGCTGATATAGTCTGTTTAATGTGAGCGATCTCTCTGTTGTTATTTCATCACAGTGGTCAGCTCCTGTGTGTGAGCAAAGTCATCAGACTGTCTGTCTGCTTGGATTTGTTTTATTTCCAGTATCATTCCCGTCAAACAGAATATGTCTGTTTCCCACACATCCTCTGCATATTTCACATAATCCACGAGACGCAGCAGAGACCAGCAGCGTATTCCCTCCCGACAGGACGTGAGTGTGGTCCACGACAGAAAAATAAACAGGGCTTTTCATCATGGGAGGCATCGCTCAGTCAAGGAAACCCCGGGCAGACAGACTTGTCTCACTCATGATAAATGGGTTTTCTCTCGCTTTTTTTGTCCAAATCAACACAACTCTGCTCCATGAAACCATTTGACGCTGGTTTGTGAAGGAGTAAAAGAAACACCACATTGTTGAAGAAAGAGCCTTCAGACCAATGGAAAGCTTGCTTGTGTTGGCAATGCACCATTTAATTGCTGGGCTTCTAAAGAACACGTCTTGTCCCAGGGATTCCCCTCTCCTACACACACACACACACACACACACACACAAAGAGCGACTGACTGGCTTGTGTGTAAAGACATTTAGACTTTCAAAAGCAGTATTGTGTGAAGGTCAGGAGAGGCTGTGGCATGGAGATCTATAGTGACTTTCTCCATTCTATAAGAAAGGCTGGACATCGAGCTCCTATTACATAGGCACCAGAGGTGTGTGTGTGTGTGGGTGTGTGTGTGTGAGAACTTGTGCGTGAGTCTGTCTGTCTGATAGCCTAACCTTTGGGGAAATTTAATAACCAGTTAATTACGGACATCTTGTCCGATTGAAAAAAAGTTGATATAAGGTTTAAGTTTAGGTTAAAGTTGGTTAAGTGGTAAACATAAGTTTCCTGGAAATTAATGCAAGTCTATGCAATGTCCCGACGTGTGTGTATGTCTGTGCATGTGTGTGTGTCAGAGAGAATTACAGACAGTGACGACTGAGATACTGATCTTATTGTGACTTTGTGCGTTTCAGACACATCCAAGATCAGTGAGTAAAACACAGGAGTATTAGTGATGTCTTCCTTCAAAGCGTGTGTTCGCAACAAAATAAACACTCATTCAGCACAAACCACTTATTATACGGAAACTGGTTCTATTAAATATTAACTGAAAGTGGGTTAAATCTCTGTCTTGTTACTGAAACTCCAGGAACAGAAACTGTGCTATGAGCTAATCCTGATGAGGCCATCAGTTCTGTGAATTTATACGACACAATATCAGATTGCTGCAAAGTCCAGCAGGACAGCTGCCAACGCTCAGTGTTACATAGTTCAGTGTTTGACATATGTTTGTGGTTACTGGGTTTATTTTGTAATGAGTTGATAGCTATTATCTCCAAACCCAGGAAAATAACACCTGACCTATCTTCATGGGATAAATAAAAAAGTTTTGGGATGATTTTGTAATTTGGGTCAAGAAAAATGTTTTCTATGCTTCGGCAATTATGGGTGGGATAAACATGTGACATGTTTTATGAGAAATGAAACCACAGGGAGGTCAAGGAATTGCAAATATGTCACATTGCAATACAGAGAAGAACCAAACCCTCCCGGTTTCATTTGTTTTCTCTCCGTATCTTCCTCTTTTTGTCCTCTCTATTTCTTTTCACTTGATCTGATCTGTCATGAACCTGATTTTCCTGTCATCCACACCGTACTGGATCTTTCTTGGTTGGCAGTAGATTAGTTCAGGAATACCTTACAACTAAATAGAGCTGACAAGCAACAGTATCGATCTCACTTGGCTGCAGTCATGCTTTCCTTTTCTCTGGACTGCTGAGATCTGATATCACCATTAGTGCACCACTGGGAATCTTCCCTTGACAAGAGAAAAGGCTGTTATTTGTCAAACCGCATAGAATTTATTTAGAAGAGCCACGAAAGCGGTAAAGCAGGCTTCCTCATTAAGAGTTTTGCAACCCAGGAATACCGCTGATGATACAGGTATGGCCAGTGGGGCTTCCTGCAGGTGTGTCTAAGCCCATTTAAAGTACCTGAGTCACTGGGTCGTCCTGTTTAACCCCACCTTAAACTGTAAACTGACAAAGATGGGAGGGAAGTTGATTTCCTCTTCTGAGCCACCCGTCGTTAGAGCCCAGACCAGAATTATAGCAATCTATACACAACTATGTGGAAAGGTATACTACAGTTACACACGTATACGATTGTGTTGTAATTTCCACTCCACTCACTGCCAAAAATATCCCCGAAATTTTTGGTTTCTCAACATTGAACCGTTGAGTCCTAAAGTAAAACATTAACTCATTGGAGGGTGACTGGCATACTAGGAGCAGTGTCAAACTTTGTATGGGCATGAAACTATCCCGGTTGAATCATCATTTCAAAAGATGAGGAACTGGATTACAAAATGTCTTTTTTTTTCTGTTGGTAATAACACCCAAGCTTGTGTTAGATTGACCGCAAGAAGTGCAGTTGATTTTTTTCTCTAACGATGCATGAGGGCGATAAATTCAGCACTGAACAAAGTATTTGTATGAACACAGTATCTGGTGTAATGTGTAAAATCCATATGGCATGTTCTCAATTTGCTTTTATGGGTACAGCATAAAGTTATAGCTTTATTTGAACTAGACTGACACTCGTGGATTCCTCCTCCAAGGTCCACCCAACCCCTAAATATGCGGTTTTTCCATCCTTTTTCTGCCATTCAGAAGTAACTGAAAGAGAAAAACAAACATTGGTAAAACATGAATGTCTCTGTTGCTTGTATAACAAATTACCTTTGACCTTCATGTGCATCGCCAAGTCACTAAGCCATACCCCTTACCCTACTGATGTGCCCTCTGTACACCATGTCTTTACACATCAGCGTAACATCTTTTTGAATTGTGCCACGTTACCTTCTCAATGTCACTGCATTGCATCATGTCACTGCATTGCATCATGTCACTCTCCCGGTGTGATGCAATTCCGTGATAGTTACAGTGATGTGGCTGTCGCAAATGTCTCACATACCTGCCGTGCTTTTGCAAGGCCAGAGACAAACACATGTTGTCGAAACAATTTAGATAATCCATAGATCGTATATGGAAGAATGCTGTGCAACCTCTAAACTATTCCATGCTCTCTATGAGACATTCAGGAGTGCTCTGCCCTTTGTTATAGTAAGTACCTGTGGACATCTTGCTTACGCTTTATTGTGCTTGCGCTACATTTGCCAGGTGCCTCGCTGGGAGATCAAACTTCAAAAAAGCCTTACATGATCACAGCAGGGTCTTCACCTGGTCAGGAGAGTCAGAGCACACGGAGGTGCGATCAAAAGGTTCACCGCTGGTTCTGTTGTGTTGAACAAAAGCAATTAAACACAGGCTATGACTGAGAGCTGCTCAACATTCCAGCAGAGAAATGCAAAACATTTGCTGGGAAAGAAGCTTTGAACATGGGTGGCTGCTGTCCAGTCATAGGTTTACTCAGGTTACTACAGCTGGCTCACAAGGGCTTCACATGCGGACACAGAGAGGACAAAATCAAATCAGTGTAAAACAGGGTAATCACAGTGAGTCAGGCCTTCTTAAGTAAATGATGTCCCTATTAGGTTTTACCTGTACAGAGGTAGAAGAAGGTGGCCTCAGGCTACACTTGCCACACTTCCCTACTGTCCCTCCCTCCACCTTCTGACTCCTCCCCTACGTAGAACATTCTTCCGTTTTCCTGTCACAACCTGCACCTGGACTGAAACACTGTCAGTATGTTTCTGTTTGAGTGTGTGGTCTAGGTATTACTCATGTTGTGACGACCTGTTTTATCAAGTCACATTATGTCTTCCTCAAGGGGACAATAAGTTGAGGTTAAGGTTAGGTTATTATTTGGATAAAGTTAGGTTCATATTAGGTTAGGGCTAGTTAATATAAGGTTGGGTTAAGGTTAGAGTAAGTCTGTAGGGAGTCAGTGTAAATAAATTAAAGGTCCTCTGGTGGGCGTGTGTGTGTGTGTGTGTGTGTGTGTTTGTGTGTGGTCCAGGTATTACTCATGTTGTGGGGACCTGTTTACAGTGTCACATTATGAGGACTTGTCTTCCTTATCAGGACAAATGTGTGTGTGTGTGTGTGTGTGTGTGTGTGTGTGTTTGAGAGAGAGAGAAAGAGAGAGAGAGAGAGAGAGAGAGAGAGAGAGAGAGAGAGAGAGAGAGAGAGAGAGAGAGTGGCAATGAAATTGATTAAATGAAAATGTTTAGTAATTTTCTCCATCCAAACAAAGATACTACTTTTCGATGTACTTTATTCCAAAACTTTTGCAACACCACACAACAGCCAAATTGACAACACGCCAAAGACAGACACACGTCCATCTTTAAAGCAGTCAAAGTCAAGTGTCTTGATAATAGTTACAACTTTTTTACTATCTCTTTTAATAATAAAGTCTCAGCAGCAAACTATCAAAATAAAATCATAACCTGAAGTCATTTTGATACTAAGAAGCTTAATGAGCTCCCATTACTTAATTGTTTCCAATGTCCAGTCTATGAACTGATTTAACCTGAGCATGTATACACACAAACACATTTACCATCACTGCATAATATATTCAGCTTTAAAAGCCCTGGTGCCTGGCCGTCTCTTCACATAACAATGTAACATAGTAATGTTGCTTAGTCATGTTTGGCATGCCAGCAGTGTGTTGGCTGAAGTGGGAGCATGCTCAGGATAAAACAAGGCCCGGACAGGATTTTACACACATTCCATAGAAATAAAACAAAAACTCATAAAGAAAAAGACTAAAACGGGAAACTCGGCTCTTAAACCTTTTTCTGAACAAGACGCTTTCCTGCTCTGGAGACCAAGAATGCCAAAAAACGACCAGGAAATGTGTTTCTGACTCCTACTGTATGTGCAAAAAAAACACATAAAACTGAAATAGCAACTTCCCATTGGCTGTGCCCGCACCCAAAGGTATTATGGGAAAGTGCTACTACAACCGCATGTACGTCTGTGTGTGTGTCTGTGTGTATTGTGCCAGGGAGGGCTTTATTTGAAGGTCGAGCGCTTGCTTGGATGAGGCCAGCAGACAAAAAGCTGGATGAAACCCCCCTCCCTCCTCTCATCCTCACAACAATTACACTTCCTCACTTCAAACACTTTGTTATTTCAGCTTCTCTGTGTTTGTCGCCTGAATAGCCACTGATGTTTGAGGAGCTAATGAGGCCATATCCTCTTAAATTCTACTCTGCTGTTAGCTCCAACCATCTATAAACATCAGCCGCACTGTGTTTATAAGGTTTAAGCTGAAAATGACCATGCAGCGCCTGTGTCAGGGCCACCAGCGTCTCAATGGCATCACAGGAGCCGTGACCTCACCGGGCCACCCTCTTTTGACGTCTCTCCTCTTTCTTTCCTTCTCCGGTGTCAGTGCTGTTTTGAGACGGCACACAGGAACTGGTCAGGGCGGAATGTTGACGGCACAGCAGCATGACACAGCCAGAGCACCCACACAGAGACGACAGAATTGGAAAGAGAAGGAGGGGGAAAGAATGAGAAAAATGCATCACAGGGGGCGATACGTGCCAATGAGATACTGGGACTTTCTGACTCAGTCTTTCAAGTGAAATAAAGCTTTGTGGTCATTGTACAAAGGAAGTTAAGTTATTAATGTAACTGCAACGGTTAAAATAAGCAGTGGAAGTTGTTTCTGTGTGGTCTCCTACATTCCGGTTGTCATCTTTCTGAAGAATAAAAAATCAACCCCCTACACAGAAACTATGACGACAATTCATTGACACGTCCATACGCACATGCATATGTGTGTGAGCATGTGTGTTGTTGTTTTGGCCCTTTACAGTGACTCAGGATCCCAACTGTGGTTTGAGGTTAAACGAGGGACCAAATTGAGAGGCCATTTTTGGGGACATTATTTAACTGTGGGTGACAAACAGCTTTAATTTTGCTCCTGCTTGTTCCCTGCAGGAGCAGTGAAGCAGCATGTAAGTGTAATACAGTCACTGGTGCGTCATATGGCAAAAATGCAATGACCACCACGTGTCTTTCATTTTATCATCGTCACACCAGTATGCATAACATGTACATGTACACTAGATTCTTGGTCACATTGTGGTCTCATGACCTTGAAGGCGAAAAAAAACATAAAAGTGGTATGTCATGAGGACACTGGACTTTGTTGACTTTCGGTGAACCAGGAGAAGCCCATTAACTGCCGCAAATCCAATGCTTCAGGGTCATTACTAGCAACTGATTAACCTGAAGCAATACATTTCTCCTAAAGAGGTGTGGAAAATAGCAAATAGCTGTAGTGACCATGCAGCCACTGTCCAGCCATGTTAGATTAGTCTGTAAGAAACTATTTCCATAGCATCTGCTCAATGTTTCCAACAGGTTCAGCATGTGCACCCACTGTAAATATCGGAATCCATCTCCCTTGCCGCTGTGTGTGAACTGTTGGCAACAAACCAGTTCAACATTAGAGTTGAACTTCAGCGCTGACTTGATCTCTGAGTCTAGTGGGCGCTGTGGACATATCTACATTATGCATAATAATATGCTTTCCTATAAAAAATATGTTTTGAGGCGTGATTTACAGACACTTGGCATGCGTGAAGAAGCTTATTCTGTTTGCTTGCACTGTGTAAGATAGATAATTAATTTTCTGAGTTCAAAATCAAGACAATACATTATCCCAATTGGAGTGAGAAAATGTAGTTAGTAGTAGTGAAAGAATACAACACACATACTGCACATATTGTCATCATTATGTTCCCAATTTTTTTACTGAAACATATTTGATCAGAATAATTTGAAATATGCTTTAATTACGATTGTAGGAGGTTCTGACGGATCTGTAGGAAATTGTGTCTGCACAAGTTTGACCTCAACAACAATAATAAAAGAAAATTGACAGATCATAATAAAAGGTTAAACAAGTAGAAACACAAGTAACCAATGTATAATCACTTCAGATGTAATCAGTTGACCTCAACTTGTGTTCAGCATTTGTTCACACAAAGTGCATTGTGTGGCTGTTTGTGTGTGTTTCTGCACGCTGTGACTCTGAGCATTAACACAAACTAAACGTTCAGACATTAGTTTCTATGCCTCCACATCCTCTTCTTCCCCCGGTTTCCGTCTTTCCGTTTATTTTTAGGTAATTTCAAACTCTGTATTTTTGGTGTGTTTGCTGTTACTTCAGGCTGCTAACACCCACTTGTAAAGAAACCCTCTGAAAATAGTGCCACTGACAGACCGATGGAGGAAAACCTAGCTACGTCGGTATGGCACAGGGTACTGGAAAACAAAACAAAACAAAGAACAATCTTTGCAAGAAGGGCCTTTTTTAGGGTGTGCGGGGTCAGTAGTGTGTCATCTGACTGTGTGTGTGTGTGTGTGTGTCTGTGTTTCCATCTGTGCTGCTCATGACAACGCAGTAATCAGCCAGGAGGAAGCGCCTGTCCAAGTGCAGACACCGTATCTCCTCCCGCTCAAGGATCCACCCATTTTCACACACAATAAACACTCACACATGCACTCAAACGTACATGCACAGCAAAGATGACTTGTTTGACAGACTATAGGCAACAATGTGTGGGGCTCAGATTACAAAAGCGTGTGAAATACCAGGAAGAGGCAACTGAAAAAATTTAAGTAAACACAATAGGCAAGTGGCAGAACAGTGTAGCACTGTTTACTACGACATAAATAGACACAATGCTCTTGACAGACGGGTTATTTTTGCGATGAAACATGATATGGAGATAAGAGAATGGAAAACTGTGTCGTAGAGGACAAAATGGAGAAATAAGTAGGGCCTGTGTTTGGGAGGGGTGAGGTAAATGTCAACATAACAAAACCCAAATGAATTACTGCTTTAAGGCCAAGCTCTGTCAAGAGTTGTGTGTTGTAAATGATTCCTTGGTGGTTTCTGTATTTAGTTCAGCTGTTGCCTGGTGATAATCTGTATATTAGACTTGTCATATTTCAATCACTAATCAATCAAAAGCAGATCCTAACATAGTGTTTTGATTATTGGGGGCTCCTTGACTGTTTACTTGTAGATCATGAATATTGTATTCAAGGGCTCAACATTAGTTACCTATACAGAAATTGATGGAGCCTTCTGTCCATACCCTGCTGTCATTTTGTTTGTTTTTGTGCACGCCCTCTGAAAGAGTACCGATTCAGAGGAAACAGATGAAATTCTAAAGAGGTACATATCACAATCTCCTCCACAACGTTGTTTGTAAAGGAAGCGTAAATGAGTCTTAGGAAATTAAGAATACTAGAGAAAGACCATCTTGCAATTGTGTTGCACCAGCAGCATTTCTAAATAATAACATGAGTGTTCAGTACACATAGGTCGGACCCATCTTTGAACTCAGCTTTCATTTCCATCTCAACTACACACCTGTTGAACACATGAACCCCTAAGTACTCAACTGCCTCTGTGGTCGTTCCCGGGACAGAAAGACAAAGTGGAAGCTGCCGTGGCGGCTGGTAAATTTGGTTGAATAATTGTGCTGCCATTCACACAAAAAGTCTCCTTAAAGCTGCATTCATCAGTTTTGCTGATCATTGAAATGCAGGAAAGCATTTAACATATTTTTTTCTGTTTGAAGCTGGCTTACATTTCAATAAAAAATTGTTATCTTAGGCACTCAAGTTGTACTTTTGTCCACCAGATGATCATTGATGCGTTGTTCATGTAAAGATCTGGATGATAACTGCTTTAAATTCACCCAATTCAGATTTTTGTTTCTTCACTGAGGGAAACACCATTTCCCCGATCTGATTCCTAAAAAGAGAGAACATGTCTTAAAAGTTTATATTTGACCAGAGCCTGCCCTGTAGCATTTCATATAATGGAAAGTTGCTGTTCAATACATTTAGAATCCCACATTGACTCAGCGTTAATGAAAAAGAAATTGACAAAGCCAAAAACAGCAGGACAAAGAAGTTATTATGTTCTGGCTTTGACACATAGAAAGTGATAACAGACAACAGACAGGGTGTGGGAGCCCCTGATGCTGGCTGACTAACCTGGACCAGGAAAAGTGTAACCTCATCTTCACTGTCTCCTGTAATCCTACTGTGACACACGAGCGCACAACACATTTCATTCAGTCTCCCAAAGAGAGAAACATCTGCAATCAATTACTCACTCCCACCCAGCAGTAGAGTCCAATAATGACTGTAAAACGCAACAGCAATTTTCTTTTATGATGTTGTTTTCCCTGCTTGGCATCGCTTACAGTAACTATAGAGATGGTTGGCACCGATGCTACAGAATAATGTTTGATTCAGTGTTCATAGTAGGAGCAAAGAAAAACCTCTAACATCACTTAGTGTGGATGCACCATCGTTGGTTTACACTGCCATCCCTGTCATCCCTATATAAGGTGCTATATGAGGTCCTACACACACACCCACACACACACAGGAGTGACAGGAATCTCAGCCTTGGACACTAGCCAGTACCTACTCACTGCAGCAACCACTCCACAGACACGTGGCCCAGCACCGTTCAAAGTGATTCCATGGGGAACCAAGCCTTTTACACAAAGACGTATGATGTGGTGATGTCACTTCCTGGTACACCGTAACTCTCTTTGATGTGGGGTATTTGTTGGTGGACGAGGGGGCGAGCCGCATCCCCACTGTGATGGACGTAGGTTGGAGGAGAGCGGAGAGGAAGGAGGGCCTTTAATGAGCACAGAAGCAGGAGGATGTTGTGGTTGGTCACCGTGCGGCCGCTTGGTTTTACAGACTCATTTCCTACTCTGGTTTCTGCCAGAGCTGAGAGATTTAATCGTTCTGCTACTCCTGACCTAAATGTTGGTTCAGAGAAAAAAGAAAGATAAGGCAGGAGTAGCTGAGGAACGATGGAATTCAGTGACCATAAAGATGCCAGTGAAGAGTCTGTAATTAGTGTGAGGGAACTCCCAGAGTTACAAACACACCTGCAGTCTCAAACAATGACAACACTGTCTCAGAAAAGACAACTGAGGCCTAAGAGGGAGGCAGCTCAGGCGTGCGTGTGTGTGCGTGTGTGTGCGTGTGTGTGCGTGTGTGCGCGTGAAAGAGAGAGAGAGAAATGAAAACAGGTGGAGAGCCGAGATTGAATTCCAGAGATGTCTGTTCTGAAAGAAATAGAATTAAAACAAACACAGACAGACGCACACAGGTTTGTGCATCTATTTTTGTTAGAAGTTTGCATAGACCTTCTGTCATTGTTGACAGTCTAACCAAAACTTTATCCCTAACCATGACCAATTCATGACTAACCCGAACTTTAACCTAACCACAATTCATATTTGACCTCTAACCTTAACCAGGACCTCATTTGGACCATGGTTTGGTCCCAGTGAGACCCACTAATCCTACAAGGTCAGTGTTTCTGGTGGAAAAGGTGCTAAAGAGGTAATAAAAACAAATACATACACACACAAACACACATACGTACACTGTCTGTTTTCAAGGACTACACAATAGTCCCGATCCTGGATTTCATGACCACGCTCCCCGATAACAGTCTTTGTAAAAGAACCATAAGAGACATTCAATGCAGTTCAAAGACAGTTTACCTTGCTGAACCACAGAACACGCCATCCAAACTCACAATGAGGTCTGAAGGGTCAGATTTCACTTAGAGCCGTGACACACAATCCAGCCTCAAAGAACCAACACAACAAAGGTTGACCTATCAAATGCTTTGTGTTGCCCTCTCATGGCGCTCGTCCTCTTTTAAAGTTACATTTGAACGCACGGCACAAAAAAGCAAAGAGGCAAAAGGCTGCAAGCAAGCATTATGCTCATCGTTCAATAAAATATAAGTCAGTATAAAACATATGATGAGCTTACCCTTTTTATGCTAAGGTTAACTTGTGAAAACCAACTTGGGACATATCATTTGAAAAGTTGTGTCTACTCTAGAATATTGACAAATGATTCATCCATACTGATATGTTTTAGTATTTTAAAGCATAACTTTCCTATATTGTCATGAGTTTTCAAGGCCTAAGAAATGTAGAACTTTTGAAACGCTACTGGCCCCTTTTTAGTTTGAAAATCTGCATGCCCAGTGTACATGAAAAGTCATGTGGTATGCATTTTTAGGTGTTCTAGAAGGGATTAAGATTGTTTCTGATAGAGAGTTAAAACACTGGTCTGGCCGGAGATCATTTTAGTTTTTCAAAAACAGTTTAAAATTCAAAAATATGAATGTGGACATAGCGCCCACACCAATTCCACAAAACCATCTCTTTCCCTTCCTGCTTGTTGCTGTGAGTGTATCGACACATCTACAATTTAGAAAAACTTCGACTCTCTCCACCAATGTGAGACTTTGTGACAACCATCTTTTATTTGTTGTTGTTGTTAGACAATGGCTGCACAGAGAAGTAATCTCACAGTTTCTAATGATGACACAGAACGTTTTAAAAAAACTGGTGCTGACACAATTTCCCGGCCCGCCAGCCATTACTCACCTTTTCTCTTTTATTTGGGTATTTGCCATACACGTCACTACAGTGTAGTTGCATAAAGCTGAACTTTTTCAAAACTTTGATCCTTCCCTTTTTCCTGGATCACAGGCCAGTCCGAGACCATATACTCACAGTGCCATCAGTAGCATTACAGTTAACCACCATACTCACCACCTCAAGTCTTGAACCCTCACTTAGAGAACTTCTTCACCTACCTGCACTGAGAGTTAATTGTGCTTACTCAGCTATAGCAGCCAATAATAGACAGCCACTGTAAAACCTGAAACTCTTGGCAACTGCCAATCTTTGCCTGATAATCAACTGTTAGCTTGATGTATCAGGACTCAGATTTCTGACACCAGGGTCAAAGGTCTTGTCGATGCTGTATTCAAAGTTAACCGACTCAACAGTTTAAGGTAAGATTGAGTCCAACTAATCCAGCTCACAAGGGGAGGATCAGGGGACGTATGAAAACAACAAGTGCTCCCACAGGAGATGTGTCACATTCACATGGGGGCCCTATTGTCCCCCCAACAAAGCTTTCGGTATGTCTCATTCCCGAAATCCACGCAGTGGAAGGGAGCTCAGGGAAGGAGAGATATTTTTCACACCAAGGCATAAAGCCGCAGAGCGTCGGCCTCGGTGACTCACACATGGGGAGGAAAAGGGGCTGAGTAATCACAATAATAACCACCATCATCCTGCCGTCTCGACAGTTGCTACAAACCTGGAGTTCTCGCCCAATTAGTACACTAACACAGCATCCGATCACTCCTCAAGATGAGACAATATTGCTGTGAATCAGCTGTGAGCACGTGTGTGTGTGTGTGTGTGTGTGTGTGTGTGTGTGTGTGTGTGTGTGTGTGTGTGTGTGTGTGTGTGTGTGTGTGTGCTGAGAACGCTAATAGCAGTGTTACTAATCACTTCCATCTCTCAGCGAGTAATGGGGATATTTTAGCAGGGCTTTTCACATGTCTGGTTCTTCTAAAGTGGCCCGCCGGGACTTAGCTTCACTGCCATGTGCAAAGCTGGCTGTCGTGTGTGGTGTGAAAGAAAGAAAGAGCAATCTGGATCGGGAGATTAGCTGTGGTGTAATGGGCAGAGATGAAAACTAGATGTCATCTCACTGCCAACCAAGTGCTTTCAGGATCAGCCCTTTCTTCCTCTGAGAGTGTGTGTGTGTGTGTGTGTGTGTGTGTGTGAGTGTCTGTGTGCGTGTGTGTGTGCTGGCAGAGGGAGGTCAGGGGCGCGTCTGCCACGAGCTCAGCTCTCGTTCTGAGAGAAGCCATCATCCATGACCTCATCCAAGGAAAAATCCCCCTCTCCTCTCTGCCTCCTCTCCTCCAGCAGCTGAGCTCTGAGCGCTCCCTTTGCATTCCTGCTCTCTGAACAGCTCCCACACTGTCTCGAGGCTGTGGAAGGAGAGAGGGAACACACAGAGCTACAGTGGGTGGACAGATAGACGGAGAGCGGCGGAGGGGAAAGTCTCCCTGAGGTCACGGACCCCACTAATAGCCTGTGGGCTGCTTCGGTGGCCTCACACGGGATAATGTAAATTTGTTTGGGAGTCAGAGAGATGACTGCAGATGGATGAAGAAATTGAAAAAGTGGGAAATAATTCCATCATTTTCTTTAACTTCAAAGGTCTTGGTCACGCGTGTTCCACCATACATTCAGCAAAAGGCAGGAGAACACCCTGGATGCCTTGACAGTCTACCAAAAGGCTATAGCTGTAGACAGTCCATCACATTCAAACACCTTGGTGTGGCCTGGTTAGTTGAGCTGGCGCCCACTTGGTCTAGACTGTAAAGAAAGATGCGCAGCCCATCTCCACTTATTCCCACTATCCAGCAATGAAGCCAAACACCCCAGATACAAATGTTGCCATCTTGCACCTTTTAAGCCAGAGTCAGCGATCAGCGGATGGAGCCATTGTAGCAAGGTCCCCCCGATACATGCACTTGAGAAATCCTGCAGCTATAAAACGGTCAAACTTATTTTCCAAACTTAAGGGAAGTATGTACACTGGAACACAAGTAAAGAACTTCCTAAAATGCAAGAAACCATCTTTTAGAAACTTATATGACATGGAGCATATTTTGACTTTTTAGTTTGGTCCCTGTCCAACCCACTAACATGGAGGAGGGGGGATTTGTTACCTTTACTACAGCCAGCCACCAGGTGGGGATCAACATGCCTTGGCTTCATTTATGGGGAGCTTTAATGTCCTCCGTCTATATATAAAGTCTTTGGAATAGACCAGGGGTCGGTAACCTTTACTATCAAAAGAGTAATTTTTCCCCCTTTCCCACCAAATAAAATTCATCTTGAGCCTCAAAACATATTTGATAACACAGCTTACAAAGTTTAATATATAGTCTTAAAACAGACTAGTTCAAAGTTCAGTTCATGCAGATGAAAGAATTACTATT
This sequence comes from Pseudopleuronectes americanus, assembly GCA_038501795.1. Lineage (NCBI taxonomy): Eukaryota > Metazoa > Chordata > Actinopteri > Pleuronectiformes > Pleuronectidae > Pseudopleuronectes > Pseudopleuronectes americanus. The sequence goes on from CM076723.1 coordinate 9,893,728, forward strand.
TCATTTTTTTGTATTATCTTGAACTAAGTTCACAGCTTCATTTAATTTAATTTTTTATTGGGATGATTAAGGTATGATCATGTTTTTAGTTATTAATTGATTGTGTTGGATCATGTCCGCGTTACACTCCGCTCATGTCAGTCCAGACTGTGAGCGTCATTTCTCGTGTTGTACTGAGCACAAAATGTTGACGAGTCATTTTTCATGATGTTTAAATGCAGTCTCATAAACTCTGAAGCGAATCAAACAAGCACAGTTAAAGTGAGAGCAGGCCAGAGATGAGGAGGACACAGAAACTCCAGCTCGGTACAAACCAGCTTCAGCTTCTGCTCTGATCACACACACGTTTTCTCTCGCTCCTGGTATTTCACATGATAGCCGGTTATGATGCTGATTTTTAAATTGAACTTCACTAATTTTCCCATGAAATATGAAAGCTTATTTGTTCAGTTCATTGTTCATTGAACACTGTACAGGGAGCCCCTGCAGAAGGGCTGAAGAGCCGCAGGTTGCAGAACCCTTGTCTATACCAATATCGTAACTACTGAATAAACAGTTATATTTGTATTGGCAGTTATGCTCCTCAGTCCTAATGACCATTGTGATCCTCTATTACACTTTCTTCTACACCTGAAAATGTCGTTTTGTGGAGAGGGTTAGCGAAGTGTCGCAGCAACTATGGGATAGATTGCCATGACATTTGGTACAGACATCTATGCCACCCTCGAGGCCATTCTGGTGAACAATGACCTTAACACCACCAGCAGGTCCAAATTTAAAACTGTACAAAACTTAAAGTGATGTTCCCAATACCCTTCGTTGTGTTAATTGGCAGATATTAAAGCCAGTTAAAGGGGAGTCATCCGCCACTGAAGCAGAGACAATAGCCAGAAATGAAGAAGTCATGGAAAGGTGTGTGCGTGTTCATGTGTTTTGGGGGTGTAGCTTTGACTATCACAAATGGTAGGGGTTGGGATGTATCGGTTGCAAGTGTAATGTGATCTTTTCCAGGATTACCAGCCCCTGACTATATAGGTGAACATGATGTATGTAAGGCTGACAAGCATTGTAACTCCAAGCATGCTAACATTTACATTTTGCCTAAAGTATTGCTTAGTGTACGCAGAGCTGTGTAAGCAGAGCCTCACAGTCCTGCAATAATTTGCTCTACGCTTTCTTTTTTTACATTAGTTGACATTAGCTTGAATGTCTTTGAACCACAAAATGATCCTGAAGCAGTAGGAGCTCATATACAGGGTTCAGCGCTCTCAGTCAGGCTACTGTCACCATCACAAAGTCTGATTACTATAACAGCATTGTTAGATTTGTTCACTCATCTGGTATTGTGTATTTTAACAGTTATGTCAGGTTTCTGGGATCATATCCAACAAATTGCCTGAGAGGAAGAATGGACTCTTCTTGTTTTAGGGGCTCTTTGAAGGGACAGGGAGATTCCTTGCCTGCCTGTGTGTCAAATACAAATACCTGAGGTACGTAGACGTGTTTCTCCACAAGGGAAAACCCATCACTCTTTCCCAACAATCCTTTCAGGATCAAACTGGAACAATAAAGATTGCTTAAAATGTTTGCTTTGAGGGTGAGGGGCGGTAGTGGTGGTGGTGGTGGTGGGGGTGGGGGCTGATGTTGTTTTTTCAGTTTCAACACCAGCCGACCACAAAGTGAAACACACTGAAGAAGAATGCCTGGAGCCCTCTCCTTGCAGTAACCAGAGCCCACTGCCGTCTGCTCTGACATCCGTCCGCCTCTTCTTTGTCATAATCTGTGGCGTCAGCCTGCGCAACTGGCCTGCACGCGTTGGGCTGATCCTCTCAAACCACCATTAGGCTCCTGCAGATACACACACACACACACACACACACTCTTGTACACACTGGGCGGATATGGGAAGTTTTTTCTTTTATTTTAGGGAACCGCAGGGCATACTGTAAGGGGCAGAGAAAACAGATGAGTCAAGGATGCAGTCATCCAGTCTTCCTGTCTGTTTGCCGGCATGCTGTTATTTTGTTGTTCATTGTGTGTGTGTATGTGATGAATGGTGACCAGGGGGCTGGTCAATTACAAGCAGTTTCTTCCCTTGCTTTCTCTTTCCTCATCTTCACTTCCTTCCTTTCATCCTGCCTCCTTCCCTCGTCTCCTCTCAGCCCGACAGCTCTCCATCGCTGTCTCTCCCTCCCTCTCCCTCTTGTCTCCTCTTACCCAGTAGGTAATGCGATGCCACCATCATCCTCCTTGGGGCCTAAATAGACCTCAGTGAGAATTTAATAGTGTGACCATGATACATAACAAGTGTCTGTCCAGTTCGGGTGACATCAGCAGAGGGGAATCTGCTGGTATCCCTGCCCAACTCCTGCTGGCATCAGGAGCAAGTGCAGAAGGGCAGGACTCTGCTGAGCTGCTTGTTCAACACCACTAACATAGAAAGCTGTGGTGTTGAGCAGGGGGCTGGCTTTAAGATGCAATCCTTCAGATATTAATGATATGAAACAACATTTGTGATATGGCACTAATATTGTTCATATACCCTATGCTATTTTGTACTGGATGTTCAGATGTGAATGGTTCAGTGTTACCGAAATGTAACGTTGCTATAGTGAACGTCGTAGGTAGCTGTTAGAATCTACATTGGTGTTCAAGCATTCTTCAGGCAGTACAAACCTCCATCGTAAAAAAGGTTAAAGAGATATATCATTGTCCCTGAATGATCCTTCTTCCTGTTGGTTGCCATCCAAGTAGCCCTCTTGGCCAGAAGCTAACAATACTTAAGTATTTGAACAACAGCCACTCAGTGTATTTACGTTCTGGGATGCAATTACAAGAAAGTAGTTCTGCTCCCGGCAGAGTCCCACCTGGGAAGCATGGTACGCAGCCACACAATTTAAGTCAACAATGCATGTAGGAGACAGTAGATCCAATTCAATGTGATTATCAACTGTCTTTATTTACATCTGCAATATTTAGAAAGGAGCTCTGGCAATCTCTCATTAATACTCTGAAATTTTAAGGTTTTAAGATTTTACGAACTTTGTAGGAACCAAATTTTTGGAACAGGTGCTTTCTTTTTTGTGGTACTTGATCACACAGCGTGTCCCAATTTAGGGGCCGCATCATTCGTCAGCTGCATTCTTAGACTGATTGCGTCACAGTAGCGCAGCTAGACTGTCTAGATTCAAGTCTCCTCCAAATGCAGCAGACAAATGTGTCTTTCCAGCCCCGAGCAACATATCCCATGATTCATCAACTGTTTTTAACAGCTTAACCAAGCTAAGCTAACTGACCACTGGTTTAAGCTGCAAAGTTGACACACAAACATGACTGTTGTATTGTTCCTTTCATCTAAGTCTTTGTATGCAAGACAACAAACCAACAAACGCATTTAAATGTCAAATTATTACTTTAATGATGCAACGCAGCAAAGTCCGGGTATGGAAGCATAAAGGCAGAATGACGAATGCCATGGTAATTTTGTCAACAACACGGTTTTTGATTTCTCTTGTAGCTGCTGGTAGAGCAGTGAAAGAAACATGTGTTTGAGGTTAAGAGAAGTCGTTGAGACTGATGAAGTAGTGGAGAAAGTAGACATGAGTCAAGAATGACCTGTTTTTCATCTAACAAATGAAGGGTGTTGGTCAGTGAGTAAATATCTTCTGAATTAATGAAAAGTGGGTTTTCTTCACTTGATATTTCTCATTTTATGGGATTCTCTGGCTGCGGGAGTTGAGGCAGTTGTGTAGCCACATGGTGAGACCACCTCTGAGCACATGTGTCAGTTTCAGAAGTTAAAGGAAGAGGAAGAACAAGAACAAGAAAAGCATGAGGAAATGGAGGAGGGGGTAGGGATGTGCGGTGGACAGGAATAAAGAATAAAGAGGCCAACTCACAGGAACTTAGGGGAGAATCAAAGTAAAGGGCCAAAGAAGGAGGAGTGGCAGCTCTGAAAGCCAGGGACTAGAACACTACAGATCCTCTAACACTTTAATCTGTTTGATCCACATGTAGGCGAAGACAAGTCAGCACCCTCCTAAGTACAAGTTCTCACCTTGACCCGTTCTCCATCCTCTCTTCATCCCTCGCTCCCCCTCTCATGTTACTGTGTCAACCTTATCTCTCACCCCTTCTCTTTCGTTCCTGGCATCCTCCTCTTCGACTGTCCGGCGACACTGTGAACTCACTGATCTGCCGTAGCTTCTTTTTGCCACGCTTCTTTTCGGTCATGACTGCATCCATGTCATCACCTCATCAATCAGGCATGTGTGAGTTTGTGCGGGTGCTTCATTTCGTCTGTAAAGAGGCAGTTAGGAATCACTAGGAAACACACATGCATTCACATTTTATTTTGGCGGAAAGGCAACTTGAATAATGTCATATTTTAGGCAGACTGACATCCTCACACTCATTAATTCCAAGCAATAATGTGTTCCGGCTGATGATATCCGGTCAGATGATGATTATATTACCAACTGTTGGTGTGCGCACTTCCCAACCAATGTGGAAACTACCCATTGTTGCTCCTCAGCGGGGCAGGAAGCACCTTTCACAACAAACTCACACTGATTCATTCCGATGCAACTGCTTAAAACTTCTGATTACTCACATCTATTTGGCAATATATTAAGACAGAGTGGTAAACTTTGTTATGGATTCAAATCTTTTAATTAAAGCTTCAGAAAATGTGATTAAATGGCAAAACAGTATCCAGCCATATGCTGCACATATTCAATATCTGTAAAGTATATTGGGCTATTCTTCTGTCATTTGGTCATCAACACACATTTTGTGTGGTGGGCCAAAAATGATACTCATTAAAAGTCAACTAAAAGGAATATTTGTGAGAACAGCTTGACATAAACAACTGAGGACATAGAGGATTCAATAACAATAGTGACCTTGGCACACCGGTAGATCCCATGGGAGTGTGCCACTCAAGTAATCATGCCACTTCCAAATTTTGTCATCTTGTAAGGAAATGTCTTCTGCAGTGTGGAAATATCCTCCTCACGTCTGTCTAGGAACAGTCTAGAACTCAGAAGGCGAGGACGAGGGACACGTGGAGATCCTGCGGAGCCGTTTTTCTGACCCTACAAGGTAAATTCAGGAGTGGTGCAGCACTGGTGCCTGATGATGGGCCACCATGCTGGACAATTATTTCCTGGCCGTTGTCCACCAGACCGCTGAGAAACAGAACACAGCGAACTCCCTTCTCCAGCAACATTCTGGCCCTTTGGTGGCCATCAGCCCCGGGAATAGCAGCTATGTGAGCATGACTGCAGGGCACTATTTCTGTGTGCGCTGCTACTTGACATTGAGAGGCCGGGATTAGGTGGCTCCACTACTGTAAATGACTAAACCCCGTCTCACATACGAACACACGCACTCATGTGTGCTTTTGAAAGTATACACACACGGTCATATGTAAAGCGTATTAAGGGACAAACACAACTAGGAAAATTGGTTATTGTGCATTGATTTGTTTCGGTAGAGCTACAGTTGTCAACATATTGTCGCTGTTCCCAGAACATTGTGTATTTCGTCAAACATCAACTTTTCACATGTGAATCAAAACAGCTCAGCTGAGTGACAATGTATTTGAAGTGGTTTACTTAGTTAAATTGAGAGCTGAACCTCAACCCATGAGGGAACATTTAATCTAGTGGTTTGTCTGAAAAAAACAAAATCACCAAAATGGGAAATTTTGTTTTAATTGAATATTCTATTCTAGCCTCACAGAAAGAAGGTTCTTGGTTTAAATCCTGGCTTTGGATCTTTCTGTTTTGAGTTTGCTTGTTCTCCCGTGGGTATACTCCTGCTTCCACACTCCAAACACATGCAGGGCTATGTCAGTTTGAGACTATAAATTCACCACAGGTGTGAATGTGAGTGTGAATTGTTGTTTGTCTCTATTTTTCAGTCCTTGCAACACTTGTGAACTGTCCAAGGTGCACAAGCCCCCCCGAGACCCCGAAGCTATAAGCACCATATATACAACAGATTTTATTTTGATGTTTACAAGCCTCACATCTCTTCTTGATGGAATCAAGTTACATCCATCTATCAGCTATCACTTCAATCCCAGCTAACATTTGTGAGAGGTGACGCTCACCCTGGACAGCTCGCCAGTCTATCTAAGAGCTTCAACTCAAATTGCAGATAAACATTCATCTATTAAAGGTGCAACGTGAGCGAATGTAAGCAAAGTTGACGCAATTGCTATTTTCCCCCTGAGAAAGATAAATACTCAACACTTCTCAGTTACTCATCAACTAGTAGAGGAGTGCTGAGTTCTGAATCCGGTACCACACCCTTATGGATCAGCTGAACATCTGCCCTCAACTACCATCCCCCACTGTGAGCACTAGAGTCCCACAGCATCTTGTTTATCCGGTATACATATATTGCTGTTTTGCTGCAGATTTTTGCTCACAATGGTTTGGTTAACCCACACAGACACAGCAGCAAAGCATTACCCTACCGCATTTCCCCTCACACACACACGCTCACACACACTCACACAGTGTAACAACATCCGAGTAAGAGGTGACTTCAAGGGATGACTAACATTTGGTTGGATCTCAGCCTGCCTTTGAGTCCAGCTGGGTCTTTTGACTCTCCTTATCCCCCATTAAAGCCGCCTGCAGCATTCATGACAGCATTGTCCTGCTAGTATTTGCCGTATGTGGTCTCTCTGAACTCTGTGGCATCCAGGGTTGAGGTCTCAGATGTTATAGCTGGTGGTGTGTCTTTGAACATGACATCTGTTGGCTGTGTGAGTAATGGTGTGTGGTGCTGTGGCTGAACATCAGGTGCTCCCGGGCCCACACGCCGCACATCTGTCCCGCCCGGCTTGGTACACACACACAGCTGGAAGTGTGTCCCGACCGCACTCAGCGGGATTGATCTGTTACTGATACTGTTGTCAACACATGGGACTGATAACGTCTGTGTTTAGCAGTTGCTCTGATGATGAGAGGCCACTGAGGAATATTAATTTAGCAAGAATAATTTGGTAAACGGTACATTCTGTGATTAAATGCAGTTATCTCCATTCCACAGCCTGGGCAGATTTTAAGATAACAAACTAACAAGTCTTTCTTCCTCCATATGGTCTTTGCAGCACTGACTAAAAATATTTGTCATGTGAGCAGTGAACATAACGGCACCGATAGCCAGGATACAGGTGCTTTGGTTAAATGCGGCCGATCTCACGTCACCGACAGGAAATAAAATATTATGTTTACTATAACTGGCCAAAAGAAACAGAGTGTTATCATCATCCAGACCGGCAACTTTAAAATATCACATTAATACGCTCTCCGACTCAGGAAGGGAACAAATGAGCGAAAATAAACCTGACCTTACTCAACCGATCTTTTCAGTGCAACATCAGACACTCCTATTATTGCCTAAAGAACCGAGTGTGATATTCAGGTATTCATTGCAGAGAGAAATAATGAAGGTTAAGAGTCAGAAGTTCAGATAATCTTTTTTTATTTTTGCTTGCTCTGAAAAAAAAATATCACATAAATAAAAATCACTTCAAAACTGCAGGACAGGATTTGAAAGGGTGGAACACTTGAATTCACATTTTTTCCCATGACAGCTTAACTCGGATGATAAGACAACATGACAGTACAAAGGATTTATACCAAATTCTTGCTACAGTGCATGTTATTTTCTTGACTCCCTTTTAAAAAGTTTCTTAGCAATACATACGCTGAGTGCACAGTGTTAATGTTGCCTATAATCAATACATAGCCAGTAAGCTGCATCATAATGTAATGACACATAATGACTCATAACACTAAGCCTAAAGATCCCCGAACCTGCAGGATACATTAGAGTGGGGAAAGTGAAACAGCTGGGCCTCGCCCCTCTTCGCTCATTACCATTACCTCTGTGCCTCTGAGCCAGGCGCTGAACCCCCACCTGCTACAGTGGAGCTGTTAAAACACTGACAGATCCAACTGGCAGGAGTTTTCTAGGTGTATTACTGTGTGAGTGGTGTTTTGCTTTAATTGATACCCCACCGAATAATAATTTAAAAAACATTATATCAATTCAATGATCAATTTATTAATCACAGTACGATTGATCATCTATTGAGTGCCATAAATTTAAGGTGTTTGTACATCATATCTCTTTTTCCATGAAATGAGCTTCCATATTTTTTTTTGCTTTTGTGTTTATAAATAAATATCGTCCAATAAGGAAATATAAAAACAACTGTAACATCATTATTTTTAAAACTGCAGAGGGCGGTTAAACATCTCTATAAATACAGTTAGGTTAAATAAATAAATTAGAATCATAAATATATTGTTTACTGTACACAACAAAAAAGTTGGACTAGTGAAAGAAAAACAAAAATCCAGGTTGAGCTCCCATTTTCCCAAAAAAGAAAAAAACGTTTCTTGTTCAGTTCAGTCTGAGATGACTTTTCACACAGTCAAGAAGCAGCACAGAGTCTAGACTTGTCCCTTCCTCTTCTCTCTCGTTCCTTCCTTCATCTTCATCACCTCACACTCGTCATGTCTCCGCTCCATCGTCTGGGCCCATTGAGTATTCCAGTAACAGACGGCCCCGCTTTTACTTCTGAGTTCTACAGGGACTGGTTCGCCTGAACCTCCGGTGGAGGATCTCACAGGCAACCCCCTCTGTTCCTTTACTTTGCGTACGTTCCTTTTTCCTGTAGGACCTTCTCTTTCTCTGGTTCCCTTCTCTCTTTCTATTTTGAGGTAGAATTTCTGCATCTTTATCTGAGTTGAAAAAAACAAACAGAGACAATAAGCAAAATTCATTCAGGTAATTAAGAGGAAAGGTTCATGTTTGTCAATGTGCGTTTGTGGTTCTTTCCCACCTGACCACTCACCTCTCATTGTCTCTTCAGTGGTTGGATGATAACCCCAGTTTGACCTTCTCCTCGTTCTCTACGTCATAAGCCCCTCGCTTGTGAAACCTTTGAGAAAGCAAAAGAAAAGGAGCTTGTTCAGAACATGATATTCAGAATAAATACTTTATCTGTATGTAAATAACTGAGAGGGTGTGTTTGTGTGTGTTTCCCTCACCTGAGCATTAATAAAAGACCTATGATGGTGAGGCACACGGACGACAGCACCACGGCCACCACAGCCAGAGCCGTGGTCCGGTTGTATCCCTCGCGGGATTGCACAGGTAGCGTGATGAACTCGCACCTTTCGCCAGAATAGTTCGGGTGGCACCTGTAGAATGAAGAGGAGAGGGAAACAGTTAGGAGGTTAATAATTCAGTGGATGGTTAGATTCCTGAATAGGGGGCGGGGCGCAGAGCTGATACTTACACACAGGCCGGTTGGCGGATGTTCCTATGGTACTGGCAGGTGCCATGAATGCAGAAATCCTTGTACTTCTTCAGGCACGGGTTCCTCTTTCTTCCCTTTCCTTTCGCCCTCTTTCTCCCCTTTCCTGTCCTCCTCTTTCCTTCTGTGCTCTCAGTCTCCAGGATGGCAGACGGGTCTTTGGGTTGGCTCGACTTGGACACTGAAACCCCAAAATGGAGCAAATGCAAAATTAAACATCATGGTCTGTGTGACAAATGTGAGAAAAATGAAGAAAAAAGAGGTAAGTGACTGCCTTTACCTCGTGGCACCATATCATAGTCTCCCGACATGCCGTCTTCATACTCGTCTTCATCGTAGTATTCATCGTCGTTCTCCTCTTCCTGGCCTCCCCAGCCATACTCCACCGTCGTCGCCCTTGTGATCGCATCCTCTGACCTCCTGTCTTTGGTTGTGTCCATGAAGTTGATGACGGCGGTGTGCCGCTGCCTGTCACTCTCATACCGGTCCACCGCAGCACCACTGGTCGGTCTGGACACCACTGGAGGAGAAAGAGAGAGCGAGCGAGTGTTAAAAATGTTTTGGGTTTAACAGCTCAGACTTTAAAAACACCTCAGACACTCTTCTTCCTCTAGAGGGAACAGTCACTGAGCACAGGATACTGTGCCAAAAGGTGGGCGGACCTCTACGGGCAAGTTGTAACATGTTGTGTACAAGGGAGCTCCATGCAGGCCAGAGCTGTGGGTTTGGAAGTGCAATCCTGCCTGAGCCCTGTTGAGAAATGCACAGATGCAAGGCATGATGGTCTCAGGGGTTGATGGGTAGCCGCTGCCTTGCTCATGAGCACTTGGGTAGAGTGGAAAGTGGCCAAAAAGGTGGGACAATTTAACTGGGAGGTATAAGGGGAGGCAAATCAAAGTTGGCGTACACCCTCACTGTCTCATACACACACGCACACAAAATGCATGGACAGACAGTTAGCTAATGTGAGGCAAGAATATGAGTTAAAAATAAAGGTATCCAGTTACATAAAGCATGCTCTAAAATAAGAGAGATGACCCCATTAGCTCCTGAATAGCCTGGCATCATGAAAAGCTCCGCTCCGAAGTTTGAGAAGACGCGTTAGAAGCCTCAAGAGGATTAGTGCGTCTTACGGAACCAGGAGGAGACCGCGTAACTCCGCTATTCACAGAAAACATCACACATGATCCGGATCCCAGTCAACACACAAACAAACACACTCGTTACACATCTGAGCTCACGTGAAACTTACCCAAGGCGTGAACGAGCATCAGGAGCGCGGCGCAGAAAATCTTCATCATTCCTCCACCCATAGAACCTTCCGGTCACTTTTAGTTGTTTTCAAAAGAAAAAAAGAAACCAACAAGTTGTATTCCTTCCACCTGTTCCGGGCTCTGAATACTCCTCCTCTCGGGGTTCGGGTCTTTTTCTCGGTGTGCTGGTTTGAATGGACTCCGTCTGCTTGGTGTTTTCTTCTGGAGGGAGAGCGACGGAGGAGCGCAGCGAGGAAAAGAGCGTCTACACAGAGGCACAGCGGTATTTATGGCTGACTTCAACACGCCCACACTGTGTGTGTGTGTGTATGGAAGGGTGTGTGTGAGGGTGAGGGTGTGCACTGTCAAAAGTCTGGGTTTATAAACGGTATAAAGATATTAGGACTAATTAGGAATTAAGTAATAGTTGCATAGCTCATCATTTTTTTAATCTTTGCTTGGAGCCACAGTAAGAGCTAATGGAAATAGGATAAGGCCAAATTAGGTATTGATCATGTGGAGGATATGATTTTAACGCCTATAATAATAATAATGTATTTTTGTCATCCCTGGATCAGCCCAAACACTTAATTCTACCTAGAAGCCCCCCTTGCATAAACCTAACTTTCCTTTTTCCACAGATTATACTCTTTGTGAAGATATATAATTCAGACTCACGGGATATTATTTGCCAAAATGCATTATACCGAAATAGTTTTTTCTCATGATTTATTTGATTAGTGTAAATATTATTCTGTTTTTCTGTACTTATTTTTTACTATTTGAGCATCTCTCGCCTATATAAATCTTTGTGTGGGTGCGTGTGGGTGTGCCTTTCCTTGCCTTGCCTTGCCTTGCACGGTACAACCTGTATTATTAAAGTATATATTCATCTGTTCCAATCCTCTTCTGAAAGCGTTCATTATAATATATGATCATCTTTCTGTGGTTTTGGTTGCTGTTCATTTAATCTCAGTGGTTCTTCATGTGGAGTGCTTTATCAAGAAAAGTGAAATATAGATACATTTGATCTTTGTCATACTATCACTGCTCTCGTTTTGGAAAGCCGTTCCCTTTTTAAATTCGGAGGATGTGGGAAACAGTTTAAAAAACGTAATTTTTATAAGTGACTAGATAGACAGACGACGAGACAACCAAAGTGATGACTGCTCAGTCGAAACTGGACTGAAGCATCTTGTGAGAGGGTCCAGAAGTGAGAATTTGCGCCACCACGTGGTGAAAGAAGGAATCTTATTTTACATTTAAATCCACAATCTACCACACACAATCTCACATTTAAATTCACTTTAAAAGGATTCTCCGGATTTACAGAAAGTGTCTTTGGGTTGAAAAATGTATGACACTGGCAAAGATCTGGGGAGAACTTGGATTGTCTTGTTTATATTGCTCGAGTTCATGACTTTGTTTCATCATCTCCAATTCCATTGGCTTGTGCTGTATCATTTTGTCTTGTTCCTTTTGTTGATGTTGTTGTTCAAACGTCACTGCAGGAAAAATCACATCCTGTTTTGTCACCTTTTCGAATAAAATCTCCAACATTTAAGCTCATGTTTAAAATTACTTACCAGCAAGTAGAGGTCAAACAGTTCAATAGGTTCAGCTTAAGAATGGCAAAAACTGGAGTCCATTCCCCAGACCTATACCACCAAAAACTACCAAACTGAACCTTAGTCTTTGAGAGGATAATTGTGGGGGAAACTGTTATACCTCTGCCTCAGTGGGGTGGGAAGTCAACGGCGGAATGCTCTACCCACGTTCACCACCACACTATATTTGAAACAAATGATTCCCTCAATAGAATGTGCTGTCTGAAACCAAGCAGGGGGAAAAACTCCCAAAAAAGACTACAGCCATTCTTTTACAGCCAACACCACAACAATGAGCTAACAGAGACTGACCAATTTCCCTTTCAAAACCAAACGACTGTGGGTATCTACCACCATCCTTCAAACAAGTGAATAACATCATAGTCGATTGTGGCACAGGATAAACCTTCGAAAACATTCCAACCAGGAAGGGTTCAACTTTCAAACGTCTGAATGTGCAATGTCAGCTGCCACGAGGCCTGAGACCCACCAACATCTATCATGTCCTATGATACTGTTCCTCCAACTCTTAGCCCCAACTTAAAGGAAAAATCCACTACATTGTTGCTGTGAAGTACTGGTTTACACCAAGGAAGCTTAATGATACTTTTCTATACACTAGACAATCTTTGAATGCATGGCCAAACTGTTGAGTTGAATGATACAAAATATATATATATGACATAAAACAAAACAGAACAGGAGCTTTGCTGTCAAAACTGTACAACCAGCATTTTAGAGGAAAATCATCTATCATCGCAAGCAAAAAGAAGATTTGTTATTGGGTTATATATGTGGCCTTTAGATGAGCATAAAGACAGAAAACAGGGTTAAAAGCCTTGTTCTGTGCAACGCTAATATAATCTACCAGCACCTCTGAAGCTCATTCTAATCTGTGCAAACCTCCAACGTCCTTCATCTACACCTAGCTGTTCGTTTTTTTCGACCACTGATAATCTAGGTACTAAAATCACTTGGTGGTAAAAGGTTAGTACCAGGAATCAGGAATTACCTTCAATTATGGGCCAGTTTTTATAGATTTTTTTATTATGGGGGCATTCATTTAAAGAAAACTAGAAAGGCAGCGAGTGTAGCTCCTTGGCGGAGTAGAATACTTCTGTCCAATAGGTGGCGGTAACAAACTCCTACACTATCTGCCTAACCGCCAAAAGCCCAAAATCCATAGAAGAAGAATTAAGCTCGAACGACACGCCGGATTCGTCTCCTCTGGTCACATGAGCACTAGGGCGGAGGGGAGGGGGCACAAACATGGCCGACGAGTCGGAGGAAGTAAACACAGCTGCAGGGGACCATGACACTGATCTACAGCTCCACGAGCCCCAAGTTTCTGCAGAGGAGACCGACAGCGACTCAGCCGGCAGCGATGCGCTGGGCCCGGCGGAGAAGCCGACTCCGGCGGCGGCAGAGAGCACCTGGTCGGCCCCCATCCTGTCACTGGCTCGGAAGGCCACGGAGACGATTAGCAGCGGGGTGAGCTACGCTGCCGGCCCGAGGAGTCATTCTCTGGGATCCGCTGCGAGCTCCCCGACGGAGAAGGAGCCGGAAAATGGTCTCAGCACTACTTCTAAAAAACTTCCAGGTACGCTGCGACTGTTTTTTTAACATTTGACACCCAAGTTGTACTTTCTATCGAACCAAAGTTTTAAAAAACACCACAGTCAGGGTCGATCTGTGTGACGTCCTCTCTGCTGTCAGCTGTCAGGGCATGTGACCTCATGAGTGAAACCGTGATTTTACGGGTTGTGTTTATCACTACTTGTAGTGTTTGTGAGTTCTTTCTGATATCCCTACCATGTTTAGCATTTGTTTGACTGATCCCAGTTACATTGCATATGTTCCAGTCCTGCCCCCCAAAGACCCCACGGCCATAGAGAGATCCAACCTCCTCAGCATGATGAAGCTGAGCATCAAAGTGTTGATTCAGTCCTCTCTGAGTCTGGGCAGGACGCTGGACTCAGAGTACCCTCCTCTGCAGCAGTTCTTTGTCGTTCTGGAGCATTGCCTCAAACATGGCCTGAAAGGTGAGACACAACAGAGAACCGAATTCATTTATATTTCAGGTTATGTCACTATATGGGGTAGGATAACATTGATTGTGCGTTCGCTGGAGGTGCCCCCCAAACTTTTGAACAGTGCTTTCCTTTTGTACATGTATTCAAGACCAAACTCCACATCACAGCTTTTTTCATATTATTTTATGCTCGTTAATGCTCTTTTTTATATTTTGCTTCTTTTATAAATGAAATTGACTTGACAAGACAATAGGAGCTAAAATGACCTTTCTTGTTTCTTTTTCAGCCAAGAAGTCTTTCATTGGTCAGAACAAGTCCATATGGGGACCCCTGGAACTGGTTGAGAAGTTGTGTCCAGAGTCCGTTAACATTGCAACAAGTGCTCGAGACATGCCCAGCATTAGGTATGCTACTTCACAAAGTTCTTTAGTAAATCTACAATGTGAAGTATAGGCTTAGCACCTGTTATATATTAATTTATTCTCTTTAAGGACCGGTTTGGGTAGAGGAAGGGCTTGGCTGCATTTGGCTCTCATGCAGAAGAAAGTAGCTGACTATATGAAAGCTTTGCTGGACCGCAAGGACCTCCTGAGGTTAGTTAGACCCAGTTCAGACCTGTGATTAACATCTATCCTGAGCGATCCTATCACAAGTGGTCAGCACTAAAGACATGTCTGAAGTCGCCCGAATGCATCCTCAAACTTAACACTGTCACCTTGTGATCAGATCTCTCAAGAAGGATGTTTATACCGGGTCTGAACAGGGCCATAGACTTATCAGTTATGCAGTTTCAGCACCAAGTATTTTACCCTGACTACTTGCAGATTGTTTCACTTCTGTATTCCCATGTTCTAGTGAGTTTTATGACTCTGGAGCGTTGATGATGGAGGAGGAGGGGGCGGTCATTGGGGGACTGCTGGTGGGCCTCAACGTAATTGATGCAAATCTCTGTATTAAAGGGGAGGACCTTGACTCTCAGGTGAGTGCTTTGGGCCGACACATCCTAGCAGTCCCACACCTCATCTTCTCTTGGAGAAACAAGTTGATCTGGGCACACAGTGACTGGTTTCTCTTTCCCTTTTAGGTGGGAGTCATTGACTTTTCCCTTTACCTGAAAGATCCAGCCAACAGTGAGCCTCAAAAAGAGTAAGTGGACTGAGCATCTTATCTACACTGGGTATCCTCATGTTTTCAACGGCTCTTGTATGATAATCATTGGATTTCAAACAAACCTTTTGCTTATCTTTCTCTGTTAGTGATTTAAAGATGACAGCCATATTGGACCAGAAGCACTACATAGAAGAGTTGAATCGTAACTTGAGCGGCACCGTCACTGACCTTCAGGCTAAGATGGACTCTATCGAGAAGACCAACTACAAACTCGTGGAGGAGGTCTGGGGAACTCTGTGCAAACAGTAGTGTGATTGCTTGGTGTTGCAGCACCTGTGTTCCCTGGATTGTGTGTTTTTCACCTGACTGACATACTGTTTGTTTTTCTTTCTCTCAGCTGACGGCAGCGACGGACAGAATCAACTCTCTGCGGGAGGAACAGGAGCAGCTGAGAAAACACAATGACTCAATCCTGCAGTGCAGCCAGAAAAAGGAAGAGGTCTGAAAAGGAACTGTGGCTAGCTACACCACTCCATAAATAAATAACATACAAACTGTTTCATTCTTTTCTCTTTTTTCTCTTTTCAGGCAGCTCTTCAGGACAGCCAGGTGGAGCTGGAGACATACAAACAGACCCGACAGGGCCTGGATGAGATGTATAATGTGGTGTGGAAGCAGTATAAGGAGGAAAAAAACATTCGCCAGGTCAGTTTTCAACAGCTACAGGATGAGACTATAATAGGGATGTTTTAGTGAAGTCTGACTCAGATGCTGTGTGTTGCTTCTTGGGAGGATGTGGTGAAGGCAGAAGATACTCGTTGAGCATACAAAGGGCATTGGAGTAATTTACAAGTTATTCTCAACTCTCTCATTTATTCATGTATTAGAAATACATGAATAAAACAGAGGCAGGGTCAGCCCTTATCGTCAACAGCTCTTGAATCTCATTGTCATCCCAACAGGACACTTTTTCTTCTTGAGATAGTTGAATTCTTTCGCTTTTTTCAAATTGCGTAGATCGTGTGTTAGAAACATCTACATCCCATTCGCTCACTGGGAATTTTCTGGCGGTTTTCTTGACGTAGCCTTACACAGACCCACTTGGACATTTTACTAGGAGGCTGGCAGGAAAATGTCTGGACTGATTGACTTGGACATTTGCATTCTCACATACAGCCCATTTGGAAAATGTCAGGAAGATGTCTGGACATCAGTGCATGTCTCAAAGCAGCTTCGGTTCCTTGTTAACAGAGGTTTCACAGATTGCAGAATTGAATTAGACTTGTGTTGTTTGTGTTCCGACAATGTGTGATGTTAGGAGCTGGAGCGTGAGCTGGAGCTGCAGGTGGGGTTTAAGCAGGAGATGGAGGTGGCCATGAAGTTGCTGGAGAAGGACACGCATGAGAAGCAGGACGCGCTGGCAGCCCTGCGACTTCAGCTTGGCCAGGTCAAGACACTTAACCTGCAAATGGTCCACAAAGCTCAGGTAAACCCACATGCATTTCTCTCACTTGCACATCCACTCAGACAGAACCCATGTTTATTCAGCTTATGTGACTCTTGAGGACTCGCAACGAGAAGCAGAAAGAAAGCAAGCAGAGGCTGTTCAGCTCGAGGAGAGGATGAATGAAATGGAGAAATCAATGGTGGAACTAGAGCAGAGGTATGTGTATGTGTGCATGTGAGTTTATGTGTGTTTATAATGACATGTTCTTTAATAAATGTTCTGCTTTTCGGTCTTTTGGGGAGCCACAGACTCCAGACCTCGGAGCAGGAGCGCAAACAGAGCGACCAGTCCGACAAAGACATGCGAGTGGAGCTGGAGGGAAAAGTAGATGATCTCCAGAAACAACTGACCGACCTGGATACACTAAGGTTAAGAGGCAAACGTTTTTGTAGCATACATTCACAAACTAAAAAATATGAAGTATTATACAGAGGAATAACATTACTACAAATATCCACAGTATTTGTTATAAAGGAAAAGCCTGCCAATGCTGAAGATGATTTTAAACATTGGATGAATATGGCTAAAATGACATCACAGCTTATGAGTAGTTCCTACTGTAGCTGAGCGCACGTGTGTTAATTTCAAGATAAATAAAACTTCAAGCTCCAAGAGTAACATGTAACTTTCTGCAGAAATATAGTTTTCCTGTTAAGTGGCCTTATTAGGGAAAGGAATGTCACTACCCAGGTCAAAGGGTGATACACGGCATCACATTCAACAATCTTACAGGTCTTTACACAATATAAACACATTTAGAAAACCAGTCCACTAACCAGAAGATGTGTTTCGATCCATGTCTTCTCCAGTTCACAAGCCTAAATGTCCTTGGAGAAGTTACTGAACCCAATATTTGTGTCTCTACCAGTGTGTGTTTTATTTTAGGATACATTTTTAGAGGAAATAAGAATATTTTTTTACTTGTATAAATCAAAAACAGTTTTCTATACTAGCTGGTGTAAAAACTCAGTTTTCTATTCTTAAATTGGTCTGTTAATAATTGGGTCCTCTATAGTCATTGTAAACTCAACTTAAGATACCATGTCCTGTTCTATGCACAGACTGGGTTTGGAGAAGGAGCTGCGCACTGAGAGGGAACAGAGACAAGGTTTGCAAAAAGCTCTGCAGAGGGAACAGGACAACAGCATGGAGCTCCGCACACAGATGCAACAACTGGAAGGCCTGCACACGGTCAGTGTCACACACGCCAGGGCTGGTGCCAGTTAAGGCTGAAGGTGGATCAGAAATTATGAAAACCTTTTTATACTGTTATAAGTGATCCTAAGCTTTGTTTCCTGTGGACTCATGATGCAGGAGCTGCAAGAGATGAAGCAGGAGAAGCAGCAGCTGCAGCAGAAGTGCGAGCAACAGGAACAGGCTCTACAGGAGATGGGACTTCATCTCAGCCAGTAAGTGCTTTTGACCTCATCTTGTTTATTTGTCAATGTCATTATAATTTCTTATGTT
Source organism: Pseudopleuronectes americanus (assembly GCA_038501795.1). NCBI lineage: Eukaryota > Metazoa > Chordata > Actinopteri > Pleuronectiformes > Pleuronectidae > Pseudopleuronectes > Pseudopleuronectes americanus. Next base: position 9,912,054 of record CM076723.1, read on the forward strand.
TTTCATCTGTATCAAAGGTCTAAACTCAGTATGGAGGACTTCAAGGAGGTCAACAAAGCCCTGAAGGTAAAATGTGATGGTGTGGATGGTGCACTTTTATTATTGATTCTGTGAGACCTGAAAACATCATGGGTAAACTTGTCTTGTCCTTTCTTTGCTTGCATCAGGGCCATGCTTGGCTGAAGGATGATGAAGCCACTCAATGCAAACAGTGCCTGAAGGAGTTCTCCATCTCACGCAGAAAGGTAGGCTGCCTTCTCATTGCATCTCATTTATTATTTCTCTGTATTGTGGACCACCAGTTATTTAAAATTGGTGTTGTATATTTGTGTTCGCAGCACCACTGCAGAAACTGCGGGGACATATACTGCAGCAACTGCTCCAGCAATGAACTGGCCTTACCTTCCTACCCTCGGCCTGTGCGGGTGTGCGACGTGTGCAACGCCCTCCTGCTACAAAGAAGCTCCAAAGGCTCCTGACGGAACACCCACGAGTGTCAAGTGTATCTACGAGCGCCCTCTACTGACCACATGCTCATCCACTGATTGTTTTTAAATTATGTATGTTAAAAAAATGTCATCAAGTCCTATGGGAATTGGATAGTTTCAATTTCCACTTTGAAAGCAAAGCTGACGTCTCCTGCGTATTCTTCATTTTTGGCTTGTCTTTTTTTCCTGAGGAGTTTAGGTTTTTTTTCAGTTTTGTGTTCATCGCTCCCAGTGCATTTTCCTCCTCGTCACACAAGCTCACTTGGGACATTTTACCAGGGGCTAGCTGGAAAAGTTCTGAACATTTTTCAAAGCAACTAACTTTAACGTTTGCGTTCTGCCATAAACCCCCTCTGAAAATTTGAAAAAACAATATCCAGAGCCCAGTGCTTTAGCAGGGGCCACCATTAACAGTGATGGGATGAGCTAATTAAGTTTGTGCAGACTTGGTGTAGTTTTCATTATTTCATATTTTTTTTTCTCGCTAGAATAACAGGTTTCACATTTTAGCACTGGCTTGATGAAGTTATCTAAAGCGTGTAGTTATGTTAACGTCTCTTGAATGATACTGCTGGTTTTCTGCTTTAGTTGAGGATCACTGGCGTAGCTGGTTTACACAAGAGTTTTGTACATCAACATTTCATCTTAATTTCTATGGCTGTGGCCTCATGCAAAATTATGTAAATGACTGTAGAATGTTAACAAATCTGACTATTTTAGAATGTATTATAACATGGTTTTCGTGGATTGTCACAAAAGATACAAAGCCATTTTCTTAAATTTGAGGAATGGTGACAATTTTATATCTAGACATTTGATAAAAATGAATAAAACCTTTTTTGAAATGCGTGTTTCAATTAGATATTCCAGACTAGTTTATTCACGTTGTGCACAGGAAATACAAATAGCATTTGAAGCAGTAGAAACCTACATGTCAGCAGATTTGAAATTCACATGCTGTTGAAACAGCCCTCATCCAGAAAAGCTGCTCCATCAACAGTCACACTTTTAGAAAACAAAACATGCTCTGACCATGTGAAGTTTCAAATTCAGATTAACACTTTAATTGGAAATTAAAAGCTAGAAGATGAAACAAGGTCAAAACATAAGCTACCAGAACAGATCTGTTTTGTTCATGCACTCAGACATTGAAAATTATGTTAAAGCCACCGGGACGGGATGAGTTAACCATGAGGAACAGCCAGGTGTTGGGTGAATAAACACAAAGAACACATTTCCTGGTATCAAAATTTTAAAGCAGATTTTCTGTGATGTGTGGAAAACTGAGTTTGGGGAAGACGAACAGCGCTTCCGACAAACTTCTTGAGACACGAGATGATCTCGCTTCGGTCTGAAGATCATCCACTTAAAAAAAACAAATACAAACCCTATCGCTCAGCATTTTCAGAACATCCTCACCTGACCCTAACGTTTTAATAGGTGACTTACATTTCCAGTCCTTCCAGCAAATTGCTGAGTTAAAAAGAAACATCAAATTAAGGGCGAGAAAAAAAAATCTCTACATTCCCCATCCCCCACCCAGTCCATTCATGGACCCTCTGCTTCCTCCTCCTCCGCTGCCGCCGTAGTAACTGCTTCCCATTCCGCCCTGGTTACCTAACAAGAGAAAGAGAATACATACTATAGGACCGGGGAGTTCAAGAACAAGCAAAATGCTGCGCTTGTGCCCTTGGATAAAAACCTGCCTAGGCTTTTTTGCTATTACATATCAATACTTAAGAGCAGGAAAGGTTCTGATTCAGGGTGAATATGTACGAATGCTGTTGTAACAGAGCTGACACTCACTATAGTCATTGTAACCGCCCATGTTTCCTTGGCTGCTGTATCCTCCAGAGTACCCTGAGCTCAGCTGGCCACTGCTGTAAGACGATTGGTTACCTGTGGAGAGGAAAAAAATCACATCAGGTGTAAGGGGACATTAAATCACTAGGAAATATGCTTGTTTTATTCTGGTGTGTGCTTTTTTTCTTATCAGAGCTTACAGAGTAACTAACAAATAACAGATGCCACTATTTTCAAGACTTTTCAAACAAATACTCACCCATGCCACCCATCATCTGGCTGCCATAAGCGCCATTACTGCCACCTGCTGTTGAGTTCAAAAACAGCTCCACGTATCGATGCTCTGGGGGGACAGAAACAGGGAGTGAGTGACGCTGAATAACAACTTCTGCTAGATAGGGTTGAAGTCAAGACACGCATTCGTAACTCACGCATGTTTGCTTTGTCTTTGGACATCGCTGCCACAGCATCCTCGTGTGTTGCAAACTCTACATCTGCCTCCCCGGTGACTCTGCCATCGGGCCCGATCTCAATATGGACCCGCACCGGATTCAATGGTGAGAAAAACTAAGAAATGCAAATACAACAAAAGATTAACTCATGCTAAATTGCTGTCCACCTGCAGCTTGCATCGAGTAGATTTGAATTAAGCAGTTCATCTGTTTTGTAATGATTCTTTTGTCTTACATTGTAGATGTCGGTCTCTGAGGCTCTGTACGGTAGCCCCCTCATGTGGACACAGTGGCCTGTTGTACTCTGGAAGGAAGAGCCGCCGCCGCCGCCTCCACCACCACCACCCCCACCGCCGCCACCATCTCCATACCGTCCGTCCGATACACCTGGATAAACATTAGGAAGATTAACACATGGTCTCATGGGGACTTTACATCCTAATCTTATTGCACAGTTAGCATGAAGGTACAAAGGGTGAAAGATCATCTAAAACCAGTGCACAGGTTAATTGATCAGCAGATGTGATTTTTTTTAACCCACCTCCTCCATATCCTCCTCCACGACGCATTCTGTCATAAGATCCCCCTCGGCCCATCATGTTGTAGCCACGACCACCTGAGGGCCGGTCATAGGGGCCAGGTCTCTGCATTCCCATTGGCTTTCGCTGGGGTTCATAGTGGGTCCGCACCTCAGCGCGGCTGCTCTTGAAGATCTCAATGTACCTAAGAGCATATAGACACCACAGTTAGGGCATGTAGAACGGATCGATAGTGCATTTGCTCAATACTGATGAAACTGGGCTATTTAGATGCTGTCATGGTGTAGTCCATAGGTGGTAATATCTTTTGAGGAATTAATGCAAGTTTTTACTGAAATAGATTCAAGGAATCAACTTATTTACTGAGTTGAAAAAAGGAAGCTGTTCAAATTCATATGGGCCTAAATTACTTTTACCCCTTTCTTATGGTTACCTGAGCGATTTACAGATCTGATTCAGTTGTGATGGAGCGTCCTGTGTCCTTGCCATGACAGCCATAGTACTGATTTTAGAGGGGTGGAGAGGGCACCAGCCCTTCTGCAACACACTCTATGCATTACCTGTGACAGTGGGCCCCAGATCCTCGTGTACAGTAGCCCTCTGATTTTACCACCAGGGAGACTCCTTACCATTTATTAGCCTGGACTCAGGTTTAGTGCGGAGACATCATATGTTCAAAATTAAACATGTACTCAAATTGAGGATGACTTTTTAAAATATACATGTATAAAATAACAATGTGCCCAAGCACGCTTGTGTTCCCACGGGTCATTGTGGAGGTGTTGTCTATATGGAACGAACATGGCAATAAGTGTATGCGTTTGTGGTAAATATTACATATATGCTTGAATAAGCCAAGATTAATGTATTGTCAGATTTGCATTTGGTTTTGATGTTGAAGGTGCACACCATAAGAAAAGCAACTTATCCAGCCAACCAACCAACCAACCATCCCCACCTGTGCCCTATTCTTTCCTTGTGTTTCTTTAGAGCCTTTTCAGCTATATCCTGTGAAGCAAACTGCACGAAGGCCTCCCCCGTACTCCTCCCCTGGATGTCCACCGGCAATGTTATCCCATTTGGCACGATTTCCAACCCTTCAACCCAAGGACAGATAACCCCAGCAGGGGACACATTAAATCACATTCCCAATCACAAAGAGAAGTTTCTCTAAAGAGAGAGATAGCAAACTTATGGAAAACTCTACACAATCATCACACATACCAGGTCAAAATTTAAACCAGTGACTGGCCATTTCAACGACTTACATTTACTGGATTTTTCGGGGTAGAAAGAAATGAGAAGATAGAGGAAGAAATATGGAAAAGGGCACTGTGTGGGAGATCAGGCTAGTATTGGTGTGTTGATGAAGAGAGAAAAAGATCCTGGTGGGTGACATGAGTCTGATTACTGTTCGCCCATTTGGTGCTCATATAACATTTGGAATATAAAGAAAAAAATTATTAAAAAGACAAGGGTGTGAGGAGATGGGGAAGAAGACAAATGGGGTTAGACTTCCATATCAGTGAGGAGTGGGACCCATTCCATCATTAGTAAATTACCATTAGCTGTTTAACGCCTAACAAACTAATTTAAAAAATGTGATGAAATTGGGTTCAGGATGATTATGATGGGCATATATAGGAAAAGGGTTTCTGCATAAAAGATTCGCCCCTTGAACAAACATTACGTACTAAGTGTTTTTTAATTTACTGCCTTCCTTTTCAGGCATCATTTCCTTGACTGTTCATCAATCAAAGAACAATATATCATTTTTATTATTCTATAATGTAAAAGTACATGGTAGGTAACCAGTCTCCAATGTAACATGGACCTTTGTGTAAATCAGAGCCAGATTTAGAGTACATAAAAAAAAGAAACACGAAAAAGTAAGATGAAAAACAAATAATAAAAAGTTTATATTGCCGCTACTGCCTTTAGGAAGTTTCCATTAGTCGCAGAATCGAGATCTAACCTTACCTGAGAAAAACTGTACTATCTCCTCTTTGCTGCAGCCAAAGGGGAGACCTCGGAGCCGAACGAGCCCATCTCCTGCTGTCTCTGGACAGTTTGGCCCTGTGTGCTTCATGACCCAGTCCATCTCCACGTTGTTGGATTTAAAAACTATATCGCAGGACACAATGCAATCAGTTATCACAGCTAAACAGTCATTACAAAGGATTTATCTGTAAAGCAGTTGTACACACCCTCCACGTATCTGTGACCCATAGTTTCTCGGTCTTTCTTCACTGCAATCTTCAGGTCCTCCTCTGTCTCCAGCTCCACAAATGCCTCTCCACTGGGACGCCCCTCTCTTGTGTAGGTGAAGTGGATTCCGCCGCCTCCATTGTTGATGACTTTACAATCGGCTTCTACGGTACGAAAACACAAATGACCATTAAAACCATTTCCAGCTAGTTCAAAAGTAATTTTTCCTTCAAACTAAATCTAAATGTGTGCATTCAAAAAACCAACCTGTGAAAAACCTCTGTACTTCGTCCACTGAGCAGGACCATGGGAGACCCCTGATGCGTACAACATATCCTTCATCTGCCATGACTGGTCGCAATCCCTGAAGAGAAATACAAAACTAGTATACATGTGGGAAATTAAAAGGCATATCTTTATCGGGTCAGCGTATGCATTCGTATCCTGAAAACGGGGATTTAAAAATCTGCACCTTGAGTCCCCATAGATTGACTTTTCATTCTGATGGGGAAACATTGGCCTATATTTCTGGAGGTTCTCTGCACGTGAGCCACATTCGTGAAATTTGCCGGGGCCGTGAAAGCCGTATAAAACGCCATCTTCCCTCTGAAAGGTAAAATGGGGTCACGGTTTTGCGCGATCACAATTGCCTCACGAGTCTGTAGCGTGGACGTAGTGCTAGGAGTATGTGATTTTGTTGGCAGCGCCATCTTGAGGCCTTTTCATTGAAGAAAACCTGCAAGTACGAAATCTAAAGATATTTCGGTTTAGCGATGAGTCCGTGCGAGAACGAGACCCGTGGTCCGGGAGAAGGGAACTGTGACGAATAACCAATTCCCCGCTTGTTCCAAACACAAAGGCTTTGACGACCACTTAACAAAAAGCGCGAACCAGACGAGTCGGGCTCGGGAAGCTAGCAACACAACAAAGCGGAGCTTTAGCGTCTCCTACTCCAAATTAGAAAACATTTATGAGGTTGAGGTGCATCGATGGAAGTAGAAGAGACCACACAGGACATGATGAATTAGTAATGAGGGCCCTCGTTTGTTACAGACCGGGTGCGGGGCCTGCAGCGCGTTCATCACCGCACCCAGACCCAAGAACAAAAGCGGCCCTCTCGGCCTGCGCCATGTTATTAGCTGCTAGCTCCCAGGCTAATATGTGCTAACTAACGGTAACGTCAATGTGATAGAATGAAGAGTTCTTACCGGAAGCTAGTCAATGCCATTAATTCTAGCTAAGTTTAACGCCATGTTTTAGCAAGATTAGTTAAACGAGAGCTCCGTATATGAACTTACCTGATACAAGCGTAGATACAACACGCCGGAGTGTGTGTGTGACCAGACCTGCGTGATGCGGAGGAAACCTTGCGCAGGGTTGCCAGCGCCTCCCCTTACCGTCCCCCTTTCAGGAAGTGCAAGATGACGTGCTGAATAATAAACTCCGGCCCAATCACACTATTTCACAGCCAGACCTTTACAATTCAACTTCTTATCAATATATATATTTTTTAAATTTAACAAAATAAAAAATATATAATGTTTTTCTCCCCTTATATTTCACATTTTACAGAAAATGTGGGTTTTTGGTTCACATCTGGCAACCCCGGCTGTAGAGCCAGGCGCCTCCGGCCGTTTGTGAGTCCACGATGGTCCACGCCCTGGACCGATGACGCGGCCGCCCGAGGCCCTGTGCGGCCCGGTGGCGTCTCCTGGCCTACAAACCTCAGACTGGATATAACCAGAGGAGCCGCTCACTCCTCCATGCTCTGCAGATTGAACCGTGTGCAACTCACCGGACACCTTCCACAACAACACCTAACAAAACACATTCATATTAAAACACCATCAGATATCACTATGTCACTATATTCACGTACAAACGGTGACTCCCCTTGCTCTTGCATCGCCAGTGCACTTTACTTTATAGCGTATGTACAAGCCAGTATAGTAAAGGTTGATATTATGTATATACTCCGATCTTTTTATATATTTTTTAATTTTTTTAATCTTTTGCCTTTTTTTATCTTTTGCCTTTTCTTGTCTGTGACTGAATCTCCAAGATGTTTGGATCAATAAAAAGTTGTATCTTATCTTATCCCTTATCATACAATAAGCAAAAATAAATACCAGTTGATAAGACATACCAATAAGTAGCAAATCAAAATAGATAGATATTGATAGATGTTTTTTATGTATGATGGCGTGTAACAGTATCAATAGGTTTATCATTGAAAAAAGGATGTAACGAAAACCCCTGGCTACTATGATTGGAAGATAAGCAATTACAAATTGGCAGAGGTCAAGTGCACAAGTAGCATTTGATACCATCTAGATCCACATCCAAAATGGTGGTTCTATGGCCGGCCAAATGTAATGAATGCGAGCCAATTATAGATCACTTGTTGAAATTAGTCAACTTTGTGAAGGAGAAGCTTCATTTAACAATTTCAGACTTGCCCTTTTGCGAGGCAATTCGACTCACTCTGCAATGCAGGGGTATACTGGCCATTGACATGAACCCTATAAATAATGACCATGCTCCAGAGTTTATTTTGTTCATCTGTAAGAGGCAGAGGGTAAACAATTACATTACCTCTAATGGTTTTATTAAGTAACATTTTGAAATAGTAGTGCTCTGGTTATTTTGTTCTTCTTATTCCTATGATAAACATCATTTGAGTTTATATGTTACACTTTTTGGCTTCTAAAAGACATACTTATTACTTTAAATAAAGCTATTCAATCCGACACATACATGTATATCATTTCAATTGGCACTGCACACACAGATATATTGTATATATAGTAAGTATAACGATAATAATTTCATGTTCTATAACAGTCATGACAGCAATTCACTTTGATTCCGAGGTGAGTTTTAGGTAATGCATGTGTACTTTAACATCAGCAAACTTACAACTGCACAAGTTTTCAATTTACTATCTTTATATTGCTGTTTAGCAGGTTAAGGGTTTAAATTGATTTATTTTCCAATAGAAGTACATGGATATAAAGTTTAAAATGATAAAAAAAAGAAATGCGATCAGTATAAAGATGAACGAACTGCATCCGTGTGCTAAATATTACTGCAAAAGGTAGAAAACATATTTTTGAGTAGTTATCTTGTGGTTGAATTCTCACTGAAATAGGTTCACAATAAATAAAAAAGAACAACATCCGTTGTCTATGAGAAAAGTAATGAGTAGAGTAGGTCAATAAAAAAATTAAATAAAAAAAGCAAAGACATTCTTTACATGAAAAAGTAAATATATGTAATGATACAAAATACAGACGAAATGCATGCTAGGAACCTTTTAAATAAGTAAGGCAGTTTTTGTTTTTAACATAGTACCAATTGGTTTGCTGGTTCATGGTGGACAGGTGCCAAATCATCTGCCCTCTAAAAGGAATTTCTGCACCACAGGGTCACTTCAATATGTCTGAAGTTTGAAAAATACGTTTTGGAGTTTTGTCACTGGTGAAACAATGGTGTTTTGGTCTCTACTACCTATGTCACTATGCCATGCATACAAAATAGGTTCAAATATTTCAGGGGATTTAATTTGTGTGTCACTTCAGACAAATGTGTGCACATGAAAGCAGCAAATTTAAGTGAGAGGAGTAGTCAGAGTCTTGAGGTAATCTGATTTAATCTCCCTCCTTCTCTGTCTTGTCTCATATTCCTGATTCTTTATGATATTATCCTTTATTTATTCTGCTACTTATAATTTATGATCCCTCCCAAATGAAAGCAATAAGTTTGTGCAGCTTGTAAGGTTCAGTTATCATTGTGCCATTTAAAATCACATTCAATGAGTCTTTAATACACACAACAGGTACTGACATGTTCCGTGGGATTTCGCACTGAGACTTCACATGAACTAGTAGAGCTAGCTACCAGTTAAGTTGGTCTACCATGTCATGTCTTGACGTTCGTTCTACAGCCTCGTGATATTGGTAAACCTAACATGACGTTGCGGTCTCATGTTTGACAAGCGTTAATGTCGACCAATGGGAAACAAAGCTCCCCCCCGCTCGGCCAATAGGATTCTCGGGATTTCCTACAGAGGCGGCCTTTCTGAGAAACAGTGCGTATCGGGTTAGGTTGTTAGAAAGTTAATGGCTGGGGGAAAGAGATCCTCCTCAACCCTCGCTTCGGGAGAGTTTCTGGATTCCCTGAAGTAAAATAACGCAAATATCCAAACAGAAAGAGCCTGGACGGACGTTCAAGTCAAAGGATAGCTCGTTAACACACGCATCGTGAACACAAGTATGCAGGATGCAGTAACCGGGACGGCAATGCTGACGGACGGCTTCGAGGACGAGATTGACTCGGTGACTCCTCGCTCCCCAGTGGCAGGGATGGGGGTAGGAGCGACACCAGGAGGAGTCGGACTAGGGGGCATTGGGATTGGTGTGGGTGGAAAGAAAGTACGTTTATACGGCGAACCAGGCGGACCTGCAGCAGAAAGACTGGATTTCAAACTGGCGGCCGCGGCCGTCCTCTCCTCGGGTCCAGGATCCGGCAGCGACGAAGACGAGGTTTCAGAGGTAGCTACGCTAGGCTAAGCTAGTTAGCAAAGCCTAACCAGAGAGCTAGGCAACATTCCTCTCCTAGCGCGAGCTGGATGCTAGCTAGCTAGTTAGCTCGCAGTTGGCAACCACCCCCTCCCAGGCCGCTGAAATTACGTAAAATAAACCGGCACTTCAGACGAATAACACCTTCTGTCAGCTCTGGTGCTCATGGGGGGGTTTGATGTCGTTCATGCTTGGTGAGACACGGGCAGTTGGTGACGCTCACCGGCTGAAATGTTTTATTTATGCAGCGCAGGCTGCGACCAAGGCCTAGTTCGGGTGGTAGCGACGTCGGCCTCGCTCGCTGCTGTCGTCTCGCAACACCCATCACAAGTTTGCGGCTCTCCCAGCAGCTCTCCAGCCGCGGCAAATGGAAGATGTCCGTGAAGCCACGGACGCACACGGATTGTTATAATATCCGCCATATCGTAGTTATGGTGCAATTACGTCACTTTTCTCCTCAATCATGTAAATTAACTCCGATCGCGGCTGGGCTAACTTTTCGATACGTGCAGATTATTGCTGATCTGCGCGGAACTGCCCGAGTTTTCGACATTTGGTGTTGACAAATAAGCCAGCTGTTGTTTTTTTCATCCCGGTCGGTTCCGATAGCCACCACCGCTGTGTCAACTCCGTTGGCCTTGTCAGGATCGAGAGCAGCGGGAGTTCATGTTGAGAAGTGTCCAACTTTCCATGTGCTGGCCGCCACACGGGGTCAGGTGTGATGGCATCTCCTCACGTCGGCTAAACATACTGCGGACATGTTTGACGCCAGCTCAGATGGACACACGGATTAAACCATGTATCTGTCTCCACAGCCCTTATTTTACATACTACTCTTTTACGTGACAGTGCGATGGAGCCAACTGGGCATTTTGTCTCGATTTATAATTGCGATTATTAGTCAGTGTCAAAACGCCGGATCGTAACCAAACCTTGTTTTACGGCTTGACTTGTCCTATGGGAGCTGTCAGTTTGAAGATGTGAGCCATACTGTGATCGGGTAGTTGAGTTTACCTTTACATTTGGCGGTAGCAGATGCAGCAATGGGACTCCCCAGACTGTTAGAGGACAAATATTTGACTTGCACACACCTGTCAAAGGTCCCTGTTATAGTCCAATGGGATATTCATGCAAAGCTAAGGTTCATTGTCATGTAAAGGGAGATGGAGTATTTACACGCAGTAACACTACAAGGAGTTAATGGGTGCGGAGAGAAATGCCAGTACCTGTTGAGCCATCTCTATTATTCTTAACTAATATCTAACCTAGGAGGAACCTCTTATGAACAATGCTAAAGCCATGACTGCTAGACAAGTAACGATGACAGCTGACAGTGTAATTTAGCAGTGCCTGTGTGAGCATCAGCTGTGAATTAGCAGATGAAGGTAAATATCAAGTTTGACAACTTCATCTCAGGCGGTTTAACTGAGACACGCTGCGGGTGTATGGCCGCTGCATCATGTTTCCTCACTCACTCGGGCTGCTACATGAGCCTGAAAGGGAGCGTTTGTTGTGGTGTTTCACTCCAGTGCAGAGCTCGCAGCTCTGGGCAGTAGCTAAAATCTGAGCCCCAGGATTAAGCAGATGCCATTCTAGGCCGTTCCAGCACTCTGGATACCAACACTCTGGGAACTGTAGTTCATTAATAGTCAAGACTGATGTCCATTGTTGATTATAAAGGCCTTTGTAGAACTACATTCCCCATGGGTTGTTGTGCTCTATCGTATGGCTGAATTCCTCCACATGCTGTGTCCGGACTCTCTCACAACATTTGCTCTCGCTAAACCGGGCCTTAAAAGCCTGCTGCAGCTTATGGAAGGACACAGAACAGGGTTGTTGCTTTATCACTTTTTGTCAGAGCATCTCTTGCAAAATGTTAACTGACAGAATTTATTTTACTGATCCTACATATTTAATCTCACCACCCAGGTAGGCTTTTTACCAAAGTTATGTGTGTCATTTTTAGTTTAGAAATTGCTAATGAATATGCCTGGTGTTAATTCCAGGATAACTGATTTATGCAAAGTCAGTGTTTTTAGTAAAATCTAATGAAGTCACCTACATGGAGTTGTGTGAATTGGCTATCAGTGTATATTATATTGTAATGTTTTTTTGTCTCTCTAATATTGCAACTAGATATCAGTACAACTATGATTGAGCCTATTTTGAAAACCAAAACACCTTTACTTAACAAAGTTTAGATTTGATAAATGTTAGAAGTTCACTAACATTTAGCAACAACTGATACAATGTGTATATCAAATATGAAAAATTCCCTCCACTTAAAATGCAACAAAACACTCTTTTGTGTTAATATTGTTCACTGTAATGTGAATGAAGAGTAGAATAACATAGAACTTATTTTTAATTGCATGAAAAGCATGACATTCTCATGTTTAATCTGTAAGGTAAACTGTCATTTACAAACACAATTATTGATCAGCTATACAGGACCAGCTACAGTGAATAAAACATAATTTCAGTTACATTTTATAATGCTGATTCAATGGAGTATTTAGGAAGAATAAAATGTTTGTATAAGAGACTGCAATACACAATAGCCAATAGAAGCAAAGCGCAGGTATGATAGTGTAGTGCTGTACTTGGGCAGCTGACTCTCAGCTGAATCTTTCTTTGTGTGAAGGGGTTGTAATTCCAGACTGTAGCACTTCCTGCGCTTTTCTGAAATAAGGGTTAAAGTTAAACTGTAAATAAACAGAGGCAGTGTTCTTAGTCTTTTTTTTTGCAAGTATTTGTGAGAGGGTCATTTTTGTTAACAATAATATTAGTAATATTTTATGTATTAAGCAGTTAATTATAAAAGTTGTCTTGCCACCGGGTCACCCTTTCGAATAAGGTGTTTATTATTTGAAAAAATATTGGTCAAGGTGTAGATTTGAAGTTAAATACAGTTGTTGATCAGAAACTATCATGAAAAGAGCCATCAGGTCTAATTATCATTCTTTTATCCTCCTTCCCACCCTCTTCCAGGTGGAGTCATTCATTTTGGACCAGGAGGACCTTGATAACCCCATCATGAAGACAGCGTCAGAGCTGCTTTTGTCCAGCGCCACAGACGGGGTCGATTTAAGGACTGTAGATCCAGAGACACAGGCACGACTTGAAGCTCTTCTGGAAGCTGCAGGTACGACTGCTTTGTATGAGCTTGCGTCAGCTTTTCAGGGCTTCACACATGTTAATTTGCAATGGATTAGTCCCCCACTGGTCACACCCATTTTCCTCCAACCAATCTTGATTTGTGCTTTAACCTATTTTAAATGGGTAAAAGCACAACTTTCTCCCACAGCTTTACCCAGTAACCAATTCTCAGTACTAACAAGGGTTGTAGAGGTCAGGGGATGTATGAAAGCCTGAGGCTTAAATGGCAATCAGGAGAACCTGCAGGTTTTGCAAGTGTTATATTGGCACATAGTATGAAAGTGATTTGGGTAAATTAGTTTGATTAGAAACTGTAATCTAGGTGTAAGAAGGTCTGTCTAGATTATTACATTGGGCCCGGGTGTCCTGGCCTCGTTCGGGCTTATGAACATTACCGGGCAGATTAACACAGCCACACACTTGAGCCTCCACAGCTTGCAGAGAGCCGGTGTTGAACTGCTCATGGCTAATCTCATTCTATTCCCCTTACTCTCTGACTAGCCGTAACTGAAGAGATGGCATTTTACATTATTTGTTTGCTTAAGTCTCAAGCTTACATGGCAAAAAAATTACATTTTAATATTTTACTACATGTGTTAGTAAGGTGTTTGTACAATATTAGAGATAGAGAAAGGTGTCTGTGTTTAATGACTGTGCCATGAAGATTTGGACAGCTTCTGTTTCCCAGCATTCGCAAAGCAGCCAGATACCTGGCCTGTCGAGACCAACACCAGGGAGACCAAGATATATTTCTTCTAAATCTAACTGATTTCTGAGTTTTAATGTAAGCCTGGTTTATGCTATGTGTGCACGCGTTAGGGTTAGCAGCTTTATGAACTAGATAAGAAAGCTGTGTATCACAAACAGTAGACCTAAAATCAGCCTTTTTGCCAAGACTTTAAATATTGTTTAGGCAAAATAGCTTAAATGTCACCCAGATTGTGACCCAACTTTTTGTACTTAACCTGTAACCAAAGGTCATGTTGCTTTCTGCAGCAAATGAACAGGTGTGCACATGTGTACAAATGTCCCCTGCAAGTTTCCTTTCTCTGTAATCCTCTTAGTTATACTTCCATTAACAATTACCCCATCATGACGAGCATCTTTTTGTGTTAATTATTTCACTACAGCTTCTAGTGGAGTTTGTGAACACTGCTGGTGCTGTAGACAACTTAAAGACATTTTGTGATTCTCAAGTCCCTAAATTGTTGCTGTCTACAGGTGCACACACAGGGATGCACATACATGCCACAAGCGTGAGGGTGAAATGATACAAATTTCTGCTGACTACAGCAATTGGTAGAGAGTATCGGCAGTTGCTAGTGCTGAGAGGGTTAGCGTTTGTAAAAGAGGAAAGGAAATCTGCTAGACTAAAAAACAACACACGTTGAAAACCATTAGAAAGGAGACTTACCAAGTTAAGAAATTATTTTATTTTATAAATAAGTCTCTGAGGGAATGGATGTCATTGGAGATAAACAAATCTGTTTACAGTAATTACTCCTCAGGGTCCTTTTAGATCTAAAAACCCTTATATTTTCTCCTGAGGTCCCTTGTTGCTCTCCATCAAATCATGTGGGCATGCTGTCATGATGCATCCACAAATAGAAAGGTCAGTTTGTCACAATGTCAGCCTCAAGATTAATAAGATTTATATTCCTACCTGTCCTCATAGCTTGGCAGTCACAGTGTCTGTCTTTTGCGAATGTTCCTCCTCTTACAAACATTGTCAATGTTGCACAGTACTTTTAAACCACAGTGACCTAACAGCCTATAAAATGTAAGGCAGGTTAATTTAAGACAATCTCACACACTTAACTCAAATGAAGTACTGTACCCCTGAGAAACACAGCAACAAAACATTAAGTGGAAAAAACAAGGATTTGAAGTACAAGACAGCTAGACAAGGACACAGTCTTTAAGATTTGGTGCAGTTACAATCCCAAAAGACCTTTTACAAAAGTTCAAATCAAATGGACCATAATCATTCCACTACCTCCACTCATCATGTCCACTCACCATGTCCACATGGTGAAGATGTGTATGTTGGGTACAGTCAGCTGCAGACTTCCCAGTCATGCACAGAAATAAATGCTCTACTTCTAAGTGGTAATTATACAGCTCACAAAAACTGAATACATGGTAGGCATAGTCAGCATGTATTAGCTTGGTGGTATAAGTTGGAGTTGTAATAAAAATACAATAACTGGTAAGCTCGTCTACAGCTGACCCGTGTTTCCAGAACTTAAGCTAATTATTTGAAAATCATCTTCATAAAGGACCAAACAAAGGAGGATTGTCAGGAAAGTCTTTGCAAAGGTTTCTGAGACGAAGCTACCCTGACCTATTTGTATATCAGTCCCGATAACCCACTGTAAGGATTTGACGCACCTTTGAGTTATTGCGGTCTACGCCTTCAACTGATCTCATATGCCGTGTACTGTGAGAAAGATCATAGGGTGATCTGGATGCAATGTGTGCGTCCTGATTTGCAAATAAGAGATAAAAGCTACAGAATATTGATAAATTGCAATGATTTCGACCAAATTCAAATTCTGCTTTTTTCAGAGATACAACAATATTAAGCAGAATATGACTCATATGCACACTGACATTGTGTTTCTAGCACATTTGATAGAAGATGATGTTGTTTGTGTAAACATGTCAAAAACATGTAGGTGATTACACGTTAACACACTTTTGAAGACGATGCTAAAACAGGGTTCAACCTCGAGCTGAGGACACTGAGGCCATTTGAAAAGGATATGAGGCCAAAAATTATAATTTGTATTCCTATTTACCTAGTGAGCAATTTGCTGCATAAGAAAACTTGTATAACTGCATGTTCTCTGAGTTGGCTAATACATTTTAGAGTCATAGTCAGTGAGCCTTAACGTTGACTTGCTTTCAGTTCAGCTTCAGCGGAAATTTAATTAGCAACTTGGATAAAAGTGTTTACTTAGATTACAGAGTGTGTTGTTAGTACAGTGGGTGTATGCAGCTCAGCTTTTGCCAGTAACTAGTTTCAGTTGAAACAGAACAAAAACATCTGCTTGTATTTTAACTCAGTCTTGACCTCAATAAGAGATCAATGTCCATATTCCTCACATGAATAGGTGAAGGTCTGATTCACAGTGCTAGATACAAATATTGTTACAAAATGATAAGACTCATTTGCAGTGATTAAGACTTCTAAAGTGGAATTGGTGTGTTTCTGTTACTGCGTACTTACAGTCTCTGTGATAAACAACATACAGTAAAACATTAATGATCAACTTCCTCGACCTCTTGTTTCCCTCTGCCTTGAAGAACATTGCGAAATACCTGTCTGAGAGCTGTACTAAGTTTAGCACGAGTCACAGACCTAGTGGTGAAAACACAGGAGGACCACAAGGAGCTCACTCCTGCCTGGCTAATGGATGTGTTGAGGCTGAGGCCGAAAGGTTAAAAGCTCACACTTTTTTTTTCACTTCTTTCTCAGTTCTTCTGTTATTTTATTGGTTGGGAAAATGTCCCTCTGAAAGAGATCTTAGCAAAAGCAGTTTCTTTTATTACTCGTGCCTGCTCTCCACTCCAACACACAAACACTTTTTTTCCCCTCATATAGCATTTTGTTTTCTTCCCAGCCATGCTCTATCCCTTACTGACCATTGTCTCAAGTTTCAGTTTCTCTCACATTCACTGCCTCTTACCCATCTATAATTCACACAGGATGGCCACCTTTTCTCTCCGATCATTCACAACCTTGAACTTATATCAACTAGTATATTAAACTAACATTACCTCCCTGACCGTATTCATTCTAGATCTGAGCTTTCCTGGACCATCCCATAGTTGCCCAATGGATATTGTTTCGTAGCTCTGCCTTTGACCCAGTCATTGTCCAAAGTAAAAATACTTCAGAATCATAGTTGGTGTATTGAAAGTAGTGAAGACAGATTTTAAGCCACATTAACAAATGCTTGTGTGTGTTTTCTGTGTGTGATGTTTTTGTCTTGTTTTTTCTTTTTCCTCTTGTGTATGCTGCTACTAACTCTGGATTGGATTGGCTGGACTGGACTTGCTGCTTCATCTGGTCTGGTGTGATTATGCTCCCCTGTGGTTTGCCTTGCCCTTGCACCTCTGCCGTTTTGGTGTTCGGCAGGCATCGGTAAACTGTCCACTGCCGATGGTAAAGCTTTTGCAGACCCCGAGGTGCTGCGGCGACTGACGTCATCTGTGAGCTGTGCCCTGGATGAAGCTGCAGCGGCCCTGACACGTATGAGAGCAGAAAACACGCTCAACGCCGGCCAAGCCGACAAGTATGTATCTTGCCCACACTGTTGCCTGCATATTCCTATTAATCTTGTACACTGTTTAATAGACTGGTAGATTAATCCATTCTGTACAAATGAAATCGTTTTACCCCGAATCTGAGCTGCATATCCACCATGTCTGCCCTCGAGTGTGTTTGCTCCCTCAATGTGATTATTTAATTGCAAGGCGTATGTGTATTCACCTGTCACAGTGGCAGTAATTGTAGCAGTCTGGTTATTTTCAGCCGTAGTTTAGCAGAGGCGTGCTCAGATGGGGACGTCAACGCTGTGCGCAAATTGTTGGATGAGGGACGGAGCGTCAACGAACACACAGAGGAAGGGGAGAGCCTGCTGTGCCTCGCCTGCTCGGCCGGCTACTATGAACTTGCACAGGTTTGTGAGGGGAAGGTTGGATTGTGAATTACCTGTAAACTGAAGTTTTGTCTCTGCTAAGGAAAAGATAATGCGTAACACTATATGATTGTTGTCGAACAGCCCGCCTATGCATGACTCTTAATCTTATCATTCCATCTTTCATTTTAAGGTGTTGCTGGCCATGCATGCCAACGTGGAGGACCGAGGCATCAAGGGAGACATAACGCCACTCATGGCCGCTGCCAGCGGAGGTTATGTGGACATTGTAAAACTACTTCTGGTCCACGGAGCAGATGTTAATGCACAGTCCTCAACAGGTACTACCCGTCTTAATTTCCCTGTCATAGAACTATTTCCTTCACTCCATGTTCTGCAGTCACATTAACCTCTCCACTTTGTTCCAGGGAACACAGCTCTAACGTACGCATGTGCCGGTGGCTTCGTGGATGTGGTGAAGGTGCTGCTCAAAGAGGGTGCAAACATTGAGGACCACAACGAGAACGGACACACGCCTCTTATGGAGGCGGCCAGTGCTGGCCACGTAGAGGTGGCCAGGGTACTTTTGGAGTATGGCGCCGGCATCAACACACACTCCAATGAGTTCAAGGAGAGCGCGCTAACACTCGCCTGCTACAAAGGTCAGAATGCAAATATGGCATGACTCTCAATTACCATGATTTGGTTTTCTGCCTTTGACATATCCTATTATAAAACTCTAGTGATGCAAGGATAAGAAAACTGACTTTTGTTTGTGGGCTTCAGGTCACCTGGATATGGTGCGTTTCCTATTGGAGGCTGGAGCAGACCAGGAACATAAGACAGATGAGATGCACACAGCACTAATGGAAGCATGCATGGTGAGCATCTGACCCAAACTGTAACATTCCCTAAATATTTTCTTTTCGGGGTCAGTTGACTAGTTTAAAGATGTCAGATTTGGCTTTATTATTTCACACAAATAATGCAGCACTTTTATTCTTGTCTCATTTCTGTTCAAATCTACAACTAGGGATTTACATTTTTTAAAGACACCTTGTAAAGCTGTGGACTTACTTTTGTCCCCTGTGGCCCATGATCATCTTGATAATAACTTAAACAGTCTCACCCGTACTGGTTAAAGTTTTATGGTGGTGTCTGTCCCATAGCATCTCTTAGCAAGATTCTGTCTTAGCTTAGATGATCATCGATCCCATGTATGTATTCATGTGCTTATCTCTACATTCTTTGTGTGTCTCGCTGTCCCAGGACGGCCATGTGGAGGTAGCACGGCTGCTGTTGGACAGCGGCGCTCAGGTCAACATGCCAGCGGATTCCTTTGAGTCGCCGCTGACCCTCGCAGCATGCGGAGGACACGTGGAGCTGGCAGCCTTGCTCATAGAGAGAGGAGCCAACTTGGAGGAGGTGTGTTAAGTGACGGACAGAAAAGACCATAAACATGGAGAGGATGAACGTTTTCTAACTGCTGTCTAACTTTCTTTCCAGAGCTGTGTCTCTAAATATGGATTAGATAGATTGCACACCCACCGTAGTAGAGGTGTAATCTTTAAAGAACAGGGCTTTTGTCATTTCCTCTGCCCTGCTACTATTGGGGTATATGTATTAAACACAATTACAGTCAGGTTTTCTACGGTTAGATATAAGACAAGAGTTTGTTTAAAAAAAACATTGGCAATGTGAATTCCATTTTATTCACATTTAAATGCAAGAAAAAATAAATGTATTATGCAACATTACAGTGCTGTTAAATGTTAAAAAAGGGAAAACAGTTACCTGAGAGTGAGTTCAAGTAGAGATGTCATGCCAAATAACACAGTTTCAGGTTTTAGTGTTTAGTTCTTTTGCCTACAACACAGTAAAAATGACTAGTCAGTTGAAAATGTCCGTCCTCAAGGAGAGTACACAGACACAAGTGACTAGCTTCTACACCACCCGTATGCTTTCTTATGTGCTTCTTGTGTTTGTTGCCAGGTTAATGATGAGGGCTACACCCCCCTGATGGAGGCAGCTAGAGAAGGCCACGAAGAGATGGTAGCACTGCTACTGGCTCAAGGTAAACAAGCATTTCTACTTCATCTTAGAAATGAAAAAAAAATAAGTTAAATGCCAAACCAATGAGGTGTTGATACTTAAGATGAATTCGCCTGTTAACAGCCCCTTTCACATATCTAGTCCAGCCAACTACAAAATATCAGAACCACACATCTGCTTAGTGATATTGTTACAATTTTAATCCATAGATTTTAATCCATAGATTTGCACATGATTTTCAAATGTTGACACCGAACCCATCAGCAATAACTGTTCTTGGTCAATATCCAGGTGCTAACATCAACGCCCAGACCGAAGAAACCCAGGAGACAGCTCTGACTCTAGCATGCTGTGGAGGCTTCTTGGAAGTGGCTGACTTCCTCATCAAGGCCGGGGCTGACATCGAGTTGGGCTGCTCTACTCCTCTAATGGAGGCTGCACAGGAGGGCCATCTGGAGTTGGTCAAATACCTACTGGCTGCAGGTGAGCAAGACAAATATATGCAGATATGAGAAGACAAAAAACATATTTAGCTGAAATTGGGAATTTTGTAGTTATGTCTCTTTGCCAACAATCTTAATGTTTTTTTTCCTCTGTCAGGGGCAAACGTTCATGCCACCACGGCAACAGGTGACACAGCGCTGACGTATGCATGTGAGAACGGACACACTGATGTTGCAGATGTGCTGCTGCAGGCTGGAGCCAACTTGGTATGGCATATTCTTACAACCACTGTTTCAGTCATGGTTGGATGGCCTTTAGTTTCACATGAGTTAAGATTAGCACCAGAAGAGAGATGTTTCTTTTGTTTGCAAATTCAAATTGATTAAACTGGACACACAGTCTGCTTTAAGCAAAGCTCAGTAGCTGTTTTCTGTATAGTCATTGTTTCTTAATAAATATATAACGCATCACTTTTTAACTAACATAAATTAATCTTTGTCATCAAGGAACACGAGTCTGAAGGGGGCCGGACGCCCTTAATGAAGGCAGCAAGGGCGGGACATCTCTGTACTGTGCAGTTCCTTATCAGCAAAGGTACGTTATCAATTAGTTAAGCGAAACCAACTTATATTTTATATATATATATATATATATGCAAATGTTAGTTAATTTACTCATATTGGACGTATATAAATTTGACACATTTATGCATAGTGAGTTAATTTGTTTTCTCTCTCCCAGGTGCTAACGTGAACAGATCTACTGCCAACAATGATCACACAGTGGTGTCTCTGGCGTGTGCTGGAGGACATCTGGCTGTGGTGGAGTTGCTGCTGGCCCATGGAGCGGATCCTACACACAGACTCAAAGTAATGTCCACACACTGGATAATATATATATCAGACCACATAGAATTTTTGATCTTGTCTATTTGTGTGTCACAATAACACAACATCTATTAATTTACATTTTCTCTCTGTAGGATGGTTCGACGATGTTGATAGAAGCTGCTAAGGGTGGCCACACCAATGTGGTGTCCTACTTGTTGGACTACCCCAACAACATTCTGTCTGTCCCAGCCCCCGACCTCTCCCAGCTCACTCCCCCCTCGCAAGATGCCTCTCAGGTAAACGCAACAACAGATACCACTTTTTATTGATGTTGCTCTGAGAAATTCTTCTGCTTTGAGTAGGAGAAATGTCTTATCGTGGTTACTGCCTTAACTAAACATGTCTTCTGTCATAACAGGTTCCTCGTGTCCCGATCCAAGCTCTCGCCATGGTAGTGCCCCCTCAGGAGCCTGACCGAGCCCCATCAAACATCGCCACGCCCCCACCCATCTCCAGCAAAAGTAAACACTGCTACATGTCACCCAGTTATTGAACTCAAGAAATAGTTTCAGACTTCAATAAGTTATTATTGTTCACAAAACCTAACACTCTTTAATCACCCTTGTTTGAATCCAGGCATGTCCAAACAGAGACCAGCATCCCTTCAGCCCGGTGTCCCCACCTCAGTTGGACGGGGGCCTGAAGCGGAGCCTCTTCCGCCCTTCCACTTGTGCCAACCTCTAGAGTGCATTGTGGAGGAGACGGAGGGGAAGCTGAATGAACTGGGCCAGAGAATCAGCGCTATCGAGAAAGCCCAGCTTCAGTCACTAGAGCTCATTCAGGGGGAGCCGCTCACCAAAGACAAGATTGAGGAGCTGAAGAAGAGCAGAGAGGAGCAGGTACAATTCATCAACCAACTAAGATCTGATTGCATTATGGATGTTAATTTAAGTCAAGCAAATTTACACTTAAATGTAGTTGTCTATGCATAACTGGATATCAGAAGTTAAGTTGGTCATACTATTGCCTATTTAGGTGCAGAAGAAGAAGAAAATCTTGAAGGAGTTGCAGAAAGTTGAGCGCCAGCTGCAGCTGAAAACACAGCAACAGTTCACCAAAGAGTACATGGAGGCGAAGGGCTTAAAAGAGGAGCAGGAGGTTGGACTGAGCCAGGGCCCGGGGCCTGAAAGTACGACGTCTGCTCCAGGGTCCCTTCCCACTACACCAGGTTCCCAAGTACACACCAGCTCCGACACAGATGAAGAGGCTAACAAGGATGGAGAGCTAGAGGAGCAGCTGGGGGAGGACGGGGAAGAGGTAAAACTCTATTTCTTTTTATGTCTCCATGCCAGTGACCGCAGTCATTATGCTTTCGGGTTGTCCGTCCCATTCTTGTAGCTTGAGGATAAGTCTTCACATTTGGTACCAATAATCACTTGGACTCATGGATGAACTGATTCGATTTTGGTGGTCAAAGGTCAAGGCCATGGTGACCTCACAAAGTCTGTTTGTTTTTCTTGAACGTGATATCAGCTTTAATGGGATTTTTAAAATTTTGTAAAACAATTTACTTGGGGAAAAATGAATTGATTGCATTTGCATTTATGGTGAAAGGTCAAAAGGTTAAGGTCACATTGACCGTGCCTCGTTTTGAACTCAGGAATCTTGTACAATTCACCTGGTATTAATGATTTACTGATTAGATTTTGGAGGTCAACGTCACGTTGGATTTATAAAACATGTTTTGGGAAGTCATATCTCAAGGGTGATTGAGGGAATTTCTTAAACTTATGATCAGTTGTCACTAGGACTGAGACTTTCAGATAAAGTATTACTTTTCAGTGGTCAAAAGTCCCTTTGAACATATGAACCGTGGAAAAAAAGGATTTCGTAAAATATGTACATGGAAACCGCTGTTGTTCTAAAAGACTAAATGTGTTTTCTGTACATTTTCAGGAAGAGGACGATGATGACGAAGAGGAGTGTTCAGAGGATGAGGCAGAGGAGGAAGATTACCCCAAGCTCCCTCAGGTGGGTACTATCCTCTACAGGGATGGATCACAGCCACCACAGCAGCCTCCTCTGCCCCCTTCGCCACAGGCTCAGCCCCAACCTCCTCCTCCACCTCTTCAGGCTGCCTTCGTCCCCATCCAGCCCCTGCCAGACTACAACCCTGCAGACTACCCGGGAAGTACCAGCCCGGAGTTGCAGAGGGTACTGGTGGGGCAGCAGATGCTGGGCCAACAGCAACAGGTTCCGAGTCAGCTGTTGGCTGGGTTAGGCCAAGGAGTGGCCATAACCCCTGATGGGCTCATGGTCGCTACACCTGCACAGACGCTCACAGACACGCTGGATGACATCATGGCAGGTGGGTTCACATCTTTTTTTGTTCCTTAAAATTGTTATTGTTGATGCTAACTCTCAAACCTGAATGCATTTGCTAAACTTTGTTTTATTCTTTCCTATTGCAGCTGTGAGCAACCGCGTACCCATGCTGAACACTACGTCACCCACACCCCTGTCCCAGCCAAACGCACAGTCGCCCTCAAACATCGCCTCGCCTCCTTCAGTCCTGCCCCTCTATCCCTCTGTTGACATCGATGCACATGTAAGACACATTATCATTTTGTAGTCACAGAGATCTAACAATTGACAATTCAGATGAGTACACGCATGTACACAGTCCTCTACGCTGCTGACGTGTTTGATTCCCCACAGACGGAGAGCAACCACGATACAGCGCTGACGCTGGCATGTGCGGGGGGACATGAGGAGCTTGTGTCTGTCCTTATTGCACGGGGAGCCAACATCGAGCACCGGGACAAAAAAGGTATTATATTTCAGTTAATAAAATGAACTGTGAGGTTGGGTGAATCAGTAAGTTTCTTTTATTTTTGCTTTAGATAATCAGTTAATTGTAATATCCCCTCTGCACTCCTCAGGTTTTACCCCTCTGATCCTGGCTGCCACTGCTGGCCACGTGGGTGTGGTAGAGGTGCTCCTGGACAAAGGGGGTGACATTGAGGCTCAGTCGGAGAGAACCAAAGACACACCCCTCTCCCTGGCCTGCTCGGGAGGACGCCAAGAGGTAAACACACCATATCTAATTTTACCTTCAACACAGGGACTGTTTGTTTTCACTGCTCTAACTGTTGCGTAACTGTGTCGGTCAGGTTGTCGAGTTGCTGCTGCTTCGGGGAGCCAACAAGGAACACCGCAATGTTTCAGACTACACGCCTCTTAGCCTGGCAGCTTCTGGGGGTTACGTTAACATCATCAAAATACTCCTCAACGCTGGAGCTGAGATTAACTCCAGGTGAGCGACAAAAATATCAGAGTTCCCTTTCGCCCCTCGATACGAGGGAACCATTTCCACCCATATGAGGTCCATTAATAGGATAACATCTTTCTCCCTAATCTGAACGACATGATTGTTTTAGTTCCTGTAACTGAACAAGGTTTTACTATTTCTTCTTTGGATACTAAATTGCACAGTGACAAACAAATACAAAGGCGTAACTGCACCCTAAAGTGAAAGCATAGTTATTATCTCTGTTATAAACCAGGAGTGGGAAAACTATAAGGCAATAACTTCCCAGTCAAGGTTTTATAGCAGCTGCTACTTTGATTACTAACTTTGATTGAATACTGCTATGCAAAGAGGGGAAGTACATGTTAGTGAAACCAGGACAGACCTATATATCCTGGAGCACAGTTAAGACTTAACTCTTTTGATTGAGTTTTTGGTGTCTAAACTGCTTGTGTTTTCCCTCCAGGACTGGAAGTAAGTTGGGAATCTCTCCTCTGATGCTGGCGGCTATGAATGGTCACGTACCGGCAGTGAAGCTGCTGTTAGATATGGGCTCGGACATCAACGCCCAGATTGAGACCAACAGAAACACCGCGCTGACCCTGGCCTGCTTCCAGGGACGGGCGGAAGTTGTCAGTCTGCTGCTAGATCGCAAGGCCAACGTGGAGCATCGTGCTAAGGTGAAGAGGCTTCCACATACATATTGATTCAATAGCTGTAACTCATCTATTTTTTTTATGTTGGGTGAAACATATTTTTCCCCCATCATTGCAATCTTTGTTTCAGTCCTGTATCTGCTGGCCATCCTGCTAATTCATTTCTCTGTTCATGCAGACTGGCCTTACTCCTCTGATGGAGGCTGCCTCAGGAGGTTATGCCGAGGTGGGCCGAGTGCTGCTGGACAAAGGCGCAGATGTAAACGCTCCCCCAGTTCCCTCATCCCGAGACACTGCCCTCACCATTGCCGCCGACAAGGGCCACTACAAGTTTTGTGAGCTGCTTATCAACAGGTGAGTGGTCCCAGGTGTCAAAAACTGTTTGCCTTTAGTATTCACCAAAAGCGTGTGTTACTGGTTTTATGCAACAGCTGATTGTGCACACTTTAATTTTATTCACATCATGTTGGACATCTTTGGTCATTTTAATCAGCCCTGGGTAAACATTCCAAGTGCCACCAGATTCATCCTGTCACTCACCCCATTCAGCTGCATTCCTAAAAGCAATCCTTCCTTTTTACAGGGGTGCCCATATCGATGTACGAAACAAGAAAGGGAACACTCCTCTGTGGCTGGCGGCAAACGGTGGCCATTTTGACGTGGTCCAGCTCTTGGTGCATGCCAGTGCTGATGTGGATGCAGCCGACAACCGCAAGATTACCCCGCTCATGGCTGCTTTTCGCAAGGTGCCTTGTTCACCAAAGAAACGTATTTAGACTTGGGAATGGCTGCACTTTGGCAACACTTACTAACCATTTCCTTTAACATTTCAGGGTCATGTGAAGGTGGTGCAGTATCTTGTGAAAGAAGTCAACCAGTTCCCATCAGATATTGAGTGCATGAGATACATCGCCACAATTGCTGACAAGGTATGCATTGATTTCCTTTTCACTAGGGTGCTACATTTATTGGAATTGACAGGAGAGGTTAAGATGTTTAGCAGAGGTCTAACTCCAGCTGTTCTTGTTTGTCGCAGGAGCTGCTGAAGAAGTGCCACCAGTGCATGGAGACCATCGTCAAAGCCAAAGACCAGCAGGCGGCCGAGGCCAATAAGAACGCTAGCATTCTCCTCAAGGAGCTAGACTTGGAGAAGGTAATGTCTGATTCTATTGCTGTTCTTTTGGTCAAAGCTCCTTAATACGCGGACAGGATGTGTTTTTGTTTATTTACACGGGCTCTGTGTGGTTTGTTTCAGTCCCGAGAGGAGAGCAAGAAGCAGGCTCTGGCTGCCAAGCGCGAGAAGCGTAAGGAGAAACGCAAGAAGAAGAAGGAGGAGCAGAAGAGGAAGCAGGAAGAAGAAGAGGGGCAGAAAGTCAAGGAGGAGTTCTTCGAGATGCAGGAGCAGAAGGAGGACTCAGCCGACGGTAACTTTCTGTGAATGAGGGAGATAGACTGATACAGAGTGCATAGCTTGTTTATACAGTTCTGTTGTACTAGATCAGTAACCCCACCTGATATTAATTTTACCTTTTTCTCCCCCCTCCTTTAGAATCTGATGTTCCTATTGAGCCTCCCAGTGCAACCACCACCACAACCATCGGTATATCTGCCACCTCTACCACTTTCACTACAGCTTTTGGAAAGAAGCGAGCTAGTGTGGCCACTACCCCGAGCACCAATCGTAAAAACAAAAAGAACAAGACAAAGGACTCCTCGCCCAACGAACCAATCATATTACAGGATCCACAGGTAAGCACAACTATTCATGCTTTTCCCTTTTGATAACCCTGATTTTATGTATAAAGCTAGTCACATATCTGATGTAAAAGAACTTATGACGACAATTGTGCATTTTCCTTTTTAGGTTGCACTAGCACAGCACAAGGCTGACAAGAACAAGATCCATGGTGAGCCGCGGGGTGGAGGTGGGGGAGTGACGGGTGGCAACAGCGACTCAGACCCCTTGGATAGCACCGACTGTGCCAGCGAGAGCAGCAGCAGCGGGGGCAAGAGTCAGGAGCTCAACTACCTCCCAGACCTCACCTCCTCCGCCTCATCCTCCTCCTCCTCTTCCTCCTCATCCTCCTCCTCCTCAGCCCCCTCCTCAGCAGCAGCCCAGGCCCTCATGCCCGGGTCCCGAGAAGAGACACTGTCCTCAGCCACAGACTGAAGGCAAGCTGGACAACAAGGTCACAGTCTCCATCTCCAAACCAATGCAAAAGTGAGTCCCTGAAGGAGCAGAGCACATTTATCATCGGACATGGACTGTGTGTGTGTGTGGATGTTCGTCTAAGTAGTACAAGCTCAGCTTTAAAGTTCTCTTTTTATGGGTGAACTATCCACAGAACCTTGTTTAAGTGCAGCGTTATATTCTCACTTTATCCTCAAATTATTTCAAACCATTTTCCACTAGTAGGAAACTAGTAAAACAAAGAACCGAGTATGTCCTGGTCATTTTCTTCTAACTGAACTTGATCTTGACATGTGTTTTCACAGAGCTCCAGATATGGGTGACTGCATCTCCAACTCCCTGCCCTCTCCATTCAAGACCATGAATCTTCCCATCACCTCACCCAACAGTAAGCTCAGCCTCACGAGCCCCAAGAGAGGCCAGAAAAGAGAAGAGGGTTGGAAGGAGGTGGTCAGAAGGTCAGTTTATTTTTTTATAACTTTTTATATTTGTCAACACAAGTTTTATTCATTTTGCACACGCTTGTAAGATAGATCATATTTTTTACAGCATCTGCATGGAAGACGTTTGACAGATTCTGTTACTTAGCCAATAAATTTGAATAAGTAATTTTCTGTATATAAATGTAAATTTTTCTTTTCATCAGATCAAAGAAGCTGTCTGTGCCAGCCTCCGTTGTGTCTCGAATCATGGGCAGAGGCGGCTGCAACATCACAGCCATCCAGGACGTGACAGGAGCTCACATTGATGTGGACAAACAGAAGGACAAGAACGGGGAGAGGATGATCACCATAAGGTAAAAACAAAGCCCCCTGGTGGACTGTAAACACCAGTGCGGATGTACTCGGGTGCAGAAAACACGTACGCCCCTGTTAGATGATGTCATTCATTTCTACTGGCCAGTCCCACAATGCAGCAGTCCAGCACTTGCTTTAATATATGGATGAACTGTCTTTAATGCTAGGTGACTTCAGGGAGATTACATTTTCTACCGTCTTTCATCTCAATGTCATTAGATACTGTAACTCTTTCTGGCAATATGTCCGATGTCCTTGCTCATATCAATGCCATATACACAAAAACTGCTCAAGACAAGCGCGGCAGGGAGACTGTATAACCGTATAACTGTATAAATCACCTGCGTGAAATGATGAGCACTCACAGCCCTCCAAGGTCAATTTTTTACACAAAGTCCCTGTTCGGGAGGTCACACCAGTGTCAGCAATGCGAATGTTTAGCTCTTAGTGGATTTGGTGTGTTGTGATCATTTATGTAGCTAGAACTACACTCAGCAGACCGCATACTGCTGCCAAGAGCCAACAGTGCCCTTAAGTCCAATGAAGTGTCAACAAATTGCATTCATGGATATAAGTTCCCTAAATTTGCCTTTTTTTAAAATCAAGATCCATGTATAGTTCCTTGGGACAAAACTGTGAAAATATTGAATAATGCCCTATCTTGCAATATCAAAGAAAGTGGAGAGATAAAAGTCCCAACCCCTGATCCAGATTTGCATCTAAATTTAATGGTTTCTTCCTTGACCCAGACTGCATACTTCCACCTAGTTTTTTATTTTACCTTGATATCTAAAAACCACCTGCATATGAAAACATTATCATATTGATTGTGAAATTTTTGTATGTGTTAAGTTTTAACACAAGAGTGTAGTCTAACTAAGGTCTGCTTTGTTGTTTCAGAGGAGGGACGGAGTCTACAAGGTATGCAGTCCAGCTAATCAATGCTCTGATCCAAGACCCAGCCAAAGAGCTAGAGGATCTTATCCCGAGGAATCACATCAGAGCCCCGGGCTCTAAAACGACGTCTGCTTCCTTCCCGAGTTCCACAGGGATCTCCAGCGGTTCAACCACTGGACCCAAGGCCCTGAGCTCGCTAGTCACCTCCACAGGGGTCTCGTTCCAGCCCTCCTCATCCTCATCTTCATCATCCTCTCAGGCGGCTGGAAAGATTGGGAAGGGCCTGTCGTCGAACGTCAGACAGCCATTCCCTGTGTCTTTGCCCTTGGCGTACGCCCACCCTCAGCTCGCACTACTTGCTGCTCAGACCATGCACCAGATCAGACACCCTCGCCTACCCATGGCCCAGTTTGGAGGCACCTTCTCTCCCGCAGCGAGCACCTGGGGACCTTTCCCTGTGCGCCCTGTGAGTCCAGGCAGTGCTAACAGCTCCCCCAAACACAACGGAGGAACCAACAGCACTGTAGGCCACGCCAGACCCAACTCAACCCACAGTGATCACAGCAACACAGCCATCTCAGGAGCCCAGGTTACAACGTCAAACACCACCACCAACAGTGCTCCTAACGCATCTACAGCTGCGGCCTCACCGCATACCCCCAACCCTACCCCGTATAATCCCCAGCCGAGCATCCCCACTCCTTCCTCCGTCAGGAAACAGCTCTTTGCTCCTGACCCTAAGCCTGCTGGTATCACCTCGGTGTCTGCTGCTGCAACTGCAACCGGTGGCACAAATGCAGTAAGAGGCCAAGGATCTCCTGCACATCACAGTTCCACTACAACTACCGCTAATGCCTCTCAGCAGTCAGTCGGTCCTCTCTCAATGCCCTCTGTCCAGTCAGCTAAAACGGAGCCCAGTGCCGTGGCACATCCTGGAAGAGACAAGCCCTCTCTATCTGTAGAGAACCAGCCTGCTTCTGTAAGCGAGAGTATCAACTCTTACACTGCCCCTGCCATGGCTCTAGCTCCCAAGCCAGAGCACCGACAGCAGTTGCCTCCCCCTCCCTCCTCTGTGCCGTCCACAGAGGCTCCACCGCCCCTCCTCAACCCACAGCCCAGCTCCCATCTCCAATCAGCGCCTCCCCCTGTCCACTCTCACAACGTTGCACACCCCAACAACACAGTCCCCCATTTCTCAGCCCCTGCGCCCAGAGTTTCCCATCGTATGCAGCAACCAGGGCCTTACTACTCCCTTTCTGAACAGCAGCAGCAGCAACAGCAGCAGCAACAGACGCAACAGCATCAGCAACAATCTGTGTTTGTGCCCTTCAACGCTCAGCAAGAATCTCTGAAACAGACCCAAAACCAGACATCCCAGCCCACGAGTTTGCCTCCACAAGCCCAGTCCCAAGCTCAGGTCTCTGCTAACCTGGGGATGCTTAACGGTTCCCAGATGCAGCATGTCGCCAATGCAGGCAAACCTCAGCAGATACCTCCAAACTTTGGTCCTACAGGCCTCTTCAACTTCAGCAGCATCTTTGATAACAACAGCCAGGTATGTTAAATGATCATTTCTATGACGCACATTAGTCTGACATCTTCTTTTGCGATAACTTGGAAGTGACATGAAAGAAGGTAGAACAAACATCAAGATCAGTCCTGCAGCCGGTGGTTATAAAGCTATTGTGCTTTCCTGCAGGTTGGAAACAATCAAGTGTGGGGTGCATGCCACCTGCCTGCTCGCTCTCCACCAGAGCAGTCGTACTCAGCCCCACCCGCCTATATGAGCATGGGCCAAATGGAGAACATGATGCCCCCACCTCCTCCAGACAACTCCAAAGCCCCTGGCTACCGCTCTGGCTCCCAGAGGATGCTCAACAGCCCCATTGGTACTTTTCTTTTCCTTCATGCTTGATGTTTTTTGTTGATTTTAAAATCATCAAATTGTTATCGTTTATAATAATTAGTATTAATTTAATCATACACATAGAGGAAAATGTTGCAAAGCAGGAACATGCCTTTACAGAAGTATTTTAAGGTGAAGTTCTGAGTTTGTATTGAGCTCTAAGTCTCTTTATGTGTCTGCACCCACAGCTTTGTCAGGCTATGCCACAGGCAGCCCTGTGTATCTGCACGGTCATACACCGGTCGGCACCCCCTCCTTCAGCAGGCAGCACTTTTCTCCTCACCCATGGAGTGCATCCACATCAGGTACCAGCCTCGCACTGTAACTGTCTTATTTCAAAACTTAGCGTAACCCTTTTTTAAATTCACTGTTTGGTTAGTAAGTTTTCTCATGTTTAAGTTCAAACAAATCTATCAATACTTTGAAATCAGGGATTCTGATCTGCTTCTGACTAGTTCTTCCTCTATTGCTTCTTCTCCACCAGGCGAATCTCCTGTCCCACCTCCTTCCACAGTGTCATCTTCTGCAATGTCCACCTCCGCAGTGGCCCCTCCCCCTCAGCCTAAGCAAGGCAACTCCTCGCAGCAGGACCGGAAGGTTCCGCCACCCATCGGCACAGAGCGGCTTGCCAGGATTAGGCAGACGGGTTCGGTCAACCCACCTCTCCTCACCACGAGCTACACGGCATCTGTTGGACAGGGAGGCATTTGGTCGTTTGGAGTTGGCAGTGCTTCGGGTAAGAGCAAATATCGGTTGGTTGTTTTGTTTTTCTTAGAATGAAGAGCAATGAGAAATGGTGTATATAGTAAATGTGTGAATGTTCTTACAAACACCTAAAACAACATATTTCAGTGTCAGTAGTTGTGATAGTCCGTGATTGAGCTATAACCCTGTTGTGTGTGGCTTTTTGCAGAGGCTATGTCCGGTTGGTCCCAGCCGCTGATGAGCAGCCACATGATGCACCCCCAGCTCCAGGCAGAGCAGTCAGCCTTCTCTCAGCACCAGCCCATGGAGCAGGACGACACTGGCATCGCCAACCCTGCGAACAACTACCACCAGCAGCAGCATTTGCCCAACAGTTACATGGACTTCCCAAAGGTAACACAATGCCACGGTTCTGTAGAGGATTTAACCTCTGTTCCTCTTATGGACAAATGTTTTAACTGGGACCCGATATTGTATTTCAGGGGATGCCTATGTCTATGTATGGAGGAACAATGCTGCCCCCTCATCCTCCCATGGCAGAGGGGCCAGGGGGACCGATGTACAATGGTTTGCACGCTGGTGACCCCGCATGGAGCCCCATCATCAAAGTGGTCCCAAACAATGCAGATAACGCTGACCCACAACAGCAGGTAAATAATCATATTTTTTACACCTGTTGATAGGCACTTGAACCGTCTGGCTTATTGTTCAGATAAAATATTTGACTACTGTCCTCTAACACATTCCTCATGTTGATCCTCTCTCCTTCAGGTGTGGCCTGGTACCTGGGCACCTCATGTGGGCAGCGTGCACCTGAACCACGTCAACTAGACGGTTTCCACGGCAATCAAACGCACACAGCATGACCCACAACGCAAACATTAAATACCAACTGACGAATATGACCAATTGAGACAAAGAAAAAAGAAACTTACAACATGTTAACTTTAGTAAGAGACCTGAGAGTGCAGAGCAGAGGTTGAAGAATTGGAAGTTCTCTTGATGCCATTCTTTGATGTGCCTATCTCAGACGATGAAAGATGAAATTTTGCGAGAGCTGTTAACAGTATCCTGATGATGCAAACAAACATGCGCGATCACCTGTTTAACAGGATCCATTCTCTGCGTAGTTTAGCGATTTTGACTTAAACCCACACACACCGTTCTTGGGCGGCAGGGGGCTCAACATGAAGTAGCTATTTAAACTTGGCCCAGAACTAGATGATGATTACCTAAAGAGAAATCAGAACCTTTTAGAGTGGTAAATACATGTATAATTGTTTACATACTAAAAAGGGTTAAAATGAGAGTAAATTTCATGTCGTATAGTGGCTCTACTTTATGTAGCCTGTATTAATGTGAAATATTTACCTTAATATTCAATAAAAAGATTGAAAAGTAACCGTGTCCTGTTTTAAATGAAACCATGTACTCCACTGTCTTTTTATTGAACATTTAACTTCTGAACCAACAAACACATGTGACACATTTAGTCAAATATCACTTTGGCTCCTTTTTAGGTTTCATCTGTTCAGCTGTCCTCAGTGGGGGTCCTTCAGACTTCATGGTCACAGTTTGACTGTGAAGCGCAAACATATTTTCATTAGATCCATTTTTCTTCATTAACTGTGTGTATATATCATTCATTTTAGTTCACATGCTTGTTAACTGAGCAAGCTGGAGGGGATTCAATGAAACCTCAACAGGATACTTTGGTTGGAATCTGAACAAAGATGAATAAGAGAAGCCAGTGCAGTCTCGTTACGATTAAAGGTTATTTTCAGTAATGGTCGGAACTCAGAATTGAATACAATACTGCCACTCAGTGGTAAGAGTAGTGCTGGCAAACACCATGACCAGTATTACAGTTCAAATATTATCAGTCAACTTCCTGTTTACAGCTAATGTTTCATGACCAGACAAAATGCCCCAAAAAATGGTGGATTGTAGTTCCCTAGGGAATTTCTTGAAATATCTATTAAACTTATTGTTATTGATTGGGCTTAGCTCAGTCTGTGGGCCTGGATTAAATTAATTAATCAGGAACATTTTTTTTATTCTCCCATCCATCATTCCCTGAATATACAATAACATTAAGACAGGAGGTTTAATACTTTCAGCAATTAATGTTTCTTTAAACCTTCATATATATATATATATATATGTTTCTGAAAATGCATTATGTTCAAGTTATAAATAAATGTTTAAACAGCTGCATGAAATAGCCAAAGATGCCTCACTTAAGTTATAGGGCCATCTGTGGTTAATGATTCATTATTGTTAATTAAGACTCTGATTTTCTCGTAAATCACACTGTGCATAACAACCACATAAAGACAGACGTTTTATAAATATAACATTAAAATGTATACATATACATACTTTTTCTAAAGGAGACTCGTTTCTTGTTGAGCGATGCGCTTTAATTTGTCCATGTTAAATGTAATGTTTTGTTTTTCATGCATTGATGCCCTCAGGGCCGGCCCTGGCAATGATGGCACCCTAGGCGAGATTTCAAATTGGCTGTGCTCTCAACGCATACTGCATGTGACTATGTATTCTTTCATTAGCAAAGCTCATTCAGGACAACAGCTGGAGTGCAGAGGAAGCCAGCAGGGGGCAGCCTCAGGACATCACATGGAAACAAGCAGTAGCAGTCTGTGATTCTTGAAAGGCTTCACAAGACAAGGCTGGCAACTACTGGTTTATTCTCTAACAATAGGTTTTTAAAGCATGTTAAATCATCCAGTATCTAAAATCCCAAAATATAAAAGTAACTTTTAAGTAAGGCTGTCAAATATATGTAGAAAAGTAGAAAATATTTTCTCTGAAGCTTTGCAGCATAGAATGACACACTCACGCATAATCATTTGTCCATGTTCTTAATGTGCTTAGTTCCTGTTGGGAATCAGCAGGCTGTGTGGCCTAGTCGGTATATCAGACGATCTCAACTAAGATGGTCCTGGGTTTGATCCCCACTCTCTCCTATCTTCATTCTGGTAATATACTGAGCTGAACAAATTGACAGTTAGTTCAATCTCTATTATTAATAATATTAAATTAATAATAATAAAAAAATTGCGCGCGCAGTTCCTGCGCAGTAGGCTTCTGCGCATGATGTGCGCAGTGGGCTTGTCACCTGAATACAGTCGAGATGGCGATCTCTCTTTTGAAATGTTAGGGACACAACTTGTGCAACAGTTGTTTCGCCCTAATAAAACTCCCTCCCATCCGCACCCATAAGTTCGGGCGCAGCTCCTGTGTCCACTGGTGTCCTGGTTCCACCCATGGCAGCGTAGTGGCGTGGGGCTGGCTCATCCCTTTGGCCCAGGGAGCGCATTTCCGCCACCCCCCCACAGGGGATCATGTGCTTGTGTGTGTGTGTGTGTGTGGCCGCGGTGCTTCCCGGTGCTGCAGGTGCGTTCCGGGGTTAGAGGATAATTGTGTGACGTTACTGTATTGTTTTACATTGCATGTGTCACGTCATGATAAATCAGTCTCTTGTGCCGCCCTCTCGGCAATTTGCGCCCAACCGCCTATGTCGCCTGTACCAGGAGCCGCCCCTGGATGCCCTTACTGAATGTTGTGTGTCCTTTGCACACATGGTCGTCACGTCATCACACACGAGCAGAAGATGCGCATTAAACGCCAGCGATATAATCCTCGTCCCTGACTTCTGAAGGGCATGGGCTTTTATTGTGAACGCTAAGCGGAAGTGCAGTGCTTCACTTCCGCTGCTCAGCGAGATTCCTCCAGCATGGCGGCTGTTACGACACCAGCGGCTCCGGGACACACAGCTCAAGCTCCTCTGCCGGGGTTCGATGACGGACCCCCGGTCATTGAGGGCTTCAACCCGTCCATCCTGACCAGGGACGAGACGTTCAAAGAGAAACTCTCTAGGAAAACCAAGGAGAACCCGTTCGTCCCCGTAGGTGAGTTACACAAGTCACTGTCCTTCATCCTGCAGCCCGGTTGGAGTGAACCACACAAACACACACAGCTGAGGTTTGTATAACTGAGCTAACACCAGAGAAACTGGTGTTAGCTGCTGCTGTGTGTGTGTGACAGAGAGTTTGTTCTCACACGCACACACACACATATACATATAAACTGTATGTGTGTTTATATAGCCTGTATTTTAACTTACATATTTCCTAAACATATATTTTAAACTTGTGATGCTCACTAGCCAAGACTGATATGTGTGAAATGACCCTTTTATTGTTGAGACCTGACTATAAGCTCTATACTGTTTTGGTGGTTTCCTTTATTTGAATAAGTCCAACCCAGACTTCACTTGTACTCGTACCAAAGGACAGTGCAGTAGCAGTTATATTTTAGGCCTTCATCTTCTCCCTGTATGTGACATTATTAGTTTCAGTAGCTGCTCACCACTTGTTCTTGTCAGATTCTGTCTCTAATCTGCCACTTCCTGTTTGATCTCCAGGTTGTTTGGCAACGGCGGGAGCCCTGATATTTGGTCTCCGTTCCTTCCAACAAGGGAAGACCAGGCAGTCCCAGCTGCTGATGAGGGGCCGTATCGCTGCTCAGGGATTCACTGTAGTTGCCATCATTATCGGTGTCTTCACCACGGCTCTGCGATCCAAGTAGCTGCGACCCCTTCCACACCTCGTGCCATTATTGATTTCATCTTACCACCACACCACTTGCAGACAAACCAGGTCCAGCTCCGAGCCGCTGAGCCAAGTGTTGTTTTCAACATTGTAATTGTTGTTGTTCGAAAACAACCCATGGTGGTAAAATAATTTATTCATTATGGAGAAACTTGGTACAATATGATTCTGTCCAGACCAAGGAAGCAAGGATGATTTTTTTTTATTTAATGATGCTATAATAGTACCAAAGCAAAATTACCAATAATATAAATGGTTTCTTGCTTCTTGCTCTTCTTGAATCACCACTAGAATTATCTATACAACACCTGACCTTCTTCTGATATATAAATGTAAATTTCAACCTGGTGTCCTGTGTGTTATTATTAACAATAAAACATCACACTCACAATTGTTGTCTGGGGACATCTATTTCTTCCACAACTTTTTATTAAACAAGTTATTTAAATGAATACAAAATCACTGGGACTTTTTATGTGAAGAGTTTTTATTTGATTGGCTGGGGCAAGCAGGTTAAAACATTAGGACTCCAGACAGAGACTGACCCAGTCTAAACGTCCACTTTAGACCCTTGGACTTTTAATGTCACATGAAAGTCATTGGGTAGGGAGGGCTCCAAATTAAGAACTAGGAATGACACAGCACTTTGTGAAGTTACCTTATCTATGCAGAGGCATTGTGGTGGCTAGTTAAGTGTGACTCATGTTAATAAAACAAATCTGCATCGTGCCTTCAAAGAATAAGAACTAGACAGCACATGCTCCTGTGCAGTTCTTGGTTCAATGATTGTGTTTTTTAACATAATGCTAAAACAAGTGTTTAAATTGAATCCAGCACTTTTAGCAGCACAGTCCAGGAGTGAGAGATAAAGTTCGGATGGATGTTGGCTTTGGGCCACACGTAATTTGGGCTCCTCTCACACCAGTGGAACAAACTGGGATTCCAGTGACGACCTCCAGGGTTTTAGCCGGTAAATAATTTTAAGTACAAATAAATTTAGGGGATCGTATTCCACTGTTTTTATTTTCCAGTTCCCTGGTAACATTCACTTCTCCAGTATTCATTAAGTCCAAATAGGCAACATGTGAAACAATGTGCAGACATCACTGTTGAAACTGACACCTCATTGAAGGCTGTTTTAAAAACATTTAAAACACATTGAGTGTGACACAAACTGGTGCATAAAACGTCTGCTGAGAAAACCGGTGAGATGAGAAAAACACCAAACAATGCTTAATGAGGTGAACTCTGGATAATTTTGATGCTAGAAGAGATCTTTGGTTGTGAATGATTTTTTTTTGTTGCCTAATTGAAGAAAGAAAAATCCCTCCGGCTGAAAACTCAAACTGCAGTAAGAGCAATATCAAAAAGGCCACAAGCTTATGTATGTGAAAGAGAAAAATACACAATCTACCTTCATATGGGTTAGAAGAACAAATGTGAACAGAGAATTAGTTCTGGTTGATGAGAGGCATAAGTGGTTACAATCTAATCCCTAACAGTGCTCAAATAGTGTAACGCAAATTTATAAAACTACTCAAACATGTGCATCCAAAATATTGGCAGAGACATGCATTAAAGGTTGACCTAATACAAATGTATAAGTTAAAAGGGAAGGAAAAGGCAAAAATGTTTAACTTACAGTAACAATATTTTCTCATGTAGTAGCAGTGAAAGAACTGATCAGCTAAAGGAACAGTCCATCTTCTCTCAGAGGGGTGAGGCTAAGTATCATTACTTCAATATAACAGGCATCGAGAGAAGTGGAGTTTTGAGACTATTATAAACATACCAGTAATCTTATGGAAAAGGGCGTACAAACTCTTTGTGGTGAGACGTGAGGTTAAAACTGAAAAAAGGCAATGTTTCTCGGATTAGACGGCTCTCCCTGCGACCTCCTCTTTAGCGAACCAGAGGCGTCTGTTTGAGAGTGATGAGCACCGAGCGCATTCGAGAAACATCCTTCGCCTGTTTGTTGGTTTTGGGATTGAAGTCACAGAGGCGGGCCACTCGCTCCCATTCCGATCCCGGGCTGTCGGGGTCACTCTCGGCCAGGAAGGCCTCCTCCGATGCTCTGCGGGCGGGGAGACGAGCGGAAGACATGAGTAAGTTGCAGCCATTTTCAGAACAGTTTCTACAACAGCAGTGGACCCTGTGCATACGATCCACAATCACTTCATGCATTTCTTCATAGCCATCAAACACTTTGATAGAGACATGTCAAATATTTGGAAATCAAATTAAAAAAAGCAAGAAATACAAAATTAAACCTTCCAAAGAAATCAAACTGGTCATGTTGGTGTTCAGGCATGCATTTGGATGAAAATCATATAT
Source organism: Pseudopleuronectes americanus (assembly GCA_038501795.1). Lineage (NCBI taxonomy): Eukaryota > Metazoa > Chordata > Actinopteri > Pleuronectiformes > Pleuronectidae > Pseudopleuronectes > Pseudopleuronectes americanus. Next base: position 9,950,685 of record CM076723.1, read on the forward strand.
TAATATATTGCACTAAACAACACTTAAAAGCGAAAGAACTCTAAACCTACACAAAGCCTATAACATCAGAGTTGGGCTGTTTGTAGAAAGCCTTGTCAGCAATCCTAGTACGCAGGCAAGACCAAGTAAGCAGGGGAAAGACGGAGAGAGGAGAACAGGTTCAGTGTCAAACAACAGGCAGAGAAAAGTTAGGGTCTGCATTAGAAGGATTACGTCAGCGGCTGAGAAACAACTCCAATGAGGTGGAAATGAAAATGGAAGAAAGTTTAAGATGTAATGAACTGTTGCAAATAAACAAGCTTGGGAAAAACACGTCAGTGACACATGGATGCTCTCTGCCGTTTGCATTCCTTGCAGGTAGCAAGCTTCCCATTTGGTTTTCCATGCATTTTTAACTGTACACTAAAATATTGACTGATATCTGATCAGAGGTTTGTCTCTCAGAGCTTTCACGGGCAGCAGAGGAAGAAACACACAAACACTAGAGCCACAGATGCAGAGTGATACCGTGCCAGACTTGGACAGAGTCTGTTGGAAAGTGTGAGAGAAGCACCGGTTAGCTCGGTGAAGAAAAAGGAGAAAAAAGGCTGAGATATTGTAAACAAAATGAAAAACAGTGACTTCAGCCGACTTTAATGCTTTTAAACATGAAGCAGTTACTTCATAAGAATCCCTCTGACATTTGATTCTTTGGTGCAGTAAGTACGCCCAGCAAATTAAAGTTTGCAAAATATCTCAAAGTTCATCTAATACATAATCTTGTTGTCATGGTGATTCTGTAGCCACACAGTGCAGATGACTTGACAAATATAGACAAACCCACATTGAATGATTTCTACTGAGAAAAATGACAATCTGCCAATACGGCACTTGGAATTGTGAAGCTGACTCGACAGCGTTCCTGTAGCGATTATGGCCTCATCACATCATAATGATGATCCAACTGTTCCATCTCTGCATGTTAACAGGGGGCATGTCGGACACTAACCTGTTGTTGGCCTTGTTCTTCTCCATCTGGTCGTTCTGGTGCACATGCCAGTCCTCCAGCTCCTTTTTGGCTTTCTCTCTCCACTCGGCCTCAGCGGCCTTGGATGCCGAGTCTGAGTCAGGGACAAAATGGCAGAGGGGAGAGTCGCCAGCAGAGGGGAGGACAGAGGAGGAGAACAAATGTATAATCAGACAGGGTAAGGATGCACACAACAAAACAACACAGTCACAGTGAAGCATTAAAGCTACAAACTAAGGCTGCAAAGGCCTTTACAAAGAAGAAACAATGATATGTATCAATAAACCATGAGCAGAGTTATTTTTACGATTAATCAGCATAAATAAGAGTCAACATCAATCATTTGAGACAAATGTTCTAAAAAGGGATGAAGCTGGAGTTTGAGTCAGAGTTCACCGGGCTCTGAAAGCAAAGGCTCGGTCGACCTGTGTAACAAGGTGAGACCTGGGATCAGCAGCAGGGCTCCATCCACAGATCATAGCAGTCGACAGCCTGTACCCGGTCAATATATCTGAAAGGTGCTTTGGTGCAAGGCTATTTAAAGTGGGCAATAGAATTTTAAAATCAATAGGACATTTAACAGGAAGCCAGCGTGGGGAGGCAGGCACAGGGGTCATGTCTTTCTATCCCAGTGATGCTCCGGACAGCGAGCATTAACTGAAAACCAGTAGACGGGGTGGTTATTATCCCAGTGAAACCATGCTCACCTAGCACTTCAAGGCGTGTCTTCTGCTCCTCCCTCCACTTGCGTAAACTCTCCGGCTCTTGTCTCTGAATGTCCACCTGGGCGATGGCTGCATAGCTGTCTGTCGGGCCATTGGACTCCTTTAGGGACGAGAAACACTGACTCCATTACATACTGGTTTGTGTTTTAAATACTGCGTAGATTGTAAATCCATCACACACACACAATATGAAAAACACAGGGAGAATGAAACCAAGTATTTGATGGAGCACACAAACACACACACAGATGTACAGTATCCCTGACAAATTCATACCTTACCTTGAATCTCAGGTAACCAAACTGAGTGTACACACACACACACACACACAAGTACACACAGGGTTATTACAGTGTAAGAGACAGGTGGAAGGTGTGTGGACTCTCACCTGAAACATGTCCCCATTCACTGTGGCAGGCTCGTCCTCGAAAGCGTCTGACATCGTGATGAGAAAACAAAGTTTACTGTTATTTAATGTGAATCTGGACTTCAGTTCAGCCGCCCACCCTCATCCCCTGGTCTAACTAGTGTTGGCTCGGGTGTATGATCTGATCCTGTCACAGTTCACACTGAGAGAATGCAGCAGCACCTGTTTGGCCGCTGATGTTGTCACTTCACAGGACTGGATTTTCCTGAATGGTGCCAACAGCTAGCTAACATAATTTAGCCGTGTTATAGCTACACGACCTCACGTTATTACATGCTGGTTAGTACAGTGTTGTAAAGGTGGTGACCACAGCTTCACATCTCCAATGATCCGGATGATAAATCACAAACATGTATTAAACCTACAGCTCTCACTATGCAAACAAACGCACCATGCTAGCTAGCTAAACCGCAGCTATTGTTGCGTTAGATAAATCAATAAGCAGACTGGACAGTGCAAAGTGACTGAACCACACGACTGCATCAACCAGTGGTAATGTTATAAACATATTGTGCCGGAACCATTGTTCGCCAACTCTTTTACTTTAGCTTCAGGTAGCTGGATTGCTTGCTAGCCGCGGTTGAGGTTAGCACAAACTTACCATAGCTGGCCGGCTGAGGCTCGGGCGGCGCCGGCTCTGGCTCGGGCTCCGGCTCCTGCTGCTGCTGCTGGTGGCCGTTGGCTCCTTCCAGCGCCCCGAACCCGTCTCCGTCGTTCTCTATCCCCGCGATCTCGCTCTCCTGCTGGGCAAGGAAAGCCGCGGCCGGGTCCTCTTCAGCCGCCGGTGGGGCTCCGTTGTCAGCCATCTTTCACAAAGTGTTTACAAGTTGCCCTGCGCCTGACAGGTTCGGCTAGCTAATGTCAAAGCCCCACGTTACAGATTGGTAACGTCAATTAAAAACTAGCTCAAGATGTACTATTTCCTCTCGGATAGGAGTTATTTCAAGCAGTACAGGTAATGAAAGCGTCTGTATTAAACAATGACAGCTTCGATCTGAGGCCTCACTGATGATTCATGATTTCTTCACTTGTTCTGCTGATGATGAGGCAGAGCAGCACCCCGGGGTGCCAGCTCCCTTTTGTTGGGGTGTGTCTCCATCTGCTGGTCACCTGCTGCAACTCTTTCTACTACTTCTACTACTACTACTTCTACTACTACTAACACTGCCACTACTACTACTACTACAACTACTAATAATTACAATAATGTTAATAATAATTATCATCAGTGCCTTTAAAAACGTCAACCCACATCCATCAGTTTTTAACATTCAAAGACAATATTAATAACATTGACGCACAACCTCCATCACCAGAGTTTAATAATTCGATCGCAATCTAGCCTTCAACAATCGGTGGTGTGGTTTCAAGGCAGAGTGGTCGTTCTCCAATCTTACGTTTCCCACTCTCCCACAGTGAAACATATAAGTGCAAAGGCACAACAGATAAAACAAGACATTTCTAATACTAAGTAAACGTACAGATTGTTTAAGTACAGCAGCATAAAAAATCTGTATGTTTACTTAGTATTAGAAATGTCTTGTGTTATCTGTTGTGCCTGTGCACTTATATGTTTCACTGTGGGAGAGAGAGAAACGTCGTATCGATTCCTTGTATGTCTTGAACATGTTAAGAAATTGACAATAAAGCTACTTTATCTTTATCTTTATCTTTATCTAAGTTCGGGGTTCAATCCCCCCATTCCTCCTCATCTGCATGCTGAAGTGTCCTTGGCAAGATACTGAACCTAGCTTCCACTTCTGCGCAGGATGTTCTGAATAAATAACAGAAAATAAATGAAAAGTACATTTTCATCACTTTCTAATTTTCTGCAAATTTTGGGTAAGAATTTGAGCATGTTAAAGCCCTCAAAAAGCCAATTAATGAATTTTCTGAATAATAATAATCCTTACAATTTCAATAGGGCCTCACTGTCTTTCAGTGCCTGTCAGTGCTCTGGCCCTAATAATGATACAATTTATGTAGCAAATTGTATGAATAAAATGCAACTCTGCAAACAAATTGAACAACTGTTAAGCTGCCACTAAAGGATAATGCATAATGTTGTCTTTAATCTGATAAGTAATGTGTGTCAGTTCTGTCAGTGGCATTGTGGTACATTCTCAATATGGCAGAGTCACAGAGGAAGAACCGGTCGTTACATATCTATAACCTAACTACCAACAATAGTGAAGTAATCCTATCTTTCCCTGAACAACATTCTCCATTGCAGATGTATTATATAATGTTTTATTATAACTTACAGAGATCTTGGTAAAGTTATACTTGTTATTTAATTATAACTTACAGGGATCATGGTAAAGTATTATATAATGTTTTATTATAACTTACAGAGATGGTGGTAAAGTATGACATGTTATTAGATTATAACTTACAGAGATCTTGGTAAAGTTATACATGTTATTTAATTATAACTTAAAGGGATCGTGGTAAAGTATTACATGTTATTAGATTATAACTTACAGAGATCTTGGTAAAGTTATACATGTTATTTAATTATAACTTACAGGGATCGTGGTAAAGTATTATATAATGTTTTATTATAACTTACAGAGATGGTGGTAAAGTATGACATGTTATTAGATTTTGACTTACAGAGATTGTGGTCAAATATTATGATATTGTATTCGAATTGACAGAGATCGTGTTTAAGAATTGCATGTTATGTTAATGCAGAATCTTCAGAGGCCTCCCATGACTCCCACAGGGAGACCGATCTGTCACGTGACCTGTGACGTTTCCGCCGGGGCTCAGCTAAAAGACACTTTGAGGGAAGGAGGCTGCTGCTCACCAGGGATCCAAGGCGGCTTCAAGGAAGTCCGAGAGTTAGCCCGCTACGCACCCACTGAACTTCTTCTCCTCTACCGGCGCACCGAGTCGAGATGTCCGGCGAACACACGGAGGGAACGGAGGTAAGATTCCCCCCCCACTGTCCCCGACGCGTTTGAATTTCATTCCTCCGTGAGTTGGTGTAACTTTTCCCTGTGTGAAGGCAACTTTCTCCTCCGCGGTGGGAGTCATTGAATGGGCTGCGCTGAGCTCCGCACTGTGCACGTTATAGCGTCGGGCTGCTTCATCCGAGGCACCGGGAACTACTTTGTTACAGCCCGGACTTTGTCTTTCTTTTGACTTCTTTCTTCTTTCTCCTTCCTCTGTTGTGTTGGCTGTTAATATCTCAGGCTCTGCGCTGTAATGCCGCTGATTCACTGCTCTCACCGTAGCCTTTAATTACCTGTGGCTAATTATTGTCTTGGACACGCTGGAGTCGTTAAGAAGAAAACTACACAAGCTAATGGTTGTGTGCAGCAGCCGGGAAATAAAGAATCCTGCAATTAAGTGTGTTCTATGACAGTGGGCTATTCAGCACTTTCTTTACACAGTTCCTATAGATTCAGTGTGGGGACACCAGTGGGGTTTATAAATAGCCGGACCATAAGCAGGGATAGCGTCACTTGAATTAAGAAGAACGTACATACAAAACATAGCAGCTTATTTATATTCGTAACTTTAACATGTGATTTCTCCTGTTGCTTACAGAGAGTAGTATTTTAAATTAACTGATATACATCCGCACACACATGCTGTTACTTCCATTATCTAAATATAATCAATTAAAAGTATGAATATAAACTGTTGCCACAAGTGATACATCCTCCATTATCTGTTGCCATTATTGTTTTTTGCAATTATTAGGATCTCAGGCAGTCTAACTTTATAACTGATGTTCTTAGTTTCCTGGACTTAACACATAATACGGCATAATGACAGTAAACTAATCTAATGAACCCTGTTGCTAATATGCTTTGGAAAGTTTTGACCCTAGTGCATGGACACAACAACATGGAAAGTCCTTTCTGTTGCAGGTTTTATGGATGGGATCATTTGGGCTCTTTGGCTGGATGCTTTTATAGCATTTAAGACGAGAACCATTTCCCCCCTCTTTTGCCCTCAATATGAGTTATAGTCTCGTCCCTGGTTTATTTGACATTTTCCTTGTAGAGTGAGGTCATTTGATGTTAATATGAAATAACTGCCGGTGTGGTTCCTCTGCGTTTCATGGCCTCCACAGAGAGGACGTAGACGTCCATATTGCTTTAATTCAGCCGTGTCTGTCTACTGGCTCTCTTGTGCACTCTATTCCTACGGCCTCCATATATCCATTTGGCTTTTATGTCGCAGGCGGTTGCCAGAATGTCGGGGTGGTTGACGTTACCTCTTCTCCGTCCTCCTTGGCCCCCCCCTTACCTCACCCCACCCCTGCGCTCTGTGACTCATGTGGGTGTTGGGCTGAAATAGTTTGGTGTAGTTTTACATTCCTTATATAGCCTCTGAGGAGCGAGGAGAGGCTAAGGCTTGCCTGTGTCACAGACGGTGCTCGGGGGGGAGAGCAGGGTTTGCCAACGTTGAGGGAATCTGCTTGCCCTAGCTTACTGACTCTCTCTCTCTCCTCGCTGTCTCCCAGGTTTGGGCTAGTGGCCTGCCCTTGAGGACAAGGTAGGTTTTCGCGTGGTGGCATCTAAGTGGTTTGCTGGCAGCGTTTCATGAGGAGCAGTGACTGACACCCGGTAGGGCTGGGGCAGGAGGAGTCGGGGGTGCAGGTAGAGGGGTCAGTAGTACAGCAATAAGGGCAAGTGACGTAGCCTTGGGTGTCGGGTTGCCTCGGGTTCTTAAAATTACCAGGTTATTTAGTGCCATGCCATCCACTGTCAATAAGTGGCTCTGGTGGGTGAAATCGTCCCACAGTGTCTTCATGGTTTGCACCGTTGTAATAATTCTGCAAAATATAGAAGATGTGCATATTGTGGGAAGTTGGGCCCATGTTTGATTATAAATAATTGTTGAATGTCACTGTGGTTCTTATTGTCGAGGTGATTTACGACGCAGATGTTTCCTACAGCTCTCGTTCTGCATGGTAACACACTTTGTTACACACTGCACCGGGGCCTTGGTGTGAACGCTCTCCTTACATTACGATGCAAGGGATGACAACCTATTAGTTAGCGCGTTGATAAATGTTTGAATGTTGTGTCCCAGCAGCACCACTGGTATTTCATTGTCTTGTACTTTATGCAAATATCCCTGTCGCAGAGTGAAATTGATTATTTCTGCCAAAGGAAGCCTTTAGTCTATTAATGCAACATGGTTATTCTTAAAACAGGACACGTGTTTGTGTTGGAGACAACTAGCAGTAGGCCAATTTCATGTGATAAGGATGTTTGGCTTTTGGCCTAATTAACACACGGTTTCCTCCTTTCTCTCTCTCAAGGCTATGAATGTATACTCGGTGACCCTCAGCGGCCCGGCGCCTTGGGGCTTCAGGCTGCAGGGTGGCAAGGACTTCAGCATGCCCCTCACCGTGTCAAGGGTAAGAAACTTGTTTTGTTTTGGGCGTCCACTTCAACTCCTACTACTCTACCACGGCCGTCCCCGCGGCCTCTTCACACCTAAGAGAAGATTAGCGTTTAAGATCATCCCTGCAGAGTCGTTTATGTCCGCACTAGCTTCTGTGTGAAAGCCTTCCCTGATTCGCAAGTCTTTGAAGAAGAGTGTTCAATAAAAGCTCGGTCACCACATAATAACCCCGTCTGAGCGCGGTCATCTCTCATTTGTTCGGCTTTGCATAGTAAAAGGGTTTTTCATTTTTCCTATCACTCACATTTTATGCTGTGTATACCAACCCTTATCCAGTCGGTGTTAACATGCAGCACCTTTGCATTGACATCATTCTCCGGTCACAGCGACTGGCTGTCATTGTTTTTTTTCCAGTGCTGTCCCACTCTCCATGTTCGGTCACTGCCTCTTCACTGAATGCATTTTGGAATAACTCTGTAAACTAACGTTGCTGTTGAGAAGAGCAGCAACCCACTTTCCAGGCCTTATAAGTGCAGTGCTGCTTTGCCTGACAAACACACAGCCTCACACTCGCAGTCGCACACGCATGCGCACACAGACAAATAATTCCAACATTGCTGCCAGCTATTGCGCACACAGATCTGGCATTTTATCATTCACTCACTCTCCATTGGTCATTGTTATATTGCTACCTTCGAGCCTGGTGTGATCTATTCATGTTAAACTGATTTGCATTTATTAATTCTGTCAAATATTAGCTGTGACCTATTTCGGAGATAATTGGGTGTTAATTGGAAACTAAATATGGGTCGGTCTTGGTCTCAGCCAGACAAGGTGACCCCACAGTCATTCAAACACTGTAGCTGGGCTCTCTATCCTTTTGTTTCTTAGTTGTTATAATTAGGGCGATATGCCCACAAATCATATCAAGATAAAAAATGGCATATCAGTAGTTATTAAATTAATGTCGCATTATTATTTCATTCTTTTAATTTTTTCTCCTGAGAGAAGTTTGTGGTTTTAGACTCTTCTCTATGAGCAGAGAATGACAAACACTTAATAAACAGCAAAACATTTAACAAGTCTGAGGTTGATCAATTATGTTATATATCTCCTTATTGTGATTGGACAATGCCTAAGCCATTTATCAATATGCAATGAGCCTTTGTTGTGTTGTTATTGATGAAACTAGTATTGTGATAATGATGTTGTTTTATTGCCCAGTCCTGGTTATAAAAGATGAAAAAGCGGCAATAAAGTCGTGAACTTTTGTGTGTTGCTTGGGTTGGTTTGGGGTTCGGAGTATACAAGGTTTTGTAAGTAGCATCACACTGCGCTCACTGTGAGTGTTATCCTGTGGTGAGGGCAGCAGTTATCACCTGCCTTGTCAGTACACGTCCTGTATCTGCTCTGCTCTCCGGCAGGCACAGCAGTCAGAAACACAATGTTTTCCTTGGATTCATGACAAGAAACATTTTCTTCTTACCCATAAAATAACAAACATCATTTGACAAATGGGCCCCAGAACAAAACGGGGATTTTACGGTAGGGCATAGTGGCTGGCTTACAGGAATTTCCATCCAGACGTGGGCAAGGTGTACTGTAGGTGAAACGTCAGTGGGTGAGTCATTACTCGTTGGTGAATTATCTTGATTAATCCGCCTGTGCTAGGGTCCAGTTTTTCTGCAATCCAGGTACACCGGTTTGTGCTGATTAGTTTACTCTCTGAGAGAAACTAGAAGGGCACTTTGGGGCGTAGACTTCCGCAGAGGCACAACAGTCCAGTTACAAAACTAATTCACTAGATCAAGATATATTTGGGATATGCTCCAAATTGCACAAACCAATACATGTTTTTTATTTCTAGATCATGAATTATTCACTGAGACCTCAATGAAAATGTCTCCAAATCTCCTAATGATGAGGAGATAGGGAAAATAAATTTTGAATCACCCCTGAACCAGATCTCCAATAAGCTTTAATGGCTTCTTCCCTGACCCAAACCGCTTCCAAGTTTCGTGGTTGTTTTTTGTGTAATCCTGGTAACAATCAAACAAAGGCAGATGACTACATAATCTCCATGATGGAGGTAATACAGTTTTCATGTTCTCCACAACCTGTAACCAGGTTGGTTAAAGCAAATGGTGTAAGATTGATTGTCTCTAACAATCTGTAAAAAAGCAAAAACATATTTCTATGGCAGGAGCCTTAACAACTGGTCAGTGGCTAATATCTCTGTGGCTTGTTCCAGCAGTCCATGCAGGCCTCGGGGTCCAGGAGTTATAAAGACGTGACAGGCTTTCTCTCTTTACCTTTCAGAGGCTGCAGGCCCTCCTCTAGGTTGTCATAAAAGCCTCGACACAGTGAATCACACAGTCGCAGAGGATGAAAACAGCCCAACGAGGGGATGTAAACCTCCAAGATATACAGTATCCCTTAGTAACAGGAAGAAAAGTCAGGCGTGCACTCGCTGGGCTTAGATTGGATGAATTTAGTGGGTGGTCTTTTTTCGTTACTGGCTTGTAGCCGATGAGATAAGTATCTCAGCCCCAGACAGTCCGCTAAAAGCGATTACAGAATGACGAGCATGTGGAGTGACAGGACAAAAGCCTCAGTAAAATGCTGCGAGGCAAAGAGATTGTTAGTGATAACTGAGCAAAGATCAATGATCTAAGTGTTTTTGTAAAGATTACATGATAATTAGTGTGGTTTTCGAGGGGATTTATTTAGTGATCATTATTATTTAAGGAATCTGGGCTTGGTCTCATTGTGACACAATCAATAACTTCATTTTCAGTTATGTGCCTTGTATTTGAAGTACTTGTAACTGGGGATTGTGATCAACTTGTATTGATTTGGACAGTTTTGGGTCTGTGACTTGTTACCTGGTGTGTGTGTGTCTGTGTGTGAGTTCTTTAGTAAATGGTTTCCATGGTCCATGAATGCTCATGTTTCCTTCCTCCTCTGTCTGCGAGCCTGGAGAGCTACGCTTTCTCAGCATTCCTGAGATTTTTCTTGTGTCCACCCCGTCGCTGCCAGCAAACAATCCCCTGGCTCCTGTCTGTGTCCACTCTTCCACACTTACTCTCCTTGTCCATATCATCGACTCCCCCAAGTCCCTCTGTGATACTTTCCAGTGATTTCAGAGGATCGGAGATTAGGCCAAAAGAAACCATTAAGTCATTGTAAAAGGAAAAAAAGATGTTTGCCGTAACATAAATAGACCCATTTATTAACTGAAAAGCATTTATTTGACAGTTTTGAGTATCACTCTTCCTTGGAAGTCTCCTATTGTCACTTTAGTTTAGTGGTTGTTTTAGAACTTCTATCCTGAAAACGGCCTTTCCTCATCCCATGAAGGGAAAAGGAAACATAATAGATTAATCAAGAAAAGGCCCATTACTCTGTTTAACTCAAATGTCATTCTTTTTCATACTGACACGGTGATAGTTGTCACAACCCTACATGTCTATACTTCACTTTGTGAGCTCCATCTCTATATCATGTTTGAACATTGATACTATTGTGCTTTGGCGAACATACATGTCTATATGCCTTGGAAGTATATTGTTACCGGCATTTGAATTGTATTTAAAAGTGGTCCGACAGAAACAGCACAGACTATATGATCACATCTTTTCTGACTAGTATGAGTCACTTTCTAAAACAGTGGTTCCCAAACTAGCAATTCTCCCGTGTGGATCTGAGACACTATATTTGTTACAAACTCTGAAAAAAATGCTTTTCTCCTTGTGAGTCATGAGGCGTTTAGCGACAGCATCAACTACAGCAGGTCGGTTTACAGCACAACAGGATTTCTCTGGATTTCTTTATTCTGTGGGATAAGGGGGGGTCACTAGTCTGGAATGGCTTTTGGGAGGTCATGCGCTGAAAGGTTTAGGAACCTCTTCTCTAAAACACTGGACATATCCGTCAAAGCTGCTCCACCCTGCCATCCTTTTTAAAGAACCACATCTTTTGACTTCCTTACGTACAGTTTTCAATAAAAGCCTTATCTTATAAATTTGTTGTTGGTGGGGAAATGTAAGCTTCAATAACCCTGATGATATTAACAATATTGTTTTTGAGTCCCCAAGCGACAGTCGACATTATACAGATGTTTTCCAAGAAAGAGTAGGACCTAGGGCATCATTTACAGGGGGTTGTTGTAACCCCTCCCCCACTCCCCCATAATCAATCCAACCTGCACAACCCCCCCTCCAGTAGTCGCACTGAATGAAAAGTGTTGACTGTTATAGAACGTTGTACAGCGGTTGGTTTTCTTGACTCAATTTGATTTGCTGCATGAACAAGGTTACAACTTTGGCTACTAGCTAGTTGATATAATCTGACATGTATGACCTATAAATGGTTTTTATTGCTAAAGTAGAACAAGCGATCATTCATTAGTTAGAAATAATGATTGAGAAGTATTTGATCATGTCATTTGACCTTAATCCCCCAATGTTCAACCCACAGTTACGCCCTTGAATATTGCTAACCATGACTAGTAAAATCACAACCAAGTCATTGACTAAATAGAGGAGCATTCAAATGTAACTTTGTGTGACTGACAGCTGTACCGACGGTAATAGTTTATAGCACTATAATGGCTGTCTGGATTGCCTGATCCTCTGAGAGCCGTCTCACATTAATGGGTCAAACAAGGGTTAGACATGTGTCCAATAGGCCCCTGTTACCCTTTTCAGACCAACCTTGTTTTGGATATTGTTTCCTCTTTCGAAAGGACGGCGGCCCTCCTTAGTAAAACTGCATGTCTCTCCACATGTGCCAACATCCTGTTTCAACAGGAAAGGCATAACATTTAGGAAGCAAGATTTCTTCGTAACTCTGTTTCAGTTGAATGGGGCACAGTCTGGGGAGGGCAGCCTGCCTTAAAAGCCCCTCTGAGGACTTCCTCCATATATCTGCCCCAGATCTTGTGCCACTGAGATTCCATAAACAATACGATACTATAACAGAGCCTCCTGAGCACCATCTGGTTTCTGTCGACAAACACGAGCTACGCCACTGAAATCAAATGTTTGGAGGAAATTGCAGATGATGTCATGTCAATAAGCGAGCTGGGAGATTTGTGATCCTCTCAGCGCCACCACAGCTGGATGTGTCAATGAGTCTTGTCTATGTTTGTCAGTGTCTTTGTCTTGACTTGTAAGCCATCTGTTGCTTCATCAGTGGTGTACTCTTAAGCATGGCCTCACTCACGTTCCAAACTCAGGGAAAAGAGGCCCTTGTTGTTCGAGGGTGGAATTAATAATTCAGTCGTCTACTGATGGATTGCCTGCGGGGGGCATTTCTTCTGTGGCTCTTAGGGCATGAATGCCTCATGTTGTGATCAGTGCAGCACTGTTTTAAGGTGAGTTAGTGCTAGGTCTTCCTCTGCGGTCGTTACGGGGCAACTGCATGCTTGCAGGTTTGGTTTTCCATTTCTCAGAGGGATATTTATGGCTTTGCATCAGCTGTGCTGTGTGAGTGATGTAAGGACAGACTGTCTCTCGGCCCCCAAATAGCCATGGAAAGAATAAAAGTGAGCTGGTGCAGAGTTACATGTTCAGTATATCCACAGCTGTAGATAAACTCTAGTGCGTTATTGGTTTCTCCAAAGAGAAGAGAATCCAGCGGAGGGTGGGTATGAGGCCCTGGCTCACCTGTAGGGACAGCCACGGAATCACTTCAGAAGTGAATTCAACATGTTGCGTTTTGAAAGGTTGGCTAATTCTTTGAAATATGAGCTCACCAGAGCAGCCCTGCTGCTGCGCTCTGCCAAAAAGCCTTGAAACAGGCGAAGATGGTAACCCAGTCATTCTGTATTCGGTTGTTCAGACATAACGGCATCGGTTTAAAATTAGGTCCAAATCACATTTGCACAAAACATTTAAAGACAGGATGAGGATGAGTCTTGATTATTTACGTGCACCAGAGGAACCGACTCAGTTCTGAGATGTTATCATACATCACAGCTGCCCCTTCATGTTCTATGTGTGGTTGTTGTGAGGACTAGCACAGCCCGTTGCATTCAAGAACATGTTTTCCACTGTCCTTCGCTATATTGACAAACTGCTGGGGGGAGGTGTAAGGTTTCTGCCGGCCCCCCACCAACCAAAGGACTGAGCGCAGCAACTTTAACTGCTGCCTTCTCAAGTGAGGGAGCAGCTGCGCTCTGAACCTGAGCCAGGAGCACAGGTGTTTGTGTCCATCAGTAACTCAACTCACACAGAAAACACACACGCACATATACAACCTGCAGTCTCTCTGGCTTCTTATACTTTTCCTTTCCTCACCTTTGTATTAGCGGTCAACGGGCAGGTAAACTTGTGGGTGAGGTGTTAGGCCATGAGCCTCCACAGCTGCTTCAGTTATCCTGCGAGTCAGTTAAGCTCTACTGCAGAGATGACACCATTCTTCAATAAAAAATATTCATTCCTCTATTGTTTTGATGAAAGCAGTTGCTTTAAAATCTATGTTCAGTGGGATTGGACCAGTGATCCTTTTATACTCGGTACAACAACATCTAAAAGACTTTTCCTCCATTAGTTCATTCAGATTTTCACTTTAGTTCTTGTCTGTTTTATCAATGTCCCTACTTCAAGATAAGCCTGTACCAGCTGTGTTTTTGCAAAGTGTAATTCTCATTAAACACTTCTTTGATCATTCTTTAAATGCCGATGTTTTCTGTCCACATTCCAGCATGGCTATCTATAACTGCACTGTCTTGTAATATCTTAAGTCCTTAATTTTTGACGCAGATTAAAGACTTTTTGTTGAGTTACCATTTAACGAGTACAGCTCCCTCGAGGTTTGAGATGGCACTTCTCTAGCTCCAACTAATGGGATATTCTGTTGTTTAAAGCCACCAAATTATTGTCCTGTTTTTTTGTAAATGGACAAGGTGCAAGTTTGACTAGCCTGTATGCTAGTAAACCTTGCTGGCACTGTGCCAGGCCGTGCCCCCCTTTTTAAGAACAGGTCACTTGTGTCCGTATCATTGTTGTTTTCCTCCGGTGGAAGCTGTTATAACTCTCTGAAGTTCCTTTTTTAAAGTGGAGGAATTATTTCTTTTTTAACCCTTCTAATTGCTTCCAGTGAGCGCAAATCAAAGGCAATTAAAGTGGTGTTTGAACTCGGCTGTGAAATAAGGGTAGCCTGCATCGCCTCCGAGGAATGCTTTCCCCCCCTATTTTTATCTCTGCCGTGTTTTGATTCGAGGCAGCCTCCAACTTAGTCGTCTTTCAGAGGCGCAGAGGCGCTTCTCTCAACCTGAGCTGTCATCGTTTTTCACAGGGCACATTTTCCTCCCCGCTCACACGAGTGTTTATGTTTAATGTACGGAAATCAAAGTGGCAAGTGTGATAGCTTAGCTGAACGTGGCAGGAAACTATTGATTGAACCGCTGAGTCCTCTGAGCTTTTGATGAGCTAACATTTGCAGGGATCTGTGACATCAGAGACTAATCCTAATAGGGTTTTTGCCCGAAATCCCAGCACTCGCTCCCTTATCTGATGCCCAACACTTTGTACTCCAGTTATCTGAGAGTTTGACACAAGTCGCGAGTTTTATTAAGCTGCACGGGCAAGCTGACTAAGCCCTTACTAAACACGATGTGGCATTGCCTCTGTGTATATTGGCATTTTTAGAGCTCACGGCAGATAGTGTCACACATGCTAAAAACCATTACTACCTGTACAGACTTAGTTCTGTCTGTGTCACAAGACTGCACCCTGCTTCAGTCTGACTCAGTACCTCTGCATTCTGTGTCAGCGTGAGAGGATGATGTCAGTCTTCAGTGATACAGGTCAATGACTTACCTGTCTCGATGTGGGGGGAGGAAGAAAGAGGATGTTTGGTTCCAGTAAATGTTGTGACTCTGTGTAACATATGGTTTGTGTCTGCGGCTTTCACGAGTTCCATCTGCAGTAAATTATATCCTGATGACTGATGACATCATGATGACATCTAATGCCTGTTCCTGGTAGTGTTGAGTGAATATTCTCGACGGGGCCGTCACACCCAGACACACAGACTCCCTGAGCTGATTATTAACTGTGGTTATCAGTCGTTTCTGTGCATTTCTAGATATTCTATACCTTTTTGTTTTGAGCTTCTCTTATCTGTATAATAGAAAGGCTGGTAATGCAGTATTTTATAGTCTGGTTTTGGGATAGGGTTAAATATATATATATTTAATATATCACTACATATATATATCACTGACTAGGATAACAAAACAATAGTGAAAATGGAGGAAAAGCAAAACATTTTTTTTATTTCTAACATTGAGGCACGGTTACACAGAAACAACTCAACCGGTTTCCATGACATGTTTTGGAGGAACTCAAAATGACTTAAAGAAAAATAACAGTTCAAGTTTAATTCTCGTCTAGTTGTATGTTTGACCAACTCACCGAGCATCATCTTTGTATTTTTATAAACAGTAAAATTATACTTTTGCCCTTGGAGCTTTTACCACTCAGTCTCCACCTCCCAAAACACATCTCCCTATCATCTGGTTTCTGTTTTCTTTCCCTCCAGCTGACCCCGGGCGGGAAGGCTGCTCAGGCTGGTGTCGGTGTCGGCGACTGGGTGGTGTCCATTGGTGACACCAACGCGGAGGACATGACCCACGTGGAGGCGCAGAACCAGATTAGAGCAGCAACAGACTCCCTCACCCTAACTCTCAACAAGTAAGTCACCTGGTGGCACCTGAAGGATTCTACAAACCTCCATTTTAGCTTGGTCAGCAGCATAAATCACCACAAAGCACACGTCCTCCTTTGTCCTTACTTTGAGAAAAATGAGATGGCATAATGTCCTTGAGTTGTGGCCCAGTATGACAGATAGTTGCAAAATACTTATGAGTTACCATCTTGCACTTTCCATTACTTTACTGTCCTGATGCTTCCTTTAGATTTGGATCTGGCTCAAATTTCTACTCGTGGGTCAAAACCGTGCCAGAAAAAAATTGCTTTAAAAAAGTAAATATTTCTGCAGGGGAGGTTTTTTGTTTTTTAATCCTTTTGTCTCTTTTGTCTTATACAGAAGTAAACGGGTTGTTTCAAAAACCACTGAACAAATTTGAGTGGAATCTGACCTAATATCTTTTCATAAAGTTCATTCACAATTCCACACACATTGATTTAATTTTTGTGCACTCTGTGTACAAATTTGATCCACTGAACTGTAAGAGGGCAAAGCATATTGAGGTCTGTTGCTGGGTTTTCTGTTTATAATATGCTCTTAAACGCTTGCCAAAGTCTTGCTGGGCGGTTCCTGGTTTAAACAAATTGCAGTGCATTTTGCAATTGGAACCACACTCATGAGACAAGTGCACATATTAACCCAATATATGACCGAGTTGTGCTTGTAGGGGCAATTTTAACAAGTTAAACAGCTATAATATGGCAGTCTAGGAGTCCTAGGATTCATCACTGTCCGTTTCTTGACAGCAGTTCAAATCAAGATCAGTTTTAAAACCTCTCGACATTATTATTTATTAAATTAATAAGAAGATTGTATAAAGCTGCAAGATCTTAATTTCTTTCTAGCTCAGTTTCACACTAATATTTGTCCTTTTCAGCTGTTAAATTGTGAAACAGTCTGCAAGACGATTGCCATCATTTGATACCACTGGCCTGTGATCAGGTGTGAGACCGTTTACACAGGAACCCATGGGAACCTATACTTTAGCTTTCTAATGATATTAGAGAAACTGTTCCTTCAGATTCAAACATTCTGTTGTTCAGTGTGTGCCAGCAAAATCTTTTTTCAAATTTAAATTGAATTCTCGCTGGATAACCTTCATACCTGCTCGCATAACAGCTGCCAGAAATTCCTGACTGATAAAGTATCTCCGTAGACCACAAGCCAAATGTTTCATCACAGGCTTAATTACAGGAAAAAGATTCCCCCTCCCAGAGAAACGCAGAACATAACCATCCAAGAGCCCAAAGCCTTTTTGAAAACGAGAAGCTATTGACTCGCTAAGTAATAAAGATGTGCCTCGCAGCTGCCATGGGACTCAGTCTGATTCTGTGATACTCATAAGTGTAGAGGTTGTGATCACAGCTGTAACTGAGCTATTTTCACTTCCAGTTCATTTTATAGTCGCCTGCCAGGAGACTCAGCTGTTAAGTTCCTGACAAATGTTCTTTGTTCACTTGGTTTGTCGAGTCAGAAGAGCCACATGTCTTTTCTGTTCCTTTCCAGATGAAAACGGAACCAGAGCGAAAAAATGAAATAGTCTCAGATTTAGAGATCCAGGTGAACGTCAGCGGCGGTCTCATCCTCCCTCATTCACGCAGCGCGGATTTCTCTGCTCGCGTCACTAAATCCAACCGATCCACCGCTTCATGTTTCGTTTTTCTAAATATTTTTATTAAGCTTTTCACAACCAGAGACCTGGGAGACAGGAAGTCGATTAAGTTCCAGACGAATAATCTTTCTGGTCTCTTTTTAATCAAAAATACCAGACATTGGCCGGCTCCTCAGAAGTGAGGATTTTCTTTGTCATACACGAGAGGGAGATGAAAATAATCGGCAGATAAATCTATAATGAGAAGTAGTTCTTACTTGCAGGCCCAGCATAAAATCAATGTCAAAGAGAACAGATGAGTATTCGTATTGAAATCAATACTTGAGACATAATGTGTTCTTCTAAAGGAGCAAAGATTAAGCTATTTTATCAGTTTTGTTCAGATGGAAAAGCGAGAGAATAATGGAGGAAAAGGAGAGAGAGAGAGAAGTAGGTGGAGGGGGAGGAAAGTACAGAGAATGTTAAACTTAGCAGAATCACTGTCTTACGTCCACTATAATCTTGTGTGTAATTTGTAGTTTAACGTCACTTATTATTGCAGCAGGTTATTTTAGGTAACATTTTAAAAACATCCGTCTCTTTCCGAGCAAAGAGCTGCATTTCACCCGTTGCATCTCCATAACGCCAAAACACATTGCTGATGTTGCACGTTTTCCCCTGCAGATAGAGGTCACACGCTACTCTCCGACCTACTAAATGCCTTAAAAGGAGTGTGAGGGAGAGCGAGGGAGCCGCAAACTCCCGGGTTGGAGTTTGAGAGAGAGGGAGAGAGAGGGAGAGAGAGAGGAGGAAAAGTGAAAGGGGAAGAGTTAGAAAAACGGTGAGAATTTTGTCGGGTTTGTGGCAACCGAGCAAAGTGACGTCAAAAAACAAGTCCTACATCTATTTAATCCAAGAATGTTTTTTAATTCTTCTTTCACCTTTAAGAAGCAGTGAGTGGTGTAATATTTTGATAGTCCTCTAATAAACCCGGCTTGTTTACTTAACTGCTGCCGTACTGTTCCAGCTCTCTGTGGTTTCTCTCCTATATTTCTCATCTCCTTGTGGAGTCCAGGGATGGTAAACATTTCACATTCTTCCACTCCCTCCCTCTCCCATTGTTGCCGTGTTGTAAGACAAGCAAACATTGTGTCCCCGTTACACTTATCAGAGAGGAGCTATTGTCAGTTTTATGCACTCGTATCTTGGCTGCCATCCACGGCTTCCTTTATGTCAAGAGAGGAGGACAGCTGCACGGCGATGAGCCGAGGTCCCATTGTTTGCTTTAGTGCCTCATTTTGCTCAAATCCAATGATCGTGGTCTGGATAGTTGTGGTTGGAGGTTTGATTATACTCGCGGTGTGTGCGATGGTGTTACTGGGGCTGTGGGAGTTCTCATTCCTGTAGAGCAACTTCACGTTTTATCTGAAATCAGCTAAAAGCCCAACATGCATCATCTAAACTAAGTGACCCGTGAAATGAGGCAGGAAATGATCTCATACGGCGCTCATATTCCGTTTCAGCGCAGGTCAAACTTATTCCGTGCTGTGGTGACTTAATCAGTTCTGTGTTTGCTCATTTAAGCTCGGTTTGCCAGAATAAATACAGAGATGGAACAGCTGTCATACACATTCCTCATATCCCCCGATTTCAGCGGTGACTCATCAAATTGTGGGGTTAGGTGAGCCGAAGAGCTGCGAGTGTCACATGTATTTGTCTTCCCAGAAATGTGACGTGCACAGACATGTCAGTGCTCCTCTGCTCCTCTTCTCTGGATCTGTGCGGCCCTGTCCTCATCCGGTCTGTAATGGAGGCCCTGTTTTGTGTGTGTGACCGTGCTCTGAAACAATAAGGGGGGCGACAGCAGGAAACCTGGTGCAGCTTTGTGTAGAATGTACAAACTGTGGTCAGGGGACGCTGGTGCTTTATGTTTGGTTGCATTCGGAGCCAACACCACTGTAAACCTGTAAGTATATTTAATTCTTTAACCATCTGCTGTGCTGCTCCAGCCAGCAAGGGCACTGAAATAATGTCAGTCGTGGGATTAGAGCAGTGATCATCAAAAAAAAAGGTAGTGCGTTTTAGAGACTGCATAATGAGAGGAGAGCGAACTTCAGTGATTCTATGACCTGATTCTTTTCCCACATTATTTCTGTCTTTGTTTCGTCTGCTGATTAGCATAACCACAGAGATATGAGCAGACAGGGAGCTGGCTGAAGACGGTGGGGTCCACAGGGCATTGAAACACAAGTGATGTCAGCAAAAATGTCCAGTTTGAACCTAATTATCTAAACCACAAGTTCAGATATAAAAACAAAGGTGCAGTTCTAACCCAAACTTGATCTGTTATCTGTGCAGGACTACTCTTTACTTCTTAGACGAGTATAGGGGATATTTTGAGTGTTTTCTTTCTAGCTGGCGTCTCTGAGTGGTTCAGATAAGTGGGTGTAACTGGACTTTAAAACCGGTGTGATCACTTGTTTGCAAAACCCATAATAAAACTGTCTCAAGCATTTAGCAAAGAGACTGAAACTCCCTGTTTTGCAGTCAAAGCATGCAGGTTTTCGCCAAAGGGAACTACAACAAAAAGACACAGCCTGTAAATTATAGTGGGGTCCAAAGGTCTGTCACCACTTTTCTCTGTTTGAAGGAGCAGGATTACACAACAACTACGCATCTGATTTCCATCAAACTTTGTGAAAGGGCGGGGGTTTAACC
Source organism: Pseudopleuronectes americanus (assembly GCA_038501795.1). NCBI lineage: Eukaryota > Metazoa > Chordata > Actinopteri > Pleuronectiformes > Pleuronectidae > Pseudopleuronectes > Pseudopleuronectes americanus. The sequence continues at coordinate 9,971,243 of CM076723.1, forward strand.
CAAGACAGAATCCATATAGTTTTGATGCAGATTCCGATTGAAGGGTCTGATCCAGGATTATTTATTTTGTCTTCACTTTTTGTAGGATTGCGTTTTTCCAACATTATTATTGATCTGTCAGAGAATAATTCCTGGATCTAGATGAAACAAATCAAACTGATATTTATCATTGTGTGCAGTATGTGTTCAGATCCAGGTACAAATCTTGATCGAGTGAACTTAAATGTTGTTTGATAAGAGGACTATATTCACTCCACTGACCAAGTTACAGCTGAAGTAGCTCTCTCCAGTTTTTAGTCTCTAGTTTATTTAGTTGATGTATTTTCTCATAGTTGGTCTTGAAGTTTCAATTAATTAAAATCATTCCTTTTAGAAGGAGGCTGTGTGAAAAATAACTTTTCCTTGACTGAAACATTGCAAACTTTGGTGATGTAAATAATCGCAGACTGTATATTCAGACTGTGACGTAAACTTCTTTCCGATGATTTTAATGAAACCATGTTTTAATTACGGTTCTTTTCTCTCCACAGAGCTTACAAAGCAGGTGGAGACCAGAAGGTAAGACTATAATTGCCACTTGGATGCTTTTTGCATGGTCTGCTACTGAACTACAGGGAAATGTAATTAAATCTAAAACTTCCTTTTTAATCATTGTCCACCACTGGCCTCACCAGTGTGTTGTGTCACCGGGTGTTTAAATCCATCTGATTCACCTGTCAAGCTCACACAGTGTCCATGCGCTTTGCATTAGCTAAGCACCAGTGAGTTGCTAAATTAGATGTTTGCTGGATGGAGTGTGTTGTGAATCTTCTTTTGAAATTCCCTGCAGTGTGTTTTTGTAATGCCTTGCACAATCCCTGATAGCAGATGAATACTGATTCTTTGAGCTCCACTGCCAAACCCTCTGGAGAGTTCCGTGCCCAGCTGATTACTGTCTGAATGGCACAGTGGTGTCGGGAACTGCTTTGTGCTGCACGCTGTTTTAGTGAAACAGCTGGAATATAATGCTCTCACAAAGTCAATGTTCCGTTTTAGGAGGTGTTCCTGCAGGCTGGGCATAATGCTCAGTGTGGCATCTCATTAGTGAGTCATGTCAGTCAAATATGACAATTTCTCACCTTGAACATTTAGTTTTTGGGTTTTTTACCAGCAGCAGATTACTTTGGCCAGTCCCTGGCCGACGGCCAACACAAATAAAATGGCTGTGTTCACACTTGTTACGCATTTGTGCAGAGAACAGCCTGCAGGCTTTGACAGAGCCGCTCCTGCAGCACAGAGTAATCATTTGCCATGAGAAAATATTGGGCTGCACGGGAAGCTTTCTTAACGTATCACTTGGGATTGTGCAACAGCAGAAGGAACTTTTACTGTGTGTCAGAAATGTCTAACTGCATGTTGTGCACTGTGCTGCATTGTCTCCCTCTCCCACACCCTCATAGGACTCACTTGCTCCGGCTTCTGTTCAGCCAAAGTACTCCTTCGCCCCCAGCACAGCCATTAACAAGATGGCGAGGCCATTTACGGCAGGTGGTGTTAGTGCCAACTCAGGACCTTCTATTAAACCTGTTGCCTACTCGCCCAAACTTAACACGCCTTGCTCGCAGGGCCGTGCCAGTATGCAGCAGCCACAGAATGGGTAGGTGGATGAATAAACACTTATTACCTTCTGAACCACAATGTGACTGATGTGGTTTTAATGGTGTTTTTGACATCTCATTATTCTGGTTTTACACTAAAGGGAAAATAACCCCGTTGGGATTCCCAAACTGCATTACGTCAGGAACTGACTTCAATCACGGCTGCAGCCTGTTGCCAAAAGGCTGTCACTGATTTTAAGAAGCATTACAGAAGAGAACAAAGACAAATGAAACATAACAAATGCTGGGATCCAGTTAATCGACCCAATCTATGAGAATTAGTAAGACGAAAAGCACATGTCGGCTGTTTTATAACCTTGTGCTGTTGTTCTCACCAGCAGTAACAGTAACCTGCTGTCATATTGTGCAATGACAGACGCCCACCACAGAACCATTAGGTCAAAAAGGATGAGGTTGTTGACCTTTTATCAAAAACCGATCCACACTATCTTGTTTATCATAGTTTGGTTCAGACAGATATTATACTGTCTTCCTCAACACTGGATTTGATCAGATGACACAAGCTGTTTTTACAGAGATTAGACGTGTTGATGATCACTCACACATTTGTGGTCTCGTAAAATGAGTTTTATTCTCACACTCTGCGGGTGAATATCTTTTGACGCTGCAGAAGTTGTCATTTATCTTTTGTAAATATAGATTTATTTTCCATCAAACCTCCCCCCTCTCATCCCCATCATCCTCACTATACGTGTGTGTCTGTGACACAAACCAAAATGTAAGACTTTACGGTGTTTGAGAAATGAATCATCTCTCGCAAAACAATCTACCTTTTTATAACTGATTTCCTATTTCAACAGATTTGTTATTTACTGACTGTGATTCTTACCTTTTATCTTTTACAAATTGCAGAATTGATTACTTTAAAATCCATGAAAATAATTTAGAACTTGATCGGCACTAAACTGGCTGGGAATAAAAACATTCTTCAAATACCTGAATATAATTTTCAATAATAGCAATATAACCAAAGTGTAATATATATATATATATATATATATATATAAATAAAAATGGTTATGCATTGTGCACATCAAGGAGGCATGACACGTAACTGATCTACCACAGATTTGTAAAATATTTTGTGTTTGTGATTCTCCGCTCTGGAGCAAAAATCTGTCTTTAATCCCTAAAGAAATAATAATGAGGCATTCATCGTGATACTATTCATGAAAATATTTTATTTTGATGTAATTTTGGGCCATATTGTCCAGCCCTGCTCTGGACTAAAATAATTTTCATTGTTGCATTGTTAGTCATGTTTTGTCTTCGATTTCTCTTTCTGAAGAAGTTACATCAGAGTTGTAATTGAAAATCTTGGTGGAACTTTTTAGGACTTAAAAGCTGTAACTGAATAATCCCTGAAATACATTTGATGTTCCCGAAGTTAAAATGATTTACACCAGCTTTGATGTTGAGTCCCTCAAGTAAACTTCTGCTCCGGAATCTTTGATGCAGATTCAAAAGTTTTAACTTCGAAACTTTCTTGATCAGCTTGGCTTCTGACCTCTGGTTGTAAATGTAAAAAAGGAACTTGGTTCGAAAGATGATTTTAAAGATGCAATAATTTCCGCTGTGCATTAAAAATGGACCCTACTCTTGCAGTTATAATTACGAAAGAGATAAACGGCAGTATCCTCCAGTTTTATTTTACTACTCAGTTTTTCAGATTTTACAAGGATTGCAGGACATATTTTAAAGGATCCTCAAACCGGCTCTATATGTCATGACACAGTCTTCAGGAATAGGCATGTCTGGCTCCTGTAATTTGGGCCATGGCGGTGGTCGGACAGCAGCCATTGGTGAGATGGGGTCTGTTGCCATTTTTAGCCCAGCTCATAAATTCTGCCAGGTTCCCACACAGCCTTTACGGCCCCGTCGCTGGATTATTTAAGCAGCCTCACTCGCTTACCCCAGGAGAGGCGTCACATGCTCGTGAAGTTTCTCTGCAGATGGCGCGGACGCATTCCCCAGGCCTTCTTTGAAAAGAATGCAGCCTAATTAAAAGTGTCAGCCGGGTTTGATGAAGACATTGTTGGATTTCCTCAGACCGTAAACAGTTTGATGCAAACGGCGTATGACTAATGTGTCCAGACGGGTAGCATTGAAACAGGTTTTGTGTGATGTTGTTTGTGCAGAGCTTATTCCGACATCATAAGAGGTCTCTGCCGTGGCATTTGTGGGAGGAAAATTAGACAAACTGCAGAGACGCACAAATCAGGCAAAGGGGCTTTTTTGGCAAACGCACAGGGATTTACATAACACTGACAAGGATTTGTGCACATGGGCGAGAGGAGCCGAACGGCAAAGGTTTTGTGCCAAATGTCGGGAGTCATTTTGGGTCAGGGGGACAATAGAAGGTTTGACAGGCAGACAATCCCCTCTCTCACTGTCTCACTGAGCTGTTTGACACTGACAGCATGTCTCATGTCACCTCCTGCTTGTTTGTTTTGCATCCTGCAGTATTTTTTAATCTTCTGCTGTGTAAAACCTCCGTCATATATAATGACGTGTTCTGTTTCTCATTTAACCCCAAACTGAACTCCTTCTCCTTCCTCCTCTGTTTCTTCTTCTCCTGTCTTTTAACTCTGCAGATGGAAACTCTTGACAAGTTAGTATATTTCTTTGCCTTTTTCAATTGTTTTTCAAACTTGTACATGATTTCCATCCTTTATCGTAGTGTTTCCCAACCTTTTTGTGTTGTGACCTGTTGAAACAAATCAGTGTAGAGCCTGTTGTCGGCCAGCCCTCAGGTTTGGGACGACTGCTCTGGTGGCGACATCCATACTACCTGGATTTCTTTTGAAAACAGTTTTTTCAGACTAAAACCCTCTTTCTCAACATAAGTTTTGCTCCATATCATTGTCAATTCCTTTCCATACTAACTTGCCTATAATAATATATCACGTGACCAACTTACTTTGGGCATGTGTGTGCTGGTGTAAATAGGAATTCTTCTTCTTTAATTAATTAACCATGTTGCGCTCCACACTGGTAGCCGAGGCTTATGCCGGTTGTTTTCTCCTGGAAAGTGTTTGTGTGAGAGCGACCTGATCAATCAGCGAAAGGTGCCTATCAACCAATAAGCAAGTGAATGACTTTTCGAAACATCTCCGTTTCTCTGATTCCAGACCTAAACGTAGCCCTGAGTTTTCAATCTAAAAGGGGGCGAGCAGCGTTTCCAAACTCCGGAGTAGTGTGGACGCCAAGTGTAAACGTAGCAGAGTTGTTGTGTTTTTCATACAAACACATGGTAGTATGGATGACAGCCTTAGAATCCATTTCACCATTTGCAGTTGCCATCTCACCCGTTTGGACAGGTTTAAATGATACACCAGAATTACACACATATATAGATAACATCTAATAAGATAACAATCTCTAATATTTGCTTGCCATCTGTTCTTTGTCCTTCCTCTGCTAACTCCATACATTCTTTGTTTGATCTGTGGTCTACTCTACAGGGGTGAAGCTACTTACTATGACGATATGTACCTAGACTCCAAGTAAGGGGCAGCTGCATGCAGGCTCGTTTGTCAGCTCAGTAGCTTATTATGGCCGGGCTCATAACGACACGAGAAAAGTGCTGATGCTCTCGCGTATATTCAATGATTTACAGAACAAAGATGCCAGGTCGTTAAAATGAGATCCATCTTTCATCCTCTACTTGCTTTTTGACGAACGCATGCTGCAGTTCACCTACAAATGTTGGGGGGAAAAAAGCTTGAAATGAAAAGCTGTGCTGCTTCTTGAGTTGTTTAGCAGAATCAAAGCTTTAGTATGTAGTAAAAGTCGTCCAACATCAAGGCTAGATGCTGTAATCCTGACAGCTTTTTGCCCATTGATTTTAATGACCGTTATAAATACAGTTTCTAATGCGTTAATGTCCATTTATGAGTCTACAGTGTGCCCATGAGAAATCTAAGTAATGGCTATCCATTAGCTTGCTTATTGCATGACTGTGATACTGAGCATTACTCTTAAGTATTGCATGATGTGCTTGGGGTGTCCTCTATTTTCAAGGTCACTTGATTAGATGTGTGAGTGGGTGGTCCCTTGATGGGGTTGTGTTAACTGGCCTGCCGTGTGCTGCTGCTGGGTGTGTGTGTGCAGGCACGGCCTCAGGGTGGACAACATGGCCTGCTTTATCCCCAACGACCGCAGCAAGAAGAGGCTGATTCAGGACACGGAGGACTGGCAGCCCCGCACCGGCACCACCCAGTCCCGCTCCTTCCGCATCCTGGCCCAGCTAACAGGCACCGACTTCAGTAAGTCAGGACTGAGTCCTGCAAACCGACATTGCAGAGAGGGAGGCCTATGAGTGAGCTGTTGATTTGATCATAGTCACTGTCAGAGTGAGCGACACAGTAAAGGTGGATTACACAGGGGGTGTATTTTTCAGCTGTGAAAAGGGGTCTTCACTGTCGGGTGGCTCTTACTTTTCCGAGACTGTAATCAGTCTGAAAAATCAACTACACGTCTACATGTTGATCATTTGTGTAAGAGCCACCTGTTCATGTAATGTATATTATTTGTAATACTGTGTGAGTCTGTATAGGCTCAACTGGCTGTTAGAAAGGCAGAAGTAGCTGTGTGTCAACTTTTATCAGCAAGACATGATGCTGATGTGTGTGTCTCTCCTGGATCTCTCAGTGCAGGACCCAGATGATGAAAACATGAAGAGGTCCAGGTAAAAACTGGAGTGGCATTGATTTGATTCGTTGTGTGTTTGTGTGGAAGCTTGAGTTTGAGTCTTATTTTGAATTATATCTCTTCTTGTACATTTTAGATAGTTGTGTTTTGCTGTTGACATATTGCTGCTTTAAACACTGGCGTTTGTGGTGTGATTTGAATTTACTTTACTTTGCATCAAGAATCTGCTCTGTGACAGATTAAATCATTTATTGTAATAGAACATTTGAATAGATATTCCAGCTTAGTTGCTTTCATGCTGAAAGTTGGATGAGAAGATGTATAAACACTAGGCAAAATATCAATATTGTTAACATTTTTTAATTTAATCAATAGATTTGTAATATGTTTTTAAATGTTTTGTTTGTGATTCTCTGCTCATAAAGAAGAAAACAGAACCTTCACTTAGGGGCAAAAAATCTTTAAACGTAAAAAAAATAATGAAGTAACGTTTATGTTGATAATTTTAGATATTGACTCATATGAATTTTTTTTATCTTTGTGAGATTTGGCTCAAAGTTAGCATCCAGACTTGGAACAGAGTTCTATAGCTAGCCCGGCTCATCCATCGTCTTTCTTCTCATGTATCTCTCGCCAAGAAAGCATAAAGGTTTAACTATCCCTTTAATTCACTTTAGAATTGACCTCTTAACCTATCTTAGTTTTCCTGTTTGTGTTGTTTCACCTGCTTCATCCCTTCTGACACTATTTCACCTTTTTGTGCACTTTACTCCACTTCCTGCTCTCTCCTGCACTTCTTTTTCTTTCTAATTCCTCCTCTCCCCTACAATCTATTCCTTCCTGTCTATCTCTGTTTCATATCTCTGTTGCTTGGGGCAGGGAAAAGTTCCTCACCGAGATTCAGAGTCCCCGCTATGCCCGGCTGAGAGATTGGCACCACGACAGGTCTGCCCGTGCCCTCAATATCAAATCCTGAGCGACACCCCAGCCGCCATGGGATGCCGAGCCCGGCCCGAGCCTGCTAGCGATAGCCACACCGCAAACGACTACGTGACAAAGAGGACGGAGGTAGCTGACCGTCCAATGGCAGTTGACAAATTCGCCTCTCGGATAACAGATGGGGGTGAAAAAAAGAAGTTTGAGGAAATAAAGATAAAGCAAAGCAAATACACAAGAAACGTAGCCTAGATCACAAAGCCCAAAGTGGAACCTTGCATACTGAGCCTAAGTGGAAGATCTCCCTCTGAATGTCTGACTTGATGATTGTTGACAACACTGTGGACCACTGTGTCTGTAGACCTATTTTCCATTTCACACCGCGTTACTCGGAGTCAACGGGTGGGGAGGTGGGAAGGGGGTCTCAGCGGTGGGAAGCACATTTCTGTTTGTTAATTCTTCTTTTGATTTTGTGGTTCACACTCTCTTTTGATCCTTTTGTCTCTCTCTCTCTCTCTTTCTCTCTCTCTCTCTGCCTGCTTCCATTTACTGAGTTCTTCATCTTTTAGAGTTTTCATTTCTGATCCCCTCATCTTGTAGACTTCTCCAACCATTTAAAAAGAAAAGGAAGATAAATCTGTACCTTTCTTTCCTGCTGTCATCAAAAAAAAATATAAAACACCTGAAAACAGAAACTCTTGCTTCTTTGTCCTTTTCTCCTGTGTTTCCGTTCTTGTTTATTCTTATTTTCCGTCTTTCTTTTGCTGATTTGCAACACTTTCCTTATTCACCTGTTGGACAGAACAAAAATGATTATGTAGAAACAGGCTTTTCCCCGCTATTCATGGAGGTCTGAATTAATGGGGTGTCCTCTCAAAGATCGCGGTTCAAGTTTTATTTTTATTGCCTCAGAGAGAAAATTGTTGTGTAGTCGGGCATAAAAACAAAAAATGATCACACGCACCCATGAAGTAATACACATTGACGAAGTGCACAATGTACACAAGGTGCACATCGGGAAAATAAAGCCTTTAGTCTGCTGCAATTGCCTGAAATAAAAAAATCGAAAGAGTATTTAAAACCTAATGAAAATACCAACATTTTATATTTAGAGTTCAGCTGAGCAGTGACTGCAGTAAAATTGTCAGGTAGCTCTATACAAAACATTGAAAATCACCAAATCTGATGTTATAAAATGTCATAAAACATTTGATGGTCAGATATTTACACGGATATAAAACTGTATAAAAAGACAGCTGTGAACTATTCAGACACCTTCCCTGTGGACATAGTACAAAACGTACCATGGCTCTTAGGTGTCCAGGGGAAAAACAAGGGCTGGTTTCTAGTTACAAGGTGATTTTAAATTAATGGTTTGTGATGGAAACATGGGATCAGGAACTTGGCAGATGAAACTTGGAACCAACAAAAACATGAGCTGAGGGGAATGAATGAGAAATGGTCAAAAAATGTTTTGTGTATTTTCCTAATATCAAGGCTGCTGAAACTCATTAAATTAGGACTTTATTTTCATAATATTATGAAATGCTTTCCTCATAAAATTATAACAATGGTCTTGTAATACTACTCTGCTGTAAAAAGGGGAAGAGTGTGTTGAAAATGCAATATGATGATGGGAAACAAAGAAAATGTAATAGTTCGTAAAATAAAAGGGAGAAATATCACTTTAAACATAGAGCATGTAATAAGAGTCTGCAGCCTCTGCACATGTTTTCTTCACATAATGTGCCTTGTAAACAATAAGGATCGATGACTGACAGAAAGAGCTTGTTAATTAAAACCCGAGCAGTCTGTAGCATACAGGCTCCCTCTGCTCTCCAGGACCCGTGCCACCATTCTCTGACATTTGCCTCCAGTTGTCACAGTCGGGCTCCTGTTTGCATCATTGTTACCGTCTCACTGTGGAGGGTGACACATGTCAGAGGCTTCTTGCTCCGCCTGAAATCAAAAACCTGCTCCCTTCTCTCTGCCGGCTGCTGAGCCGCCAACAAACTCTCTGCTTTCTTCCCTGCTCAGTTTGATGCATCCCACAGGGGACGAGGCCCCGAATAGAAAAAAAATCTCAAATCAGAGGTGTAAAGAGTGAACAGCAAATGTCAAGGAAATGTTCCATGGGGTGCTGTGTGGAACGTCTGTGATGCAGGAATTGTGCACCTGCAACACTGAGCCTCTCGCTGAGCGTACAGGGGGAGGAGGAGGAGGTTGAAAGCGGTGAAAATGTCAAGAAGACATGATCCGGCTGCTCGGGGTGGAAACAAGCAGCTGTAGAGGATGTTCTCCAATTTGCACCTGCAACCTTCAGCAGTGAGGCGCAGCCAAACCAACGTCTCAGAGGTGAGCGTGAGAAGTCAGAGCCACCGGCCGTGTTGTGATGTAGGGCAGCATGGCAGGGGAGCCAGTGTTGACCAGGATGTTGTGTTGCGAGTTGTTAGGTGGCGCTCCAGGAGACAGGAATGGGTGGAGGGCAGCTGACCTTGGGTCTGTGAGTCAAACAGGCTATAACAGGTTTGTTCTGTCCTTTGTTTGCCCTGAGATCCCTCTCATCCGGGCTCCTTTTGTTCCTTTCTCTGTTCCGCTGTAGTTTCAATCCCAAAATCCATCTTTAATGGGAGTCTTACCTGCCTAGGATTGAACTTCCTCTCTCCGTCACCAGCCCTGCAAGCCATCTACCTGCTATTCCAGGGGGATTTATTGTCCTTTTTATTATTCAGAATACGCTGTTTGGAAAGCAGCAGAGCTCGTTTGGTTAGATGCCTTCAAGTTGTGTTTCTGTAACTTCTCCTCCCTCCCTAACGTTTTGACTTTACTGTTTTGTGTTTTAATTAATGGGCGGATTTAACCCGACACAGGCGGTGCTATAGAACCATGTTGCTGCGGCGTGATTCACTCCACGTCTTCCTCTTCTTCCTTTGCAAATGAGGAGTGATTTCATCATCTGTCATTAGTGTATTTTAGATGGCACAGTTTATGATGTAAACATGATCGATGCCTGCGGCGCTGTTATATTTTTTCCTCCCAAGATGAGACGCCTCCAGAGCTCGCTGACTTGGTTCAGAAGTTGTTTTTCAATCTCAGTCGGGGTTTGAAGATTTTCTGAATATGGTGACGCTTGCTGCGGGTAACATAACTTTCAGATGTAGGAGCAGCTCTTTATTGCTCCACTTTGTTCACACACAGGCTTGATGTGAAACTCTTTTGCAACTGATGAGATTTTTCTTTCCTAACTTTGCCTGTGATGACGTCAATCAATCTGAGACCATGTGCAGTTTTCCTTCTGCTCCCATAATAAGAGTAAGATGTGATCATCAGATGCACACCTTCATATCTTCTGTTCAGTATCAGATTTGCTTTCTCCAAAGATTTGTAATATCAGATAAAATGGACTTCAGAGACAAATAGTATGATGTCATGAAAGCAGCTTATCTTGGCACAGCAGGTGAGATGATGTCATCCTGTTGATTCTAGAGCCCAACCATTTCATCAGTTGGCCTGCATAGGTTTTCATATCAGTAAACATGTGATAGTAATACCTGCATGCAGGCCAACTGATGTGATACATGCAGGTATGCAGCTATTACTTTCATATGTTTACTGATAGGACAAGTTCTACTTTACAGAATGAACGATGCAGAGAAAATGTGCATTTACATTTACATTTGAAGGTAGAAATTATGTTCACCCTGCTTATTAAGACGCGATATAGTTGGTAGTAATTGTTTCCTTTTCAATTATACTTATTAATGATAAAGTTAATGGTTAAACTGTAAAAATGTCTAGCCTCACTTACATTTCTATGTCTTAAGGGTTTGCTCTCAACATTTTAGATTGCAGTTAAATAACTGGATTTGACTTGGGTCAGGAAAGCAGTCATACATGTTGGTGTGGAACTGGATCCAGGATTTCTTTATACTTTTTTACACATTGAGAGTTTTTTAAAAACCCTTTTCACTGTTTTGTCAGGTGATAATTAAAGGATCTCACTGAAAAAAATGTGGCACATTTATTGATATGAATGTGTGAAATTTGGTGCAGTTTTATATAAATTTGAGGAACTGTTGGTCCTGGTCGGAGGAATGCACTCTTTAGTACTATTCTATTTAGAATCTATTATCTCTTTGCCAATTAAAAAAAATACATAATATTTGTATCAGCATTGACTCACACAAATGATTATTGTTCTGGCCCTAGTGGATACTGATTAATATTAATGATGATGATGTTGCCTTTAATTGTTCATACAAAACATTATCTGTGGCACAACATAATGGAGGCAGTCATGGCCGCTGATATCCAACATGATGCTCATGTATTGAGAAGTAACCATGGCTACTGAGAGGGGTGTGTGTGTGTGTGAGAAGGAGAGAGAAAGGGAGAGCGAGAGAGAGAGAGATGTGTACCTTCTTTCTAATTAGTCATTTTCTCCCCACAGCCTTGAGCCAACTCCTTCACCTGCCAAGGCCCAGGCAGCAGATAAACCAGATGGTGAGTTTCTGCTCCAGCTGATGCACAAAAAGAAGCCCAGCACAGGTTGTGTTAATAGATTCTTATTAAGTGTCAATACATGAGCATCGGCAGCAACAACATGACAGGCAAAACTGTCACAGCAGCCATCATGCATATTACATAAAGAGCCCCCTTCCTTTTGTGAAATTATTTCAAGTCACAGCCAAGTTTCTCCTCTGTGTCCTAATTCCAAAACAAATCATTCTGTTTCTCTGGCTCAGGCTCAAAGACCACAGCTGCGGTGGCCGGCAGTTCAGGTCCCTCCTGTCGACCACCCTGGGTCACTGACCGTAATTTCGCAGACCGCTTTCGTCCGGACAAAACCAGCACTGTCGTAACCCAGCACCAGCAGCCGGCCCAGCCGACACCGATGCAGAGCCGCAGCTCCATCCTGCAGGCGGCGCAGCACGGACCTGAGGACAATGGGAGGACCCCGCTGTGTGGGGCCTGCAACAAAATCATCAGGTAAAGGGATGACACAAACACATCTACGCTGACAGTTTGATTGATACATTTCTTGGGGAACAAAGTCTAATCAGTGTTTTCTCTTTTCAAAGTTCTATTAAAGAAATGACACATCAGTGGAGACAGTTAATATAAACAGTGACAGACTGTGTCTGCAGAAAATTAAGTCAGTCAGTGTAATTAATGGTTAGGAGACGTCTTGTTATCACTGGAGACGAGCATTAAGCCGGCTTTTACATCATTTAAATCTGTTTTCACACATTTTTCAGATAACACAGAAATCTGGGTTCTTATTCTGGTCACTGTTATGAACAGAGACAATTTATTTTCCAACAAAGGACGGCACAAAGTCGGTAGAATAAAAAAAAAGAAGGTATCTCAGCTTTGGGTCACAAAGGGAGCGTTGTACCTCGGTGGGAGTCGTTGGCCTTGAGTGGAGCGGATGTTTCCATTGTAGCTCTGTTGAGTTCATAGAACCTTTTATTTTTTACTCGGAAATGCATTTACAATACATCTGAGTACAGGAAACCTTTCCAAGATACCTAGAAAACACAAATACATAAATTTGTATGAGTAAAGTACATGAACTTTCATTTAGAACAAGTTAATAGATTAAAAGATGAACAGTTGAAGGTAAAATTGGTATAGAAGCTAAATCGCGCTTTGGATAAAAAAGGGTTGAGCTTTAGATTGCTCTGTATATTATTCCATGTTGCAGGTGCATCCAACCTTGACATATATCTCGCAATGTCGAGTATTGTTGTTATTACCAGTAGTGAATCTTAAAGCTATTAAGCAGATTGAAAAGAATTACATTGATTTGTTGTTGATGTGTGTGTGGGTTTCTTTCAGGGGTCGGTACCTGGTGGCACTGGGACGTTCTTGGCACCCGGAGGAATTCACTTGTTCGCAGTGTAAGGCGGTCCTGGATGAGGGGGGCTTCCATGAGGAGAGAGGGTCCGTCTACTGCACCAAGTGCCATGATAATCGATATGCTCCCAACTGTGCCAAGTGCAAAAAGAAGATCACGGGGGTAAGAGCTGCTCTATCGTATCGAAACATACAAACTTGAGACATTTCACACCTGAATTTGTTCAGTTTCAGAGTTGAGACTCTGGGATTTGTTTCTGGCTGTATCAACACTTTCCAGTACAATATATTTCTCTCCTCCTCAGGAAATCATGCATGCCCTGAAGATGACGTACCATGTTGAGTGTTTCAAGTGTGCAGCCTGCAAGACTGCCATCAGGAACCAAGCTTTTTACATGGAGGAGGGCGAACCCTACTGCGAGAGAGGTGAGAGACTGAGCTGTTACAGTTGAGCAGCCTGAATAAAAATGACAAATTGTTTTGCTTAAGAACCAAAAAATGATAGAAAACGGGGCTGACAGAAAAAGCAGCAGCAGATGGGTGTGTATTGTGTGTGGAGTAGTTTGACTTTGTCGTATTTTGTTTCATGTTTTTTTGTTGTGTCGAGCATGAGGTGCGATGTGATTCTAAAGTAAATTCAGCTTGATAAATAGGTTTTCAGTCTGCTCTTCCCAAACAAACTAATTGCGTGCAAACTGTCAAATCCAACGATAAATGTCAGTGATGGCAATAATGTAGATATAGAGTAATAACAATCAGTATTTATTAAAAACAATAATCTTGCCTGAGTCGTCTCTGAATGTGTGTTTTCGCTCAAGGTCCCTCGCTCACATAATCAGATAATACAACAGTTTTTCTGTCGCACATTCTAGAGGCTTCATCAAAGAGATGAAGGAGTCGTCATGGTGAAAGTCCTCTGCTTCAAATAAAAAGGAAACATGATTATTCACGTTGTTTCAGGAACAAGAACGGAGGGAAAACTGTGGTTAGCAGCAGTAGAACGGACAGTGAGGCTCATGGAAGAGGCAGGTTTAATAGAAAAATCAGTTTGTGATTGAACTTGTTTGGTGAAATATTTTTTTGTATTTAATGGATGCACACTTCAGAAACTCTATGACTTGGCTATGTATTTTGTGATCTAGTAGTTTTTTACCAAGAAAACAAAAAGCAGCCACCTCACCGGGGGTTTCCCCATCTCTAGGTTTTCCGGAGTCATTGTCATTTTCTTCCATCAAACTATTTGTAAAACAAGCAGCACGTCTGTATTATTCCTGGGTTTTGTCACCGGGCGACATCGTGAATCTCTGGGCGCGCACCGCAGTCAATCATAAAGTGTGATGTTTTCATCTGCTGTAATCTATTTAGCTCCACTTTACTTCATACCTCTCTCTATTGGATTTTATGAATGGCGTGCGCTCTTCTATTATGCTGTAAATGATTTAGCGAGGCGCCGCTCTTCTCACTCACTTCTGAGGCCCTGGCGCCGCTCGCCGCTTTATCAGAGGCGACGCCAGAATCGGAGCACTCGCACTCTGACTAATGCCTGTAGCTCTGATAAACATTCTGCTGCCTCAGCATCTTCCAGGGGATTGTGTGGCTCTCACCCACTCGCTCTTGAGAAGCTGCATTATAACCTGACACATTCCCCCAGAGACCCTGTAATGAAAGAGACTAGCGAATCCAGTTAAGTATCTGGAGCAATTTCCCCCTCGTCCTAATCCCAGCCCTCCACTCTGGAAAGGCACTCGTGTACAGTAGGTGGGCAAAGAAGAGGTAAACACCAAATGGCCAATGAGGAGGGAGAGAGGAACCAACGTGTGTGTGTGTGTGTGTGCGCGCACGTGTGTGTGGTATCGCTCAACTTCAAGAGGAAAAGCCTGAAGTTCTCTTAAAAGATGAAAGAGAAGGAAACCTGTGTGGCACTCGGTGCTTCAGAACATGTGAGAAGTGTTAAGTGATGTTTACAGATGCTGAGAGGTCGAGGAGGATGCTTGACCGGATTTTTCGATGCTGATAAAAGCTTGTTTAGAATTTATTTCACTCTGATGGAATTTATTCTGATCCCTCACTGCTCACAAACCTCTCCCTTCCCTCCGCTACTCTCTCTCTCTTTCTCCAGACTACGAGAAGATGTTTGGCACCAAATGCCACGGCTGTGACTTTAAGATTGATGCCGGGGATCGCTTCCTGGAGGCCTTGGGCTACAGCTGGCACGATACCTGCTTTGTCTGTGCTGTAAGTCATTTTCATTTATACGGCTCCCAGTGGGCCTCTCTTTTTGTCCCCCCCCCCATGTCTCACAACACAGTACCACCTGAAAATCTGCCTCCATCTCTGGAACGTCTTTGTCTTTTAACCTGTCCCCTGCACTCTATCACCTTCTACGTCTCTCTCATTCTTTGTGAAAGCAAACGCTGTCAGGTAAATATTATGTGGCTGCTCCGGCCGAGTAGGAAACTCAGTAAATTCACATCGACAATGTTGAGGTCTGATATCTGCTCTGCACTGGTTTTCAAATCTGTCCGTCCGTGTGTCTGTCTTTTCATCTTTTTAAAGCTCTGCCAAATCAACCTGGAGGGGAAGACGTTCTACTCGAAGAAGGATAAGCCCCTGTGCAAAGGCCATGCTTTCGCTCCAGTGTGAGAGATGAAGCTTCATCTTCAGAGGAAGGAACACTTCTCTCTCTCTCTCTCTCTCTCTCTCCTCTCGCCTCTCACCCCCTCTCCAGCCTCTGGCTCGCTTGCTCTCGCTCTCGCTCGCTCCACATATCCTCTTTGCCAGCACCACACCTTGTTAAAGTCGAGTCTCTTCCTCTACCCTGCGGTCTGTTTCTACATTTGAGGCTTAACGCCAGCGCCACATACTGTTACATTAGCGAGACACTTCTAATGTCCCTGCCTGTGATGCCAAATGCTGAGTAGTGCAACTGGAGGTAGTCGAGGGATTAGTTCATATCATGTCACAAACCTGTTGACGTTAAAGTCAGTGTAGAAAGTGGAATGAAGGGAAAGTGCAGCTGCAGTTCACGGAGAGTCCCTCAACGCGTCTAATCCGGTCCTTGTTCAGTCTGCAGTGAGATCACGTCGGTGTCTTCAGAGTTGGAGGAGTCATTTAGCATCTAATGATTTCACATATCGCAGTAATGACCCATCACTGCTCGGCGTGGAGAGGTAGGGGCCCCCGTTCGGGACCCTGGCCCACTCACTGAGTCTCACCACAGTGCCTATTATCATAATGGGGGTCCAGTGGTGCAGAACCGAGGGGGTGTCCCATTTCTGCTTGACTGGACCTCTTCACAAAAGCACTACCTGCTGAACTTATCACCCTAGCTCTGGCTAATCAGTGAAATGCTGCAGGTTATAGATGTAATTGGAGTCGTATAATAATCCTTAATTAATCTGTGTGGGCGATTGGGTGATATTGTATTTTAATTTTTCACTCTGTTAAGGCAAAGAGAACTGTCAACGCTTTCAAATCTTTTATAAGACATTTTAATATAAGGAGAAAAAAGATCTTATGGTGTTTGTCCATCATGTTTCTATGTTTTCTATTATGATTCTTCCTCTGAGTACTTTCAAGCCGTTGTTGAATATGTATTTATATTGCTTCAGAATGGCCCTGTAAGTGTTGTTTGTTTTGTAGTTCCAAATAAAATTGTTTAGTATTCCCATGTGCTGGGGGCAGAACACTCTGGGTGGAAGTGTGTTTCAGAGTTCATCTTCTTTTTAGCATTTTTTAATCGACCAATGTTTTGCTCTAACTAACACCTGCTCTCTAACAACAGGATAATTGACTTTTCATGTCTTTTGCGTTGTGAGTACAAGAAGTGCCTTTTAAAAAAAATCTAGCTTTACACAAACAGATTTGTTTTTTACTGTAACAAAGACCCTAGTGAATTTCTTTAGTGTACACCATCTCTAGATGTAGAAAGGAAATGAATTTAACAGACATGGTTATGTTCATGATGACAGGAGCCATTTAATCATTCAATAAGTCTTACATAAGTCATTTGACTTATTTGCTTTCTTACCAAGAGTTAGTGAGTTGGGTAAGGACTGGAAACAAGGGGACTTGTCTGTCTCTCTATATAAATACATGTGAAAGATCACCAACACAGGATATTTCCTTTGTTTAAACTTTTCAAGAACAGATGAAAGATGGATGGGTGGTTAGGAAAGTGTGGATTAATGGGAGCTGCTTACTCTAATTATTGAGAACCTTGTCCATTTAACCAGTGTGGACGCTGCACTGAAGCTCTGGCCAGGTGAACAAATTGAATTATTTACAATTTGAAACCACCTGTCTTTCAACTCACATGTTTTGTTTTGAAATATCTGTTCCAAATCTATGGTTTAATACTACAAATGAGATTGAATGATCCCCTTGTTTCTCATCTTTATGGGATGCTACTCAAACAGCTTCCTGGCTCCAGCTCAGTGGTTCCCAATGTCAGGATTGAGGGGAAAAAAGGACAAGAATCTGAGGGTTCAAATTAACATATAATCTAATATAGTGCAGTAAATACTACATAGTTTTACCTCATCGCATTAAAATGATACAAATTTAATTATGAGATGGGAACAGAAATTGTTTAAGTATTGAAATTCTTTCTTTATCTGATCTGACATTTGGGAGGAATTACATAAAACTCTAGTTCACGATTGGATTTTTTCACACTTATGTCTTTCTCCTGTTATCACTTACACGGAGTCAGCACAGATCCATGTTGAGGGAAGCTGTTAGATGGAGTGAAAAGACCACACACTGTAAATAAAGATGGACGACATGATGACTCCCCAAAAGTGAAGTCTTGATCGCCCCCTAGTAGCTGACTGTAGTTAAATCTGTAAACCCCACTTTCTCCACAGATGGACAGCTGAGAGTGATTCACAATTGGTCAGGCATATATTTTTGGTCGTCTATCTTTATTCACAGTCTATGGTCAAGCGTTGGGTAAAATCGATGTGTAGATTTTTTTTGTTTCACAGCTCAATGTAACATCTCCATATATGTAATGTGTGAAAAGGAATCTCAAGCAGAAAATGTTGTGGCTGTAATGTTTCCCCCCATAATGTTAAACTATTCCCTTAAAAAATGTTTTTCCTGTTGATGTTGATGACATTTGGTCTTAAGTAAGACTCTTTACAAATTAAGTGTGTACTTCATTTTTCAAGCAAAAGATCCAGTCCTTCATTTAACAATATATAATTTATTTACAACAATTTCAGGTTGAATTACTATACATACCTTTCTGAAATGTATAGATATATATATACATAAGGCCAAGTAAATACTTGAAAGCACTTAGAAACGAATTTCCAAAATTCTACCCACAAATCCATATCATTGTCCAAAAAAGTTCAGGAAAGCTCCCTCAGCAGAAGCTTCCCCATTGCCACAAAAGTTTTGACAACAATTTACACTGACGATAAGGAACACAAAAGGTCAACAAAAAAAAACAAATAATAAAAGGATTATACAATTGCATAAGCGCTGTGGCATGTAATAAATACAGCATTTTTGACTTGCAGAAAAGGCAAGGAAACATTGAATCAAGGAACTTAATAGAAAAACCATTCACATGTACGGACGTCTAATGTTTAGGTTCACAAAAGAAAACAGTTCAGTCAGTGACAGGGAGGTATGCACACACACACACACACACATTATCACACACACATCACACGCTTTCTTGACAGTGTTATGCAAAAAGTACAGTTGAGAGATGTTTCCTTCTGCTACACAGGTGAAATGATAAAGCCTTTAAACAAACCTTGTGTTTAACTGACACTGAACTATCAGACCCAGGTTTCATCATGAAGGGAAACAAACACGCACAGTAATCGCAGATTTGTCGGACGACTCAGATGTGGTGATAGAAGCAAAACGTCCCGGTGGTTGGTGAATTACATTACTGGAAATGTGCTTAGACAACACATCCGAGCCGAGTACAGGGGTGATAACATTTCACACACAGTCAGACTGTACAACTGCCGTGGCTCATCTAAACGTGCTGTGTCAACACCGGCCCGGTCTCTCTCCCTCCCACACAGCCACCACCGGGCGTTCAGTGCCGTCTCCACCTTATCTGTAAATGCTCACACTTAGAAAAAAAACCATAAAAATAGACGAATGCAATGTAAATACAAACAAAACGTGTATAGAAACTCCTGGAAAAACAGTCTCTAAAACCCTTAACACTGCAAAACGTCTTCACTGCTAGATCGCCAAAGAACAGTATATAGGCAAACACGTCACGGTTTAGACTTGACAAATGCTGCGCCAGTTAAGTGTCTTTTTTTTTGGCTTTATATTAAAATATAATTTACATTTCTTTACAAAGTGGTAAAATAAACGGACACACATCACCGCTGGAACAGACAGCATTAATTTTGCCTCAAGACAAAAGCGAGGAAAGTAGATCAAAGCAATGACTCCATAGTGACTAGTTTCAGAAGAGACAGCAACTCGGACTTGTTCTCTACTAGCTGCAGGTAAGACGACGCTGAAACAATATCTGAATGGATACAACGTGAGGATGTAGTGGCCTCAAACGATACTCAGAAAACTTTGGTTACCAATTCTGCTGATATACATTATGCAAAGTGACAGCACGGGGCTGGTATAGAAAAAGTATTTACATATCACACGCGACGATGATCCATTTCAACATGAAAAGATTCATTTATTAAGGTGGTATCACAATTCTATCTGAAAGGGGCTCGATTCAAAGGTTTGGTAATAGAAATAAAACCAAAAGAAAAGGTGTATGGTATCTCTACATCGCAACAATGCAGCGGTTTGTAAAAAGTGTCGTAGGTCGAGAAGAGGCGTGTTGGATGTGATTCAAAAAGAGAAGGTTAAGAATTGTGCAGGTGTCGAGATGTCGTATAAAAACAAAAAGGGGGGAACTTCTAAAAGTGGAAAAACAGACGCGCTCCGCCAAACGGGGAAACAGAAATGTACATTCCAAATATCTGACAATCATAAAAGAGGCTCCAGGTCAGTGGTACAGATTGAAGCCGCAGGAGCTGGTGGGATGGGGCGGTGCTAGCTGAGGAGCGATAAGGGGATTTAATGACCGGGTGGGGGCGGGGGGGCTCCCTCTACAACTTTGAACACACGACTTCACATGCAACCCTGAGGCAGACGGAGAGACTATGGCTAGTTTGGGATTGCTGATGCCTTTTAAAGTGTAATTACTGAACCAGTGGAGCTCAAAGATATACTGTATGCAAGTTGCCTGGCCTGACAGATCCATTAACCAAACACTGTACATCGACGCTAAGAAGCAAAATGTAGAAAAATAATCTAATGTGCAGTTGCGGTTTATGGTTTTGATGTGAGACTAAACTGAATCTTTTTTTTTGTTGCCACACTGGCTAGAAATGACAATAAAAAAGAAACTCACGTTCAAAGCAAATCTTTTGTGAGCAGAGGCGTGACAGTGCGAATAAGCCACTCTTAACTCCATCAGAGAGACAGGCATTTCTCTGATACTATTTGCCACACAGCAAATAGGGACTTGCTTTATGACTTATCAAAACAAAGCTGCACAATCAGCCTTTCCACACGAGTTATCTGGTGACGATTTCTGAAGAATTCGCTGGCAGCTCTTCGGTGGGAAAGTGCTCTGCATTATTCATGTGGGATAATAACCCTCGTGGCCAAGTTTTTATGTCTAACATCTCAGAAGGAATGTAATCAAGGGGAAAATGTCATTTTGCAAATGAGTTTTCAGGACAATCAGTGCCCAGATAATATACATGCATGTGTATGTACATGCAGCTGGAACACCTTGTGGCCCTATGGCTCCTTCATTAGCTGTGGAATCTGAGAGAAAAACAAAAGGCTTGGGAATGACTCGAAACAAGAACGGACGGAACAAGAATCCCAGGCTGTAAATAGAAATGGCTTCTGGAATATGACTTTGGTGAAGATATTTCTTACTCTTCCCTCTAAAGAAATGTTCAAAAGAACCCGAACCCCACATATATCGATTCAGAAGCAGGAAGGCTGCGAAGCGTCTCGCTAAATCAAGATGTCAAGATGTTATATTCACAGTAGTGATACCGGCTGGACTAAGAACCAAAAAAAACTAAAAACAAGAACACACACAAACAAGATGAGACAGGTTTTGGGGCTTTGACGTACAATCTCTTTTAAACCTGCAAGTCCAGGATGTGCTACAAGCCGCCTGTGTGAGTGTGTGTGTGTGTTAAAAAACAACACATAGGAGCTGTCCATCTGTACAGTGTCAGTGTGTGTGTGTGAGAGTGGACAGGAGGAGCAGTCACAGACCCTGATGACCTCGTGGCGAATGCGTTCAGTGTGTGATGACGTCATAGGACGAACCTGCCAATTGCATACGTCGCTTCTTGAACCTGAAATGAATGGCACCCTTTTTTTGTCACATCCCTTTGTATTAACCTTGCTTCAGAAATGATTGGCTGAATTTGCGTTGTGTCGGACATGAGTCGTAGCATTATGTTTGCATATTGCTCCTCGTTAGCCTTAAACGGCTCGTTTGTGTAAAAAGGCATGAAGTTAATTTAAAGTGATCTTGAAAGTAGAAGCAGGGTTTGGTACTAATTTCACTTGGATTCTTTGATGGAAAAATAAAGAGTATTTATTTTCTGAGCTCATGAATACATTTCCCAAAGCACTTCCGCTCTACCTGTCCCCTCATTTGGTCTGTCAGTTAAGGACTTCTGCTCCGTTCGGAAGGGAAACAGGGACTCGACCTGTCACACACCATTCACTATCTTCTAAAGTGAAGACAAGGGACACTGGGACTCCATTCCATTCTTCCATTCCTGCTGCGGTAATAATTGGGGAGGATGGGGTTGTGTGTCGTTGTTGTCGTGTTGTGTACTTGTTTTTCCCCCCCTCTCTGCACCAGTCTTTCTCCGTTTTCTGGGTTAGCACTCGCCGTCAGAGACCAGGAATATCATGGCCTCCTGCTTGCCAATGTCAGCCATGACCGCGGCCAGCTGGTTGATGTTGCCGCTGTGGAAATGTTGCGCCTCCCACAGGTCCAGGATCATAGAGGTTGGGCTCGCTTTGGATGCAAAGAAACTCATGTGTCTGCAGAGAGGAGGAGGAGGAGGAGGAGGAGGAGGAGGAGGAGGAGGAGGAGGAGGAGGGAGGAGGAGGAGGAGGAGGAGGAGGAGGAAAGCACAAAAATAAAAGTGAGGACACATTTTATTCAATCTAATGGACAGCCTCACATTTTTCTCTTAGCAAAACCTCTTCAGTTGCTAATCTATTTTGCCAGCGCTTCTTGTAACTCTGTCAATGTCAAGTTGTATTGTGTTGTACTGCTGCGTCCTGATATGCCGGGTTGGAGCACTAAGAGAAATGATGAAAGGTATAAGCGTACGGTCTGGCTCTTCAAACAACCATCACAAACCCAATCTCTGGCAATTTTTTATTTGAAGCTTTAACACCATAAGCCTCATTCCTCGTCATTTGATGTTGAAATTGCCCCCAAATCCCATACAGTGAATCCTATACTGACTTTCACAGCTAAGTCGGAAGTGACCTTTTCCATTTTAGGAGCTGGAACCTTTACGATCAAACCCAATCAATGACAACAAAGCTGTGGCCCCAGCCGGCTGTATATTTGATGTTGAGTGGGACCTAATCCCCGCGGCACCCGAAGATGCTTGTTTGATTTAATGGCCTTTTGCTGTTCTTCAAATGTCTGGGGCCTTAACTGTTATGTAGAGCACACATGACACAGAAACAACAGAGAGTGGTGTAAACTCAGGGCACAAAGGGGTGTGTTGCTGTGTGAGTGTTTTTGCCGGGGGGGGCGGTGGAGGGGGTGAGGCAGGAAACCACAAAAAAAACAAAAAAACAAGTTCCTTTCACCTTGACAAAGGTCAGACAGAGTCCATTACTTTTTCGTATCTTCCGTTTGCCTAGTGGAGCGTTCTGTGATGGCTCGGAACATGCGGCTGCTTTGCCAGTGCACGAGCAGGGAGCACAGTGCACAGCGGCTATTTTTGTGTCTATTGGATTTCATAGAGCACACACACACACACACACACGCACGCACACACAGAGGACCCTCGCTCTGCGTCGGGAGAGCACAACAAAGGGAAGTGTTGGTCGAAGAAATTGTCAGGGAATGAAGCTCTTTGTCATTATTCAGATAAAAAAAGACAGAGCTTAGCTTCCCGACGTGTCAGCCCTGCTTATTCACCTCGCTGTGTGAAACACCAGCTTATCGTGTTCGGCGCTGCGTCTTGGGGGAAAAAGATCAAATAAAAGGTTCTTGGCATTTTTTAAGTTTTATTGATTGGTCCCGTTCCGCTCGGTCTGGACACTTTACCCGCACAGACACAAACTGAGGAATACGGCCTGACAGAAAGCCAGGCAGCCGCTGCCTTCACAGAAAAAACACAACAACAACATGTTGTTGAGGACAGATCAAACAACAAAGCAGTCGTTCCTTCCTGAGGCCTGAATGAGAATTGATTATGTTCGGCAAAACAATTGCTAATTAAACCCACAGTGCATCAATTCAATTTGCGATTAATTTGGGTAAATAAAGTTGATTGGACAAATTAAGTGCAGCTATTTGATTCCATTACAACATAGAAATTAAATTGGAGGAGAGGGGATCAATGCGGGGCTGCAGTCTGTTACAGGTGCTGTGGTGATAAAGTACAGTTACTGAGGTCGGCACAGATCCAACACTACTTCAGCTTTTGTTGCCGCTGACGGGCAGCTCGCTCGCTCCCTTTCCAATTACAGCTGTTAAGCAGAATGCTGCAGGTACAACTTTAGTCTAAGCTGCTTACCTGAAGAGAGAGAGGGCATGTTTTCTTATGGAAATGATGGCTGTATCCATCTAGTCCACATTAATCCTGTAACGTTAGCTGTGTCAGAGGATTAGTTTGTCAAGGCAGAACCTTGTTTACCTGAACTTCAGGAAAAACACTCCACCGTGGAGGTGTCGCACTTCATCCTGATTTCTTAAAGTGGCTGGAGTCTCACAGTTAGTCTGACCCTTCACAACCGGGTGATCGTCTGGTTCATTTATCGACCAATTCCAGAAATTTGGTTCTATAATTTCACCAAATAAACTTTGGTAGCAGTGACTGGGACTTAAGTGATGTTGTTGATCTTCCCCATTCTGCATGACAAAGTGTCAAAGATACCAAACCCAAAGTTGCCCCTTGTCATAGAGAAAGTGCTGCACATAGATGCACTGTGTAAATGTGTGTGTGTGTTAATGGGTGAATGGCAAAGAAAACTGTAACTGTCAAGTTCTTTGAGTGGTCATCAAGACTAGAAAAGTGTATATAGCGTATTAAAAAAAACACAGACCATTTACCTTTAGTAATTCTCCAGTTCAGGGTTCTGTGTAATGAATCAGGCTTAAATGATCTTTGAATAAATAGATGAAGAGCTCTTTGTGCAGCTTCAGGTCTTAACTCGCTTCAGCTCAGTTACTGCAGGTCACTTTTACAGTTTCAGAAAGAAAAGCTGCAACCAGCATCACCACAGGTCAGATAAATGTTTAGAACAGGGCACTGAACTAATTAGTGCAAATACTGCGATGCAACTTCTATTCCCAATGGAGTTCTGGGTTCTGGTGCAATTCCTGCAGTTTCCTGCGCGCTCCAATCAGTGATCGGATGAGGCCGTGTGGTACTGTACAGTTGCTAATTACCTCTCCAGTTTAAGTCTTTGTGCTAGCATTCTCCAGTCAGCTCCGTTGGGACAGGGGGCATCCAGGCTGCTGCAGATCTTCTGCCTGATGAGGTACGGGATCTGGAAGGCGCTGGGCCCTGCCAGAGCCGTGGCGTTACTGTCCATCAACAGAAACTCAGAGTCCAAAGCTCGGGTGTCCTGTTGTAGGGGAAAGCAAACAGAAAACTTGTTTCTCTCTCTCTCCCTCTCTGCACAACATAATTACAGTTCATTTATGGCGATGTGAAAATGCTGAGTAATGGCGGCTGTGTAATCAATCGCAGCTCGGGGGCACTTATGCTGAGAATTACCTTGGCGATGTTGAAGTCCAGGCTAAAGCTCTGTCCCTCCCCCTCCACCTGCCACACACACAGCTGGCAGGTGAGCGCACAGGTGCCGAGGCTGAGCCGCTCCAGAGTGAACGTGCAGTGCAGGTACCGCTGGGAGCCGTTCCAGATGTGGTAGAACGGGATCTCCTGCAGAAGAGACAGGGCGTCACAGACACACACAAACACACACAGACACACACATGGCATCTCAGCGGCACAGTCAGAACTGCGTGTCCCAAACGCGGCTTCAACAGCACCGCCCGCCTAGAACACGCCGCGCTCATTAATTACACTGACATAAGCTGCCATTGTTAGGTGAGACGGCTAAATATAAGCGAGGCAGCAGACTGACATCACTTAGGTAAGTTCAAGGGAAATGATTGTTATCGTCAGAGCTACTGAGAAGGGAGTCAGCAGCTGCACACCAGGTCTGACATGGGAGTTATTCTCTACTCAATGTGTTTCAGTGGATTCAGCCTCTCTCTCTCTTTCTCTCCCTCTGCAAGGAATGTTCAGTTTGAGCACAGCTACAAATGATGCAGATATTTTTACAAGCTGAATCATCACATCCCCTGCTTTACATGTATGCATTATAGGTTCGAGCACCCCCCACTGCACAGGACCAGGCTGTGTGCAGCAAATGCCTCTCTGCATCTTTCTCTCTGCTGCTCTATATTCACGTCTTGTTTGCATATCTCAAGAGGAGCCGACAGGTAGAAAACAAACAAACAAGCACCCTAACGCCTCGCTTCACCTTTGGTTAAAGAGCTGACAAGAAGTCAGTTTGAGACTGGAGCGAGGGGCTGCTGCAGTTCACCCTGCCGACCAAACGGGGGCACTGTTACCCAGGCTGACTTGCAGCAGAGGGAGCTGGGTGCGAAACGTCTTCATGGGACCCCGGGGAGACTAAAGGCCTTTTTTGACCGCACTGCTGAGGGGGGAATAACACTTCCAAATGAACAGGCACAGTCCGGAGTAATAAGCTTCTGTTCTGGCTGCATTGTTGCTGCCACTGCTTGCTTGGCACAGCCTGCGCCTGCCTCTTCAGGGACCCGGTGCTCGGTGCTTACATAGTTACAGCCAGAACGCTCCTCTTTGAAAGGCTCTTGTGTCTCCGTCGCCTGGCTGCAGTGCGCTGGACCTCGCAGGTGTGGGGGGTGCAGGACAGGTTCCAGGATTCGGGTTGTGGAGTTCTCAGATATTTACATACTGCTCTATATTTCATCTGCGCTCCCTTTGAGGGAGCAGGCAGCTCGGATAATCAATCAGCTCGCGGCTCTGGGTTAGTGCACACACACCCCAGCTCCCCGATATATGCACATGTATACACCTCGTGTGCAGGCTCGAGTGGGCAAAAACATGCACACTCTATCCACAGGGGTGCACACACACACACACACACACACACACACACACACAAAAGGTTCCCAGACGCTAACAAATGACTTCAAGTTGCACACGGTGCCAAACAGAGAAAGGTTATTGGACGGAGGAGTATTGCAGTAAGAGGCTGAAAAAGACTCCTTTGTGTGATCAGCTGAAACCAGACCAAAACAAACCTCATTAAAACTCTGGACCAACTTAAATGGAAATAACTTTCCAGAGAGACACAACAGGATGGATGCCCGAGTGCGGTAACATGCAGTTCAATATAAGCTTACTATACTACCCAGCTGGTGCACTCAAAATGTTCAGAACGTTTTGTGCAAAATAAGACACTTCTCATCTGCAACACCAACTTAACTTCTTTGCACACCAAGGTCATATATTTATATTAGGGCTGTGAAATGATTAAAAATTTTAATCAAATTAATTACAGGTTTCTATGGATTAATCAGGATTAATCACATTACCAATTTTCTTGCTATATTTTGTGAGAACAAAAAAGATTTATAACAACAGACAGATATATACATTTAACATGTTTTCTTTTTTTATTCATAAATAAACAAAACAATGGTGCTGTAACTGTAACTTCTTAGCCATTGTATTGGTTAATAAAACTTTTTTCTTTTCTTTTTAAATCAAACAGAAATTATTTGGGCCTCTTAGCCATTGCTTTTATAGTATTATTGAGCATTTTTCAATTTTTTGTCAAACAACCAATCACCACACCATGGCACAATCTAATGCCTCTAAAGGCCCTCTTAGCTAGTCTTCATTCAGCCAGTTGGTGAGGCAAACTAACTTCTTCACATTCTCTGACAGTAAAGCTGACCGCTTCTTTTGCACAATGTGTCCTGTGAGTGAAGCTGGTTTGGCGGATTCCCCTTGAACGCCCCTCGCGGACCAACTCATGCTCCGTGTTGAGGTGGAACTTTAAGCGGCTTTGCTCCGGTGAAACAATAACGTCTTCCCGCAGAGTCTGCATATCACCTTGGTTTTATTGAATGTTCCATCTTTGTGTTTTTTGGAGCATGATCTTCCCATCCAGAAGGTGATGTTTGTTTGTTTGAATAGCAGCGGCCGTCTGAGTGACAGCATTAGAGCGGAGACTAGTGCAGATTGGGCGGAAATGTGGGTAAATTGGAAGATCCTTCTGCGCATGCGTTAAATACGTTAAAAAAATTAACGAATTAATCCTGTAATTTAATCATAACGCGTTAACGCGTTATTTTTCACAGCTCTAATTTATATACATCGACATTAGATCTGTAATCCAATAAAAATCGTAGGGCACATGAAATTTGAAAAAAGAGTCCCATGCATTCTATATTATTGTATTTATATGTATTCATCGATTTGTTCCAACGTTTGCAGAAAGAGTTAAAACTGAGATGAGCATTGAGGATGATTCTGTTGTTCTCTCGTTCCTTGAAAAATACTAAAAGAAAACATTGGGTCCATTGGGTCCAGACAAGCTGTCAGGAACAAGGAGAATCTCATCTTCTGATCAAGGGGCTGCGAAATTATCCCGATTGCTCTCAAGTCTATTTGGGTTTGATATGCTACCAGCACTGAGACCACACATTAAAAGGAAGAGAAGAAATGTCTCTGATCCAATTGAACCCAAACAACTAAAACAACCCTTTGGAAACGACTTTGACAGATGTGCACAACGCAGCAAATCAAATGTTAAATCCCCGACAAAAGTTTCGGCCTCGGTGTGTAAACGAAAAAGGGACTTGATTTGTAAAGACCTTTACTTTTAATTTTGTGACTTTCAATGGCGGCTGAGGAAGGAGGACACTGAGCCAATGGCAGTGTAGCTTCCGTGTCACATGACACAAGGGGCACAACCAAGAAAGAAAAATGTTCCAGTCAAGTGAGCAAAGCAGATATTTTGACGGGGGTACAACTGTAGCGAGTCGACTACGTACACTTAACACAGTATCTGATATGACACAGCACGATAATACTAAAAACAAGCTACTGAAAAGCTATTGATTACTCAGTTGTATCCCTCCTTGCCAACACGTTCTCCATTCTTCTTTGATTCCTCTCAATGGCCAATTTAGAATAACATGAGACAACATGGGTTTTAAATTGAGCATACAAAGAAACAGTTTAAAAAAAAGCCCATGTAACAGCTGATGCTCGAATTCGACGGATACAGCCAAGCACTTTGTATCCCATCTCCATGCTCCCGCTCTGATCTGCAGTGACTCCCTGCCCCTGCGGCCCCCCCACAGCCCCCCCACAGCCCCCCACAGCCACCCAACACACCTGGTAGCCGGCCAGCAGCTTGCTCCTCCAGTGCGCCTGGGGCATGTCGTGGATGGACAAGCGCAGGTTGTGGTAGCTGTCTTTGAAGAGGAGGACGTGAGGCTCGTCAATCAGCCGACCCCCGAGCTGCCGTTCCATCTGCATCACCTCCTGATGAAAGAGAGAGAGAGTGGCAGAGGAGAGGAGAGGTGTTAGAGGAAACACATTTACCATCACAGTCACAGAGGGAAGTGAAAATGTGCAAAAACAATCCATAACTGTGTATCTGCCTCATAATTCACACAAACAACTGCACAGGTTGAAACAAGAAATTTGTCACAATGAACACACACACACAGGTTTGTGCAGCTATCCTGTTATGGCTCGCCAAGGAGGTTTTGTTTTCATTTGCATTTGTTTGTTTGTTTGTACTCAGCAGGATTAAGCAAAACTACAGGACAGATCTTTATCAAACTTGGTGGCAGGATGCGTAATGAGTCCTAGAAGAACCATTTCATTTAGTCTCAGATCCAGACCAGGATTTTTTCTCCTCACCTTCTTCAACATTGTGAGATAGGACCTTTTCAACATTTCCCTGATTTCTCAGGGAATATCTCATGAATCTTAATGAAAAAATCCGTCCTGTTTAGGGGTTTATATTGTGTGCAATTTGTTGTATTAATGAACTAACTGACCTAACTACAATTCATACCTTAACCCGTAAACCTAAGTTACAGAATTGTAGTATTAGAAAAGAGTTGACAAAATAAGTGTACACAGACTCAGACACAAACGCATACAGCGACAGACACACAGCGTGAGCACGAGGCGGGGGTACAGTACATCTTAGGACAGGATGATATCATCTCTGCATGCGGCTGCAGCGAGCCGACTTTAATGTCACCACAAGGTTGATCCCTTGCCTCGATGTGTGTGTGTGTGTGTGTGTGTAGGCCCAGATTGTAGCAGCCGCATTAGCATGCAAACACTCCAGTCACTCTGGCCTACTAGCTACCTGGGCAGTGATGAAGTCAGCCAACGAGCCATTAGTCAACTGCTCATTGTTCTCGCATGGCGAATCTCCTTAATTTCCTTTTTGCTTTTGTGCCAGGAGAGATTTGTAAATGCATGCTTAATATTTTAATCTCTGTGGGACCTGCTCACTGGACCATTTGTTGCTGTCCAAATGACCATCTGGAATGGAATGATAATATCCGCTGCATTTTCCTCTGATCTATCAATTTGGTTTTTGAGCTGTATGCTTCTTGTGCCGGACCAGTCCTTAATCCAGCCCTTTGGACGGCGTTCACACGTGCAACCTCTCGCTCTATTCAGAGGAGCGAATTGCAACAGAGGAAAAACAGACCTCTGAAAAAAGCAGTGTGAAAAGACCTCGGAAACAAGATATGTTCCTTTAATCTGTCTGAGGAGGGAAAACAAGATGGCAGCACGGAGAAAACAGGCGACCGGAACGTTCCTCTGAGTCGGGGGGGAGACGCATCTCGAAGACGCTGCCTCCTGGAGGGAGATGTGTGTATTGATAGCAGCCATATGTTGAGTGCTGCATGCCAGCCTATGCTATGATTTCAGCAAAGACATCTAATTAAGGAAGAGAATGGCAGTAATTTCTAACTGCACAACACACTGATTCAATTTTCTGCCCTCTTTCCCAGGAACGGGCTAGACTGATTCCAATTATAAAAGGAGCGGAAGCTGTTAATTATCCATTTGGAATCTCTACCTGCTGTTGTTGGGTGATGTGCTTCTCTTCTTCATCCAGTGAGCACTTTGCTCAGCTCGAGAATTGATTTTTCCTGTTTGTGTGGCGCGTAGCTAATTTTCATGTTTGCTTGATTCCTTATCTTCTCGTAAACATGGATATTATGCCCCCCCCCCTCCCACATGATTATTCCTGCATCTACACTGGTTGATTCTTTTCCCCCCGAACTCCACCGAACAATGGGTGGAGCACGATGCCCTGATTGTAGGTGCCTGTCTGGAATAATCTCCCTACTGTACTGCCACGCCAGGAGCCTTGTGATGTTACCGGCCCACTTACTCAGCGAGAGAAGGTCAGACAAGGGCTCTAAATCACAGCTTTGAGGTCTCCTGACTTAATAACAGGGGGCAGCGCATTCTCCACAGAATCAAAAGCCCTTCTGCCATTATGTGTCTAATGCAGACAAAAGGCACATTATGAGGGCTTCCAGAGAGGTTCATTTAAAGCAGTTGTTAAGCGCAATTATTTGTTGAGGTTGATTAGCATTGCAAATCGAGGCTGGTGGACTTTGATCAGGGCTTTGACCTATACCAGCGGATCTATAGGCCTGTGAAAGAGCACAGAATGCCAATTATCCTATTATCAACAGCCAGGGACTAGAATGAATACTAACTCGCCCGGCTCGCAGTTTGTCAGGTTCAAAGCTGACACGGCAGGATTACAATCAAACAGGGTCTAGGACATGGCACCCCTGTTATTTGACAGGGACACTGAGCTCAACGAAGGGGGGTGGGGGTTGGGGAGGCACAATGAGGGATGATGCACTCGCTCCTGTCCTCGCTCTCGAATGACACCGTATTTTTGCCCGCATATTGTTTGCGTGTGTGCCTGAGTGGCTCCGAGTGTGTGTTTTTGTGCAGGATTTCAGCATATGTTCTGGACCAGGAGAATAATGGCCCTCTTAACGCCCCATTATCCCGTTAACAAATGACAGCGTGAGGGAGCTAATTGATGAGAAGCTAAATTTGACCGTATTATTTACTCTTTCTGGGGGGAAAACAATGCAGCGGTTTTTGAATTGGTTTATCAAATCACATATTAATCATCGGCTGGGTGAAAACATTAGTGTTGTCATTTGGCGGAGATAAGAGGAGGAGCGGTTTCTCCTAAGACACCGTGACCCCCGTGCATCTGCGGAAAACATTAAGATGCATGAGACGGGCGAGAAGTTCAAGTACTGCAGGAGAAAAACCCCTTTTGTTCTGACGGAATTCGTGATGGCCTGTGGTGTGTGTAAAGACTGTGAATTTAGAGTCAGACAGAGCCAAGACCACCCCCTGGCATTCAATGAGGCCGGCTAAAGAGAGTGAGATAGAGCAGGGGTGGAGTGAAAAAGAGCAGGAGCGAGAGAGAGAGAGAGAGGCGAGAGACAGAGGGAGCTTAACATTTGTGTCTCCGGGTCACTAGAGTGGCCGGCTTTAGCAGGACAGATAACAGGATTACTGCAATCACGGCCACAGTTTTCTATGACTTCAGTCGCCTCCCTCCTCATCCTCCCTCACCCACCTCCCCTGCCCCGCCCCCAGCCCCTTCTTCCTCACACCATCCTCTCATCCTCTCGGCTCGGACCACAGCTGGGACTGTGATGGACTGGGGACGGGCTCCACCAGGGGAACAAGAGACACTCACAGAGCTAATCTCTTCAGGCTGGTGCTGACAGAAAGAGGTTAGCGGCTGCACCAAACTCCCTCGCAACAAAAACAGGCAGGCCAGACATTGGACACAAACAAATCAAACTGAGGGGCAGCTATATATATGTACTATATATATTTATACATATAAATATGTGTGGGTGTGTCTTTTAACTTGACTGGATCTAAGCTGCATATTAAAATATTCTACTTTCCTCACAGCAAGGTCATGCTCTTACATGTGGTCGTCTTTTGTTCTGTCAAGCTGCGTAATAAACTGATTAAGTTAACGGACTCTGACAGGGATTATAATACAGAGTTTGATCAGTTAATTAGTCAAGCTACGTGTCAATCGCAACACGCGCTTTAATATTCACATAAACTCGTCCTCACCCCACTACTCGCAGCAACGCAGCTTCCTCGCATGTGCTTAAAAATGTGCATCCGTCGAGATGATCCATTTTCAGAGCTGCTCTTTTCAGGCAAATGCATTTGTTTATAGAGAGCAGTCCGGCTATGTGGGCTCCATAAATCTGTGTATTTGTCAGCAGGATGTGACAGGCTTTTCCTCTCTGACTGAGAGTCTATCAGTCTGAGCTCCAGTGGCCGTGCCCGCTACAGTCAACTCTGATTAATAACTACAAATAGAAGGGACTTGTCTGCTCAGTTATAAATGGGGACTGTGTTTGCGAGGAAAAAGATGCACATTCCCCCCCCCTGATAAATCACAGAGCGGCACTGGAGAAAACAGCACAGGCGAACACAGGAATATAATATAGAAACAATTTCTCAGCTGGGCACGGTGATAAAGCTCAGTGTCTTGTTTAACTTAATGCCAGCGATTACTGGGCTGTGCTCTTCTGCTTGTCTTCCTGGAATTCCTTGCCAGTAACTATTCTGATGGAGGAATCACCGAAGCTGTTCACATTACACTACGTGTGCTGGTCTCCTCTGATACATTAAAAGCAAAAAGGGTTCTGCTTAAATATAACTCGCTGCTCGGGAGCTAGCGAGCAAATGTCATAGCACATAAACTGTTTATGAGTCCTTTTAAAGGCAAATAAGACTAATAGCTTGAGGTCACAGGGTGTGCAAAAGAAACCAAGAGCCACTATTTAATAACCAGTGACACATCTATTAAACCGCCATTTAACAATGAACATGCATTTTTTACATTTATGAGACAAAGAGCTGAATGTAGTGGCCTCATTACATGAACATTGATAAAAGTGTAAATTCTGACATCTGAAATACAACGTTTAGGGTTTATAGGCTTTTATTTGACCATTTGAAAAAATCTCATGGCCATTAAGTGTCACTTAAGCTCAACGAAAGATCCTCTAACAACAGGAGTCTGCAGCAGCCATGCCAGCAAAACCGTGACACTGTGCTTTATAGCTATAACATATAGCTATAACAAAAACCCATCCAAAAGTTTGATGACACAATTCAGTCTGCGCCAAGGAGGTGGAGAGCAAAACCTGAAGGTGGTTGGTGTTTGCATCAATGGAAGATGCTGGGAGGCATTAGCAGTTATTCTAGACGGAACAGGCAGAGACTGTAACATCGAGTGTATCTTGAAGTATTAAACACATAAAGCAAGACTACCAGACACATCATGCAAGACTACTGCAACTTCCTCCTGGCTGTTCTGCCTGCTAGTGCCATCACACCTCTGTAGCTCATCGGGAATGCAGCAGCTCGACTGGTCTTCAACCAACCTAAGTTCTCTCATACTACACTGCTCCTCCGCTCCCTTCACTGGTTACCAGTTGTTTCCAGCATCCACTGGGTCGACACCTAGCCACTCAACAAAATCCGTTTGCTGTCCTGGCTCCCAAATGTTGGAACAAGCTCCCCGTTGACCTCAGGACATCAGAAAGTCTTCACATCTTCCACCACAGACTAAAGACACTTCTCTTCCGACTACACCTTGGATTAGAAGATGATGTCGAAAAACCATCTTCAACTCTGGTCTGTATGTATGGCACTTACATGTAGCACTTTGTAGTTTGGCATTTCTGAAGCAAATTGCACTTACTGGATCCTTGCTGTTCTGGGTTTGTACCATTATGGTTAAATGCACTTATTGTAAGTGGCTTTGGATAAAAGCGTGAGCTAAATGATATGTAATGTCATGTAAAGCTATATAAATCCATATCATCTACTTTTCTTTCGTTTCTTTCACAAGAACAACAAGAGTGGTCTTCTCAGCCATACTTACAAAACTTGAATCTGAGACACCAGATACCATCAATACTATGGTGCCTCAGAGAGGCTACTGCTTATTATGGGAAAAAATTACTTACTTGCTTCGACCTCTGAAAACAATAAATCTGGCAGAAAGTGGGTGGTTTATAAATCATTCTACATGTTTCTTTAACCAGCACACTTTCAAAACACAGACGTGTGGGCGTATATGCAGAACATTTAGTTAGACTACCAATAAACAGCAACAGTTATGTTATTGTTGTTCCAGTAAAAGTACATAATGCTCACGCAGCAGTGTTTTGTCCTTTATATGAAAAGATGAATATCACAGCTAAATATTACAAAAGTAGCTAAAGCGTATTCCTGTCCTTAAACACACCTTTGTCGGCACCCTTCCAGTTTAATTAGACGTCGGCCTGTCTCTGTACTGAGTCGCAGGCTCGGTTCACTGCAGGTGTTTCAATCGGTTGTGGGATGGCAGAACATCAGTGATGCTCTCCCACAGGTCTAGCTGGGAACAAGCGAGTGCACAGCGAGGGTGCCACCAAACGCTGATCCTGTCTCCTCTGCTGCTGTGCCAGCCTTGGCTGGGCCCATCAAGAGTGGGACACACATTAAATATTAACTTAATTGGTCCCAGCAGAGTCCTGCTACCATACGGCACGCATCAGAAGGAAATGTCACTGGTACCCCGGAGCCCCCCTCCCCACTTTGGATCAAAGACAATAACATTGGTTCTAATCTGCTGTAATTGGGAGATAAGAGATTGCATGGTACAGCCTGTGCATGCGTGTGCTCCCGTGTTTGTGGGTGTGTGTATCTGTCAGTCTCGCTGATGGAGGCTTGTCAGAGCCGACTGACAGTCAGCGATGTGACTGGAGAGAAAACCTCCAGTTCTCCCTGCCACTGAGTCGTCGACAGAGAAGACAGAAAAATGCCCTTTTCTGTTCCTTTTTTCATCTCCCATCAAAAGTACAGCCTGTTTAATGCATGGGAAGTTGACTACATGTCTGGGAAAGAGGCGCAGTTGCCTCAGAGGGCTCCGAGTACTGTCATAAAATTCACATGTGCTGAAGGTGAACTCTGCATCTCCGCCGACATTAAACAAGATGCTGCTGCACTACTGCACTGTACTGCACTGTACCCTCTACTGGTCCTCCACCACTGTTCTACACAACAATTAACTCTAATGGTCGCCATCGAGAAAGTCTAATCATAAATGGTGCATTTTAAAGATAGTGATTAGTGATTAGACCGAACCTCTCCAGGGAAGTTTAATCTCCACTCAAAGTGGTTAATGTACTTGCTAAACGAACTGCTTCCTCCATTATAGCACCAAGAGCAGTGTGAAATCCGGATTACTAAACAGCTTGGGCCAAGTTCTAAATCACTCACTAAAAACAACAGAGCCCCGGAGACGCCGCGGCTTACCACAGGACCAGGTTGTGCGGGAGACGGGGAGTTAATGCACTCAAGGGCGTCGGGGGAGCCGCAGAGTATGGCAGCACAAGTGCCCGAGTCAACAAGCTCAGATGTCCTTTGCCTGACTAAGGGAGTGAGAGAATAGCAGAACAAGAGCTAGCCAGAGGCGGAGGAAGAGAGACAGATAGAGGTTTTGTGCACAAGCAGCCTTCCTGCAACCAACCCAGGACACACACAAGGTCATCGACAGTCACACTGTAGCAGAACATCACAGGGTCACCCGATGATCTGAATATAAAAAAGACAGCCCTATCATTGGATCTGCTTCGGTAGCAAGTAAACAACGAAAAACCCGCAGTATAGCCTTCACCTTATGTATGCTGCATTTTTGCATTAATCCCTACGTCAGAACACAGCCGAATGTCAGCAGGCAATTTTCCCTGTACACTCCTGCAATCATGCAATAGCTGTCAGAAACAGGGAGAGATGGCAGCAGAGGCGTAATTGAGCCACAAAAAAGACAGATGTAAGCCAGGAGGTTGTGGTAATTCCCAACCCCACAGCTACAGCACCGTGCACCGTTCTCATCTCATCCTCCACTCCCTGAATGGGAGAGTGCTAATTCCGGACCATTGTTTATGGCCCGCAGCTATCCATAGATTGTGCCGGTGGCGAACCTCTGCACAAGGAGGTCGACCATTACAGCCGGCAAAAGTGGACTCGAGTGGGAAGTGGCACTTGTGGCTGTAGGTGGTGTCAGATGAAGAGGAACAGCTTGGAGTGAGAGAAAGGGAGGTGCGGGGAGAGAGAGAGAGCGAGAGAAAGAGAGAGAGAGAGAGTGAGAGCATGGGGGGGTTGCTGGGAAAAGATTGGGACAGGCTCTCTCCTTTTAATTTACTAATTAACCATGCAAATGAAATCTTAACAGGCTACTCAGAGGCCGTCCTCGGGGGAGCGGGCAGGCATTAGTGCTTGATTATACTCTGTCCGTGTGGAGAGCAGAAAAAGAGAAGTGAAATATGCTGTTGAACAAAGTGATGGGGAGCTTCTCGGCCCACTGCAGCCGAGCAGAACCCCGAACAGCGTGAAAGGAATGTAACATCTTTGTAGGCACACACACACACACACAAACACAGACTGTGCAGAACACTATGTTTAACCTGGACATATGGTTTGTTTCAGTACACATCCACATATGTGTAACTGAGCCTGCAGTTTTTGTTCAATTCAACATCTCTAGATTTCTAGGAACAACACAACTACAATGGAACCACACAATGGAAATGCATCACAACAGATGTGA
Source organism: Pseudopleuronectes americanus (assembly GCA_038501795.1). Taxonomy (NCBI): domain Eukaryota; kingdom Metazoa; phylum Chordata; class Actinopteri; order Pleuronectiformes; family Pleuronectidae; genus Pseudopleuronectes; species Pseudopleuronectes americanus. The sequence continues at coordinate 10,008,376 of CM076723.1, forward strand.
GCAACAGCAGATGTTGACAATGAGATGAGCAGAGTTTATTTCTGCGATTAAGCAGGCAATTTGATGCTCGTCTATTCAAGGTGTTACGGTACAGGTGCATTTTTTCTATGGCAGAGCTCCAAGCGGCTGCACCGTAACACCTCAAATAGACGGGTGTCAAATTTTAAGCAGGGGCTGATTTGTCCGGGATCTCACAATTGACGGCTCACTTGACCCGAGGAAGTAACTCTGCTTGTTTATTGTCAACATTCCGTGTTGCTCTACCCTGTAATGGTTGTGTGAGACGTCTCAGCCACTGTGGTCTACCCATCACTCAGCTGATCACCCGAGCTGTGCCACCTCAGGCCTGAGAAACCTCCGGCCGAGCCGAACAACAGGTGGCCTTGCATTGGTCACACTTTACCTTGAAGACGTCCTGCGTGTCGTCCATGCAGTACACCCTGATGTTGTACTCCAGCGTTGAGCAGTACGCGTCGGAGAAGAGCACCAGCCGCAGGCGCTTGGCAGCACCCATGTGCAGGGACTCCCCCACCAAGGCGAAGGTGCCCAGCTGCTCGGAGAACAGCCGGCACGTCTCGGCTTCAAGCTGGCAGTAATAGGGCTCCGACACCAGCTCCTCCCCCATGAGCAAGACATCCTGGAGACGAGGCAGAGGGAGAGAGAGGGGAAAAAACAGGATGAAGATGGAAGGTTGAGCACCCACTTTAGTAAGGAAGGGTTTGCCTGTGTACCTGATATGTGTGTGTGTGTGTGTGTTCATAAAAAGGTTGTTAGGGAAGTACTTCGGTGTAGCAGCACAGCCCAAGACTCTACTCTACCCCGTGAGTGACAAGTCACAGCTGAGCTAAAGGTCTTTAGTGTCTGGGTAACAGTTTAAAAAGTGGAATGCTCTGTTCTTGCTTCAAATTCCCTTTTCTCCACAGTGCCCTTACTCCACACTGACAGAAGGACACACATCTCCACATACAAAGACACACGTCCTATAGAACGCCATCAATTTACTTAATAATGCATGAACGAGGTACTCAATTGACATGAAAGGAGACTCGAATAGATTCCTGGCAAGAACAGATGCTTCTGCAGGAAGAAAAGACTGGAGGTGCAGTAAATATCGGATTATTGGGATTTCCAGAATTTCCTACAGCCTTTGAGATTTGTTAAGGAAGGTGAAAACAACTTGCCAATACGGAAAACATTGTTACGTGACCGTGAATGTGAGTGATAATAGGCAGCACATATTAATTGCTGTTGTAATTTGCGAAGAATGGAAAAAGAGAACATAACAAGTGTTTAAACACGTCAGAGAAGCGATGTCCTGATCTTTTCTTGCTTTATCACAATCGCATCCGTAGACTTGTGAAAACAACCCATCCCATCACAGTGCGAGATGACTTTATGAGATCATTCCACCGCTCTGCGGGCTAATTTGATGGGTTAGGGTTACAAATTGACAAATTGGACCCAAGGTGACAACATTTTCTCTGAAATCCCATCATGCCAGTTGACTGACTCGTCCCATTAGCCAATGAAGCTGAAGAGAGCATTCCGCCTGCCAAATGCCCAGCGAGCCCCCTGTAGGATCGATTCAGCCAGACACCGACTACATCAATAGAATTGGTATTGACACAATTCATTTGCTACGCGACCACAATGGAGTCTCACTCTTTCATCATCTGAATATTCCTTCACAGTCGAGCCGAAACAGTGAGGTGGCTCAATTACACCAACGAGCGCTCAATGCACGAGCAATCTCTTTCTTTTACTGCTTCTGCATATCCAGGTCTTTTTCTTTTTTTCTAAACCATGATTCCAGTCCCCCTCTCCTCCCCCTCATTCCTCCACACCCACACTGTACCTGCTTGTCGACTTTGTCTTCCCCTCTTTCATGAACTGGACCCTTTTTTTCCCCGCTGGGCTAAATTTGGTCCAGCCGATGATTAAAAGAGCTGGTCTAACCTCTGCCTCAGACAGGCCAATCCATCCCACAGACACCCCAGCGCTGCCACACGCGGGAAGGCTGAATAATTTATGCACAATATCGAGCATGAAAAAAGACCCACTGACACTTGAAAGCCCATCAGCAGCCTATCTCTCCGGGTTGTTGAGATGGGTATACCGCCTCAGACCATTTGTTTGTGTGGTTGTGGGTCTGAGTGTACAAACGCAAAGTTTTTTGTTTTACTTCCATCCTGTTGGAGTCTGGCAGTTCTGGTTACTTTTCAATTTTGTGGAGGGAAAAGAAATAAGGAGGGAACTAAATAATTGTAATCATTGGTCAAAAGTTCTGACGAGTACTTTGAGGATCAGTCATTTGCTTAGAGGATTTGTATTTTGAGAAACATGTTGCCTAGCAACAGAAGATGAAGTGAGCCGGTACTTCCAGGCTTTTGTTCCAGCCCAATGAGAAAACACCTGATGGTCAATACAATTTAAATCCTATGGAGTGGATGAGTGCTCAGCCGGAGCTCCCTCGGCCATACAGCCTCGAGTGCTCTCCACTGCATGTTTCAAGTCACTGCTGGGCAACCATGTACTTTTTGAAGTGAAAGCTCCGAATGAGTCCAGTAAGACTTTACAAATTCACTGGGTGGAAACTTTTTCTTTCTGCTGAGATTTTGTGTGCTCGAGTGCTGGTGCTCTCTCACCTCCCAAGCGCCCTCGTAGTTCTGCTTCTTGAGGCGGACGGCCCAGTTATCGAGGCATGCGTCAGAGCAGTGGTCCATGCTGAGGATAACCGGCCGGCTCAGGACCACCCCCGGAGGGCCACAACTCACAACGGGGCTAAGCAGGGTCTGGCAGCCTGCCAGGGGTAACCTACACCAGGGAGAGAAGCGGGAGGCAGGGGGAAAAGATCGAGATGAAGAGCTTTTACTCATCCAAGTTATTAGACAGAATTTACTACTCTCTTGTAAGCGGGATATGATACCGCCACCTCTGCAAATTATCTCTCAGCTCTAACAGAGAATAATGAAAGGCTGCTGGACCCGCGGACTAGCTGGACCAAGTTGTGAGGGAGTGAGTAATAACAGAATATCACAGCGTGCTACAATGACTGTGCCTTCAGAGAGCAGATGCAGCAAGCCAGATAAACAGTGTTATCCAAACAATTCATTCAACTTAAATAGTACACATCCTGGTAAAAGGCTATGTTATTTATTTACATCCCTCCTCCTCAGCCCAGACTTAAGCCTTTCCTAATGGAACAGAAGAGCATCAAAACAAACAGCCTAGTGGCATCCAGGGAAGACTGCCAGTTAGGCTGTGTTAAAGAGACCCACCTTAAATCTTCTTTCCTCTGAACAGTGAGATAAATCTCATAGATCTTCCCTCTGGGGATGGCCTCTGGAGGAATGAGCAGACTGATTCCTAATGCAAATAACAACAAAGGGAGAGAGAGGGGGTTAGGGAGGATGAGGAGGAGGAAGAGAAGGGGGGCAGGCTCATTTGTTCTGACTGAACAACACTTTTTGTCATCTCACAAAAGGAAGCTGGCCCACTCGACAAACCTGTAAGGCTGCGAAAAGAAAAAACAAATCCATTCTGAAGGTCAGAGGAATCCTCCGGCAGGTGCAGCGGATGCAAATCTCTGCACCGGCAGCCGAGGCCGCACACGTCCCTGCGGTCGACAATTAGCTGAGACAAAAGCGCACGCTGCATCGCGGTTTAAATGTCCTCCGTCTGCCACCAAGTAGATAATTGAGACCAAGGAACACACTACTCCAGGAAAATGATGCTCCCCCAAGAGAGTGCAGGAATGTACCTTGGAGAGAAGAGAAAGCTATTGAGGTAGTTTGAGTGTTGTGGCATTTATGTTGTGATTCTGAAGCCAAATAGGCCACTTAGAATCCTATTTAAAATGTAGCACAAACATAGACTACGTGACACATCCGTACAGTGTGCGGATTGTAAAGGGAAACTGTTGAGCATAAAAACATCTGTTTGAATAAGGCAAAGGTGGCTGAATGCTCACAAAAGTGACAGTAGCATATATGTCTCGTTGGATTAAATGCATCCCATTACTGATTTCTCTTCTTTGTCCCAGTGAAAAAAACTGATGGCAAAGTGTGGGAAAGGCTTCACAGCTTTGATATTCACAAAATATCTGTAAGGGAGCAGAGGAGAAACAAAGCAACGAGAGAGGAAAGGAGAAGAGTACAGGTAATAAAGAAAAACATTTCTCCCACCAGAGCCTGGTGTACTGGTTAATCCGGACAGTCTTCAGTACGCCAAGTGAAAAGACTGTCCACCACTTTAAACTCTGTACTCAGCTAATGTGGAGAGGGGAAGCAAAATAGGGGACTAATGATGGCAGCTTCTTATCCTACCTCTATAATTGGAGAGTAGTTTGTGCAGGTGTCTGTCCCTGTAATTGCTCTGTCTAGGAAGCAGAATTCTTTTTTTTTAAAAAGGGATTCATTTCTAAATTAGGGATCTCAAATGACACAAAGTTTGCCCGGTTCCCTCGTTTCCCTCTTTCTGGAATATTCGACGAGGCGTCTGGGCTCAGTATAAATCTGTGAATCGGAGGTGTTTTAGTGGAGGTCGACTCTGCTACTGTTTTATACGAATAAACACCTAATATTTTATCAAATGCAAGAGATGTATAGGTGGTAACGAATCTCCAGAGGAGTCAGGTCATAATTCTTACGTCAAGGAGAAATGAGGAGATAATAACAAGGGATGGGAATCGAAATCCTACACAGCCAGAGCCCTCAAGACAGAGTGGTAGATATCGGTTTCTGAGCTAGTTGCGTCATTAACATTAGACTGAACTATGGAGGAAACACATTCTCTACATGGCTCTAACATAAGCTGGTTAGCTTGTAGCTACCTCGCACTCGAGTCAACACCACAACAAAATACCTACAGATAAATGGTTCTGGCACCGGTACCATTTTAAAAGTATCAATTTAGCACCATTGTCAGAAAAAGAAAAAACATTACCCAAGCCTAGTAATAACAGAAAATACTGTAAGTATCATTATACTTTACGGCAGAACTGTCAACAACTGGGAGAAAGAAACATCATTAAATATAGAGAGAAACTATTCAACAGTTGTGTGTGCTTTTACACATAAGTCCCATGCACCTTTTGCCACATCCTTTCCAAACTAACTCACCAGGAAAACATCTTCAACTTTTGCCTTTTTCACAAAATATTTATCATGGGTTAGACAAGAAATTCAAGAGACATCAGGGGATCTTGGGGTAAAAGCAAAAGTAAAGGTTCAGACGAAGTACGTCAAAGAAAAAGTAACAGACCCAGAGGACGCTTTGTTCTAAACCTTGATTCACTCAACACTTGCCGCCTGTTTGTTTTTTACAGACTAATCTTTGATTAAGTATCTTTATTCCTCTATCTGCACTCCTTAGTACATCACTGACACTTTTGGAAATGAGCTACAAGTTCAACCAGCTGAATCCTAAGTGAATCTTTCAGAGTTGAACGTATTTGCCACGTACTCTTCGTTTTATAGTCGGTAGTGTTTATTTGTACTCTTCCAGCTGTGCAGCGGGGATGTGGGTAATTGTAAAAAACAAAACATTTAACTGGATCATGCATTTTAGATATCTGCTTTTTCTTTTTGCATAATTTTCTTTTGGGATTATTCATTTTTTAGATGAACGAGTGACCCTTTCACTCACGATCCTTCTTAATCATGAGCCCTTTGTGGTCCTGGTGTCTCTTCTTGTTCCCTATAATGGTTGTAAGCTCATTTGTATCATGGAGAGAGAATACAGCCGGTGCAATGAGCTGTTTTGTATGAGGCGCTGAAACACTTTAATGTGTGTTATCCTGGTGCAAACCCATTAAGAACCCAACATGCACCAGATTTAAGGGCCGAATGCTCTGGGTCGGTTTCAACAAGACAGTGAGACGTTTATGGGACTCAGCTGTTACTGATAAATTCTCCTTGTTAATGTCCAGTCAGGGGCATTAAAGCAGGTGTAATAAAAGTTTCTGTAGATGTTCTTTTTATGTCGGAGTGATGATAGTGTATGAAATGTGCTCCACAAATAAACCCGACGTGTTCCCGCAGTATTTCTCCATTTAGCAGCAGATGTTAAATACTTTTCGATGGAACTTTTCTTGTGTTTGAAGTATAGCAGGGAGACGCAGAGGATTAGTGCAACCTCCTTCTCCTTACACAACACAGACTAATGCCGACTAATTCTGTGTCTACTGAATAAAGCTTTTAACTGTCCAACTTTGATATCATAAGACTGTTGAGTCACCATCTTGTCGTCATTTTTATAAATCACAATTACAAACTACTATTTGAATCAGTCCACTTTATTGTTGCATTTGAGTTCTGGTCTGGTTCCTTGTTAACTTGATTAACTAATAACCCATAGAGACAAACCATCATGAACCTGCAGCTGAGTCATCGATGGGACAGTTCTGGCCATCATCCACCAGCATCATTAGCACTACATGGACTGACATCCCTTCAGGTTGCCCTTTACTGCTCCTTATGTTTCCCTTTCATTATTTTCATTAGTCTCATTATATGAATTTGCATGTAGAGCTCATGTGTCACAAAATATAGGACAGAAGAGTCTTGATCTGTAATATTAGACTGTATAATGTTGTGAGGGTTGCGGTGTGACCCCTCTAATATGCTGATTAGCATATATGTAACCATGGTTACCAGATGATCTTGCATAAATACATTCTGCATGTTTCTTACATGGACTGCTTCTCTGCCAGTTCTGACAATCAGCAGATTCATCTTCAGACCAAGAGAACAAGGTCCATTGTTGTCTTTAAGCTCTCATCTAGTTCAGGGCCTGTTCACAAATGAACAAGTGGGGCTGTACTCCTCAAGTAATGCAATAAGTGAAAGCAAAGCTGAATGGCCCGAGGATTTTCTGAGTGCAGAGTAACTCTGGGATAAATATCATGCCATCTTCTAAAACTGAAAAAAGGTTTTATAATTAAAGTATTTTCTGAAGAGAGGTTTGGATTATTAGCCATAATATTGTTACAGTCCAAGGTAGACTCACCACAAGCTGCAATGTTGTGAAATTAGTGTTGGAGAAACAAAGGAAAATTTTGTAATTTGGTACAGTTAGTAGAACTTTGATTGTTGTCCCTGCAAATGTTACGTACATTTTTTAATTAGATTTTAAGCTTTCATCCAGTTTCCAGGTCAGATCTTCAGATAAGTTACAATTATGAACAAACACAATCTATTTCACTACGGTATGGTTCTTGTCCACATCGAACACATCCTTCTGACAAAAAAAACCTATTTCCAGTCAGGAGTTACCAGACCTGAAGTCCGATCAATGAAAGCAGATTGGAGGCGTAGGCTGCAGCAATACTTTGACTTTTCCTGACTTTTGCGGCAAGCAGCATCTGCTAATGTGAAATGTGTCTCACAAAAAACCTACAATCTGGAATTGTTGATTTGCATAAAGCTAAAAAGGGTAACAAAGTGATTTAAAAGACATTTAAATATTCATCAGTTCAGAGTTGGCCAAACTCTCCATAAGTGAGATGATTTAGTTCTGTGGCTACCTTCTTAAGCAGTGGGCGTCCTGCTAAGGTGAATCCAAAGGCACTCTGCAGAAAGCAATGTGTGAAAACTGAACCGTGGAGTAACAGCTAAAGGTTGAAAAGAATCACGAGAGCTGGTTAACATTTCTGTTCATGAGTCGACCTTTAAACAAATCATCAAATCGCTGTGGCATGTTGTATGCTGTCCTATCATGGAGATGTACTGGTTTGACAAAGACGCACAGAGACTGAGCCACTGCTAGAGAATATTTTTCCTTTGGTCTATGTAACCAAGGTTGAATAGTTTTGGAGGAAGAGCAATGGACTACATATGGTGTAAAACAGGAGACTACATGCCAAGATGAAAACATGATCTGAGTGGTGAAGTGGGGTGGAGTGAGCAGCATGAAGCAGCCTCAGGGTCTGAAGCTTTGCCGTCTCTAGATCTGGACCAGAGACTGTAAATAAAGATGAAAGACATGACAGTTCACCCAAAATGAAGCCAATCTCGTACCCCACCTGGGGACAGGCTACAGTGTAGGTCATAAACCACATCTCCTCCATGTAGGTCTATGGGACATGTTCCAAACTAAAAAATACACGTAAAATATTTGTTTTCTCAAAAATGGTTTTGGTCATCTTAAGTAGTTTTTATCAGACTTGTTTTGTAAAGGCGTAAGCTCACTACCGTGGCTCTGCTTCTAAATTGAAAGATGGCAGAATACTTTTTGCTTAATTTCTGGATGATGAGGTGAAGACTCACCTTTCATCTTTATATACACTCTTGAATCAGGACAGCTTAACATCATCCAGGTGAAAATTAATTCCTCAAGCTTATCAAAGCATTTTACAGGGTAATGTTAGGGTGACTGTCCACCAGAAGAGGCTCAGAGGAAACAAGATGATGAAGCAGGACAATGACTGTATAAATTGAAATAAATGTCAGAGTCAGAGCCCAGACATTAATCCAGGTGTCATGGAATTCATTAAGAAAGTCATTCAGACTGGACGTCCTGAACTGCAGCAGCTCTTTGAAAAGAAAAGTTCAAAATTCCTCCCGAACATCTTGCAGATCAGATTCACAGCTAGTGAAAGAGTGTTTTTCAGGTTATTGCTTCCAAAGCAGATATTAAATCCAAGACTTCACTCCTCTGTGTTCAATAAAGACACAAATGATTATAATTGTGTGTTATCTGTGTAAGCATATTGTTTATGCTTGTGACTAAGAGGAAGATCAGATTGTATGACCAATTAATCCTGAAAAGCAAGTAATTCTAGAGAGTTTTAAATCTTTCATTGATTTAATCTTCGTTTAATCAGGCTATTTAATTCTCTGAGAGAGACCTGAGGGCATGAAACAATCACAACAAACACAATCAACAAAGCAAAGCAACAATATACAATAACTATAAGGGACTGAGCATTAAGAAGAATTAAGAACAACAGACACAAGAAACATCAGATAGTGAAGCTTTAGAATCTCCGGCAGAAATACAAGTCAATGTAGTTTGAGGGTAGGTTCATTCCAATTAAATAACAACAGTTAGGCCAATGTTAGTGTGTGTATGAGGGGTATCTAGGTTTGAGTAGTTACTGGCTTGTGTACCCCGGACGTGGGGTTTGGGGTTGTGGGATTCATATTGGAACTGCTATAACCTTTATTATAAATAAAAATACAGTATCTCATGATCCAGATCAGAGCTCCGGCAGCGTTTTGGAGTGTTTCTTGTTCTACCGTGCAGACGGAAAAGTAACAAACAAAGTTGAGGCGATTTGTTGTCTTTGAAACCACGCAACTGCCACTGCCCTACTCTTCAACAATGAATCTGTGGGATAACCTGTTAGCGTTCCACCCAAGTGAAGCAGCGGAGGAGGCACCACCGAGGAGCAGAGCGGACGAACAAATTGAATGCTGTGTAAAATTACTTTGAATTCGATTTTTGGAGAAGGGTAGGAGGTAGTTTGGGAGATTGGACCACAGAGCTTCACCAGATGGCTATTTCAACTGTAGGTGTGTCCAGCCGACAGTTTGATACAGACTATAGTGAGAGGTAGGGTATTTTACATTTGTGATATACAGAGTTTAAGAGCTGGAGGGTTGATGGGACAACATGAAATTCATTATCTTTAACAGACATTAAGGTGGACTCAATATATCCTTGGTGAAACAGTTTATGAGAATACAAACTGGATTCCAAGTTAATAGGGAGCATGCTATCTCTCTGTTCTTTGTCCAAACCAATTGAGCTGAACTCCGGGTATAAAACTACACTAAAATGAAGAACCCACCTGTGTTGGGGATCGTCAGCCTCCCTCCCAGGAAGTTGAAGGTCCCATAGGAGGTGTTGGCCACGTCGCGAGTCAGCGTTTTGAAGTAGCTCTGGGTCGACAGCCGGCTCACAAACTCTGCAGGGTCCGAGTTAAGCTTGCCATTGTGCAGTGTGTGTGAGCCGTTGGGGAGCGGGTCCAGAAGAGGCCCGTTGGTCATGGAGAACTTCCCGACGGTGTCGTGGCGAGAGCGCAGGGTGCCTTGGTAACTGGTGGTGGTGGTGGTGAGATCGGGATGGATGGTGAGCAAGTGGGAATTCTCTGTTTAAAAGTAATAATAATGAAAAAAAGGAGAAAACAGACAAAAGCAAATGTGTGAATCTCCATGAGTGGCAATCAAGGCAAGGGGGAGGGGGGGTTTATACATCACAGAGACAGACCTCACACTCTCCAAAGCTGTCGCAACACAAACAGAAAAACCGAAGCAAACACAGAAAAAAAGACACATGGTGCAGGGAACACTCACACACACACTCTTGACAATACACAAACACAAATTCCACCCAAAGCCAGTCAATTCCCCTCCCCTCGCTCTCGCTCTATCTCGGCCTGTCTCTTTAGCAACCACACAATCAATTCCAAACAGAACTCAGATACAGCTTAGCACCCGGAATGTATAAAGGCTTTTTTTTCCCTTCACGGTGCATCACAGGCACTGCAGCCCAGTTCCCCATCTCCATCCAACTCAGACAGTTGTATTTCTATTACTCTCTGGTAAACCCAGAGGCTCCACACAGCCAGTAAACAGAGTGGGTACATTTCCTGACAATGAGGTGGTGGCGAAACATAATGTATCAGGCAGGAAAATAAACAGCACATGCGCGCCGCTCACACACACACACACACACACGCAGACACACACACAGAACATAATACGTCTTGCCTAGACTACAAACCACTGTAAACACATGCACGCCAACTCCACGGCCACAGACAACAGGCTCCGTGGTACATGTAGATGAGTGCTGCACGGTCACGGTGGGCTGACGGACAGACGCACAGAGGAGGGTAGAACAAAGAATAGTGTCCTACTGCTGTGGGGAGGGGGCCTGCGTGGCCGCGGTGCCCACACACCTGGCTTGCTGGGCTTGATGCCCATGGGCTGGAAGCCAGTGGTGAGGATCGAGGAGTCTGCCACATCGGCATCCAGGCCTTCTTTCTTGCGGCGGTACACCAGGACGACCACGATGAGCAGCAGCGTGAGACACAGGGCCACCGCCACCATGCCCACGTAGAGCGCCACGTCCTCGGCCCCACTCACAGCTAGAAGAGGATGACACAGAACAACAGAGGAGACATTTTTAATCCCAGGTGGAGTATTTCCTCATGTGTTGTATTGTAATATCAACATGTGGTTCAGCGTTAGCAAATTTAAGTCACAAAACTTCAATGTCAACCTGTGGATAATCGAAAAGGAGACAGAACCAGTTTGTGCAGCAGGTTTTGTAGCATTACCTCACCTCATTTCTGCACTGGATATTATCTTATTCCAGCATGTTCCTCACCGCTCTGTCTTTGTCTCTAAGCACTCGACACCCCAAGAGAGACAGTGGAAAAATGCAGGATTTGCTTATGAAATTCTAGCACCTCTTATTTAATGTCTGTCTCTTTCAAAGGCATGGGAGCATCTTTCTCCTAAAAGTACAGTATAAAGATGACAGCTAAGCCCAGACCGGCTCCGATGTGCGCTTGCATCAATGTGTATGTGCTGTTTGTGTGTGTGTGTGTGTGTGTGTGTGGGTCTGTTTTGCAGGAGAATGGGATTTGCTACGGCTGTCTCCCTGGGCCGGGGGAATTTGGTGGCGGAGGTGGAGGATGCTCCTGAGGCCTTTGTGGAGGACCATTTTGCCGGGGAGCCACGGGGGCGTATAGTGCTGTCAACTGAACACAGTCGAGGAGGGGACACGTTGAGCGGCTCGGCTTTGAGGGACGGAGAACAACAGCAAAGGTTAGAGTGCTGCAGGCTGCCATGTGGAGAGCCGACCAACACAATGCAGGAGGACAGGAACAGGAAGAAGAAGAGAGAACGAGCAAGATTAAAAACAAGAATTTAAAAGCCCAATGGGGAAGCAGCACGTGTCGGTTACTGACAGCAAACACGATTTGCATTTCAGCAACGAACAGCAATAACACGTCCGAAATGTTTGTATCCAAATCAACCCGATTATCATTAGACGCGACACATTTTGATGAATATCTCCAGAGTGTCATTGTGTTTCTCCACCACTGCGCAAACACACCACCTGACAGCAACCACGCTCAGCCCTGGAAACAGAGATTTGACAAGTTTTAATTGGTGTTGTAAATCCGTGACATGGGGATGGCACAATTAAATTAGCAGGATCCTATCAGTCAGATTTGAAAAGAAACACGATAAAAACAAAAAATGTTTCTAAAAAAGTATTCTGTTTTTCCCTCCTGTTTCTCCGTCTCACTTTTCATCCATTTGTCCTTGCCTTATTCTTTTGCTTTGAAAGAAAATCAATTTCTCTGGACAAAGCCGCCTGCCACAGCCCACGTCTTTAAGAGAAATGCCAGAATCTATTTCATGGGTGATTATCTCAGTACAATCTGATACCTTAAGTAGCAGGATTATATGCAGCCGGGCTCTATGGCGGCCCTCGGCCGAGCCAGGAATCTCTTGACATGTAATCAATTGTGAATGACTGACTGAAGATAAACACAAGTTCGCCTGTTTTGTTCCTGACATCATGAAGCACATCTGCAAGGTACATACATGAAGAGTCTCATGAGATCTAAACGGCCGTCCTCCACCTCTCAACTCATCACTTACGCTGCCTGTCCCTCTCTCCTCTGACTCTCCCCTTCTCTGCCTCTGTCAATCCTCAGGGAGGGGTGAGTAAGAGGAGCTGCCTGGCTAAGCCTAACACGTTTTCACTATGAGCTCCAAAGAAACGGGGGGGGAGGCAGAAGAGTCTTTGACTGAATCTCTTATTAAAGTTCGTAAATCCAATTGTCTTGTTGAGTCAAAGGCCAGACGAGGCTGTGATATTTGGACTTGTAGCGCTGCAGTCGACTGGGAGATGTCCGGTCCGACTGGAGACAAAACAACAGCCGTCAGCAAGGAGATGGAGGACAACCCTGGCTTCTGTTGATTGGATAAACACAGCCTCAGAAGGGCCGGTTGCTGTTTACTCTCCGAGGGCGAAGAAAAGTCACCTGGCTCACCTCGTCGTTTTCCTCGGCACCATTCTCGCAGCCAGACAATGAAGTCAGTCAATCAGACTACTCTGTTTCTCTCTCTCTCTCCCTTTCGTTTGATTTCTTCCTCTCTCTCTCCCTCCATTCTGTCTTTAATCTCTGGTGGCTTATCAGACGATCAGTGAGTGAAGTTTTATCTGACCCACCAGGTGTCAGAGGGAAACAATCGTGATGTGCCCCGCGACCCTGACCAGCGACTGGTCTCGGCTCCTCCTGGCCCGCGCCCATTGATTTTCATGATGCCAGCCAATAATTGAAAGGACATCCATCACACTTTAATTGACATAGCTAATCGGGTTTTATAATTGGATGAGCTTTACTTTAGTGGCCCCTCTCGCTCCCTCTCTCCTTCTTCTTCTTCCACACACACGACCAATTTACCCTCTGTCAGCCCATCGCTCCATCGCTCATTTCCACTTGACGTAATTGCTGGCGGAGAACTTTTGATTCTCTTTGAGTGTGACCTCTCCGGATGATTGACACCTGCCGGCGGATAATCTGTGAATGTCAGAGTTGACCCCCAGGCCAGCCTCTGTTTGTTCCCCCCCGCCCGAGCTTTCAGTACATGCTCCTCACACACTCGCTCCGGGGCTGGCGGTTTCAGGATCAGTTTCTGACTTGTGATGGGCCGGAGAAGACTTATAATTCATCTCCTCGGAGGCGATGCACCTTGCTCCATGTTCAAGTTTGGACTCCTGCTGCATTGGCAGTCAGCACAATGTCTGCACCTGATAGTCCTCAACTCACTCTACCTGCTCCGTTCTCTCCCCTGCATTGATAAATAAAAGCTTGGCAGCCTCCCGCGCCTCTTCCCCAGGCATTTATCAAGAGGCCTGAGAATATATTTCATCCCATGGCCAATCCTCTAGTCACTCGCCCGAAGATGAATAACGGTGAAGTTCTTAAGGTCAGGGAAATATGGCTACTAAAACTCTCAAAGTGAACGTGACCATTACTATCTCCACAATACAGTCGTCCCATCCCTCAGCGAGTCCCGATGAAATATGGCCCCAAACAAGCGTTGGGCCATTTTTCATGCAGCCCCGTGACCCCGCTCTTCTGACAAACAAACCCCAGACAAAAACATCCACCGCTTTCCCCGGCAGATTAGCCTCCAAAATTCAAAAAAACACACTTAAGATGGATTAATAGTTTTACGGGTTTTGCACAATCATTTGTGACATCCCCCCGAAACAGGATGCTGCTGCAAATGAAGCTAATTAACTTCATTACACACATTAAGCCAAATAATTGTTGTTATGTTGCCCCCTAATTTCCCGTACCTGAGAATAGCAGCACTTTTATTTTTCATTTTTTATTTTGTGCCCTCTAACACCTGTCTGCTCTGGCGGGCTGCCAGCGTATTTATCATTTCCCCGCACAGATTATGCGTGGCTTCATATTGGGCTCCACTTGTTTGCCTTATGAAAACGATCCTGCCTGGGTCAGATCTGTTTATTTTAGAGCTGTAAAACAAAGCCCGCTGCCACACGTCGATTCCCATTCATACGATACCCTAAACAATAACCTCATCTAACGTTATGCCATTTCTGCCCTAATGAGGGAGATTACAGATGTTTGAGAGCTCTTCAGACGGAGGATGTTGTGTTGCAGAGTAACTACAGCTTACTCTGCACTTGCATTGCTCGATTACACAGGGAGAGGGAATGGGGGGGCCTTTTGTTTCAGGGGGGGAAGTTTTCCATCTCAGCTAATAGCCTGCAGACATGGTTGAAGTATGAGAGTTGCTGACAAAGCCAAAACCATCTTGCTATTTTGCTTATTATAATACTTCACACAGCAATTGTCTATGGAAACGCATCTGCTGGGAACAGATTGGGACAGGCATTCTTCAGAGGCCCGCGGTTCGCTCTGCGCTGTCAGTTTAAATACTGAGGGTCTCTCTGTGTGTGTGTGTCTATGTGTGTGTGTGTACACTGGAGGAACAATGACTGGCATCTTTGTGTATATATCTTGCCTCTCTGGGGAGGAGCTGCTGACCTTTGATGATGGGCCGACTGAGCTCCCTGGTTCACTGCACCAGCCATACTCAGCCATTGGTGGCAACACTCGCATGCACACACACACACACACACACACACACACACAGCCACACACACACACACACACACATGCACGGTTGCACACACTGCTTACATATGTATATATGAATACACAGGGCATCATTCGCATACAGTAGCACTCAGACGCTCGCTCTCCATGCATCGGTCCATCTGATCACGTCAATCAGTGCAAAATACATAATTCAGTTTATTAATTCACTGGCCCGTGTCAACTGCATCCCATTAAAACGCAGTGTTTTCCAGGCAGGTCAGCCCAACAGCCGCACTATTAATAACATTTGCTTTATGAGATGCCACCCCGAGACTCATCATCTCTTGATGGGAAGCTGCAATATCTCTCAGTCTTTGATATCTGTGGGGAGCGACAGAGCTTTGCCTTCATGTCCATCTGGTCGGCGGAGGACCCTGTGGTGGCGCTCTCCACTCAGTCTGCCAGCTCGGGCTGTCCGAGGTTTGCGTGTTCTCATCCTGACAGTTTGCACAAGCTCTATTAATGACACATGTGGGGCGGCAAAACACAGCAGTGGCTGATTCACCTACAGCAAAAAGGAATACACACTGGCTATGCAGCTACATATGTATATGCGCACCAAATATATGCACGTTGAGGAAAATCAGAGCACACATGCATATCAGCCATGTCTGTGTTTTCACGGCTGATTTGCCGGCAGCACTTTATCTGGCAGGTTGAGTTTGAATCACAAGAGAGATGCTTTAATTCTCTGCTCTATTAATAGGTCAGAGAGCATCGCGGTGCAGGCACAGGAGAGAAGATTGCGTATTATCTTTGGAGCAAGTGCCATACTGGTGTTATTTAGAGCGGATTGTCTGAAAAGGTCAGACAAGTAGGAACGAGCCAGCAAGAGGTCCGCTGACGACTCTTCTGTCAGTACAAGGGTCGCATGAGATGGACGCGTTTCCTTTATGAACCTTTCTTTACATCTATCACAGGAAGCTGACACTATAAGGAGACATTAAAGGTTTATTTGATCAGATAAAAAGAGGAGGACAGTCTCAAGCAAAATGAAATAGAAGAAGTAGGAATAAGGACGAGGGGTAAAGCCTTTGCTTCTTCCCGGGGCTGACTGATGATCCTTGCAAGACTATACATTTTGGCCTCACACTTAATGATTAGAATTTTTTTAGTTTTGTCTGGCTGCAGCTCTCAGATGTTGCTTTGAGCACATGTATTGATTTTATAATGTTCCTCTGCAGCCCATCGGCGGAGCTATACGAGGCAAATACAGAACTTTAGTGCATTCTGCTGATCCTGTTCCAGAAAAGTGCGTCGTGATCCTGCATCTTTCCTGTTGTTCCACTGAGTTGAACAGCGAGAGGATGGTTTGCAGTGTGTGGGTGGGGGTGCACTCACTCTGTGGGCACTGCTCGCTGGTGCAGTTGAGAGACTGGAGGTCCAGCCCCTGGCAGTCTTTGCCCCCGGTGCCAGGTGAGGGCTGGGAGCACTCCCTGCTCCTCCACATCGAACAGTCGGCGCCGCACGCTGACCACTTGCTCCACTCGCTCCAGCCGCCATCCACTGCAAGGAAACACAATATAAAAAACATGAGTCGAGCACACATTAACATGCACACACAAATACACACACGCAGTAGAAAAAAAAACTCAAACTGATTCCCTTCAAATACTTTTTAGGTCAAGGGAGAAACTATTGATCGGAAGTCATGCTGAACAGTTTGTATAAAACAAACTATAGCTTATTTTTTACAAACAGCGCAGGCTGAGGAGTTCAGAACACTGGTGTAAAAGCAGTGGTGTATTTGCGTGTGAGATGAGAACAACTGGTGGAATCCTCTCTTGCCATCCCGTGCAAATTCACTCGCTTTAAAATGGAAACCGGGTAGGGAAAGCATTATAAAAAGACATGCAAATCCACACGCTCACACTCAAATCCAGCAGATGCACAGAGAAACCAAAACATGTAAAACTGCTGAGGGGAGCCATATTGTCGCTATTCTACTTTCTGTGTTTATTTTCAACATGGAAATCAGATGCAACTAAGCTAAACCCCATTGGTACGTTGTGGATAAGGGTGCTGTGGCCTGGTAGACCCAGCTGTCAACAGGAATATGCAGAGGGAGAAGAATTTGACCCCTGGGAAATCAGTCCACTAGTCTACTGTTAAACATGCAAGCAAACATGCTATTTAAAAATTCTACTGAAATCATTTGTGAGGGAGAGCAAATCTGCCTCCGTTTTGAATTCTTTCTCAAACAAGCTGTTACTGTAGCAACACGAGCATTACCTGCGGTGCGGCTGAATGTAAGAGACAATACGGGTATTACCAGAGATGGATTGTACATTGTACATCGCACCTGCAGCAAGGCCATACAACTGTAAACACACCCCCACCATCAGCACGGGCAGCAAAATATGAAACGAATGGAAATTGGCCTGTAATAGTTCTGAGCGTGCACCGCTGCGAGAAATATCTGCAGCTTTGCCACACACAGAGCGGGAGGCCATTTTGCAACGGTGGGGGTAATTTGCCAGTGTTCAAGGGTGGGTGGGAGTGGTGGTGGAGGGGGGCTGATGTTGAGAGTGAGGCAGTGCCAAGTCTGGGGAAGGGTGGCCACTGGGCTGATGGGAAAAAGGGCAGTAATGAGCTCTCATGGGAGAAAGAAACCCTGAGACAAAGGTGTTTTTTTTCTTCTCCCAAATGTAAAAGGTGAACGGGACACACGCACACACACGCACGCACACGCACACGCACACGCACGCACACACACACACACCCCTATGAAAGCAGCAACCCTCCATCTGACCGATCTAAGGGCAAGGGAAACCTTAGTGCTCATTAATCCTATCAATAAAGAGTGCAGGGGTCATGACCCCCAGAGAGATGGTCTGACCGGCTGCTGGTCTGAGGCTTTGGTTAATAAAACATAAGTGCGATGGCGGGATGTTAATGGTGGTAGGATAACTACGGTATAATTTTATAACTGTACAAAGTCATGATTTCAGTCCAAAATTGGAAAAACGGCAAAGAACCACTGTGCGCATTTTGAACCGGAGGCACAGGTGTGAAAATTAGACCCCGCTAGCACACTTTTCTCGCCTATTTCTCCATGTGTGGCCTAAAATCATGGCTAGAGCGTATGAGTGTGTGTGTCTGTTTGTGTGTGTGTGTGTGTGTTTGGTGGGATGCTGACACAGCTCGGGCCTTTTTTGCAGTCAGATCCATTTGGCAGAGAGAGCAGAACCAATCAGATAATTGTCCTTGTTTGGCATTGAGTGGACCCATCCGTGGGCCAGTGGGCTGATTATCCAGGCCGGGGAAGGAGAATGATTGAATAGCGAATTACATCCTAATGAATACATTATGTCACCCCTCAGTTTGTCCACACCACTGTGAAATAAAGAGATGAGATCAACATCTGCCCCGATGAGGTGATGAAATTCTACTTCTGTTTTCCAGCACAAAGCAAGACTAATGTCCATGCAGATAACATTTCCAAACAAGGAGATTGGAGTGGAAACGGGACGCTGCTCATGATAATGTGGATGAGGCCCAAGCACTGCCACAACCAGGCCAAGGGAAATCAAAGAAAGATGAAGATGAATAAATAGTCCTTCATGGCCTGTTTGACTCAGACATATGTATAAGCCCTATGAGATTAATGTAATTTGTGAATATGGGCTATACAAATAAAATTTGATTGATTGATATGTAGGAATGATGAGGCAGAGGAGGCTTTTCACAGAAGCAGAGACCAAAAACATGTTTGGACATTATTATAAGAATTGGCCAGATAGTAAGTGGTTGCTATAACAGCTGTGGAGCGAAAGAATTGGCTATTTATTGGATTTCCTCTTCTCCGGACTTAAAAACTGAAATACAAAAACAAACCTCGTCCTTCTACTTTTTTTTTCCTTTCTTCAGAAATCCACATTAGAAAAGTGTTATCCACAGCCGCAGTTTTTCTTATCAAATCCCCAGAGAGAGGTTGTTAGTGCTGCTGAAAAAAGGCACCGCAGCTGATTTTCAATCTTGCAGCACCACAGGTTTTAGGTCAGGCGGGTCTCCGAGGAGTGATACAATAGCCAAATGGCAAGCCCCCCATTTGGACATGTTGTCAAGTCGGGAAGCAAGAGGAAGCCGACCATTCTTCGAATGTCGGTGGGAGGGCCTGTTTGAGGCTCTGCTGTTCAAAATGACAATGGCTGCTGACGGACACAGGCCGAGATCATTGGACACCTACAGCTCCTGTGTCCTTGAGGGGAGCATGAGGAGGTAGACAAGCACCACTGGGACCAGCGGGCCGCCCCCTTCTGCTCCCACTGTCCTGTCAACACGTATGTGTGCACAGTAACCACCCTAATCCCGATGTTCAAAGCCTGATGGGGGGAAAGAAAGCCATAGAAAAGACCCATTGAGTGGGTTGATAGCTTAGAACCCGAAGTGGGCAACAGGGATTATTTTCCAATTCTTATTCTTTAACTCTGATACTTTTTATTTTGAGAAACCGGTTTGCCTTCCTGTTATTGACGGATATATTGATTAAATAATGTGGGATTGGTAATTGAACCAAGCGCGGTCTACTCCCTTCTGTTAACTGAACCAGTAGAACAAACCAGAATGAGACAGAATGAGATATGAAGAGGGTGAGCCAAAAACAAATGGCACCACATGATTAATAACGCCGCTGATGCAAGGCTGTCACCAGATGGCCACCGTCTTTTCACACTGAACTAATGTGTTTTTTCTGTCACATTTATTAGCCACAGCCTGCGTTCCTTGGATAAAATATGTAGGCTCCAGAACAATCTCTGATAATATCCAGGCAACCGCACAAATGCTTACTTACACCGTAGAACTAGACACTTGCTTGCAGTGCAGACAGCAGACATATGGGCTCCAACTTGCGTTCGTACACCGCGCACACACGCACAGACACACACACCCCTACAAGAGCGCGTGCACAAATACACCAGCCTCGAGTCTGTTTGTTTTCCATCTCGTAGAATTCTCACGACTCCCCTGGCAAGCCGGAGGGATCCGTTTAATATTTAAATAATTCGCACAAATTAGAAAATTTCTCGGGGTTGTTTCGCAGCTTGCTAACACATCAGGCAGCCGTTCAAGTAATTTGTGTGAGGTAGGTGTCACAGTGCTGCCTCCCAAAACTGGGGTCTATCTATGTGTTGTTGGCCAGGCTCATGTTATCTTTGTTGGAAACATTGGCTTGATTTGACATTTTGGCCCAACTGTTGGCTCTGACCACAGGTCAGTGCCGGGGCAAAGGGGATGGAGAGGTGTGGGATGGACTGCAGAATTATGTGGGATACTACAGCGAGGGAGGCCATGGGATGGAGACAAAGGAAAAAGGAAAAGCCAGAGGAGAGGAGAGAGAAATGGAGATTAAACTCATGCATAGTTTGGCTACTCGCTGTCTCAAGTGTTGATCTGCTCTGCTCTGAGCCTCAGGCTTTAGCCTCAGCCGCTCTCCTCCTCCTCCACCTCCTCCTCCTCCTCCTCCTCCACAGCTCCCTGCATCTCTCCCAGCATGGAGCCCATCTGATCTGTCACACAGGCCTCCGCCAACTCTCATTAAACACTTTGGAGACAGACAAAAATACAGATGAACCTCTCTGGCTTCAGAATTTCCTGACGAGAGGTGGGAGCTCAAATTTAGATACAAGAGTCATCCTGAGCAGACATGTGGAGAGTTCTGCTGCCGAACAGGCCGGTGTCGACCGTGTCAGTCTGTGGAAGCTTGCATGAAGCGTGTGCGTATGCAAATATGCCTCTGTGGTTGAGGATCAGCACTACACTGCAGGGATCATGCTACTTTTCATATTTGGAACAACACTTGGCCATCGGCATTGCAACAAGAAATGTATATATAGACTTAGCCGGGCAAACGTAGAGAAAAATTAGAGCCTCTGCATGTTGTTGCTTCCAAATTTAAACTGATTAGTTTCCAGTGATTTTTCATTCAGTCGACAGCATCTTGTTTATCCCCCAGAGGAGGAGAGCGGCAAATCCATCAGTGTGTGTTCTAGACAAAGCAGAAACAGACTGTAGCTTTAAATCACACAGAATAAGCAGCAAAAACAATATTTAATATTTTTCTTTATCCCATTTCAAAGATCTAATGCTGTAAGTTAAATGCACTAGAGAGCTAATAATCAACAAAGAATATCCGTCTGGATAATTAATGAACTTCTGAAACAAGACCAGCATTAAATCATGCAACTTTTATAACCCTCGTCAAACAGAAAGACACTATGGAGGAAAAAATGCATCTCAAGGCTGAGTTAAAAAATAAAAGAACACTACTTCTGAATCCAAACGTCAACAGCGCCTAAATAAATAACATGGTGTCTATCTGCAGCATTTACAGCTCCCCCTGCTATTCATTCTCCCCCAGACCCTTTCTTCTGAAATGGGTTGAAATCACCATCTACATGTAGTGGATGAGACCTGCAGAGGCTAAAAGCACAGGGATAATTAAAGTTGTTGTCCAGCATTGAAGAACGCTCTCTGCCAGGCTGGTCTCATCTGTTCCCCCTCCATGACCACGCGTGACTCTTGTATGAGAGCTGCTATTCAGGCCGATGAGTCATCTTTGTGTTAATCATGTATATGATGAGTCGAAGTGAGGATTTGGATGTATTTGGGGCTTGTTGTTGCTAGGCCGTGTGTGTGTGTGTGTGTGTGTGTGTGCTAGAGGACAAATGACGGCAGGAGTCAGTTCATCTTGGGGGCTTTCAGAGACATGTCTGCGAGTACACAACAGAGCCACTGTGCCACTTGTGATTGGAAACAACAGCCCATCATCCCCCTGACTCTGGCGTGGCAGACCTTGGCCTTGAGGGGAACCCTCGCCGGGCGCCGACAGCCGCGGCTGTCTGTGCCACTGATGCTCCGTCTGAGACAGGTGGAGAGAGAGAAGAGGAGGCAGAGCCCACAACAGACTGATGGAGGTGTGAGCGGGGTCACGTTGGTGTGGCTCATCAAGATGGAAACAAAGAGGAGTTAATTTACTCCCAGCGTCTGTGCAAACTGTGTTCACAGGGCACAATGCAATTTTCTGTCACAGCACCCTAAGGGTTGAAATTACACACTTTCTCCTTGCGGGGCAAGAGACAGATAGAGCAGGGTGGGGTTCAGTCTAACAATAGCTCGGACTGACATTAATCTCTTTAAGCTCATGGAGGTCAGTATCCTGCTTTCCTGTGGGGGAATGTCAAGCATCCCTGGACACCCCTGTAATTCCATTACTCGTTGCTCCAGCGCTAATAATCCTAAATCTGTCCAGAACGCGTCCTAACAGAGCGTCACACATTTCTGTTTCCTTTGTCTTCCTCCTCCTGCTGCTGCTGTATTCCAGCGGGCCATGTTACTTACACTCATGCTTGACATCTAGTGATGTCTTTACATGGGAGATGTGTAACCCAACACCATGATTCACTGAGGGAGATAACCTTTGTTTTAGACAGGGAGAAGCTGCCACTGCCAGAGGTGTTCGATTTCCCTTTCTGCTATTTACCGAGCGTGGGAGATTTCTCCTGCGGTCAGCACGGCTGCAGAGCCCCAGCGACAGAGTATGTCCACAGACTGATCTGCTGACAGGCAGCAGCCAGCTCTCGTACGCACTCAGGCTTTCTTTACTTCTTTCTCGGTTTTCCTCTTCGCTCTCTCACTCAGGGCTTTGTTCCTTGCACTGTATCTGATTCCATCTGTCTCTCTCCCTGCTTCTTCCTTACACCTCCTGTTTTCTCCCTCTCTCGCTATCTCTCCCTATGTCAGGGGGCTAATGTGGGCCTGCAAATGAAGCAGCTTGACTTCCATCTCAGGCTAGCAGGGATCGATATGTGTTGCTCAGTATCAGGCAAGGCACTCTGCCTCTCTGACGCGCTCACAAGGGAGAGTGGACCGGCAAATGAAACGCCCTCCACTCCCCACACGTAAGCATGGCACACAGGTCGCCATAATTCACCTTTTTATTGCCCATATTTACTACATAGCTTGAGCAGCAAACAATAACAAATGTACTGGCTGGTCTGACACGACGCCATGGCAGGGACCATGTCTCTTAAAACAGACAGGTCTATATAAACGCAGGGTCTGCGTAGATAAAGAGATATGTGAACAAAGCGTGATGATCATAAATCATTTTCAGGATGACTCCTTGCTGTGAAGACTAATAGGCTTTGACGTTGCTGTGTGAGTGGCCTAATTGCGAAAAAAACAAAACAGAAGCACTGACATCTAAGAAAAGACGTGCTGATCGTAAAAGGGCAGCCAACATAAAAAATGAATTGATGACTTCTAGATGCAAAGAAAAATCGAAATGGAAGCCACAGGAAGCCAAGCGCCACAGGACAAACAGGGTTGCCTGGGAGTTACCTGGACAGGTGGCCACGCAGGCACTTTTCTGGACGTTCTGCCCCTCACAGGATGTGCCTCCGTTCAGTGGCGTGGGGTTGGTGCAGCTCCGACTCCTCTTCTGCCAGCCACGCCCGCACACAGCACTGCAGGACGACCAGGTGGTCCACGTGGACCAGCCGCCGTTGACTGTCAGACCAGCGCCGGAGGCGTTGGGGTGGATGGAGAGGTGAGGGAGGGAGGAGGTTGGAGGCAGGGGGGGGGATGGATGGATGAAGGGACAGAGCAGCCAGGATTACCCGACATGCACCACGGATTAGAAGTGTGTTGTGCAAGAATAATTGTGACTGTGCTGTTAGACTTGTTGATTCAATACTGCAGTGGAGGGATGGGGGGTGCTTCCTGTGTCCATGTTGAATTTACAGCCAAACTGACGAGGACACAAGCTGAGTCTCAATTTAGGTACTGCATCCTTCAGAGGATCCGGTCTACCCTGCCCACGAAGGAGGCGATCTCCATGCGCAGGGTGGACCGGGTGATCCGCAAAGGCCGAACTGAAATGAGACGGTCTCGTCTGCAGAAGCTTTCAGTAATCAGCCTCACAAGTTGGCCCCGCCCATATTGCTGTTGTCTAGCAACATTGCTGACATTGGAAACGATAAGAAAGTTGGAGCATTTGTTTCTCGAGGATTGAAGTACACATCTGGTACATTCAACAGAACCTTCGAAACAGGACAGTCTTAGTTGGCTGCTGTGATAAAATCGATCTTCAGATGCAGCCTCAGAAGGATGTGGCCCTGAATTGAGACAAAGCTAAAGTTGCTGTGACTAGAGACTTGTGGACTTTCTTTAATATCACTCAAAATTAATCAACACCTTCAAAATAAAGTCAGAATATAATCCCAGATCCGAAATACCACTGAAATCCCAGTGTGCGCATACTCATAAACGCATAAAACACACAAAATATTCAAAAACCTTACAACCTTAAACATATAACCTTAGAGGTTTTTCCAGTCCACTTCAGATTTTATACCATTACATGTCATTCATCAATCTCAAGTGTTCTCTGAATTGCAGAGAACAGCACTATATAATTTATTTCTCCCTTATATTTGAGACTGAGAGTTCAGGCAGTTCACTTAGTCTGCACGCAAAATTCCTATAATTTGCTTCACCAGCCGCTCGTGTTCTCAAAATCAAAAAAACTTTTATTGAGGCATAATTCATGGCGTATCGCTCGATCATGGCAGGTGATTACATCAAATCACACTGATTTAATTCTAACCAGCTCCTTCCTGTATCTACTGTGTTTGCTCCCGTTTACAAGACAGCGAGATTCCTGATTTATTGACTCGAACAGCACTCGTTCCTTCTCTGTACATACTCGGTTCCTAATTTCCCTCTAACTCTCTCCCGTGCTTGTCGTGGCTGAATCATTTCCTTGCCCTCTCCGTGCGATTGATTGCCCGCCACGGCGAGGTAAATTACCAGGCAACTCGGCCCCTGATTACCTCTTATCCCTGAGTGCATTCACACCAGCCAGGCCTTGTTAAAATGCATCTCTGGCCCCCTGTTGAACCCCACTTTGAAAAGTAGCACTTATTATGACTTGCTACTGCTAGCTGGATCCGCTATCTCGCTGGACTGTGATGCTCTCAGTTAAATTCATTATTTTCTTTGCAATAGAGAAACACAAGCGAATAGCAGTAACGCATATTTTTCTTTACAGAAAAAAAATCTTCTTTTATCATGTGACCTCAAATAATATTGCAATTGTCATTTTGTCAAAGCACAAAGCACAATGGGAAGAAATGAAATTGCACATGCAAGCACCCGAGCAATTTATTCAGAATGTCTTGGGTCTTCAGAGTGAAAACTGTTTGTTGACTCTTTGACGACACAAAAAAAGGCAAACAATAGGAGCGTGAATGCTTCTGCCTCCCCAGTCACTTCAAACTGGATTTCTTCATGTGCAGAACAGACCTTTCAACAACAGGCTTATAATTTATAATCAACACGGGAGTAATGGTGCTCTTATTCTTACGATGGAGGCTTGAAGGAGTGTGTGTCTTTATTCCTGTTTTTGAATGCATGCTCCAAATGAATACAATTGAAAATATTTGCCATGGAAGTGAATATTCTTACTTAAGTATATTCTCCATGTATCGGTACTTAACTTTAATTTACTCCTCTACATATATCAGTGAATACCGGTACTTCCTTCTTCACTTCATATTTATAAAACATTGCAGTTTCTCACACAGAGAGCGTGTGGGCTGCAGAGCTGTTTGGGTTTCTGATATGACCTCAGTGCGTCCTCTAATAGAAACTAGCCTTTGTGCTCTACCTATTACCAGGACTCCACGGTGTGAAGTCATGCATCTTACAGTCCTGCATTAACGATCAAAATCTTGTTAAAACAAATGAATAGTCTACGCTCAAAGTACCTTTAGGTTCAATACTTTAGTTATTTTTAAAAGACAACACTTACTTATTTTAAGGTGAAATATAAAAGTTATAGTACCATTTTTACTTAAGTACATTTTCGTCTTTTTATTTGTACTTTTACTTTACTTTTTAGGATTTTTATAAAATATTATATCATATATTATTATAGAATCAGAAACACAAATACAAATCAACACAAAACTAAAGACTGGTTTCTCACTGGGATATGTCAAGTCTTCCCCTTTAAAAGAAAATCACCCACATATGTATTTTTTGAATACTGTAAGAGAGAGAGAGGATAATATCTTCTTTAATAAATCCAAACCAATCCAACAGCTCTGTATTCATGAGCCTCACGTTTCACACTTGCTAATGTTTCTTAAATCTGAATTCATCTTATGCCCTAAAATCCACAGAGGTTTTGTTGGCTGAGAATCTAGAGTAACTGCAAACTTAAGTAGCAATTAATATTCAAGTAGCTACAACCTCAAAATGAGAACAGCCTAAGATACAGAATCAGATCAAATACTTCCCACTGACAGATTATACAAGGGATGAAAATACTTACAGCAAAAACCACATGAACTTCACAAATGTTAAAATACATTTTGTGTGATAAAATAATCAATATTTATAGATAGATAAAGACAGAGAGCTAAATAATTCAATTTTTAAAATCATTGTTATAGCAACACAAATTTAAAAACTGAAGATTTGTGCAGACATTTACACAGAGCTGTATATTTGTGGCATATGGTGTTTTCTCTACCGACACGATAATAAACATAAATTGCTGCTCTGACTTTACGGCGCATCATAACATCGACTTTTTTCTGGCAGCCTCCACGAGAGACGGACCAGGTGTCAGACACCGTGCCAGATTCTACATTTCCTTACACAAAGTCGCTTTCATGATCCATGTGATTTCCATTTCCTGTTTGCATGTAGCCGAGAATTAAACCAGGCTGTAACGTATGCAAAACTTTAGTGGTGCTGTGCCAGGAGCGGTGGAACCCTCTGTGACAGGAGTTATGCTTCTTTCCCCCCTGCATTTTTAATAAAGGTCAGTCTGCTTATCAAGCCAAGTCATTATTTACAGTTTGCCGTTAATTCAATTTTTCCTTCTCGTATTGGATCCACTACAGAGGAGGAGGAAGATGGCAGCCGCGAGATCAGAGTCTGCCAGCTTTGGCGGAACGGCTGCCAGTAACATTTAAGTTGTGCTAATTAACGTGCAGATACGCTACTATCTCTTTATGTGGTTATTTATGATGATGTAATCCTTTGCTCGATGCAGAAGAGGGAGAACTCCTGCAAGCTGTCCCCATATGTCACATATGTGTATCACTGCATTCTAATATTACAGCTGTTCTGTGGCATCTGCATATGTTATTCCCACCTCCTCGTGTCAATGTGAGAGAACATGGACAAGGAGGCTATGCACAGGACTACATGTGTTTTTTTTCTCCTATCTTTATTCAAGACAGTTTTAGAGCAGGACTTATTGATTTCACGTTCAGATTAATGCTTTTACTCAAAACTTACGTCACACTTACATATACTTTGCCTGTACTTATATTTCTTGTGCTCCAGCGATCCCGCTGCTTCTGTGCTCCTGTTAAATGTCTGCTTTTGCATTTCTCCTCTACTCTCAGGCTGTTTTATTCTGCACTTGAATTTTTTGTGCAAATGAAATGACCCCGCCCTCGTTTTGGTTACTTTTGCCTTTGGGGGAAAGAAATAGAGCTGTTTCTCATATTCTCTAAATGAAAACACTTGATCTCCTTGATCAGCAGAACTCTGGTTTTGTCATGAGTGCATGAACCCGGTTAAAGTAACCGCCAATTCGGGACTCTCAAAGATCTAATGATAACACACTCACAACAAGGGCAGGACAAATTTGGTGCTGCTGGTTGGGGAACAGACGAGCAGTATGAGGAGCTGAAGCTGAACGAAATCGAAGCCCAAGCAGGGTGTGTTAGACTGACAGCATTATATAATCTGAACGTGAAATCAATAACTCTTCAAACTTTAATACCAGGCTCTTGAATAAAGATGTGGGCAAAATGCATGCAAAACTTATCTACAGGAGCTGATTTTATGTTTCTGTAATTAGAAGGCTAGGGTCCAGACTCCTTATTAGTCTCCACACTGGGCTCTGCCCTGCTGCTGAAAGAAGGCATCACCTACCGTAGACCAGGACCGTGGCAGACGTGCTCTTTCGGCGAGCGACGATGTTCTTGGCCACACACGTGTAGTTGCCCGTGTCCGCCAGCCGGGCTTTTCTGATGAGCAGATTGTGGTCGGCCGCGATGAAAAAATTGGGGTCGCTCGCCGGCTCGATCAGATCCTCGTTTCGCTGCCACTCCACCTGAGAATAGGTGTCAGCGGTCAAAAACAATGCACTGCATCTCAATAGAGAAGGTTGCACCCCCCACACCCCCTCCCTCCCTCCCTCCCTCCCGTGTTGAAGCTCTTCTGGGACCGGACACGCTGCGGATGAGGGGTTTTCACATGGAGAGAAAAAACAAAAAGCTGTAAGCTAGAACTTCTCTGATGCTATCACACAGAGTGAAAGAGGAACAAATGAAGCTTGATATGTTGATGGAATTTACTTTTTTATACACCACACTGGATTTTTCAAGTTTTTTTCCTTTTTGTTGAGGAAACCGAGCCTTTATTTTGTAGTCGCCTCTGTAGCTGTACCACCCACAAACTGTCCCTGCCCTGTACGGCTGTGGTTGGCTAGTGTGCCACTGGGGCCCGACCTCCTCCGGGGGTTGTTATCGGAGCAGTTAGTGCCTATCTGGGAGCGTGGGGATGCAGCAGTTGAGGTGAAACAGCCGGCCCCTGTCCGGTCCCCTACACACAGACACACACCACAGAGACACACGTGGAGATGGAGACTCGAGCAGAACAGGGAAGTGCACGAGTGCATGAGAGATACAGGACACGGAGAGACGGCAGAGAGATAGAAAGTGAGATAGGGACAGACTGAGACAAATAGAGCCATTAATTATGGATAGGCCTTTAGAGATGTCAAACGAGGAGTGAATCCTCCATGCCCACAGTGAGTGATGTGACGAGATGATGTGATATACGGCTTCTCAGAGATGTGAGAGATAATAAATCAATAAGGGGGAATAATTAGAGGCGTAATTTATCCGTGCAGGATTGCCTGCTCCGTGGTGGAGCTCACCCAGAGGCCCTTTTTGCTCTTCGCCCTCCTGGTGAGGAAAGGGTAAATGGATGCGGTATGTGGGCCTATAAATATCTTCTGTATCCCTGTCTCACCTCGGCTTGTGGCACTCCCTCGGGGGGATGGCAGCGCAGCAACACCTCCTGGTCCATTGCCACCTCTTTACCCTGCGGCTCCTCCTCAAAGTTCTTTCTCAGGTCTGGTGGAAGAAACACAACCAATTAGGATATTCGCGCTCAGGCTCGTGACGCTTGACTGAGACACTGTTATCTGCAAAAGTTGGAGCAGAATGTCTCTAAAATTCCCACTCTGTGAAGGTCCACCGAAGGCCCTGCTGAGCGGGTCGCACTCCAGTTGGCCCCTAAGCCACACGGGGGGGGGGATTGGTGGCACCAAACATGTTGCTTATTACAGGCTGCCTGGCTGGTTCAGAGATGCTCGTCTGCTGCCAGAGGGGCTCGGCATCAAGCAAAAGCAATTGCATTACCCCTCACTCCTCCGCTCCCACCCATTCGGCTCTCTCCCGCATCATGCAGCCTCCAGCCTCCATCTGTATGAGGGCTTGGAGCAGACACATGAAAACAAAGCCCTGAGGCGCCTGGACAAGAGCTCCTGCAAGCCTGACTGACTGCATGGGGCTTCACATTACGTCTCATTGAATACCCTTACTCTTTCACCAACTTCTGCTAAATATTTGTGTCTGAGCGAAGGCTGTGTATAGCGCAGGTAAGATTGGCAAAGCTTTTTTTCTTTTGAGGGGAAATACACGAATGCAGGTCTATTTGTATCTGAGGAGCGAGACAGGCTGCTGATAACAGGCGGGTCGGTGCAAATCTGATGCGTGTTCACCCCGGGTTTTGACTCAGAGCGATACAATGTGTTATTGTGTTGAGAGGGGTTGGGGGTGTGGCTGCGAGCCGCCGGTGGATTCCTTTAAACAGATGTTGAGCCTGTCCCGACCAATCATACGGAGAGAAACGTTAAGACGAGCAGAGAGTTTCATGACATTCGATTTAATTGAAGGCGATACAATGGGACTGGAGGAGACGTGGGATATAACAGTCCTGGAAGGCTTAAATCTTTATGAATGTGTATACGTGTGCACGTGCATTTCTGCGCTACAGCATCCTTATTGAAGTGCGCATGTGTGTCCTTATCTTGCATCCAACCGACTTTGGTGATGTCTCAAACAAGGATGGATAATGAAAGTGTGTTTTCAAAACATCTGGTTGGTTGGAGACGCTGCTGTGCTCCGCTCTGTCTGGAATATTGCATATTTATGTGGGAATTAATAGACAGAACGCTTTACAATACTCCAATGTAAAATGGCTTCTTCTAATAAAGCTTTTGAGGCTGCAGCGAGGGATGTCTCTGCGTTCCCAAGACAGATTT
Organism: Pseudopleuronectes americanus; assembly: GCA_038501795.1. Classification (NCBI taxonomy): domain Eukaryota; kingdom Metazoa; phylum Chordata; class Actinopteri; order Pleuronectiformes; family Pleuronectidae; genus Pseudopleuronectes; species Pseudopleuronectes americanus. The sequence goes on from CM076723.1 coordinate 10,038,909, forward strand.
ATGATTAGAGCACAGCAATAAATTTCAAATCTGTTTTTATTCCATTTACTTTCATAGGGATCATTGCTGATACACTGTATCCAATGAAGAATATACTCATGAATACTCAAATTTTGAGTTCACTCTGCCTTCAAGCAGACACATTACTCTCCGTGTATCCCTCTGATATTTTCTTCTCAGAGAATCACAGGGAGAAGATTTAACTAAATTGTAATCGTAGCAGTACACTGTGCTGCATCACATCACAATGGCCTCTGGGCTGATTGTTAAATGAAACTTGGTCCCTCTCCAACCACCAAAAAAAGTCCTCCTGCTAAAATCTTCTTATTACACACTGCTGTGCATTATGCAAACAACTTGTTAGCCAGTGTTTGCCTTTGTAATGACGCGGTGATCAGTGCACTCACAAGCGATCCGGATGTAGGCTTTTTGGCTCTTCTGCGTCCCGGTGGTGCTCCAGGCGACACACTGACACCAGTACTCGTCCAGACCGAAGATCTTCTCCACCTGCTGTCTGGTGATGTCAATCGTCACCTGCATGACTGGCAGCGCTGCAAAGCAAACACAGAGGAGCAACGGTCAGAACTGGAGAACGGGCGACAGCAGGTTTATTCCCATCAGCTCATTTGACGGCAGCGAGAAGGGAAATGGCTGTAAATATGAATCGATGGAAAAAAAACACATACGCACACACACACACACACGCACACACACATATCCTTTTTGGGGATTTTGTACCTTGAACCAAAGCGGCAGAGTAATTCGAAAAAAAGCCAGGCTGAATAAATAAGCAGAGAAGCATAATCATATATAAACAGAGTGCTTGTTAACCGAGGAGAATGAGAAAGAGAGCCTCACAGCTATCCTCAATGTAATTTGGAGCGAGTTGAAACAGCAACAGTTGGGAAGGAGCAGGGAAGCCTTCAACAAACCCCCGACAAATAAAAAAAAGCTTAGTGCGAGGGGCTTCACTTTTATTAAATCCAGGAAGTGGGAAGAGTTCACAATCTTTGGAGCGTTTTTCCACAACACTGTTGACTTGCTGCAGCAACACGGTGCGAAAAATAGATTTATTGCTTTTCAAGAAGAAAGCAAAGACAACTCCCCTCTACACAACAACATGGTGTTGTCAGGGGCTCGTCTTCTCTATATTAAGAAGCTATCTTTCATTTCATTTTTATTTGACCTTTGATATGGAACCTGTTAGCCGTGGGTATCTTTATATATTGAGCCCTCGACCTTGATCCCAACCATGTGTCCTATTTTCTTTTCACAGATGATGAAGAGATTGCCACGTTTTCCTTCCAGCCCTCCCTCTCTCTCTCTCCCTCTCTCTCTCTCTCTCTCTCTCTCTCTCTCTCTCTCTGTCTAATCTCTTCTCTCTGGGGTCTTTTGGGAGTGAGGGGTGTTGAACCTTTCATATGAACACAGAGCATTTTCACAGTCACAGAGGACACATCCCCAAGACGGACCCAGTAGCGTATACAGTTCCGTATTTTGAAGTCTCAATGGAGAGCCGCTCTTCAACGGCGATTTACATAAAAGCACTTTGTGACACTCTTGCACTCCCTCCGCACACTTGATCCGTCTGCAGTGATCATTTCCAGCCCCAGACTGAACCTGACGTAAGCTCCACTAAGTGGCACCTATCAGGCCATCAAACCTATACAGCAATTACATAAAGCACTTGTGCTGGTACAGAGCATTCATCAAAACAAACAAAAAAAAGGGACATCTTTCATGAACAATTTGAGACAAACGTGTGTTTGGATCCTGCAGCGAGAGTGCGAGCCGGCCCGGCAGTGACAGCAGCCGTCAGGGAGAGAGGCTAGTGGCTCCATCGCTGGCAGCCATACGGTGATATGTAGCCCCCCCCCACCCCTGTCCATCCAGCCTCCCATGCATTAGTGGTAGATTTTGCTTTATGTTATCACAGTGAATGCGAGTACACACGTGCAGCAGATCCAGCCCCGGAGCGCCACTCTGAGCATCAACAACAACCTGCGCCGCATGATTTCACCAACATATGTCCGACACACATGTGCAACAAATTCAAAAGGAGGAAACAGTGATATATGTGTGTTTATATTTCGGCTTTAATAAAACTGGCAAAAAATAAAGGTTGATTTTATTTTGAGATGTGAGGCTGGATCTTTGAGGAACTTGCCCTCATTTAGTCTCTTTGTTTCTCCCTCTGGCTCTTCTATCAGATGTGTGTGTGTGTGTGTGTGTGTGTGTGTGTGTGTGTGTCTGCAGATGTGTGCAGCATAGGCTGATGGAGCACCTAAAAGCTAAAACAAATGGCTAAAGTAACAAAAGGGGCACTACAGAGAATGAACAAATGGAGCAGAAGAACAGTCTGCTTGCTTTAAGTCAGCAGCCTGGCAGCATTTAGTTTCTCCCCAAATAACATCAGTAAGAAACACCTTGTACCTTATACAACAGCAACAACACCCGAATTCCCAATGTACACAATCTAAGGCACAGTTGTTGATGCATTAACATTTTGTGTGTTCGGAGCAAAAACTCCACCAGAGCATCAACAAACAAACAATAATAAAAGTACGTCTAACGCAGCAGGAGAGTTGGTTAAATATACATTTGTATTTACAGTGCAGCAGCAGCAGCGTGCACGTTATGTCTTATACACTCGGGAGGGATCCGGGAGGGGAATTGTTATTTTGGCATTTTTGTTGGTTTTTATGTTTGTGTTTGTTATTAATGGAATCCTTAGAATAGGAAATATATTCTACATTTGAATCCATTACTGCAATAATAATATTACAGTTGCAGTGTGCCTTGTAAAAAACTTATGAAATCAGTCTGAAGAGTGCCCTCAAACCCGAAAGTTAAATTAAACTAAATTGTGAGAAATCCTCACAGGCTGGAATCTGAATAACAATGGGAACATCTGATGGTTTTGATTCATGTGCTCATAACAATTTATGCGTGCAAATTTGTATTTTTGAACACATACATTTGAAATACAGCAGTGAGCCATGTCCCGTGCACTTTGCATGGCTTCACTTACAGTAGCAATTAATTTAATTAATGCAAACCATCCCTCTTCTTTGAGCTGGAGGGTAAAGGGAATAAAGATCAGCATGGAGATGCAAAGCATGAACAATGGCAACCCGAGGTGAGAAATCCTAAGAAGAGCAATTTGAAGCTCTGCTTGCCAGGGTAATTGCATTCTGTTTCCTTATCTCTTCCTGTCTCCATAATTACCTGCTTTCTGTGTCTGACACCTTCCAGTAACACTGCTGTGAGTCAGTCTGTCCAATTTCACTCCAATTAATAAGTAGGACAAAATAATCTCATCACTTTGTGAACAAAATGGGACTGTAATTTTATAGCTGTTAATAATAATTGGACAGGCTGCTATTTAGTGTTGTTTTCCAAAGTCTATTCCTCAGAGATGGCGAGAGGTAAAACAAAACTTTACGCACATCACTCATGAATGATACGGCGAGAGAAGCATTGATTCATGGAAAACTTTCTCGATCTGAAAATAGGCCACTGACACACACAAACACACCTTAACACACACACGCTGCTCAGCTATATCAATGTCGATTCCTAATAGTATGTTGAGTCGCCTCCGTTAGGTGTTAGAAATCAAAAAAAGAAATTGACGCTACCTACATGTGAGATAGTGAGCGTGCACGTAACATGGCTATTTAATGATAATTAAAACATGACACGACTCCCTCACTTTCCCATTTGATCTGCAGCCCATTTTACAAATGAGCTCATATCCCAAACCTCAGTGAAATCACCGTGAAGATTTAAAGGGGCAATTATGCGATTGACACTGTATGAATAATGGACTTAAGGCTGGAACCCTGGTGAGTTCATTTTTTATTGAAGTATAACTCACTCGCTTGTATTTGGAAAATACATATTTACAGTGCACTGACAAGTCATGCTTTCAAGCACCTGAAGCTCCTGTCCTTGAGTAAAAACTTTCTCTACACTAAATTTTTCTCTCTATTTTAAGTGGTCACTGCGGTGGCAGTGGATATTTAAACAGACAGATAGTTTGAGGACGTTTTTTTTTAATAGCTTATTTTTCACAGAAAGGTAGTTGACAACTCTGAGATCTGCCAGTGTCAAGGTTAAAGTGAAGCTGTGATATTTATTTTGAAAAAATACCAAAACTCCTATGCCTATACTGAAAAAAGAAACAACCAATATCTGTGTTTTCACTCTTTCAAGTTTGAAAAGCTGAACTTAACTTCAAGCTATGGTCAGATTTCTCCTGTGTTAAGGGGATCCTTAACACAGAAAATAGTCCTTTAGACAATTTAAGTTAGTTATGTGTAAAATAAATTGTTGTTTTTGTGTAAATGAAGTTATGATGTGTTACCTGCTGCATTATTAAAGGTACTACCTACTTCCTAAAACAACAAAGTCTCCGTGCACCACTTTGCAGTTCCCACCCGGCTCTCATTTGATTTGAGGATGACTTCCGTTGTACTAGCACAATGACAGTAAAGCTTTTGAATCTTGAACTCATGTTGGTCTTCCATGTTTAGTTTCCTTGATAGAGAGTTGATACTTGATGATAAATAACCTAGTATTTCAACCTTAAGTTTAAACAAATATATATCATTCAGTGCTGGCTGCAAGTGGACAAAGTTCTAAGAGATTTCAGTAGGTAAATCAAACTGAGACTGAAAGTAGGGAACAGACGATTTTGATGTCCTGTGACGCTTCTGTTAATCAAAAGTCTTTGTTAGTCGTACAGTGCATACAGAGCCTGGATCTGAAAAGGATCATATGTAAAAGCATCCAATCTGGGGACTCCCTTTCTGCCTCGAGACTTCCTGAGTTTTAACAAATGAAACATGCAGAGAGCCTGAGTTCACAAACTAACTGACCTAACTGTAGCGTGCTGGAGCCTTGGTGCAAAGTCTTCAGGCAGTCGAGTACAATACAAGCTATTACCAGATCCACTGGCACAAACACGCAAACAAAGAGCACACAATCATTCACTGTAATGTGTTTTATTCTAATCTGTGGCACAGCAAGACTATTTTCACATCAGAGGACGCTGCAGCACACAGGCCGAGGAGGTTACTTCTCTGGTTTTGCTCGGGATGAGAAAGAAAATATAAAATATAAAAAAAGAGTAATTGCTTGAAATAAATCGTAAAATCTGTGAATAGTTTATTTAAATACTTTCTCTCTCCTTGGGAAGCCATTATTGAAATCCTTATTGAAGGGCATCAACAGGGACACTTGCAGGGGAGGCAAGAGGGGGAAACACACTTTTTATGCTAAACTGTTTTCGGTTAAAATGCACAAACAAATGATGCTGAAGAGGGGGCTGTCGTTCCTGACCAATCAACAAGCAGGAAACAATATTAACATCAGATGGTCCAATGAAAATGTCCAAACTTCATCTTCGATTCTCCACCACTGTTTTTATGAGAGAGTGGCAGAAGAAGAATATTTGAAAAATGATTAAGGTGCAAATTGCACACTACTTTTTAAAAACTTTTCAAGAGAGTCCAAAATAAATGTTTCTACTATTTCAATCTTTTTTATCTTAATCAAGCACTAGACGCGTTGGTTACATTCAGATCTGGGCGACAGCAGCAACACATGGTGTCTGTGATTAGACAGAGTGCTCCAGTTCACCACTAGCCTCCTCCATGATAACGGATGGGACTTGGCCCAAACGAAAAAGTCAAAGTACGAGATGAACGATTGTTTTCTCAAAGATGGTTTCTGTCATTTGACTTAGTTCTTAAGACACTGGTGTTTGATCAAGTGCTCATTTTCCAGTTGGCTTTAAAGTAATTAGTTAATTGATGCTCTCTTGCGTCTGGTAAACTGGATGCAACAGTATGCCTCACACTGTTAATTATTAATCTCTGATTTCTTTTTTTCATATTTGCAAATTAACATTGTTTGTGATACTCCCTTGTAAATCTACTGAAAGTGATCAGCTGATGCCTCACCCCTTGTTGAGCTGAGAGGCTCCTAATGTCACACTGGATGTTTGTTGAACATTGACTAGACAATACTGAACCAATGTAAAACAACATGAAGTTGTGTGTTGGTTCTCTTCCTGTCCTCCCCAGTTTTTTGAGTCACCAGCTGCCACTGTTAGACATGCACAATAACACCTAACAATAGGACAGAGGTCACACTGGGTCAAGAGACAAGAGCATCTCTCTATAATTGAGTGTGTGTGTGTGTGTGTGTGTGTGAGGGGTGAATCTTCCCCTGAGCCAACAGGGGCTCAACACACACAGGGTAAACGTCATTGGACTCAATCCCTGGCGAGTCGATATTGGGCTTGTCTCGGTGTGGGACTTTATTTTTCTCCCCCGCGCTCTTGTTTTCGCAGGCTGTGACCTCAATTCCATAGGGGTCATTTGCTTATCAAAGGCAAGGACTGGAACTTGCAGGTCCTGAGTGTGTGTTCATTGTGAGCAAGGAAACTCAATTAGATGGCATCCCCACCGTGTGTGTGGCCGGAATTCATCAGTGGATATAGTGGGATTAGGGTTGGGTGACTCTACATCAGGGGAGTGCACCATTTCAAGGGAGAGAGTTCACAATGGTTGAGGAGACATCACAGATGAGCGCTTTTAAGAATGTACTGTCGGCTCAGCCCGGCGAGCAGCCAGGAGCAGCCTCTAAGTGTTTTATTTCCTCCTGTGGTTGTTCTTTGTACTGGGTGGCATCAGTGTCATCATCAGCTCCACCAGTGTCCAGAGCTTCTTTTCAAGAGACCCACAATGTGCTCTTCCCCAGACCAATTACTTAACCTCTCCTACATGAAAGAGCCAGCACCTGAAAGGAGCCAGGCTGTCCGAGAAAAACATGACTTTTGGAGCTAAGCAGCAGGAATCAGCCGGAAAACAGGAACACAACAACAAGTAGAGACGATCCAGCATCGCAAATGTCTCAGTGAAAAAATACCTGGTGGAGCATCAACACATATGCAGATCTACATACCGATCTGATGCCACCTCTCTAATGAGCAAGGGTATATTAGTTTCACCCGGAGAAAACTGCAGTGTTCTTTTTCCAAGAATCACTTCCTCCTCACATCTTCAATACATGACACCCTGGAAAGTCCCACAAGTAAAACACATGCAAGACTCCATTTTGAAGGGGTGGTACTAGTGTGACTGAAAGAGCTTACCGAGGCAAAAGGGAACAAAAAGACAAACTGCAGAAGCAAACTTTGGAAACTGCATCTAAACAACACGCTAAGGTCTTTATCTATTATGTTATGAATTTCACTGTTATGTTATATGTTATGTTACATAGTATGTTATTTTTTTTCATTTTGTAAAGTCGCCTACTGCGTAGATGTTTGCCTGCCATGTCATAAGAATTTCACTGCTCCGATTGACGCTGTCATTGGTGCATGTGACAAAACTTTGATTTGATTTGGCCTTTAAATTGAAACAGATTTAATACCTTTTGTTTGGTTCATTCTTCTCTTTTTTTGGATTTGTGAAGCACTTTGTCTTATTGTTCAGATAAGTGCTATACAAATATTAGTTATTATTATTATTATTAAATAACAAAGACAGCTCCAAAGCAAGAAAGGGTAACCGACAAACTTGTTAATTGTTGTGCATTCTTAGATTTATTTATTTGACAACATAATAAAGAAGTTATATTTTATTCATGCTTTGTATTACTTTTCAAAGTGTTAGTGGCCATCAGCAATCATCACTTCCATACAGGGATGTTATTTTTGTAAATGCATTGGTATTGGTTCTATACTCCAACAACCAGTTACGGTAGTTCTATGTTTAAATATGACAAATTCCAAAGTTAACCCCAGGTCACAAAGCCAAGGGCACAACTTCTTCATCATCCAGTCCTCAGACTTCCATTACCATGTTAAGCAGCCAGGTGATGGGTGGCCCACACTGCCTGATGGGGAGAGCTAAGAATGGCAGGTGGTGCCATAAGTGTCTGTCTCCTAACAAGGATATGGTGGCCTTCTGAGTGAGGCATGGCTCTATTAAACGGCAAAGGAGACAGGAAGAGGGGGAGGGAGGAGGAGGGGGAAGGTAGAAAAAAAAGAAGCTCTGCCTCCACAGTGAACGCAGCAGTCGGGCCTCCCACTCGGGGACGTTGGCGAGGTTGCGACTGGAGTCAGTGGGACAGCGTTCTGGGTCAAGGCTCTGCCTCCGGTTATGACCAGCTATTCAAGAGCCTCTTTTGATTGAGCTGTCCATTCTCCACAATGAATGCACGCTGCAAGGCCCCCGCCGATGCTCTGAATGTCGTTACAGATTATTCATGGCTGACAAACAGGCGAGCAGGTACCGCTCCAATCAATCCCGGCTAGGTTCAGCCCAATGCCACTCCAAGGAGACTCGGGTGGAGTCTCGGCAGCGGGGCAAACAAGTGTAGATGGTGCAGGACACAAAGAACGCCATCGCAAGTCGTGGAGGAACTCGGCTGGTTTGACTCAGACCTCAGATCTGCATATGCGAGGGGGGGGGGAGGAGACTTTGGGTTCAGTAGCAGTGATAAGGAATAATGATGTAAACACGTTGAATGCCACGGGAGATCGAGATCTTCACCCGGCGAGACATTTCACTTTTCAGTATTTGTCAGCAACACAACACCTCACACACGATCTCACAACAATGCGGCTGAGCTGTGTACACAAGTGATGCTCAGATCGTGTTTTTGGTTGCGCAGGTGTTCACAGGTTTGGAACGCGTTAATGAATTGATGCCCAAAGCTTCAAAATAGCTTCTACGTGCCGCTGAGCGCAGACGTCACACCGGCAGGCAATAAAATTCGGTTTCCATTTGTGTGTTCCACAATTTCGCAGGCCTCCAAAACAAAAGCCAGAAGTGATAGCATCAAATGGACACACAGCTATGGATCGTCCTATTTACACTGTCCCCTCCATAATTAGTTTGCCTAACCTTTCGTTAATAGCACACACACACACACACAGGCACATAGACCTCCACAGAGGCGGTGCTGTGATTTACCACAGTGCCCTTACCAAAGGGCCCCTGTTGTAATTACTCTCCATCCTATATCCTGACCCCGATGATTGGCAAGAGCAGAATCTTGTGTATGCCACAGTCTTCAGGCCGGGAGTGACTGGGACCTGCTCCTTTATCTCCCACACACACCTTGTCCTTACTCGAATGAGAACACGTCAGAGGTGAAGGCCTGGAGCTCTTTGCCTCTGCTTCCATTACATTCTGCAGAGTGGGAGGATCTGATAGAACGTTAACCACATGAAAGCCGTGATAATTTGCTCAGGCGTACATGTTCTCCCTCTTGTCTGACACGGCCTTGGGCGCTGAAGTAAATAAGGAAAGCTGCTTCAGGTAAGTCCGCCTGCCCTCCATCTGGTTGCCGAGTGCACCGTGCCATACAAATTGCATTAGGCCCCCCCTCCCCCCTCCTCTCAATCGGTCGGTCCCTGCTGGGCCTTGGGTCGGCGGTGTTTGTCTGAGTTAGAAGGCAGAGGTTTTCAATAATCCAATGAAGGTATGTGGGCAAATGTAAATATTCAGCACAACAGCACACAGTGTTCAGTAAACACCCTGGAGGGACCGAAGGCTCTCTGCAGCACTCAACAAGATTTTTTCATATTTCTGAACCACTTTGAATTTGTTTTCGCATAATCTTTAATATAGATATTGTACAGTATTTTGTCATGTTTGTATGTGAATTAATTTGCTATCTATATTTATACCCTATTTTCTAATTACTGCAAATGTTTTGATATAAAGCAATGTGGATTTTTTCTACTCTGTCATTTTCTATTTGTAACTGATCTAACAAACAACCTTTCAATAACAGAGTTTATATTTACTTTGATTTTAAACCGTTTGCATCAAGTAGGAAAAAAACTCAGATGAATGATAACATTAACCTTCACAGTGCTTGAGTGACTAAGATTTTTTTTTCTAAATCAATGATAGACAATATGGTTAGAGCTCAAATTTTAATTCAGTCTTTCAGAACAGGTGGATATTTAAGCGGTTAAACTTCAAACTAAAGTTCTTCATGTTACATTAAAAAAATTGTCATACACTGCATTAATGCACATAACCAGGGTTCGGCCCTCCTGCATTTACAGGACCTGCTTAACCTTGCAAAGAAATGGGGATGTGCTAACAATCTGTAATGCCACGACTGAAAAACAACGACTTTCCACATCACGAGAAACCTCTGGACGGTCGGGGGTTAACGGTCTGCTGTGATGTCGATACAGAGCAGTGGTGTGTCTGGAAATCAATCCTTCCACAAGATGTGTGGGACAAAGTAAAGACCCACAAGTCTTATCCACCACCCTCGCACCATGACACACAAGACATTCTGCAGGAGACAGGAGCAGCCGAAAAGGAACCTACTATACATCCTCAAAAGTATAAATAGAAGTTCATGAGGAATATGTCTCACAATGTAGAAGATGTTAAGTTTTATATATTTAAACCAGCGCTTATTTTCCTGGCATGATAAAAATGAGTATATTTAACATAAGATGCAGTGTAATAAATAGAAGATTCATTAAAAAATCTGTTTTGGGTTTGAATCCACATGGTTCTCATTCCAGCGTGGGGCCGTGTCGTCGAGGTAAAAAAATCAACTATAATGTGAAGCATTGGGGGGGGGTGAAGTGCTGTAGACCAAACACGGATTGAGCCTTTAAATATTAATTTCTTTGTTCAGATGTGACTGTATTAATTATTAATAGTGGAGATGCAAGACAGAGAATTGTGGACTTTATAAATAACCCAACGCTGAAAATTGAGAAGAAATAAAAGGAGTGAAAGTACAGAGAAGACCCCTGAGCACTGGTTCGATATATCCCAGGTAGCAGGTTCCCGGAAGGTGGTGCTGGAATAACGTGAACACGTGATAGAATTGTTGAAAAAGGACAAAAGTAAATATGACTGAAGTATAAAGACAAGAGATATGATGATCCAAAGGTGCGGTCCTCAATTTGATTATTTGCTTAATCAAACAATATTTGATTAATCACACGTTTACATTGCTTCTTTTCTCTCATCAAAACCCAAAGTGACAAGATTTATTATCACATGAGACACAGAAAAGCAGCGATCGATCACAGGTGAGAAGCTGCAGTCAATGAATATTAGGCTTTTCTTCCTTAAGTGACTGCATTAAATGTGTAACACAAACTACCTGAATATAACAACAGAAACACATCCCAATATTGATTCCCAAATAAAGCTTTTTGTTCGGTTTTTAAATAAATAAAACGACCCTGAAAGTTAAATTGATTGAATTCTGAATCTCTTCCCTTTCGACTGCCATTTAAATGCATGATGCTCTGAGGTCTCTTCAAAGACGGGAGGAGGAAAAAAAAATAAATAACAAACATCTTCAGAAAAACAAACACATGGTCGAAAAAACAACGTGGATGAATGAATTATTAATTTGAATCACATAAAAATCCTAAAGGTTGCTCCTGATGGCTCCCAGACCAGGACGGCTCCTCTTGTTATTGTCAACATGCTTCAATGAACAGCCGCTCCGGCGGAAAAAGGTTTTCCTCAAACACGTGCGCCGTCTGCATTTTCCCTTCTTTGTGTGTTTTTTTTGTGGTCGCAAGGTTTGCCACACAATTCCAGGAGTGCTGCATGAGGGCAGGAACATGCTGATCGTTGACTTGTGCTTTTATTCCTTGAAACATGAGGCGGAACACAATTTGCCCGACTGTGTTTCACTCTGTCACCCGCCCCTGACCCAAAGTGCATCAGCCGGCAAATTCATGGTCCAGCTCTTGATTTAGTTGAGGCCGTGCAGCAAATTCTCAAGGTACAATATAAAGTTTACGGGTTTACATACGTTTTCCTGCGTCCAACCATCCAAAACTGCAGATGTGCTGCACTGCCACTGGCAAGAGGCGCTTTTAGAGAAGAGAAGATGTGATTTCTAGTAAGGTAGCACAAGAAAGAATTAGCTAAAATGTGAGCAAATTGGTTGTGTTCAATGCTGGAAAGTCGCTCAAGTAAAGCATTGATGTGTATCAGGCAAAAACTTTGGAAACTTTATTCAAATCAAACAATTAATTGTTATTGCTATTGACAACCACAAAGCAAGAAACAAATTTTCTCGTTGCTGTGTTACGGAGCTTAGTCTAATTATGACTCACGCCAATATAATGTTCACTACGCCATAACGTCCGCCAGTTTTATTAGTATTTATTCAAATTATGAGTTTTAAGGCCAATTTAAGGCCAACTAGAAAATGCAGTTTACATGGTAGTGTCTTATTGTGACTATTGGCTTAATCTGGTTAATATTGGAATATTGTAAATGTGGTCAGTAATAACAATGATCACTTTCATACAGGCCTAGTAGCATATACAGCTGTTAATATACATTATATGAGTTGTTATTGTGCTTACAAGCACCGGGTTACAAAGTCCAGGTATCGAAAAAACTGTTTGGGAAAGAAAACGGGTATCTTAACATCTCTACCTGCATTAAATCTCATATTTGTGACATATTTCCATCTCTTACACAGCACTTCACGAGAAGATTGAAGCTATTCTTCTCCCCTCACTGTATAAATAGTTCTCTCTCTACGCCGCCACTTTCCCATACCCAGGACACCCTGCAGCTTCAAGTGGAAAATGGAGGAGAATGCGGCGAGTTGATGTTTGTTGGAGGAGTCTGCAAAATACCTATACTGGAAGTTTCCTTGGGGCCCAAACACACAAAGCATTAACTGTCAGTCACTGAGTTGCTCTGCCTATCACAGATCTCGGCGGACTATTTAGCTGTCAGCTCCCGCACAGCCCCCCCCGCCCCACTGTTTCTGAGCAGAGCAGGTGCTGACTGACACCACAAACTCCCCCTGTCTCCCTCCGTGAGAACAACACGGACGTCTTTTATTTCCACGGTAAGCTTAAAGAAAAAATTACATTACAATGAGAAGAAGAGTAAAATGAGAAACATATCAAACGTTCATTGCCTATAATCAAAAATAACAAGCCAGGGAGTTTACTGGCTGTACTCTGCTCTTTTCTCCGTTCTGATTTCCCACCTTGTTAAAGCAGAGCGATTTGAGGAACGTCGTAAAAATCCAAACACATTTGCAACTCTGGCCTCTATCTGCTCAGCACAAGTGGCCTGGGTGATGCCTTTGCTGCATTTCATTGCTGCATTCAGAACAGATTTTATTCAAATGTCAAAGTTAGGGCATGGAAGTCCTGGATCTACGGTTAGACTGATGCAAGCAAATATTTCCACTTTCCAGGAAGGTACACAGACTGTGTGCATCACTGGTGAAAGGTTAGAATGCAGAACGTTATGTGGCAGGAAGAAGCAGTCATCTTATGTTATTCCAAAATGTTGAATACAACATAACACATATTTTTAAATGCTTTTTAGCAGCACGTGCTACTGAAAGCACCACATGCCTACTAGAAAAGCTCGAAGGATTGATAACATGTCCGTATTTACCAGACGCGGTAAATCAAAAACTGCAACTATTCAGAAGCACAGAACCACTGAGACTGCTGAATGTATTCCAACTTTCAGCAAGGGCACAGCTTTCTTGAGACTGACAAATGCTAAATGACTTGAGAGGAGGCAGAGCGTGAGGCTGACGCTGGATATATTTTGGTGGGCGGACAAAAGCTGTGAGTGTGGGAGATTGGAACGCCCGCGTTGTTTGTTTGACAAATGGAAATTCTTTTTTTACTCTCCCCACTTTTGTTCCACTAATTGCAGTTAATTTAGAAATTCATTATTCCTGCATCTCAAGACCAACTTCAAGGGACCAGACCCTGTGCACTTGAAATTTCCAAATAAAAACACGACGCGTTGCAGAGTCGGAGACACCGAGAGGTGCGGCGCTTTGTCTGAGTCTTTCTGTGAGATCAATCATCACAGCTGCTCGCTGTTTAATTCTTCCTGCCTCCGTTTCCTCTCACGGCTCCGAACGCACTTGCCGTCGTCTCGAAGCCAGACCAACACAGGCTTCAATTAAATCCACTTTGACTTCCTGCTCACTGGGAGTGTGGTGCGCTGCTTTGAGGAAGGTCTGCCTCGACACGCACGCAGAGACAGACGCTGACCCGCCTGCGAAGCCTAATAGAACACGTTGACAGATGTGTCACGGGAACAATTCACCTTGCCATCTGCTTCTCGGTGCTTCACGGCCAAATCCTTCCAGCTCTCGTCCCGCAATCAAGGACAGGATGAAATACAAGTCCCATTACGGGGTTGCAGCAAATAATGCATTATCAATTAGTCCCCTTGGCTACTGATCGATGCTTAGCAGGTGGTACAAGGCCATTTTGTTCATTTAGGACTCTATAGTCCTCTTCCCCCCTGATTCTCTTATTTCCTTCTGTTCATTAGATCCTGGCTGGCCGACCTATCAGGTTTTGCTTAAATTGCAGCAGGACTGTTCTTCAATATTCCATTAGAGATCACGTTTAATCACTGATGTGTGGACCTAAAGCTATTAGGAGGACTGGCCTGAATCAACCTGACTTTTGATGACCACAAAGTGACAGTGAACCCGCCACTGCTTTTTACCAAACATCATGTAACAGGAACCCCCTATATGTCTCCTATTTATACCTCCATGCTGTTGATGGAAAGGAAAAGAGAGTAAGGAAATGTGTAATGCAGGGCCAGAGAGAGGGGGGAGTGGGCGGGAGTTTGTGTGAGAGACGGGATTGGCTGCCATAATACCAGGGATAAGTAATGCGGAATTATAAATAAAGGTTACAGATCATTTCAGCTAAGCCTAGCTTAGATCTGAAATTAAATATGTCATCACATTACAATCCAGGATCTAGTCAATCAGAAAATACATATTTTATACAAACGAATCCTGCCTGGTTTCCAGATGGAGGGTTAGCACTGTGGGGCTACAATACTTTATTAGTTCTGTTCAGAGAGCGATAGATGGTTTAAAAAGATTTAACCAACCACGTCATACGAGGTATTTCGATTTCAAAGGATTGACAGAGGACAGGAGCATGTGCTGATAACTCAGGGGGTAAAAGCATGTGGTTATATTCCTTTATGGCAGTTTTGAAATGAGATGTGGTGTTATAAAAGAAGAATATCAAAGAGCTTGATATTGAATTCATGATTCCACTGTAAACTGGAGAAAAAATAACTCATGTGTAGCGTTAGATTATTGTCCCCATCATCTTCTCCTTTCATTGTCGAAGCCTTGTGAGCATCCGGTTCAGTCAACAAAGAAAATATAATCTCCCCCATCTGTATAAAGCAGTTACCGGGGGTTTATTATATTAGGAATGTGAAATGCATGTATTTTCCACCTGAGAGGGTTTGCTGCACCGGTGACAATACGACACGTAGATCAAAATCGTTTCCATCAGCGGTGGCAGATGAAACGCAAACAAAATCAAATCAGTCCTGCCCATATGATGCTGCGCCGCTCAAATGCCAATCTCTCTTCTCCTCATCATGTGTCTGATGAGAAATCAGTGTGTGCGAGAATCTCCTAATCTATGCAAACACACTGTCAGCATTGATTTGTTCGGAGGGGATATGTCTTTATTAGGACTCGCCAGACGTCTCCGTTCCTCCTGTCCTATAAAGGATGACCTGGGAAAGACACAGAGCCGGTTGGGCCTGTGGAAGCAGTTGCAGCCATAACAATTGAGATAAGTTACTGAGGACTGGTAATGAGAACCGATAGACTCGAGGATGGATCAATAGCGGACACTGATACCAGGAGAGGAAGGACAAATTGTGACATCTCTTTCCTTTTCCATGTTCAAAGGAGCTTTAGAGAAGTGGTCCTGACTCTGTGTGTGTTGGTGTGTAGGAGGAGTCCTGTGTGTTCACACAACACAAAGGGGTGTCAGTCAGTCTGACTAACTGTACAGCGCACGCACGCACACACACGGACACACACACACGCAGAGCTGCAGCAGCTCTTTTTTGTTTTTCGTGCACAGAATCAGTTTCAATAAGCAGACCTGTGTGATGAGGGCAGAGGTCACTTCTGCTGTAGGTGCTTATCCACGTGTCATGTTTTCTCCTGCCAGAGCTTTGAATACCGAGCAGCAGGTCTGAAGCGTGTCTGGCCATCAGGCCTCGGTCACTTATTATCCCTACACCCTGTCAACTTACTCTGACGTTGGCCCGAGTCTGCTGGGAGTCAACCTGAATGGATTTTACTGAATATTGCCTCGCCGTACAGGGACAGACCAATTTATCTTTGCAACAGCCACGTTTCTCTGATATTACTTCATCTCGGTTCTTCTGCGTGAAGGTGAGGGGATTATCGATTCAAGCGTCTGCTCTCCTCGACCAGTCTGTTTTTCCATTTGATATCCTTACGAAAACATGCACACGGGTCATCTGGAATCCATCCCCTCAGCGTTCTCAAGACAGCTAAGTGTTCACCTTCATCATCTGGTGCAGACAAAGGGCTGGAGTCTGTTTATCTCATATTGTAAAAGTTTAGATAAAGAAACTAATTAAGCTGAAGTTATTGTGCATTATATTTTACCTTAGAATTGTTACTTTTGCTTTATAGACAACAACGTGGACACATCTGTTTATCATGTCATCATTTTACACTGTGCTGTCAGTTTGATGCAGTAAATCAATATTTTCTAGAAAACTCAACAATTACATCATTTCTTAGTTTTTCTGGTGATTTGAATAAAAGACAGTTTAAGAGGGCTTCTTCACACTAAAGCAAACTGTAATAAAAACTCTATAATACTGTCATAAAGCAGTCCTGTAAGAGATGGAAAGTGAGAACTGGTTCCAGATTTCCAAAGAATTTAAATGGGATTCCACGAGGGGACTGCTGGGCTTTGGCCGAGGTGTGCGACTGACATTCTGGTTCTGTCCAGCAGCTTCTGACAGTTGTTAGTAACACCAGATATAATTCCAGGAATACCACGTATCTCACAATCTACACACGAGGGCCACTGCTCCTTAACCGCGAGTAGCAAATCCATTACAGAGGGTTAACGTCCTACGTTGTTATAAAATTAGCCTCTGCACCTAAATGAAAACAGCAGCAGAGAGAGATTACATACACCTGAGTCACGTGCGTGCCTAGAATCAGACTGATAAGCTGATTTGATAATAGCATTGGTATCATCCGTCCTACTCAGTGATTTGAAAACTTACCGACACAAGTATAATGCAGTAAAAATTGCAAGGCTAGAAACAGTGGGTTTCTAAACATCTGATGATATATTGTCACTTGCTCAGCACGATTTCATTAGAATTAAATAGTCATATTTAAGATTATACAGCTCAATTTTACTGCTGTGATTCAACATTAAACTGATACTGAATAGCAGCCCTGACACTGTAAGTATCTTAAAGTGGGAAAATAAGCTTCTACATGTGTTGCTCTGTTGGCTCCAATTATATCTAAAGCTGCTAAATTGTTTTTGACTGATGAAATCAATTCATTGCTGCAGAAGCTGGACAGTCTCCGTTCTGGCAGCTGATGTGTTGTGGGTGTTCAGAAACCTTGTTTCCTGGTCTTCAAGTTATTGATTTGGATTGGTCATGGTTATTATTATGGTTTCAGGCGATTGGTTCCATTTGGTACCCTTCAGATCATTTTATAAAATGTCTTACATGACTTTTATAAAATGTATCCATGATTTCATAAGTGCATACGTAAATGTAATAAAACATTATTACCTCTGCCAGGAAACCAATAAAAGATTCATCTTATGATTCTTTCCTGGGTGAATAAATAACATGAATCATATATATTAAAAATATAATATGTATTGTCTTTCATCAACTGCCCCACATGCAGTTACAAACCAATTACCTAATTCTGCAGAAAGCTTTCAATTTTGTGGGACTGCTTATTATACCACAATGATAATTACTACAATAATTACTGAAGATGTCTTGTTGATGGACCACTAACAGGACTAAGACTGAAAGAAGCATCATGTTGAACAAAGGACAACAGAACACGTGTGTGTGAATCATCTCGAGCAGTGACTCTTGACTCTGATGGGTCCACATGCCATTTAAATTCAGTTTCTGGAGTTAAGAGAATTAACGCCAAGGGTTGACTCCTCATTTACATAACTAAGGAACGAGGATCCCTGATGAGAATAACAATCAGACTGAGAAGAACAATCAGTGAAATTGAGTCTGATATCTGTGGGCTCACACTTACATCTACGTCTTTGTTCATGGAGGGAAGAGGCCTGTTTATTTTGTAAAGCTTGTGCAGAGACCACCTCTCAGGCAGGTAAGGACATCCTTCAGGGTTCCTCTCAGAGAAATAGGTTACTTTGAGGAGGCGATTTTTCACTGTTACACTGAGTATAAATTGTTGATAAATTTTTGTCAACTTGGGTATGTGCCCAAACTCCTCATTCCTCCCTCCTCCAGGCGTCGTGTTGATATCGGGTAGCTTCTGGTGTGACAGAGGTCCTGGTTGCTTGGCAACAGGTATAGAGTACAGAGTCCAGTGTGACTGTGACGACCAGGGTGAGAGGAGAGGCTGACAAGCCTGTGCCACACACACACACGACCACACACACGACCACACACACGACCACACACACGACCACACACACGACCACACACACGACCACACACACGACCACACACACGACCACACACACGAACACACACACACACACACACACACACACACACACACACACACACACACACACACACACACACACACACACACACACACACACACACACACACACACACACACACACACACACACACACACACACACACACACACACACACACACACACACACACACACACCACACACACACACACACACACACACACACACACACACACACACACACACACACACACACACACACACACACACACACACACACACACACACACACACACGACCACACACACAGACACACACACGCACGCACACACACACACACACACACAGCTTCACCGCAATTTGATGTGTGTGCCTCACATGTTTCTTGCAGGAAAGGGGATTAGAGGGAGCCATCAGTAACCTCCTCAGGGCAGTGCTGACATTAAACAGCACAAGTGTTTGAGAGATCGATGTGCGTACCTCGGAGTGGCCACACCTCCGGACGACCACGTGTCCTTCTCAAATGCACTGCCCCACATATAAAGCATTCATCATCAAAGACAGCCGGACGACAGAGTGACCAGGAGAACTGTGAGGAGGCTCAGGAACTTTGCAGGGTTGGAAAAGAGGCGAGGCCCCTTCACAGCCGCACCCGGCACGACAGATTTGTTTCATAGACATATAAACACAGACTATAACTGCTCATAAGCACATGGCAAATAGTCCATCATCATTAAATGCTGGCAGAGGGACCTCGCATTGGTAATACGATTTTTTCCCATAAACTCTGCAGTTAAAGGTGCACAATGTGCTCTTGACAAATCTTGCTATTGACAAAACATAACTCCTACTCATTCTATCATAGGGAAGCACTTGACTTCACGACACCAGTTTACACTCACACACCTGCAAATAAAACGTCAGGCAAATGGTGCGTTAAGATGCACCTAAATGAGCAGTTTATTCAAAGAAACCAGGTTCACTGCTGAACGTGTTCTCCGTGCACTGCAGTGGTCTGGATCTGCAGTCTGATTTCTACTAGGGCTGGACGACATGGCAAAGAAATGATATCAAGATATAAAATTCATATAAGTTCATACAGATATAAACATGATGAATGCCACATTATTTCTTTTAAGTTTAAAGACACATTTTCCTCCTGAGTGAAGCTTGTGTAAATATTTAATAAATCTGAGGATTATATTGTTATATTGCTATTGATAACAATTCTATTGCAATAATCATTAATATTGTTTTATTCTACCTTTACCTTCATAGCATGGCTTTTATTAATGTCACTGTATTAGCCAGTCAACACTGTTGTGACAGGCAGAGTGAAGCTTTCCCTCACAGTGACAGTGTCATCAAATGTAAAGACATTCTGGGGACAAATTTTCGTTCATCTCAATTTCAGTGGAAGAAATTGTAAATCATCGTCACACTGTGTCTCTAGTCCGTCGTCATGCACATGTGAACATGGAAAAAGCTGATAAGAAACCTGGTTATGTGTAAACATGGCAGACATATTTGCTCTCCCTAGGACAACTGCACCTGGGGAAAGCAGATTTCTCTAATCTCCTGCCCCACTTCCAGAAGCCAGGTTTCTTGTTTAAATGGCATTTAGGAAAGAAGCTTAGTGTAGAACTGTACCTACAGTGAAAGTAATCGCACTTTAATACAGGATCACTGTAACTGTAAAGATAACACAATAATTATCTGCTTAACTGTATGTCAGGGCTCACAAGTGCTTTACCTTTATTTGTCGGAGCAGTTCAGGAGCCAAAAATTCTTATCGGTCAGAGGAGTGTTGATATTGGCAACATGTTTATTTGCAGCCCCCTCAACGACTGTGAGGAGAACGGAGAGAGCAGAACCGGTATGGAAGCAACACAAGAAGGAAGATAGCATTGGGAATTGATCCGAGTTTATCAGTGTTGACTTACTGACAATTTTCAGTTAATGATCCGAAGATTCAAGCGCTCCCTGGTGTGTTTGCTCTCTGTTAACCAATCAGGAACAAGAATTCACTTTTCACACACTTTTCATTGCTGTTATTCACAAGAGCCTGACTCCAAAACCAAGCCTTATGCAGGAGGAAGAACAAATCAACAAATCAAACAGCTGAAGTCAGGGTGTGACCGGCTGAGAGGTTGTGACACGAGGGGGATGAGCCTCCACTTGTAGTCAAGAATAGAGACAAAGACTCGACTCTA
This sequence comes from Pseudopleuronectes americanus, assembly GCA_038501795.1. NCBI lineage: Eukaryota > Metazoa > Chordata > Actinopteri > Pleuronectiformes > Pleuronectidae > Pseudopleuronectes > Pseudopleuronectes americanus. The sequence goes on from CM076723.1 coordinate 10,059,700, forward strand.
CAGAAACACAGCCCCGTTTTAGTGTCTTCTCACATCTGCAGCACAAAGACACAGCTCCTGTTCTGCAAAGAGCCGCATCACAACTCACTCACAGTGTCTCGGAGTCACTCAGGCAGCAGGGGACCTAAAAAGAAATCAGTTTTTCTAAAAAAGAAAAAAGATCTAAATCTCAGAGGGGGGAGAATATTTGTGTTTGTTCGTAAACTCCATCAGAAACGCTCGGGTACAAAAGGTGGAATCGACACTTAAGTTTCCTTCATGATATTTCTTTTTGACAGTTTTGTCCACGTCTGCTGAGCTGCTGGATGTTTATGTTAAACCTCACCCTGGATATGTGTGAGCACTGCGAACTCTTAAGCTGAAAACAAAGAGGGAGAGTCTTTAGGAATTATACATTTTCCTGCTTCAAACCCCTTCCACTTGTGTTTTTGTGTTGGAAAATACATGACCCTATCATGTATTTTAACTGATCTTCTTGTCCATACTGAAGACACGATTAAATATTCAGTGTAACTGGGGAAAAAAGATGACGGCCCCGTGTTTTTCCTGGTTACAGGCAGAAATCCAGTAGATAGCTCAGGGAACGTGACCAAACACAAATATTGTTTCAAAATTATTTTTTGACAGATCCCAGCATGTGGTCCGGTATATCCACACTCTATCCTCAGCTGGTATGTCCATCTTTTTATAAATTTATTTGTGATAAATATATAGAAACAAATCTTAGCCAAGCTTGTAGTGTGATTGTGTGCGTGCTCACTCCCCCCCAGAAACAACCTGTCATTCTCACGTTTTCCTGTTCCCAATCAGTTGACAGGCTGTGAATGGCTGGTTTTGAATTTGCAGATCGCTGCTGAATCACACCACATCAGTGCCAAACATGTTTATGACACCGATGGCGGAGGCGGGAGGGGTTGGGGGGAGGGGGAGGTGATCACAGCACAACAGAGAGAAAAACAAACAGGTCTCCAAGGTGATTGAAAGATTTCCGAGAGCAAAACCAAAGTGCTTATTATGAGACTGGCAGAGTAAAGAGGCTGGAGGATGAGCCAAGAGCCTGATGGAGCACAGTAATCACGGGGAAATTGCAAACCTCAGTTTCAGCACGCAAACACTTTACATAATGTATCTGAGGAGCCACGCATGTCGCACATCTGCGGCAAACATCCCAAAACCAGGTGAAACCTCAGAAAAACACGTCCAGAAAAGAGACAAACTAGAGCCAGACTGAGAGGGAAATAAATGATTCAGAGGGTGTTTGTGTGTCTGTGTGTGTCTGTGTTGTTTACCTGTGGCTGGGTCAACCGACCGCTCAATCAGATGGTCGTCCTGGTGGACCCACTCGCCGTTACACTTGAAGTAGATCTGCGTGGCCGGGGTGGAGCGGCAGGTCAGCGTCACCGGCTTGTTCTTCACGATGAACTCGTCCTCCGGCTCCACCAGGAAGTGAGGTAACAGATCCGTGAAGGCGCCGGGGAGCGTTGCCGTGGCCGTGTGCTCCGAACCTTTGGGGTATAAAAAAAAGCGGAAGAGGTTTTTAGAGGCATGCCAAAAGTGAAAAAAGTGAAAAAAAGCTTTTAAGTTCTCAAGTTGAGGCAGGAGCTGAACCTTCGACCCTGCTCTGCCGTTGTGACTGCACGGCGAGTGAGTGAAAATGCATCAGACACCGAGTATCTAATGCATAGATTCAGTGTCCTTGGAGAATCTGTGCTTCTACAGTAAGAATGCAAATGAGAGAGGCCGAACAAGACAGATGGACGGAGTGAGAGACAAAGAGAGACAGAGCTGCATGGAGGACAGCTGGCCCTGTGCGCTCATGACTGGGATTGGACCCGTTAGTGGAGTCCGTGTCTTAACTCTGGCTCTTAATCACAGCCCTTTAACATCACCGCTGACGGACCAGCAGCCATAAATCCAGTCTCAGCGTCCAGGCCCCTCCGCACTATGTTATAGGTCTCTTAAACCAGGTCTCTAACTCTACCCACATTAAGCCAGAACGGGGAAGTGAGGCGGGGAGGATGGAGAGATGACCGACAGCTAGACAGCCAGTTAACTTGAAATCACATCTCACATAGAGGAGATGCTGTTTTTTGTTTTTTTTTATTACTCCTCCGGAATCTCACATGACATGAATGAGATGTGAGGGCAGAGGAAGGGAGGACACACATTCTGAGAGATGCAGGAGCTGCTCTTCAGTGGGACAATACCACGATTTACAGCACATTCTTAACGCTCGGTGAAAATGCTCAACACAAACGCCGGATGACACAGTTGGAGCCTACAGCGTGATGCCTCCTCCGCGGATACACTGTCTCTCTCTAAACATATTAGCCTTGTGCGAGAGATAAGTAGAAACGGCGAAATAACCTCCTTACACCGCTGGCACTCAGGGGAGACCAGTAAATCCCAAAATAAAAACCCCTTTAAAAGGAGTGTAATATTAATTTACTGCCCTGAATCCAATATGGCTGACAGACCAGGCATTAACAACCTTCTCCATCACTCCCTGTGCGGCAGGAGAGCACGGGAGTCCACATCTCTCATAATGAAACGGCAGCGCTCTCGCCGACCTCTCTCTCTCCCCTTGCTTCCTGTGCGCCCTAACCCAGCCGGCGTTCATCCTTGCAGCTTGCTGATGCCCAGGTCAGGGATAATATTAGGTTGTGTCATAAACACCAGTCTGTCAGTTCCTCCCCCACCACACACACACACACACAATGTCTCTCTTTCTTCTCCCTTTATCACCCGTGTGCTGAGTTGCTAAATTCATCAGGATGAGCTACAGTGAACCACGGCCGCCGCTGAACCCCATTAATGTTTTGTGTACATGTTTAACTCTTAATGAAAACTAAATGTTCTGTGTCCAATGAACGACATACATCACACGCTGACACTTTGGCTTTTCTCCCCCCATTTTCCCGAGCACACTTTATGATTGCGGCGCATTTGCAGAGAAGAAAAATGTCATTAATATGGCAGCTCTCTATATTCAGGACAACGCAGCTGCCTGACATTATTTATTCTATGTATGGGAGCGCGTGTCGGGGAAAAGGCCACAGTTCATCATGAATGGTGAGTATAATTGCTCTAACGAAGGGCCCAAACTTTGCTAATAAACAGCGTGGGACCAGCGGGTCAGGTTATTTCAAAGTGCGCTGGTCCTAATGATGGCGGCCTCTTCTAATGGGCCGCCTTCCAGCTCTGTGACCACGGCTATTAGCTGGCCGGGCTGACCCTCTGTACTCCCCGCAGACTGAAGACGACAGCTCGGTAAAACAGTGGGCGAGCCTCACCTCACACCTGCCGGGTTAATCATCTCACAGAGAACGGATGATGTTGAAACAGAGAGCGGTGAAACCGTGGCCACCTGAGACGCCACGACGGCTGTGATGAACTCATGATGCTGTTAACTCGCCGCCAGCTCCTCATTTGCAGAGGTCACATTCAACGGCGTCTCTCAACTTTTGATGATGTTTCCAATTTGTGTTTGTGTGTGTGTGTGTGTTTATGTGTACTTGTGCGTGTCAAAAGGAATGGGGTTAGTCTTCCATTTTAGTACATGCACTTTAGGTTAATGAGGTTAAACACGTAATTTCTTTAGAGAAATAAATTGTCATTTTATGAGCGGGGGATTCCAGTCACGTACTGCTTTATATCAAACCCATAATGGAGGACTGATGCGTAGTAAATTGGCTGAGATTATTGTCATGACACAATGTACTTCAAAGTCAACGTGCACACACACACACACACACACACATACGTGCACGCACACAGTGGGAGTATCAGCTACTTAACAGACTTCTTGCGGGTCAATGCACAAATCAAATAGACGTACAGCAGCACTAAGGGCACTGCATTATACTCCACTGAATGTAATAGGCTAAAGCGGCCATTAATTGTTAAATGTATCTGAGCGCATTGCCGGATCATTTTGTAGACACACAAACAACCCACGCGGCACGCTAAACGTCTCCCGTGCTGATCGTTGGGCAACTGAAGATGATTTAATTGACTCAACATGCTGGATGTGTTGCTGGGGCCCAATAACCGTAACATTGCTCTGCGTGGCTTCCTGCAATTTCTACAAACAAGAATCCAGCAGATTCATTTTGATTCCTCCCCTTAAAAAATAAAAAAAATTCGAAGGTTGCGACCTGATATTTGTGTCCAGCTGCCATTCTCTCCCGAGACAAATCAACTGACCTAAAACCGATGAACGCACAAACAGAGACACACACATTCACAGACACACGACAAGGGTGCAGCAGCTGTCAGTGCGCTGAGCCATGATGGCCAGGGCAGAATTCCTGCAGCACACAGACCCCCACGTCTCATCTGTCCAGCTGACCACATCAACTCCAAAGTCTCGCCCTTACCCTACCCGGCACGAGGAGGAGGAGATGAAGAAGCCTCGATGAAGTCAAACACACTACAGGAATAAACTGTATCTAACTAGAAGGGCACTCAGTAGAGTCCATACCCCCGCCAAGGCCACAGCAGTCCTCTTATGAAACCACATTTAATTCACTAAATACAGATTGTTATTTGGATCTGCACCAAGTTGCACACACTCATGAATATCTGTCCCCTCACATGCGCTGGAGCTGCCCAAAGGTCCAGGAGTTTTGTTCTGCCATACACATCACGTAGCCAAAAAAGAATTGGCCCAAATATCCCTTCCTCCATTGGTCTGTTTATTTTGGGTGACCCCTGTGCATTGAGTAAGTTTGTTAAGTGAGTGGACCAAGACGGACATTTTGTCAGTTTACTGTTAAAGAATGGAAATCTGCTTCGGCATGGTCAACCTCACTCTGGCACATCTCTCTTGGTCACCTGCTGCTAAAGAACCATTATCCTATCGGCTACTGGATAAGGTGGAGGACTGTGACTTGAAGTGAGGCCTGTACCACTTTTATACACCTCAGGCACTTCCAGCTCATTAAAATAACCCTTATTCATTACATACCAAATAGTTATCAGATATGCGTCTAATAGAGAAATATATTTGTCGCACATTTGTTCGTTTATGTATTTTTTCTCTTCGTATGGATTACTATTAATTTTGATTCTTTTAATTCATGGAACTCTTTTTATTACAAACAAACAAACACAGATGAACACATAATCTCCTTGGCCGAGGTAAGAATCTGAAAGCTATATTCCCGTAACCGCTGTAACTGTACACGTCCTCAGAAGGCATGGATTGGATTTTCACAAGTGTTGCAGTTTTGTAAAAGTCTTCTGTTACCAACCATCTTCAATATTCCATAAAGATTTTTTACTTTAATGTCACCTGCTGTATCTTTTTTCCAGGAGTAGTTGTGTTTTTTATGTACACATACGAAACCTCAGGTCTCACTTTGAAATTGAATTCCGCCGATGATTCCTCACTTCACTCGTGTCGGTGTGCCGCCGCCTGCCGTTAATTTCTGTTTTCACCATTTTGTAAAATAAGCATTCGTTTTTTAAATTTCACTCCTTATTATCTAATCGGAGAACAGAATTACTGAAAACATGAAGAATGTCAGCGGGGGAAGAGAAACCATAGCTGCAGAGGAAATAACCCTCTTCTGTGTTCCTCTCTCATGGCACTAACACGTCGTGTGCCCTTTGGAGCCAATTACTTTTTCTTTTTTTTTGTTCTTCAACAACGTCATGTCCCTGAAGAAAAGCATCATTGAGCAATCACTGGGCATAATTTACATCACAGTGATGAACAGCAGCTATAACAAGTGTTTTATGACACAATCAGCGCCTTACAATGTCCTCGGAAATTAATTCAATTAAATTTACTATGCAGAATATTTAAACCATTCCATGTTTAGTTGCCGTTAACAACAAGTCACAGCCGCCTTGTTGCTGTTTTTACCTTCAGAGCGCTCAATTGGTTTTCTTGATGCTTTTTTAACCACATCAAGTGTCAGTATTTAGGATTCACTCCAAATGTAATATATGGAGCTATGGGTTATGGGAATGGGGGCGTCATTTCTGTAAAGTTGAAAATCCTTAATATGCCTCTGACGATATTAACACTGGGAGTGATTGGACACAGAAAGATGAGGAGAGAGAGATGAGAGAGAGAGAGAGAGAGAGAGAGAGAGAGAGAGGAGAGAGAGAGATGAGAGAGAGAGAGAGAGAGAGAGAGAGAGATGAGAGAGAGAGAGAGAGAGAGAGAGAGAGAGAGAGAGAGAGAGAGAGAGAGAGAGAGAGAGAGAGAGAGAGAGAGAGAGAGAGAGAGAGAGACTCCATCCAGCATCATATATAATCTGGAGCAAGGCTGAGTGATGTATGTTTGTCCCCAGATGACAAATATTTACTCCTCCACATGTCTGGGATTCAGAATACATTTTTCATTGAGACAACCGTGTTTCAGCGAGCACTCCCTCAAACACACACACACACGCACACGCACACGCACACGCACACACGCACGCGCGCATTGTTACAGGTCCCTTCTGGGGACAAAAAACTGTTGTGCGTTCCCCCTTTGTGTCCACAATTAACTGGTCTTTAGTCTGATATATAAATTTATATCACAAAAGCTAGCCTATGACAGAAAACACACAAATTCACACAGACAAGCACACGTTTGCAAATAATCAGGCAACATGCATAAGAAGAGAAGGCTGCTCCCATGTGTATTTTTTCTCGATCAATAACTGATGTAGAATTATGCAAGCAAACAAAATCGCATGATAACACACACATGTTTAAACACACATATGTTTATACAGCAACAATTCAGCGTCCGTTCAATATCCACGCTCATTAAGTTTGCTCCGGATCAATCAATTGAAATACTCTCGAATAGAAAAAACGCTCTGATGCATTTAACAACGTGTAGGGGAGAAGGCGGCCGTAGAAGCCCAAACCTGCATCCCATCCCATGTCTATGAGTGGAGGCTGGATACTTAAAAAAAAGAAAGAAAGAAGGTATTGAAGCACAGAAGGAGAGGAGGGGACGGGGAGGACGAGGGTGCATATGCAAATTATCCTCACACATGCCACATGTGATGTTAGTACAATCTTCTCCCATTTAAATGAATAGAAAATTGGCTGCTAAGCATGTACATGGATGCGGGGCTGTGCGTCTGTGTGCATATATTAATCTAGGATACTAATACCCCGCTGCCTACAGGGCTCCCCGACGAGAATTGTTTCCACGATAGATGTTCCACCGAAGAGCAGGTTACATCTTCAACTCGGAGAATTGCCTTCAAACGCCGGTGACATGAATCATCTCTGCTCACACATGTGCCACTTTGGATGATTAAATGCTGTTTTTTTGTCGTTAAACAGCTTCTCAACTAAAGACAAACAAGTTGGAGCTGTTAGTTGTAAATACGGTGCACAGCTCAGCCTTACACCTTTGAACAGGAGCCTACAGTCTGCTTATTCCGGTTCGTTGATTATTATTATAAATATCTTATTTTCCCTCTCTATCTTTCTGAAAGAACACCTCAGCAGGGGGGTGGGGGTGGGAGGCCGGAGCAGGTGAGAAATCGTAGAATAATAATAACTTTATTTGTATAGCACTTATAGATTACAAAGTGCCTCAGAGAAAACTCCATGGCAAAAAAAGGAAAATTAATTATAAAAAAAGTAATCAATTCAGTTAAAAATTTTAAGGGGCAAATCATAGCATAATAACATTTTATAAAGAAACCCACACAGTTCCCACAATGAGCAAACACTTTGGTGACTGTGGATAAGAAAACCAGACCCAGTGTGAGCGGCCATCGGCCTCGACCGGTTGGGGTGAGCGGAGAGAAAGAGAGAGAGAGGAGAGATAGAGATAGAGAGAGACCAGGAACAGTCGTTTAACCATATCACACTTGAGATCTGTAAGACTGCGTGTGGTAATGCGAATAATAATACTACTCTCCAAATGTACCTTTCAGCCTTTTTATCACAATAACGTTAAAAGCCGAACCTGAGGGTAGGCTGAGGGTAAAGGTAAATCTGACTGGCTACTGGCTTGTATGGTGGTGTTATAAAAACCATGTGGCCCGCTCTGTAGAGCAGACGTCATTACCTCGATGCCCTTTTTTAAAACTAAACTAAATACAGACTCTCCTTGGCAGCAGAGTCCAAAGCTGTTATACATCGCTCCTGGCGCTGACCCTCCCTGACACCTTTGCTTCAGCTCTTCTTTCAAGGCAACAGCGTGTTGAAAAGCACAGTCTGTCTCAAAACCTACGAGGCCATTTTAAGTTCCTGGTAATGTGATAGAGCTGACATTTTCAGAGCTGTGAGAAAGTGAGGGCGCCTACATATGTGTTTGTGTGTGTGTGTGTGTGTGTGTGTGGTGTGTGTGTGTGGTGTGTGTGTGTGTGTGAGTACATTTGTACAAATGTAAACGGCTGAAAAGTGAGGTTAAACAACATCAACAGCTGGGGAGTTGGAAATGTGTGCACAGGAGAACCTGAGTGCAAATGTGAGAATATTGGATCTTCTCTGATTAAATAGTTACATGGTTAGAAACTGCATCCAGGAGCCTGTGTTAAGTTCAATATACCCTCTACATGCTTTCGTTATCGGGCTTCACCTCACCGAACATTGGCCGTCCTGAATATTTTTGCATTACCAAGTTGTTGGTGAACAACTGTCTCAGTTAACTCTGGTTTTTATTATCCAGCAATGAGCTGGTTAGTGTGACAGAGTCGGAGTCGTGGCTTTGAGCAAAATCGTCAGACCCATAAATAAAAATGTTAATATGATATGTAAAGAAACGCTGATATCTGCCGATCACGTCTGCAAAGACAACATCCAACAGTGACATTAAAAAAATGAGATATAGATGATTATCAAATAACTTCAGAAGAAAATAAACTGTAGATAGGAAATTGTATTACTCTGTTTACTCTTTAAAGTGCACAGCTAAAGATAAACTGTAAATAAACAAGGGAGTTCTATTGAGGTTATTAGTGAATATTTTTTTCGGAATGACATTTTTATTTATAATCTTGGAAATATTAAACAATGTGTGGATCATATTTCTAATCAAATACAACAGAGGCGTTGTAAAGTCGCTTCATGTTACCCTGATCTGTAATGATATGATAAAAGATAACTTCAGGAATCCGAGCACCTTTGTTGAATAGAGAAATCTGCAGATATTTCTTACTTTACTGTAATCTAAACTCTCTTGTCCCTGTCAGGATCATGTAGAACAATGACTATGGATTTCCAGTGATCTGATTGGTCAGTAGTTTGGTCTTATCTCAAACCTAACCTGCTCTGGATCAGGTAAGCGATCTTGCAAAAGTTGCCATGGTGATTTACCCAGGTAACAAGTGAATCAGCTTTGTGGGGCTGAAGAACGTTGCGTTGGCGTTTACCCAAATAAACTTAGAGTCCACAGGCCTCAGATGTTTCCCCTGACAATCCAATTTCAGAGCATCTCAAAGAATTTGTTTTCGTTTTTAGCAGTTTAATTATTGATTGTGACTCTTCAATAAATCCAGTATTCTGCTCTGAACTATCCAGTGATATAAACTCAAGTTACATATTAGCCTTCCTCCTTAATTACAAATTGCAATATGAGAGCACTTAGCCACTTTGCGATACAAATTGGTCATGGCCTCAGATTAAATGGTGTCTCCTCAAGAGATGAGGAGCTTTGTTTAAACGGTAATACATAATTCAAACCCAGAGGACGGCAAAAAAAAATCAACTTGCACTATTTGTTAGTACAGAGCACAAATATGTCTGGCTTTTAAATTGGGATATATTAAGCGGGAGTAAAAACAACATCTTTGCTTGGCTTTTAAAGAGTAGCGATGTAATGTTCTGTACCCTCAGTGTTTAAGGTCACTTCAACTAAGCAAACTAATCGTCTGAATACACACAAATCCCACACAAACACTGCAAAGAACCCCTCCGCAGAAGTTCTTAAAAAAGGAATTCATCTCAAGGGGCCACAGAATATTTTGAGAAATTCATGAAGCACAAAAAAAATGCCCTTCGAAGTCTGCCCAGACACGGAAACACTTGATAAATTTGGTTCATTTGAGAGGAAGATTCAAAACCGCCTTTGCTGGAGAAAATCTGTGGATGTAAATGCCTCCGATTCTTCAAAGCTGCACCTGTTTGGTGGCTCAGCGCATCATGTATTTTATTTTTTTTTCAAAAGAGACACAGAGATTTAAACACATTTTGACTTAATAACTTCACGCAATCCTCTGAGGAGCTGAAGATATCCCGAGCTGTCAGGAAGGGGCAGACGCAGTCGCGGTGTTTGCCATCCGAGGCACGCTCACGGATTTGTCTTCCCCGTACACTTAGCCGGAAACGAGGTTATCCAGAAGCGAGCTGATTGCAGAGGCATGGGGAAGAGGCAGAAGGAGAAAGGGAAGAAGGCGTTCTTCAAATCTTTGAAATGGATGTTAGGAAATAAAGGGAGGAAGGAAGAGACAAGAGACAATTTAGATTACCAAGTTAATCCTTTAATTACTGGATATGCCTGCGGCTAAAATGAGAGGTTTCACACGCTGCATTTTTACAACAGTGGAGCGATTCCAACTGCAGGAAGTGAGGCAGAGTGCCATTATGATCAAGAGCTATGAAGCTTCAAATAATGGAATGTCCGTATTGCTGGTAATCTCTGTTGTTTATGATGTTGGGGGGGGTGGGGAGGGGGAACTCAACGAAACACTGCAAATATCAATTTGGCACTGAAATTCAACTGGCTCCACGTCCTATCGCTCATATTACTAACCTTTGTTACTTTGAGAGCTTCCCACTTCCATGAAACAGTTTCGCCAACAACATGTCCTCACGGAAATCCAAAAAACACAGGTTCAGTTTGGCAACATGACAAAACCAGCAAAGGGAGAGAATATAACAGCTGATGTCGGCAGAAGCTCCTCGCACTCTGGTTTAGAGGCCTCCGACACAAACCGATGGAAATGCAAGGCCCCCTGCGACACTCCGCAACCACGTCTCACCCCCCCCGCCACCTCCTTCCTCTTCCTTCGCCATCCTCCTCCTCCTCATTTCATAATTTATCCCCCCTCCCCAGCGACGACCCCCGTAGACAGAAACGGAGGATGACTCGTACCATTTAATTAGTGTGACGGAGCACGCAGGCTCCTCGGCATCAGACAGCGAATTAGAACACAACATGAAGATACGGCTCACACAAAGCATCACCTGTTCGAGTCTAATTACTGTACCACAAACGCCGGCTCCAGATTTCCAATTTAACGAGCCACCAGCACTTACGCCGGCGATGACACATTGTGCCACCGGGCTCGCTTACAGTACACGCCACTGATTGGAGGAATACATGCTGACACACGGTGTGGAAATGATGCAGTCACATTAAACTAGGTTTTTAACCAACGTAACTGGCATTAGCAGGTGATCTGTTTGTTGATTCCCCGTCCGGGTAGAAGAAAGAACACGTGTTAATTGTCAGGTGTAAATGCACACACACACACACAACACTGTGAGCTGACGGCCTGGTTTGAATTGTTGTCAGAACTTAGGCAGGTGTAAATGCAATCAAGTCCACATTCACAAGTCAACCCTGACTCTTACTCGTAACAGCCATTGTTTTTTAATAACACACCCAGCAAACACAAAACACCTGCTTTAACGTATTGAAGCACTTGTTGACGTCAGTCTTCCACGTCATACATCAGCTAAGTGCCTGGTTTGGCCGGTGAAAGGTTCTGATTGTTATTATTAGTGTCTGACAACATTATGGACAGGGTTCCTACGGAGACAGATCTTTTTCCTAAAGTAGTATCCTATTTATTTGACTATAAACAGTCATTATTACGGCCTCCATTGACGATAAACATCATTTGACCGTGCAGAACACAGGTTGCAGGTCAACCACTGCATTGATTGTATTTCTTTTTTTATTTCTGTTATTGTGTGACTTTCAGTGGTGTAAGAAATATTCAGCTAACAGCACACACTACAACAAAGAGCAAACAAATATATTAAGAATGCATCAAATTTATATGAATTCCCAATCAGTTTATCTGAACTGCAGGTTAAGTAGGCTTTTCATACAAGCGGGTGTGGGAGGGCAAATCACTATGGCAACCTACACATACTGACCAAATCGAGGGAAAAGCAATTATCATACTAGTAAGAAGATTCTTGAGTTGAAAAATAAGAGAATGGGATATTTTCAATTACCAATTAATGGATTTACTGATTGATCGATTTGTGATTCAATATTTTGTTTAAGATTAAATAATTACATATTGACAATTTAAAAAAAACATCAAGACTGGATTAAGACTTGGACTATTAGCATCAGTCCGATACTGATTCATTCATTACATCAGTATTTAAGGATTCAATGATTCAATGATTTTTTTTTGTCATATGTAGAATGGATTTAAATTATTACATTTCTATATCTGTGTTTGGTACAGATGTTTAAACTTGTGTTCTTTATTGCTTAGTTGACCTTTTTTTGAGTTAGTGCCCTTGATTTTGTAGCCCTTTTCTATTTTTTATATTTTCCTCAATATATTTAATTTTGTAACTCTGTATTTTCCAGTATTAAAGGAAAAAATTGGGAAATTTTACACCTTCTGAATGGTCCCTGACAAAGAGACAATGTCCGTACAGCATACTGGTGCAATATTAGATTGGTTTGAACCCCCTCGTCAGCAGTTAACAGCAAGTCCAGCTTCAAGTGATGGGTATGGGATTAGTGAAATTAGTGCAAGTAACCAAGATCTATGGATCCCAAGAGTTTAACATACAGACTGACTCTGCAGACTGGGACGCTCCCAATAAATAATTGGATTCTCTCATTGAACAAGTTAAGGTCCAGTTGGTAAATGAGAGAATGTGTCCTGACAGGAAAAGACCACCCTGGTGTCTGTGATTTAATGATGCATGAATAGAAATACTTTTTCTTATTGGCCGGAGCAATGCTTTAATTGCTGAAAACTCCCCCCCTCGTCAATTCCAGGTTAATCCGCATAAAAAAAATGAATCCGAGTGTTCATGGTCAATTTAAGACAGCAAAATTGCAAATGATGTCAGTGACTTTGGAGAGTTAAATTTAGCTCTGAGTGTTTGACAGCAGACACATGTAACAATCAGTAAACGAAAAATAAAATAATAAAAGAAAAAACACAGATCCAGATCATTTTCCATCATGATCTCAGCGATGGCAGCTGGTTCCACAGCCTCCTCGCTTTTATGAATATTCTTGTATTTGAGAATGACTCATGTTACTTGGCCCTCATCTGTGCATTAGTAATCACTCCTGTAATTCAAACTAATTAAATAGTTGTCCCGACAACCCTGAACACCGACAGGTCAATAATAACAATAACAACCCAGGTCCCGTGTGCAGTCACTGTAGACGTCACTGAGGTGACACTGAATGAAAATGCACTTTGTGTTTCTGCAGCCTTTTCTCCACAGACGGTCTAATTTATTTTACTTTAACAACACTAAAGCTGCTATAAAGGAGCGAAATGAAAGAGACGGTAACACACTTGAGCACAGAGCTTGTTCTGCCTTAACCCTGCAGATCAGATGTAATGTTAAAGGCTTTAAGCTACTTTGGGCTCTGACTGCTGATGCTGACACAATGTAATTCCCCCACACCTGTGAAACACAGCTAGCAACACTCTGTCCTATGCTGCTTCATCAGTTTCTTTCACCGAAAAGCTAAATGAAGTGATGAGGGCTGAGTGGAATTAATAATGTCGTAAAGCGGAGAATCTGGAGGAAAATGAACCACAGTGATTAGCAGAATTATGATGAGCGTTTTAATTTGGACGGTCAGATATATACAGCTTTTTTCCGCTGTGGTGGGAGTGTAGTGTTGCAATAATGAGGCTGGTGATATTTTAGAATTTGAGTCAAAATGTCTTGGTCCATGTCTCATTTCTTTCCGACTTCCCTTTCCTGTCTTAGGGTTAGGGTAACACATACGCAAATGTAGGAGTGGTGAACCTTGGCCTCATGTCCACTTCCATTATATAAGAGCGAGGTGGAGGATCAACCATCCGCCTCCGACCCTGATAGAAGTGTTGAACCAGCCGGACATAAGAATATATATATAACTGCCCACCATAAAACTGAATGCCTGGCAGAACTGTAAAATGCACATCTATCAACAACGATCTATGGACCACACAACTGACATATGTGTGTGTCACAACCTGCACTGCCCACATTCAGCAAGCAATGATAGTTAATTTGCTTCAGCAGGTGATTAACATTTGCCTGCATTTGCATATGTGTGACCAGGCCCTAATTTACCACGTCCCTCCTAATAAAGAGGTAACTAAACCAATAAACAAGTATTTGTATATTCTACAAAAGTATCTTACTTCAAGATGGACACTGTGGGTAATTTGAATTTGTTGCGATCTATTTACAGAAGAGGAAGAACAAACATATGGTGAATATATATATATAAATATATATATGGCCTCAGAACACAGCATGTGTGCTCAAAACAAACTACAGTGCTCAAGTTCATGACAAGGTAAGGACACATCACCCTGTGTAACATTGTGGCTCACTGACGTGTTTTTAATAGGTTGTGGAGAACAGTGGAGCTCTGGGGCGCAGAGGAATCAACAGCAGTGTGTAAACCTTATGATATAAAGTCAATACTGGATAGTTTTCTCTGGGTTGTGAACTTTTCATGGGATTAAACTATGATAAGAAAATTCGGAAGTTTCACAAGACCTGGTCTTCAAAACCTTTATTCCTGGATCACAAAGCAAAAGTTCACGATGGAAAGTAAACCTGCAAACATTTATATAAAAATTACAATATTTATTCTGAACAATAGCTGGGATTGGATCCAGTCCTTCAAAAGAAAAAGGGGTGAAGAGAAAGGATGGATTGATATTCAGAAAAATTGACCTCCTCATGATGATAAATTATTTATGTTTTCATGTGCGAGGAGCATTTTAATGTTGTACCAGTAACTACTCATATAATCTGTTCAGTTACATCTCAAATATCATTGAAATAGACTGTCACTACAGTTTTAATAAAGCAAAGACAGATTTGTAATACTCTGGTAATAGAGATAGTACCAGTACATCACAACCACACTAGTATTTGAGTAATTGTACTTAGTCCCTCCCCTTTTCCCCCAGAGGATAAGGGTGTGTGTGCGTCTGGACCAGATAAGCAGCGAACAGGGGACCTTCTTCCTGGGCTGATGATCTCCTGACAGGTGACGTGATGAGGTGGGACAGCGCCGCTACGCTGCTAATAACACCTCACCACAAATAGGATCTGAGCACATCCGCCGTGTGATAACAAGGGAGCTGCTCTCAATGTACAGAGGGCACTGGGAATGTTCTGCTTCTTTCTTCTCAGTTTCTACTATGCACTGTTATATGTAAATAAAAGCGATCTGAGAGTAGACAATATGTAACAGAATGAAAATGTTTAAAACTCAAAATTTGCAGCTCCATAGTTGAAAGGTTCTTTATTATTTCTCAGCCAAGGACCCCCTACGAATAAAAATATTCTGTGGACCCCCTCGTGTACAGTATTTGTCCTCTGGAATAATTTGACAAGGCCTATCTTATTACAATTCTACTTAATTAAGAACAATGACAGAAACGTCTAAAAGTGATGGGATAATTGGAAATATTTGAACCAACACAAAATACAATATCATGATAATTCTGACGGATGACGCCCTGGTGCCATGAAGCACTTGGAGTCCACAGACCTCCAGACCTCCATTGGAGAGCCACTCCCACATAGCAAAACTGTATTGGCGCAGTCTTGGTCCACACTGTCCCAGTGCCACACTATTAACCTGCCCACATACCGCATGAAATGATGGCACTTAGAAGGTCCGCTCCCGTTTGCCAGATCTGGGCCACAATAAGCCACAGCCTTACAGCATGTCGAGCGAAGGTGCCAAAGGTGAATTTGTTTTGTGTTACTTGCACAATATTAATCATCTACCACATGGGCCTTTTAAGGTTCACATCCAGATTACTCCTTGCCCAGAGCACCGCATGTTTGCCAAAAAAAACTGTTTTGGGATAAATGGGCCATATTTGCTTTTTCACAAGCAGGCAACTACAGGTTCACATCCATTTTTATCGGGCCACAAGAAGGCAATAGGTGCTGCATCATTGACTGAAGAGGTCCATATCCTTATGCTGGCTGGGCTGCCATGTTTCAGTAAAATGATATTCAAAAAGTTTAACACTGTTTCTCTACATGGTGAAACTGAACATCATTTACTGCTCAATATGCTAAAAACGTCTGGATGTAATATCATCTCCAAAGTTCAGTCAACTAGAAATAGACTAACTACAAATACAGCCGATGACTATGATGCCGCCCACAGTTCAATCTGCTCTACAGGCTGTGTCTTCCTGCTACACTCTATAAAATCTAAAAATCTTTTTCTGGAAGAGTGGCAGTTGTGTATCGGTAGTAAATGTATTGTTTCCACGTCACTGTCAATACAATAAAGTCGTCAGCGCAGATGTAACAGAGCTGCCAGGCTACAGCAGCTCAACTGACGCTGAGGGAAACTCAATATATCACCACAATGGTCAACATCTTTTTTTTTCCCCCTCACTCACATCTGCAGAGAGGTTACAGCATCACAAACAATTCACAGATTCTTCGAGCCGTCCTTGAGCTCCTCCAAAGAATCCAGCCTTTCAATCTGTCATGTGTGGATGGTGAATACTAAGAAAAAACACACACTATGAGAACAAATTCAGAAAGTTGCCTTTGTTGTTCTACATGTGGCGCCTTCTCCTGACTTCCCCACACACACCCGCAACAATGGCAACAATAGCTGCTCTGGGCCTTTTCCTCCTGCCTGCTTTCCCAAATCCATAAAAAGCCTTGATGGCCATGGTCTACATTACAGAGACAGAAATGGCTTCCCCATCCAACCCAATAATGTGCACAAGCAATAGCAAAGCATTAGGAGCCTGGCAATAAATATCTGAAAAGAGGCACTTTGCTGGGGGAAGAATATACCAACCGAATCCAAGCCATGAGCCGAGAGGAGTCATTGTATCACGGCTGTCATCCAATGCATATAAAAGTGTGATGAATGGTGGGAAGTGCTTTAAAAGCAAGAAAGATCATTATCTACATTAATAAGAGCACTTTTTATAAATTGAGTCCCAGTGTTCTGTCTTCTATAGGGTACGAGGGAGAAAAAGAGCCGTCATGACTAACTGCAATTAGGTCTATTCTTGTTTGACTGTAAAAGTACCAGGGAAATGGGAGTTTCGGCTCACACTGGGAGCATTTGAATGTCGTTTGGATAATTGAGTGTTATTCAACGTTTTATGGGGGGAGCTGCTTTGAAATGCAAGGCAGGTGATGACCCTGACAGAGCGCCTGTGAAGGAACCACCTGGCGAATTTGGTTTTAATGGCAATTCAGAATTTGAAAGAGGGGGAAATGTTAGTCATACTACATTTAACATGGCAGGCCTTGTTTCAGTTTGAGATACTTTGTGATGGACCACTTATTCCTGCAGAGACGGATGTAGTCTGGCTCCCAGGTAAATATCCACATTAGGGAAAGTGTGGGCGGACCACTGCCGGGCTTTTCAGAGGTTTAAGAAAGCTATAAAAACTAAAAAACTATATATTTTTATATCCGTCAGTGAAGCAAATGTCGGATTAGAAACCACCTTTTTTTAGTAGAGGACACCTAGTGTTTGCTAGGTGTTCCTCTGTTGTTTGTAACATACTGTAGGACATAGTTTGTAGTGAAAATTGAAATAAAATGTCTTCATTCAAACCTAAAAGGTCATTTTTTAATCACTACTATAACAACATAGGTTTAGACTTCAGCAACAAGTTATCAAGGTTTGGTCAAAAAAAATTCAATGAATTTTTGAGTGTATTTTAAATATATTAAGGGTCATCTGTGATTTAAAAAAAATCGAATTTTCTATAATACAGAGTGTTAAAATGTTAATTTCATCTTCTGTAGTCGAAAACATGCTATGTAATTGATTTGGCTAAACTCAAAGACTGGAGGCAGGAGTCATCCTATAATCTATCTCTCCAAAAAAATATTAATATATATGACTTCATCAATTGCAAAACTCTCTTATTTACCTGTATGTTGATTCTATTGATCTTCTTTCAGTTTAATTTGTTATTCTCCCATGTGGGACCTTGGATTGCATCATGGCATAAAGCTGGCATATCAGATGAGGTGCAGATTAAGAACTAGCAACAAATCAATAAAAAAAGTACCGGTAAACCAAAACAAGTAAAAGCAAATAAAAGCACTAATTTGAAACTACTGGAGGAGAAGAAAAACAGCAGCGACAACTGAAACAACAGCGAGCAAGGACAGCACCTCAGGGCCAGAACCTGCTGCCAAAATACAGTGAGTGCAAATGAATTGATTTTACTGTGCACACTAAAAAGAAATGTTGGACTCTATTACACTTGGCAATGAGGAGTTTTTAAACTGTGCTCGAAGAGAAGCCGCTCAGACTCTGTTTTACTCACGGTGGGAGGTGATTTGTCATTTTCTTTGAAAAGATAACAAAGCTTCTTTTTTTCAACGCGTACAGCTTCTGGTTCCTTTTCAGCCACCAGCTCCCACTCATCTTATAATCATATAAAAATCAACTTGCAGATGTTGCTATTTATGTGGTTAAGACAGCTAAAATACTGTCCATAAAAGTGATCGCATGTTGAATTTTTTTTTGGAAATACATTTAATGCATCCAGATAACACAGATAGCATTCAACATGAAGATAAACTATAGACATGGCGTAATGTGTTGAACCAACACACTTATTGAACTCGTAACTATTTTTAACTTTGACATATGACTTATGTGATCATAACATATTCCTGCTTCCATTATGATTTTTTTATTCTGTTATGACCGCCACTGGCCTCACTCAACTTAATCAATGGCCCGTTCTGTGGATAAATATGAGCCACCACAGCTGTTTTAATACAAAGGCAAAGATGAGTGGAGAGACAACAAAGAGCGAAACTAAATTATTTCAGACAGACTCGTGTTTCACACACAACATTGTCATGTTTTATATATATATATTTTTACTGTTTCTAAGATCCTCTGGACAAATGACTGAATTGTCAAAGCACTTGTCACCGTGCTGCGGCAGATAAAAGCTGATTGTATCCACTCTTTTCAGATTTAGTATCAGGAGAAGATTTCTTACCTTCGAAAATGTAATGATGAAACCACAATGACATTAAAAAACACTGTGGTGTTATCTGTTTAATACTTTGGTTTGCTAGTTCTGTAATTACAAATCCATATTTTGAATAAATGTATTTGACCTATTATCATGTCTGAGCTGTATAAATCCTCATCAGGGTAAATGACAAAAGGTTTTGCCACTGCACCAGTGAGATAATACAAGTAGTAAATAATTATACAAGTATATTTATTTAATCTGTTGTTATGATATAACAATTCCCGAAGTTGCAGTCATGTATTCAAACAGACTTTTATTAAGTCACAGGTTCTATTTACTTATTTACTTTTAATTGAGATGTTAGGGCTGAAATGCCAGGTCGGGAATGAGTAAGTACGCAAATATATGTCGATCACATACAATGTCTTTAAAGTCTATTAGGTTCACACAGATAAAACTACAGATATCTTGACCTTGGTATAACTTGCATATAATTTTAGATGAGTGAGACGTGTGATTTCCATATATGGAGCCACAATAAGCACAACAAAAGCCACAATGAGCACAACAAAACTCTTCTGTTTAATTTTGATTAAATGACTTTACTATATGCACTTATAAAAATGTAAAGAAGAGCGGGAATGGGATTTAATACTAACTAGACATAAAATCAGGGACAGGAAAGCATGAGAAGTGTAGTACAAATGAGCGTGTGTCTTTACCATGAGGCCTGATGGTTAGTGACACATCCAGCCGCCCGATGCTTCAGCCCAGCAACCAACCTGCCGCCTGCTGCCTGCTGCCTGCAGTTATTAGAGGGAAAGTGCTGCTGCTCGAGGTTATGAATGTTTATCGCTGTGTAAAACGGCTCTTTTGTTCTTCGTTGTGAAGGATCAAAGTTCTGATGTCCGGTGGCAACCCCACACACACACACTATACCCCTCCAGCCGAAAGACAGATTGCCTATTTTCCTATCACCTGTGCTGGGGCCGGGCCCGTGACACCTGCTAGACGAGCGCGCTGTAGTGCTCGCCCTGTCAGCTAACGTATGGGTCTATTGATGTGCTGTGACTGGGCCGGGCTGATCCTACCCAACACGCATTAGGGCCAGCTGCTGTGCCTCATCTGTCTCCATGTGCATCCTGATGGCCGCAAACAGACAGTAAAAACAGGCTGCTCCAAACACAACGCCCAATCTCCCTTCAACCCGCGTCCCGCTGCTCTCGATACCATCAGCTCCCCGGATCCTGGCTAAATGACTGCAGACGCGCCCGGCTTTAATCGAGTCCGAGAATGCGGCTGATGGGGGAAACGTTGAGTCACTGCAACGACGGTAATTGCTTTCTTGATTACACACGTCTGAGACACTAATTCTAGGATTCAAGAGGCCTAATGGAATCGTCTGTGCAATGGTGGTCTAAAGAGTTAACAATAAGGTAAACACAACAAATTACACACTGCCCTCTCTGACACTGATGATTAAGGTTAAAGAAGTCAATGATGATTACAGTGAGTGCATGGAAACAAACAAAGGACTTTAACAGATACATGGGGAAAAACAATCCACGTTAATCAAGTCATCAGCTATAAAAAAAAGGGGGGGGGGCAGCATTATCAAAATCTTATCTTGCGGATGTCTCGGCGTTCATTACCAGATTAGTTGAACCATCAACATTAGAGACACGAGCAGACGACCTAGAGGAAGATGAGGGAGACGCCCTTTTCAAAGTTTGAGCCTGTGAACCCCTGAAAGGTCTGTTCATGCCCCTGCTGGCATGAATAATCACCCCCGGCTCCCCTGTAATGTGCTGCGGATGATATATTGGGCCACATTTATTACTGTTCCACTTCCACCTGGCTACGAGCAGCAAGTCCTCCATTAGTAAAAGTAAAAATGAAACAAGCCTGCAACGAGATTCCTGGACAGCCGAGGACCAGGGGCATACTGTGGATCCACTGTTAACACAGCGCGACCTGATTGGTGAAATTTGGAGTCATGGACAGCTTCCATAAGACCACATACACAGTTCCCTTTAGTTTTTATAATAAGTCTATTCAGAAGTTTAGGCTACTCGTGTAATCTTGTTCACATTCACGTCAGTGCTCATCATATTTCAGTCTCCTCAGCAGGGAGGGAGAGCAACAGTCCAAATGAAGACACATCCAGACTTTAGATATAGTAGACAGACATATGCAGGACGTGTTGTTGGTTACGATTGAAGATTAGTCCGACAGGATAACACATTCTTATTTGAATGGTAATATGGGATTAAAACAGCCGGCACTTCGCAGTGGTTTAGCAGGATTAAAGAGCCCTTACATGCAATCCTTTCGCTGTCAAATTAATTGTGCAAATTTGCCCCTTAGACAAATATGTCAGAATAAGGACTTAACAACAACACCGATGGTTTCTGACATAGGCTCTTGACAGAGTTCAGTCAAGGAAAAAGAGAAGCAATGTCACGAAAAGATTTGTATAGCAGAGCTAGTATCTAAAACTAAGCAACACAAGAATAGGTTTAACTATTTTCTTTGGAAGCAACTGTTGCTGTGGCAAAGCCGGGGGGTATTTGGCCCCAGCTTAAATCTGGTTAGCCCTTTAAGTGCCCCTGTCTTTTCATTCATCTTTTAAATACTAGTCACTTACAACAAGACTAAACAATAAATTGACAATGCCTATTATTATTTTTTGTATATTCAAGGATGTGCAGTTTTTCTCAAAGCTATAGAGCTAACAGTAAGCAAGGAATGACTTAAATGTGCATGTTATCAGGAATTTAACATGGATGTTGGACATATCATTTGTCCCTCTGTTTAAACTGCGGCCCCTTAATGGCTCCTGTTTTAGAAAAATCCTAGATCCACCACTGTTGGTTGCAACCGCATTACATTAATCATGTGATATGATGTGATATCACAAATTAGAACATGTGGTTATTAAATACATTTTCATGGAATCAATGCACCTCTTCAGAAAAATCTTTCAGCATCTTTGGTAGATTTACAGGAGGTTTTACACGTCCCACCTTTTCCTACAGTATCTCAAGATGTATAGCTTTCCCCCTGCTTCTCTCCCGCCTTTCATTTCTCTACCTCTGACCCTAAATGCTGCAAGTCTTGCAGGCCTGTAGTTGATAAAGGTCAACTTTGATTAGGTGCCTGTATATATGTGAGGATAGCCTTTAGTATTACACCACTTCACTTGGCTGCCGTGATCCTCAGCCTTGCACTGCTCTGAAATAATGTCAACACAATGGAAAAATTTTGCACAGCCGGTTGCGGATTGGATGCAGGCGCATGTGTGGTGTTTTTGTGCCTCTGTGTGCATGAAGCGTGTGTCTGAGGATCTATGTGCGCCTAGAGGTCGCAACATGAATCAATTTAAATCCAACTTCTGCACAGAAATTACTCATTTGTCCAATTTATTACAGAGTGCTCCATTCTATTGTGAATGGCCTGAGAATTCAAACACCTCTTGATTGAAATGATTGCCACTGGGAGAACCGAGCCAGCATCCTCCGAGGAGCCGCTATTCTGGAAGTGAGTGAATCATTGATTTTCAGCAGGAAATCATCAGGGCGAATCTATGGTAAATGAGAGAGTGGAGATGGCCAAATGGTTCGGGTTCAGCAGGATATTCAGTTATCACGGTATTCTTTTATAGACAGGCAACAGCATACAGCTATTTCCAAGCTCAAGGCTAAGTGAAGACCAGAAACCCTCAGAGTGAGTTTGTCCCAGCGCTTTGGTAAAGTGCAGATGGAGAGGACCCTCGACCGAGCGAGAGGGTGGGAGGACGAGTTTGAAGGAAATTATAATTTCGCCAGGAATAAAACACGAGACAAGAAAGCAATAACATCCTGAACCAACAGAAATCTTATTGTGGGTTCTACGCCGAAAGGGCTGCTCTATGAAAATGAGCCCCTTTGATGTTTGATTAAAAAAAATTTAAAAATCCTCCTGCTCTGAAACCCTGTACAGATTGTTTGAAAATTAATAATGCTGGAATTAAAAGATTGAATAAAGGGATAACAGCTCAAAGACAGTGAAATGTACAACATTGACTAGTTCATCATGGAATAAACAGACAAGACTCTTTGACTGCTAAACAACACATACATGTTCCCTTAATGGGACTTTTCCCAATAGGAAAATAATTTGAAGTCAGACTGGGACTCAGTACATTTCTTTGCTGAATGTGAAATCGTAAATGTGAGGTAAGCAAAACAAATCAAGCAATGAAAGAAGCTGCAGACTTGAGGGTTAGGTGTTCTGAGGCTCTGGTGCTGCTGCTGCTGACAGGCAGAGATAAAGATTAAGGAAAAAATAGCTCCTTGTTCTGGGTGTGGATGCCCTTGGTATGGAAATGTTTTTTAAGGCCAAAGCCTCCGGGGTGATAATGGGCATGAGGCTGTTTTTCCTCCCATGAAATGTTCAGATGTCGGCTTCTGCTTTGTCGCTGGGTCCGTTTTCATCTGTTTATGTTAAGCATAGCGGAGGAATAAAGGTCGTCTCGGAGTTAGAATGTAGAAAGCATCTGGTTTGTTTGCTCGGACACACACACACACGGAAACCGCAGGCAGCAGGATTCTCCAGCCGTCAGATGATGATGTTTGAAAATTCAGTCGATAGCATAAAAATAAACTCGATGAAAGGCCGGTTGGTGGAAACTGTGCAGCCATCAGTAATGGCTGGAGCTGCCAGGGCATTTCAGGCTGCTTTACAGCTCGGTATAAAAACATATTAGGCCTGAAGTTTCACATCAGTTGTGACTCATCTTAAACATTCATCTAGCTGTGTCAGCCCTTAACATTTTAAGATTACACAACTGATTGACTCGGCTGGCCCGCGGCTACTTGTTAGGGAGCTGCGGTGGACCCGAGCCAGACCCCGGACGAGAGGAAGCAAAGACAACATTTTGCTCAAACGTCCAAATGCGGCAGCACATCAGTGAGTTAAACACCCGCCATCTAAAAGGTATATTTTCTCGTGAAGGAAGCCATCAACAGGACAAAGAGCCGGGTGCTGCACTGCACTGTGGTTTATCCCCCTGCCTGATATGAACAATAAAAAAAGCTGGCACCGTGTTATGGTGTGTGAGCATGTGTGTGTCTATGTGTGTGTCTGCGCACAGACATCCGAGTGCATGTGTGACTGAATCTCCGGAGCAGCTTTAGTGAAAAGTGATAAGCAGTAGAAACAGCATTCTGCCTCTCACTGGCAGCTTCCAACGATCGCTGGGAATTCATTGCTCTCTCTAACTGTCAAGCAGGAAGCGAAGGGGGGAAAGTGTATTTAAAGGATTTTCACAGTCCTTAATGCTATTTATTACACCTCACCGGCTGCGGCAAGGAGTGGCTACATGTAATTGCGGCCATAGATCTTTTGGCCTGAGGACAACCAATCAAGATGGATTCCTTTCCTGTTGCAGGGATTGACCGCAAGAGAATCCCAGTGACTTAGAGATGGGACATTATTTAACATGGACCCAGAGTGACGTTAAGGAGCATTAGGTTCCGAGGTTGTTAAAGCACTTGTCACACTCCAAAGGCATCCATCTGCACAGCGCTGGCTTCAATCAATAGATAAGGAATCGGCTGCACTGAGAGCCAGCATGCGGTATTGCTCCCTGACTTTGTCCCGAAACAGCCCGAGCGTCCAGCAGACAGAGGAGCACACGGCGTGCAGCTTCATCACGGAGGAACTTATCTTTCACCCGAGCACGACGCCATCGACAGGCCAGAACTAAGAGCGCGATCGCTCAGAGGGATTGTGCTTTCATGTCGCAATCTCTTCCGGCTACAAATAAAAATGTGCGACATCTTACCTTCACTACACTTCAGAGGAACCCCTCCTGTGATAGAATCTACAAAGAAGTAAATCATTTAAATGTTGCGCCGGTTTCCAGGAGAAATGAATCATGTGACCTCGGTGTTTAGTGAAAGGAACAGAGCTTCACCAGATGTGCTGTTGTTGCCGCTTTTGTCCTCTGCTAGGGGCTGTGAGGTGTTGCACGGGGAATGATGGGATTGCAACTGGCTTGGAGAAAGCCTGTGTGGGAAGCATGTCGGGGGAAAAGCTGGAATCAGTGAAGGCACAGAGCTTGGGGAAGATGTAGCACGGTCCCAGTTAATGTTTGAGATCCATAATTGAAACTCAACTATGACTATTCGCTACCATATCACCACTTTCTCACAAAGCATGAAAGCTCTTCGCATAATTTAAAGTAACAGCTCACAATTACCATTTTTTTTACAGTGTGGAAAATCCAAACTCCAGGATATTTGGAAAACATGCGATATGCGATAACCTTGTTGAATATTATGATACTTATACGGTTTCACTGGGAATATAGAACCCATACAGTAAGTGTTCAGCGGAGTCTGTGTATGTGTGCTTGCGCTGATACTTTCCCTCAGGTTTTGGCAAACATGATCACTAAAAGTTTTCACAGTAGAATTTAGTCGAGAGGAGGCGGAGTTAGATTTGAAGAAGCCACCTCGCAGTTCAGCTCTATTCTTTTCTTACGACAATGATCTGAACATCTTTAATGTATAGTCTAGGGCAGCAGGGCTCCATCTGATATATGAGCATTAGCGCATGGCACATAGAGCACCATTCATTGCAATTCAAGCAGTGTTTCGTAATACGTAAATCACGCATTATTGATATTACACTGACGATACATTTCGATATATCGTGTAGCCCTAGTTGTGATCTTCCTGTTTTAATATGACTAATCTACTTCAGTGTTCTCCTGCTGTATTTATAGACACGTTCAAATAATACTCAAGGGATTATTCTTGTACGGAAACTAAAAGTAGGACAAACGTAATTCCTCTCCCTCTTTTGTGTAACCTTTAAAAAGGTCATCGAACGAGTGACGAGGAGATTCTGACAAAAGCATTGCACCTACTTTACATTTATACTTTGCATCACATGATACTTACTCACTAATGATGCATAAAGAAGCTACAAATGATCCAAAGTTTGTCTTAGCTGCAATATATGAGCCAACAATCTCCTCTGAGAACAATGGCTGTGCAGTGACACACAGAGAGAGATAATTAGCTCTTTAAAAGTTCAAGACTTGTTTTCTCCATTCCAGTTTGAGCCTTTAAAAACCACATATCATTAAAAACAGGAAACACAAAGAGTTTTGGTGGTGACAGTTTTGTGAGGAAACAACTGAAAAATAAGAATTTAATGCAAAAAGAACTCCCAGTGTTGTTAATCTGCAGGAATGGACTTCAGCTGACATATTGATTATTTTACTGCTGGAATGAATCTCGAATGCAGCGTGTGAACCAAACTTCTAACTTTTGTGGAAAAACTTGGTCGACAATCATGCTGAACAATGATAACTCTAAAGACAAAAGACTTGAAAAACCCGTCGGGAAACAGCGGCAGTGTGAAAACCCTCTCTGTGTCTTGAATGAACGAAGGCACGTCCACGGGCGTCTGACAAGGTGGCAGCGGGGCCTTGAGACTTGAGCCTCAGCCAACATGGAGGAAAAATGTCTCTTATTAGTAAGAAGCAAATGGCCTCAGCTTAGTGGCGGAGAGAAAAAACCTTGACAAGAATTTAACAATCAAAACAGGGATATGAATAGTTTCTGAGGGGAAGCAAAGGTTGGCTGCTTCGCTGCATAAGAATGCAATCAGTCTTCACATGTTCTGCATACTAACCTCCTTCCCCACAGACGTGATTACTGCAGACCGGAGCGCTCACACCTGCGGTCTGCAGCATTAGGAGCATATAGTGTTGTGATGTTGTTCGATGATGTAAAACTATGTGTGTTTTTGTGTGTGTATGTGTGTGTGGCATTTACAGATCACATTTCTGATAGCACTTAAATACTTAATCATCCCGAGTTGTTTTCCAAATGCAAAGTAAATTAATTTCTGTCCTTTTCTTGAAAAGTACGTCGCCCACCTCAAACAAAGCATTAGCATACAGCCATGGTATAAATCAAATTAGAGCCGTGATAAAGGTCTCCTGCTGTGATTTCTCTGAGCAGACACGGACAACAACACAGCTGGGAGCTGATGCGCTCACCAATTTACTTTGAGCACAACAAATATATGCACGAGATCCTCTCACAGCAAATTGAATATTTAGTTTATTATTGGAGTGGATTACCAAACCCCAGGTACAAAAAAGAAAATCATAGATTATTCATGCAGAGGCGTTGAGTGTGACGAGTAGTGGTTTAAAATAAGGTTCAATCCATCTTGCTTCAAGTGTTTGTGTCAAAACATCAGCACTTAATATTTTTCCCGATCATTTGCTAATTTATTTTTATTTGAGATGGAACCACCGCCATTGACATCAAACTAGGTCAAGTGAGCAGAGCCAAATGTAGTTTTTAAGAGCTGCTGCTGTTTGTTCAGCCTGTGGTGATGATGGTTGCTGCTTTGCTTTCTGAAACTGTAGAAGTGACCTGCAGTAATTGAGCCACAGCGGGACTCAGTCCACAGAACCCTGAAGCTGCACCACCGCTGCTGTACAAAGAGCTGTGCACCTGTTTATTCAAAGTTCAGTGAAGCTCGACTCAGTGCACAGAACTGGAGAACCACTCGTCACCACTGCTGTCGTGAACGCAGCTCTGTCCTGATCTCAAACGTCACTCAGGCTCATTAGTATTGAACGTATTTTGCGTCCAAACTGCTCCAAACTTAACAATGCATGTTCTCGAGATATGTGATTCACATAAGCTGTTTTCCTGCAGGTAACATCTGCAGAATTGGATCCAGATATCACCCGCAGTTTGAAGGGGGAGGTTTTCTGCACTGACGTGTTCACAACACCATCAAATCCTCCACCTCTCGCCAATATTCAGGCGATATCAGGTGGAGCAGCCGGGTGCAACAGGCAGGGGCAGGATGTGACGTATTAACTCTGCTGTGTTGATCCCGTAATTTGACTTGACAACACGCAGACACCTGTGTCGGCTCTTATTAACACAAACTGTCTTGACATCTTTGTCGAAGACTTCTACGAGCGTGTCTCCTCTTTTTCACCAGGAGATATTTTGTTTTCTTCTTTTTTGTGTCTGTCGCGTGTTAAAGGGGGTCATGTGTTCACACATCGACTTCTCCTGGAGTTCTAGACACTTTATACCAGGAGGCCAGGTAGAGGTCCAAAGGATCTGCAGAACATCTGATTTGGACATTTGCGTTCACACATCCAAAAGAGAAAATATGGAGGAACTGCAGAGTTCTGTGCATCAGCCATACACACAGATACTTCTGGAAATAGCAGATAACATTTACTACCATTGAATAACTTTAAATGCAAGACAGCAACGAAATGTTAAATCTATTAGTATAGTAATATAATTAAATATACCAATAATATGGAGGGCCCTGGAGAGTTGAGGTTATATTATTGATGACAGCTTTATGCACCAAGAGTGTTGAGTTATTGTAAACTAAAATTCCTATTTTTATCAAACATAACTAATTTCATTAAACCGCCTCGCTCATAGTTTCAGCGACACACACGACTCAGTGCCTGTGTTAAGAACTAAAATGCAAAAAAGCCTTACACCAAACACATCGACTGGTCTTCTTAATGGAACAATTGGGCTCAAATTGTTATCTGGCTCTGCTCCATTTGGCATATTCAGTAAAGATATGTCATTCTTCTGGTGACAGTGGGTATTGATTTTTTCGGGCTGGCCTGCTCTAAATATCCCCCTCGTACAATAGACGGGGCACAAAGGCTTTTCTCTGAATGAGAGTGTTGCATTGAATGACTTCATGGGGAGCTGCTCGAGAAACATGTTTGGTGTGATTCTGAAGCTGTTCAGCAGATGTATTGTTGCCTGTCCAGTGGTATGTATGTGGAGGAGCTTCTCGTGTGCTGAGACAATGCAATAAGGGATGAAGATGTGTTAATGCAGGGGTTTGGGCCCTGAGGCTTCTGGGCAGCATACGACCTCTGAGGCAATCTCATCTGAGGTGATTGATAAATACAAAAAAAGAACTCAGACATTGTAGAAATCGTGAAAGCAATTTTTTTTCTGCAATAAAAGAAAATGTAGACCGCAGTGTCCTTCAGGGTGATCCCTTCTAGCTGTTCTCAGTCAGGTCAGAGACAGGGTGAAGGAAACATGTCATCATTATTGTAAGTCGCTTTGGATAAAAGCGTCAGCTAAATGAAATGTAATGTAATGTAATCATGGCGACTGTCAAGAAAAGAATCTTAAATGTCAATACAGCTTTGCGTTAATAATTGTAACATGGAAATGGAAACAACATGGCTGGCTACAGGATAACATGCCATGCTAGCCATCAATACAATGCTAAAGAGAAGTACACTGGAGAAATAATCCACAGATGAACCTAGAGCAGGTTCACTAGCTGCCAACGACCAATCCTCTGTTGTGTTTTGCCGCAATTTGATTGGCTTGTGCTTGTGCCTATGTGTGAGTCCTGTGTAAATGCTTTTCAGCGAGTTAATATCTAGGAAGCTTAAATGTTAACCAGAAGGAGAAACTTTGTTGCTGTAGCAGAGATGCTAGAAAGAGACAAAGTGAAATTTGTTCAAGAGTATTGGTCACGAAGAAGCCTCACAGAGCAGATTACCGATATAACACAAGCATGTAACAAAAGGAAAACATCCCCCTACTAGGGGTGTTTTGTGTGCGAGGGATCACTGTCGCTGTCGACACCAGGTTGGATTTGTTTAAGCAACTTGTTTTGGCTCAAACCTGCTGACATCACACTCCTCGCCAAACAGAGGCAGTTCCAGACATCGCATTAGAGATGTCAGGGTGAATCATGTGTTCAATAATTTAGTGTGGCCCATGAAGGATAATGTACAAATTGAAATGGCCCTTAATAGAAAAACAGGTCCCCGCCCTTAGCTAGAGCGAGTTTGTGACTACCAAAAGCATCAAGGCCTTGAACCAGTTGTGTCCTGTTCTCCACCAGAGCAACCCCTGCTCCCAGTCCCCTCCTCTTGTCCTACACTCAGCTCATCACCTGAGATCCTCTTTCCATACGTTGCAGAGATTTGATTACTGGCCATTTTACAGCTCATTAACGAAGACGTATGCTGCATTTGTAATAAATGTGTCCTGGTTGAAACATGATCAAGCTGAGTGCTTCTCAGATGATTGCTTTCACCTCTGTGGTTGGTTTCACTGGTGTGGCAGGAGGAAGCAGTGGAAAATGGAGAACAAGAGGGGCACTGTAGCAAAGGAACCAAATTACTAAGGTTTCTTTTTCAGACATCACAGAGAAAACCTACAAGACATGTTAGTTTTAGAAATGTTGTGTTGGGAAACATGTGATATGTTAATGAATGTTACATTTGAGAGCAAACAAAGTCGTTGCCAAAACCTACAAACATTTCAGTACGCCGCATGAACGACTTTAAATGCCTGTTTAACAAGGTTTCATATTTTGTAACTACACCAGCTTTTACCAAAACTCGTTATCACCCAACAACAAGAGCACTCAACAGCTGAAAAGCCAAATATTCTTTGACGCCTTTCAGCCAAAATCTGGCTCTATTCAGACTCCGCAGATGTGGCTGTTGATGCACATCAGTAGTATTCACTGGAGGCAGGATATCGGCGCTGACATCCCAACTCCTTGTGCCCGTCATTCTGGGTTTATTGTCATCAGCATGTACAGTAATTGCAGCTTATGACACTTGTGACGTTTGCAATTGGAGTCTTTTCTTCGCCTTTTGTGGAGGCTTTCATTTTTGGGGGGCTCATTTCATTTTTTTAAAACAAATGGAAACAGCCTGGTTTCAAAAACCTGCGTAGCTATGATTACCATATAATTTTTACGTAACACAAACAAAATCAGTAATTCATGAGTTATTGTTGAAACTGTACATTTGTATTATTCGTGTTATATATGCTTCATAAATAATTTGACACGTCTTGGAATTTAAACCATATATTAAGCAGAAGCTCTGAACGCAATGTCAACATGGTTTTAATACATCCGACCGGCAGCATTATCTGGGTTGAAATGATTATCTTGACTCCCCCGCCATCTCTTGGTCTGTTCCTGGAACGCTCATTTGCAACTTTAATTCCACAAATGGACTCCAAAGCTGTGTTTACACAGAGCGAGACAGCCTTAGCAGTGACAGCTCAAAGGCAGCTTCCTCATAATAAATAGACTAATGCTGCATAATCAAGCAACATGTACACAGTAATGTCTACTTGAAAGCTCTTTAGAAGTGCATGTCGTCGAAAAGTTGTATTAAAAATGTATCTTATGTGGTTTGTTTTTTGTCTTCTCCCAGCCTGCACATACTGTACGTGTCAAACACGGGGGAAGCACAGGGGTACGCGCGGTGAAATGAAAGCGTCGTGGCGGCTAATGATTCTAAGCTGTAGTGTAAAATGGGTCAAGAGTGTACAATGGAGAGTTGATTGCACGTGTTTTTAAGTTGTGCTAAGATAGCAAACCACCAGCTTTGTGCGCACACGCTCCCTCATCATTCACGGAGAGATGGCTTCTCGTGCCAGAGAGTCATTTATTCTTAAGCTTTTGAAAAGAGTGGTCAGCAGAGGAATTGCTCGGTGAACATCACTGTTAGTAAATATGTCAAACGCCGGCGGTGGCAAGACCCAAAATAAGGCTATTTTGTCATAAATGCCACGTATGCCGGCCCCCGGTTTTCTCACCGCTAAAAGTCCAGGGAGTTTGGAGTTGAAAAGGTGTGGAGAATTTTGTTGTACAGATGCATGTGTATGTGACTTTGAGTGTGCCAATAGGAGGTGGGGCTGATGATGCCCTGATAGTGAGGCACTGAAGAGGCGTTGGCATCCCACGCTGGAAGAAAGTGTGGAAATTTGCAGAGCGGAGAGAATTAGCGACTCCCCGCTGGGCCAAACGGCTAATGGGTGCAGAGAAGAAAAAAATGGGGGTGGGGGCGGGGGGGGGACTCCACGGCGGTTTAAGAGAATGACCTCTGACGGGAGAGGAGTGAACGAGCGGTGTGGGAGAAGATGGGTAGTGTCGGTGGGTGGGGGTGGGGAGGTGTCCGCTGGGTGAAGCACGGAGGGATCCAAAGGCAGGTCACCTTCTCCGGAGAGAGCAGCTGTGAACACACTGCCCCTGGGAGGAGGGGTCACAGTTGAAAGCTCTGTATCTTGCACAGCGAAGCCCCGTTTCTCTCCGGCTGCCTTCTCCCTGCACAGGTCTGCAATAACAAAGCCAATTAGGAAACCCAAGAGGGGAGCGAGCGCCGTCTCACCGTCGCCTCTCGCTGACTTGGCAACAAGAATTATAGCTCAGGAGAGTTCCTTTAAACATCGAATATAGAGAATCCAGCAATTACCAGCGAATGCCTCCATTTTCCAGCTCAATTTCACCAACTGATGCGGTGACTCATAAAGCCACTTTTAATTTATCCCAGATGCATGCTAACCTGACACACTAAAATAATGGATACCAAAGCACAAACACTTTGCGTTTTAAGTACTAACGGCGCTAACCTCGGCAGAGAGCGTTTTATTTTTGTAACCATTTGCCAGACGTGGGCTTGTGCTTATTTACTGTATGTGGCATTTCAGCCGGCATTTGTTTCATCTGGATGTCGGGCCGCGTGACATTAATCCCGACTCAGCAGCAAGAATCAATGTCACGGTATTGTTCTGAAAGACACACGGTGCATGGGAAGTTTATCTCTGTTGCACGTCCTCTATTGTCCGGGAACACAAAGAGGAGAAAACAGCTACTGTTATCTCCAGATGCTGTATGTGCAGATGAGGCTGCCACACCTCTATGATGTACTGTAAAGAAAGAAAAAATAGAAAGAAAGAAAGATTGATCTTTGGAGTTTGTTTCCCAAGCCGTGGTTCACGTCACATGGTTGCTTATCATTCAACGCCATATTCCTTCTGCTCCCACATATTGCTCTCACATAGTCTGTCTGTAGAGCGGCAGCCCTGTATATATATGAAAAGGTGATTGTGCAGAGTGGATTCGGGGCTGGATCCCTTTCTTGGGTGGCCAGGCTTTAGCTATCTGCTGCTTTGTAACTGTCATCTTGTAGATTTGAAATCCCTCCCGATCGATCGGGCTAAAAGCTCTAATCTGATTGTTAAAAGAGCTGATTTGACAAAGCTGTTATCAAACTGATTTAAGCACCAATCAATACTGCATTATGCGTGGGTGTCTTAATTCTATTCAGGGTTGGGGCAACTTTTCCAAGGATAGGTTCAGGACTGTCTTTCACGCCTTGAAACCAAAAAGGAAACCTGCTTTTACTGAGCCTCTTGCGGGGTATAATCACATCTGGCTCTTCAGGAAAAAGTAAGAAGAAGAATGCATAATTGCTGGAGTGTGGAAATGAATTTTGTTTTGTTCACATTAACATTAACTGGCAGCCTGTGTGAAATGGCTGCGCGCTCTCTCCCTGTTTTCGTGTGTGATTGTATATTTCAGGACAGTGTAATGGTCCATGAACAGTTGTGTAGTCCCATTGAAAGGATCATTTCTCAGTGAGAACAGGAATGAATGCACACTGAGAGCAATTTCAACTCCTTCTCCCCTCTGCCATCTTTCAGCAATCATTCCGTACACATATTCAAACATTAGATGGCAAATAAATTGATTGCCAGCAGCTGAAGACACTAGAGACCCCAATGCCGAACCCAGGAAGCACTTCATTGCATTGATGCTTAACAGTGTGGGGGGGGGAAGGACCACACGCTGGCGCAACACCAGCAAACACAGGAAGACCAAGATGGAGTGCGATACAATGATCAAGACCTCCAGGCTAAGCTGTGTTCATTAGTCCCAGCAATGCGGAATGAATGGAGCTGCTTACTTATTCAGGGAGCGTCCTGGTGTAAAGTGAGCGGGCGCGCTAGCCTTAGCCTCACGCTTGCTTGGGTAGTGATGGCCAATTAAGCCGCTCTCTGATGAGCCATGCAGGGGCCCTGCGAGCAATTAGGAAGGGCCAGGAGTCGCTGCTCATTATCGCCACCGAATATCCAGCATTGTCCCGCTCAACACGCGTCCACGCCCGATATTCCAGAGAGGCCTAATAGATGTTGGTTTATCTGGTTTAATCTGAATAAAAAGGGAGATTGTCCTGTAATCACAGCTTTAATGACACAATGTTCCTGCAGTGCCATCAGCGTGTGATGGGAAAACGTCCCTGTGAGGCTGTTTGTGCACAGAAAGCTTCTTTTGATTCGGCATTCAGTATCGTCTTTTCAGATGTGATTTGTCAATATGATGCAGATAACCGACGAAGGAGTTGACGCGCACTAATGCATTGGAAGTGATATTGCCTTTTGACTGACAGCCAGCTGCCTGCGGTATTGATTTAACTCACATTTCGAGATGCGTCGCTGTGCGCATGGGGTCAGAATCCAGTTCTAACACAGTCAGGATGCCAAAGCTGGAGCTTTATTGTAACAATAACTCAGTCTGATAATGAACGGAGCCAAGAGAGGAGCTTTGAATGCAACACAAACACAACTTTCCTCTTCTTCATTAAAGGTCAAAGTGCAAACAAACAACAAGATCCATCTTCATTAAAAAAAAACTAAAACTATGGGATCATTTACAAATATGGAAAATGTCGATATTGGAGCTTCTCTGGTTACATAACAAAGGCAGAGGATAAATATTCTTCTACACATCTGACTTCTGTTTTTGAATGAATCTATCTTTAAAAAATGCAAGAAAAAAAGATACACCTGCTGTAAGCAATGATTTATTATTCCGAGAGATGACTTTTATCGTAGAAGGCACTTTAGTAGGAATAATTGTATGCTAAGAAGCTGGAGTGCAAATAAGTATGATTCATTTTTAAGTGCTCTGTGTTTATACAGTACTTTAAAGGTATTATAATTGTTTGCTTTTCATAGGGCTTGGGGCAAAGATGGAATAAATGAGCGCCGCAGGTAAACTAAATAATAGTAGCACGCAGCGGAATTACACAGAGGCCCAGAGAATAACATAACCCCGCTAATGTTGCTGCAGACCCGGGCTCCACCGCTGAAAGGCTTCTGAAGGCCTCATGTGGCCCAGCCTCACACAGCCAACCAGAAGAAGTCCATTAAGTCAGTTCAGAGACTTTGTGATTTCTTGCTCTCATGGCAGCCAAAACCTGCCAACCCAACCCCCCCCCCACACCACCAGCCTCATATTCCCATTCTCCCCTGCCTAGCACCAGAGGCAGGTGGCAGTGAGCGCTAACCATATGGCTGCTGCCGTAAGAATAACAGTGAGGGATCTGCTCCACCGGGAACCGAGGTACACCGAGATGGAGATCAATGAAGGGCATTTATCACACGAGCATGGGCCTTGTGTGGGTGTGCTTGTGATCTTTACGGACACTAGTTTACGACCAAGTGCGGTGCAGGGGGAATGAGCTGTATCAGGACAGAAAATAACAACATAGAATATCAGTGGCTCTGTGATCCGGGGCTGAAACAAACATGGTGAGGTTGCTGGTCTGGATGTGCAAAGCTAGTTTGATCGGGCCACTAGGAGTGGTATGTGGAGAGAAGCCATATGTGAACAGAGGATGTGGCTTTTTCCCCAAGATATGTTTTTTTCTTCCCTTGGAGGCTCTTCACTAATAACCAACATACGTGACCATGTTTTCTTTACACCACACACACCATGGCACTCACACGAGAATGGGAACAGATCACATTTACCCGCATTACGGTAACTTCGCTTTTATGACTAATTACACACAATGTTTCATAGCAAACACACCCACTACTCTGCATTTCAAAGCACATCCAGGTTTGTTAGCTCTCCAAAATCATCGTGCAGGAAACTGGCAAATCATAAATTGCACATGTATTAACGTTGTACAAAGACCGGCAGGAGGCATCCAGTTAAATAACTTGGAACACAAAACACTCAAATGTATCAAATCATAATAGCTCAGCAATCAGCCAAAAAGCTATTCATTTAGCTCCAATACAACTCTATTAGCCTGGCTGCTGTGTGTGAGGAACTACACAGGCATCAAAGCAGGATGCCTCAGCAAAAATACACTTCAATAGCGAAATCAACAGCAAAATACTGCTTTAAAAACATTAAACATAATGTAGGAAAAAAAATGCAGCATCAGAAATTTATGTAGAGTAAATGACAAAGTGGATGAGGCAGCTGCGGGACCAGACATCCACAGCTTTAGCTTCCGCTGCTTTTTCATGGCACAGTGAATAAGCTGCCAGTTACACTCCACGTACTCGTTGGACCTCATTATCTTTTCTGAGTCTTCAGAATGCATTTTACATAGACTACTACACACATGCAATTAGTTTCTCTAAAATTAGCCTCTTGAGTGAGGACTGGCAGCTTGGTGAGCCTGGAACAGTGAGTAAATAAAAGTAGGGGGAAAATGAGTGAGAGTAGAATTACTGCTTCTCGTTTGTAATCCTCCGTCAACCGGACAAGTCACAGGAAATATGATTCACCATCAAACCTTCTGCCGCAGGGTTATGGTGACAGCTGGAAAATATTGTATTTTAGCTGAACTTAACAGCTCACAAGGCAGCTGATCTGTCTCTGATCCAATAAGACATTTATCTGAAATTGTGTCATACATTAAATGCAGTAATTCATGAGTTATGGCCAAAAACATGTTA
Organism: Pseudopleuronectes americanus; assembly: GCA_038501795.1. NCBI lineage: Eukaryota > Metazoa > Chordata > Actinopteri > Pleuronectiformes > Pleuronectidae > Pseudopleuronectes > Pseudopleuronectes americanus. The sequence goes on from CM076723.1 coordinate 10,096,457, forward strand.
CACAACACAGACACAAGACCTTGAGGTCAGTGACCTTTGACCACTAAAATATCTAATAAGTTCATTCGTAAGTCCAAGTGAATGTCGGTTCCATATTTGAAAAAAATCCCCTCCAGGCGTTCACAGGTCAGATTGAGGGATAGGCAAACCGACAAACCGAAAAACATAATGCCTCCGGCTATAGCTGGCACCAGCACAGAGGCATTACAACTTCTACATGTACTATCACATGCTTCAATTTGTGATTTCAGAATACACTGAACTTGTAACTTTCATGGCTGACCTTTTAAGGGCGAGAGTGAATATCCTGCCGGGGTAGTGTTACAGTCCCAATCGGACCTGCTGGGTTTTGATAGCTACTGACTGACATATGACCGAATAGCAGCTCTGTGTACAGGCGAGACCACAGCCCAGTGCAATTGTGAACATATGGACATTAGCATAGGCTGTCGGCAGCCTGCTGGCTCTCAGACTGTGCATTGGGACCGGCCTACCTGATGCTGCGCCGGGTTCTGGTTCAACATCTTGCACGGTAGGCTGGTGGGGGGGCTACAGCTCTGACTGGACAGCTAAGAAGCTGGACGTTGGCCAAGGTCGTTTGTGGACACTCCACTTAATTGACATACAGTGGAGAGACACAAACACACTTAACGAAATATAAATTACCAACTTGAGAGGGACAGCACTCAGTCTAAATGTTGCTGCTGCCAACAAAGCCTCAGCTGCACAAAGTCTTTCTGCTGCTCTCATATGCTCATAAATAACTTTATCCGTGCAAAATGGAACTTCGCCCACTAGGGGTTTCTCACTCAAAGCATAAAAAAACCTAGTTTGATGACTTTGTAAAGAAGCGTGGGATAATTGGAAGTTCACCATTGCCTTTAAAAAATATACCTGACGTGACTCAGGTGGATGTCAAGTTGGATAAGTTAATAAATTAACAAATAACGCAACAAATCATCTTCATCCATATAGTCGACTGGCTGAATAGCTAGTTGTGTATTTTTCCTTCGTGATATGTGGTTTGCCCCAGAAGTTACAGCAGAGTTGCTGAAAAGCTGATATGATTGTTGGAAGTATTTTGGAAGATTAAAGTACACAAGTCAAACATTTTATAACATTGGTCTAGTTGTTTATAGACTTTAAAAAAAAGAATTGTTGCGTATTATATCTTTTAATGTACATTGTAAGGCTTTTGTATTAGTCTCTATTTACTATTACTATTTCCTGTCAATTGAAGGATGATAACGCAAGGAGACAGAATGCATTACATAATTCATGGTACTTATATTTATAAACAAGTGGACTTCTGATCTGACTCTTTATGGTAGAAGCTATTCAGAAGTGCTGGCTCTTTCAGGGCGACTTGTATCTTTATTGCAAAAAGTCTGAAAACAGTGTAACAGCCTCTGGAGGACATTGTTTGATACAAGCTGACTGAGCAAGGAAGTGAACGATTAACACGGATATCATTTGACCCTGGAAGTAGAGCCACTGGAGATGAACATGCAAGTCTAGGGTTCATTCTGCGGAAGCTCTGCACAACATTCACTGACAACTAATAATCCAACTCTACATGGATAAACATCGGTCTCTCTGTATTTGAATATTCTCCTCAGACGCTCATCTGATTGACTGCGACCTTGGCAAGCGTATTGCTGAGGACCCAGGGAAGAGTAATGTTGACTGTTACGATTTTTGGATAAGATGTTGTTGAAATATTTGATAGACAGTGATTTCTCCATTTAGTTTAAACTGCACTTACTGTTACATGTGAGTGAAATCGATTGACACAGAGGAATAATGCATTTGATGGACATGGATGTTTATTTTTGAGTAATATTGCAAGATGATGACAAACCGTCAAACTTGATAACTTGTGTCTTTACCGCGATTATCCTCATTAAAGATTTAAAGGATGTGTTGTTCACATTTGTTCAAACCTTTTTCTGGTTTTGATTTTCTCAAAGCTCGTCAGCGATCCACACAAACAGTAAACAACATGTTCAAGCCAAACATAAAGAGATCATGTTTTTAGTTTTTTTTTAAACTGCAGCTCTTAGTGGAGATATAATCACAACTCAAAAATAATATTTCAAAGCCAGAGCTTAAACAGAAATCTATACAAAAAATGAAACTTGCAATGAACAATTGACCAGAATCCATCGAACCATGTAGAAGTCAACAACAGTCCAGCTTCATAATGGAGTACAGTAGCTTGCAGCAGAGTCCAGAGGGAAAACTCCCCAGACACAAGCCGCTGCATAACAATGCAACGTCTCTCCATCACTTCATTGAGGCTGAGGTTCAGTCACAACCTGAGATCTTCGATAGAGCAAATCTTCCTCTTGCAGAAACACGACAACTTGTGTCAGCGTAGTTGTGGAGAAGCACAACGTCTCGAGCCTTCTCCTGACAGAAATGCCACTACGAAAACAGTCTGTGCCGCCTACGTCTTAGGAATGCAGAGTTCTTGTCTCGAATGTAATATTTATCTTGTAAATGTCTCGCAGGCTCGGCTTCCGCCTCTTACCCCATTTGATATGTGTGCTTAGCTGTGCAGCTCAGCACTCCATCCATGCCACATTAGGTGCTCTATGCCAGAGCTGCACAACCTTAAACGCAGACATTTCAGAGGAGACATTTCGACATCAGAGAGACATCCGTTCTGTCTTGCACTCACTCCCCTTCCAATGCTGTGCTATCAGCGTTGGAAGATAAACAGATACAACCCTGGGGTATCGAAGTGGGCCGGAATATTCAGTAGCACATAAAGGCTGAAGTCAGCAAAAAACCTCCTTGGGGCTGGTGTGACTTATCCACATCGAGCTGGCTTACTTCCACCTCTGGATCACTCGAAGCCTCCATGCCAAAGGGAGGATAATTACATTGCACCACAAGTACAATAACAACGAAGGGCTCACAGTTTGGAGGGTGGGAAGCACACACTAAAGCAGCACTGTATTTTTGTATGCACCGGGCTAACACATGCTTCGAATGGGCCAAGCCCTAACCCAGAATATGATCTCACATCCGTCAAGTCTCTCTGGCTCAATTGTTCAATTCTGCATGCAGACGATCACGTCCTTCCCCTGTGTCACTGGAGTGTATCCGATTTGCACCTGCACTTAGGCTCCCTTCAAAGATTGTGACTAAATGCAAGATGTGATCCCCGGTTGCCTATGTCCTTTAGATTTACATTCCATTAGACGGCCTGATTGAATCCACCTGCACCGTGCACCCGCTAATCCGGGCGATCCTGTGATCCAGCCATCGGTTTAACTGGGGGGGACAGGCTGGGCCCATTGAGAGAAGCCAGACGTGATGTACAAAGAAAATATGCTTTTGCTCCGTGATTCGTGCGCCACCCCTGACTTTATATTATGTGATGCATTTATTTTTACCCATCTCCATTGTGAATCAATGTCTTTAATCTGCCTGTGACAGAACTCTGCGGGATATTCATGTGGGAGGAACACAGTTCATAAATAGCATCTTGAAAGTTTGCTTTCTTTTCAGCATTTGAAGCTGACCTCGGTATGAGGAGCTTTTTGGTTGAGTCTAAACACTATATTATGTAAAGAGATGATATGGACTTTGCAGAAATTGATATGTGTATCTGGAGAACTAAACTGAATCATGGAATGATATGATGCAAATTGTTTGTTTTGAACTGAATCCTCTGATTAGTAGCATACTTCTTTTCTCTTTTCCCCGGTTTGTAACACAAATTGTCATCTGTTACTTAAACTTGAAATTCAAATGAAATTGTCCACACACCACCTTGACCACAATGCCATGGGTTCCCGTACCTTTCTGTGTTGTATCATTCATGAAATCTTGTACCAAGACCATATTTATCTAAGTTTGGGGGATTTATATAGTGCAGTTCCCTTTGTACACATATCTGTTAGGAATGGGCTCTTGGCCTGGTTGCAGCTTTCTTTCTGAAACTTTAGTGACCTGCAGAAATTGAGCCGCAGCGAGTGAAGACCTGCTGCAGAAGACTGAAGCTGCATCACTGCTGCAGCACAAAGAGCTGTTCACCTGTTTATTCAAATTTCAGTGAGGATGTGTTTCAGTACACTAAACCCCGAACTAGAGAATCAGTCATCATCCATTTTCGCGAGCTTGCTGTTGTCGTGATCTACAACGATGAGTCCCAGCCGCAGTTTATTGATATTGAACAAATCAAGGGTCCAAATCGCATCAAACTGGACTCTGCATTTCCTTGGACCCTCAACAATACACATGCCAAATGTGAAGTCGATAAGATGAAGGTTTCTCAAGATATGCCAGCCACAGACAGATAGACAGACATTTCTAGAATATGCCAATGACTATGAATTAGTAGAGCAAATATTACAGAGATTATTAACCCAAGGAGGCAGGCTGAGTCAGCAGACACTCCCCCGCCCCCACTGCAGATATGGCAAGATGCTATTTGACTATTTATTCAATTTTTATAAATATTGAATGTATTGCTTGTCCAAATCACAACAAATTCAACAATTGCACTTTGCGGGCCCTTAACAATACACATGACATGTGTAAAGCCGATAAGATAAAGGGTTCTTGAGGTATGCTTTTTATACACAGACCTTCAGATTTCTTATTTCGTAGATACAGTCGATACTACTAGAGAAAGAAAATGTCCCAGCCAGCTGAGTTCTACTTTGAAACACTGTAAAAAATCTCTTCTCACACAAGCTTCACCTCGAGTAAACAGTAAATATTTGTCATGAACATCTTGCCGAATAACCCTATAATTCACTGGAGGAACATTGTGACAAAAGCATCTTAAAGCACATCAAACCAGAAGCCGTCTTCTTTTTCAATCCTCAGAAAACAGGTGTGCAGTGAGCAGAGTCATAACTCAAACAGTGGGGATCCTCTCTGCTTTCCGTGTTGTTTTCCCTTCGCCTGCATTCCAACTAAACAGCTACTGAATCGAGCAGATGGTTATTTCCAGGGCTGACAATGGTTTTGTCTCTTTCGACTGCTCTTCCATGAAATCTGCAGAAATAGGCGAGTCAATCTCATTTCACTCGATTTAACCTCTGGAAACTTGAACTTGTGAATTATAGAATTTACTTCTCTTTTTTTTATAATACAGAAAGGTCCCATGTGCTTTTTTCCTCCTGGGCCAGACTCAATTTATTATGTTCATGCACTATTTGATAAGATACAAGAGAGGTTAGAGCTGCGCAACCAAGTTTGACCTTTTCAGGAACTGCACGGCTCATTCTCTTGAGATTTCAGCAGATTCCATAGAGAGAAGAGGAAAGTATATAGAATATTCACCTGCTGGGTTTTAAATGGCTTTCAAAACTTTATTAACAGCTTCAATAAATTATGGGGATATAATTACAGCCTGTGTCTTCCCCGCGTCATTAATCCTGGAGATAAATGTTAAGATCAATCACACCAGCATTCTTGACAGCAACAATTCTGAAGAAAATTAACTGGTTTCAGTGGAATTGGCAGAATCTGGATTCCCTCATGGATAATGCATGAATTGCGGAAATTATTCCAGACAAAACAGAAGCTTCTCACTGGTGAATAGAAATGATGAGTCAATTATTCAATATATTATATAATAGATTTTTGGAACGACAAATTATTCTTACTGGCCTAGTTTTAACGACCTGTTACACAGGTATTTGAAAAACGAAATTGTCCCTTTCAATAATCAATGTAAAAAAATTACATTCCGTAATTCAAGCTTTTCATATCTGGGCAATTACTGTATAGTGTTTGTAATGTGATCAATAATATATTTAGATAAAAAAAAATAAAGAATTTTGTGAAATTATAATGTACCATGGAAAATAGAGAAGCTCATTTAATAGATCATATCATTAGATAGGGATTCCAACACTTAATAAGTTAAAATTCACGAGATCTGGATCCGGAAGTTTGTTTGCATAATCCTGTAGACTATCAAACAAACAAATTGAGATGAAAACAGAACCTCCTTGGTAGAAGGAAATATCCACAGTTGCAGCCTTACACCTTATATTTTTGTTGAATTATAAAGTACTTGTACTGTGTCCATCACCCTTGTGCGTGCTACATCAACAATCATCTCCAGTATAAATGTCATTTCTTGCAAACCATGGAGGAGGACGGTTATCAGGAGCTGTAAATCCTGATGTGAATTCTACAAACAGGATGATATGACTTGCGGAGGCAACATCCCTCAGGCGAAAGTGCAGCCATGAGAAGATTATGAAGCATGGCATTTACCCTAAGGCCTGAATGGAAGATATATGTTGGCAATTATGATTTATGATATTTACTTTTGCGCAGGTTGACCTATGCGCATTAGGAAGCATTAGGAAACCGTTTCTTAATGCATAAGGAGGGAATGGTGTTTGTATCTCTAACTGATGTTAATGACTCGTGGCTGCAGGAGTAGCTAAAGCTTTTGATGCCAATGTGTTTTTATTTTTCATTATTAACTTTCTGATTTGCTCTTGACATTCATCTCCTTCAACTCTGAAGTGGCTGTATTCAACGAGAGGGTAATTAAAAGACTTGGCTTTTTTCAAAAGAAATTCACTTTTTCCTTCTGGCTGAGTGCAATTTGTCTGAGTGAAGAGCATTATAGGAAAAGGTAACACGGTGAGTCGGTGGCATCAATGCTTGCCTATTGATCACATATAAGAGTAAACATTTTTATTCTTTTGTTTTATTACTTGCGAAACACTTAAATAATAACTTACTGTTTACATGTCCTTCCTTTGGAGTCATCCTGCCTGATACTAAAAACCTTTTAGCTAAACAATGGGATTAACGGGTGTGAGTGGTCATTAGAGAGCCCATGTAAAGTGAGTCCGCAGAGCATACCTTATCCTAATAATAGCTTTAAGCTGAAATCCTTGAACCAGTTCCAGCGGCTCAGAGCAACCCCACTGAGGGTCCTGATCCCCGGTTTGTCTCTGGCACAGGAGCATCATGGTCCACGAGACCTGGGTAAATGTTTGTGCACAGAGACCGAGTTAGATCATGTTCACAACCGTGGAGACTTCTCTGATTTATGAGGCTGGATTTACTGCCCATGGAGCACGATTGCATACAGCACAGAAAGTATGCAAACAAAGGCTCAATCCTATTTCACCCTTTCTCCCTACCTTTGTTTACGAGGGGTTCACTTGCCTCTTGAAACGGAGTCGAAGTGTGGGTCTGGAAAATCTCCTTTCGCGGGCTGTACAGACCGAACAGTTGCCCCTATCCCTCCATCCCAACAAGAATCGGGACACACTACCCCTATGATGTGAACGTGGGGCAAACATTGACTCAGCAGCGAGTCTGAGGGTCCTCTCCTATAATCCTTTAATTCTATTTAATATAATTTGAAATCAATTTCCTGCCTTTTTAGCACCATCTCATTTCTTGTAGTGAGTCAAGAAACAGCCACCTGCAATAGTCTAGACAAGTAATGGTTTCTATTAAAAAACCCAAGAATGCATCAGTAAGACCATAACTGTCTGGATCAGGAGACAGGAGACGATTATCAATATTATTAAAATGTTGGACATGAGGGTTTCCATTCTCACAAGATGCCAAGATTGTGATATCAAGATGTTGTAACACAGGTTCAGCTAGAGGCAAAGACATCGGCAAACAAACTTAAGTTTTTGTGGATTTTCATACAATCTACTCATAATTCTGTTTATATTTCCACTGTTCTTTCTGATCTCTCTCTGCAGCTCCACTCCTCTTCTCCTTACAAGACCATTGACAATAACACAGACAGGTTTTTAGTCAGTTACTGACAATGAGATGCTTGATGTGTACTTGCACTTGTCTTCCTTTTAAAAGGAAAGTTCTAGAGGCCTATGCCCTTGGCCTTGATGCATTTTCTTTTGATTGACATACGACTAATGTATAAGACAGAAAAAACACATTGTTCAAACACCTCTAATGTGCACATACTAGAAGGTTTGAAAATAATGGTACATCACAGACCCACACACAACAGGAGGCCAGGATTAATGTAACAAAGAGTGGATAGACTGCAACTCCTCCGTCTTGGACTGTAGTTCTTGTTCTGCTCAGGTGGAGAACTGCTGCATCACACAAACCTACTTTGCAGAGGCTGCAGAGCAAACACTGCTGTGATGAGCAGCCGTTAATGAGCTAGCAGTTTAACAGGAAACAGCCGGCTGGTTAGATGTGACTGAACTGAATAAGATTTAATATGAAACCTTTCAAAGATGCAACTTGTACGATTCATCTAAAATGTCTCCTGTACGACATTTACCAAAGTATGAGACGGAGAAATCCTCCTTTGATGTTTTCATGACCACTGTTTTGTTAACAGACAAGTGAAGTGCAGAATCTAAACCTGTGTTTTTTCTTGGCTGTTGTGATTCTGTTTGTAGCTTTTCTTTCTGAAACTGTAAAGAGTGATCTGCAGTGATGGAGCTGCAGCAGAACCCTGAATCTGCACCACAGCTGCTGCACAGAGAGCTGTTCACCTGGATATTAAATCGACTTGAAACACAGAACCGAGGAGAATCAGTTATTTTCGAGAACGCTCCGTAAATTTGATTTGAGTCCCAGCCGAGGTTGCAAATTAAAATCGCACCATGTTTGAAACCGCGCTTCCTATATCGGTTAATGGAATAAGTAGATTCAAATGTTTCAATCTGGTTTATTCAAAGATGATTCTCAGAAATGTAACGTAGGACTTGATAGAGACTTGAAGGTTAAGATAACAGACTGAGTCCCACCTCGGGGATGTGAGCACTTTTGATTTCTTACAGTGAAATCTAGCCATAAAAAAAACTGGAGTACATGTGAAGGCCTTCCTCAGACTCTAATTTATAGAGGTCACTAAAGGTAATCACATTTCAAAAAAGATATTCTTTGATGGCTGAAAAAGTGGCTGTGTGAACTTGCAGAAAAGGAAACGTGCCACACCGTTTGCTTGATAAATCCCATTACCATCAAAAGCAGCGGCAGGAGGAGAGGGCCCCGCTGATGATCCTTAAGCTGATTGAAATATGCCGCTCATTAGAGTCAATTCATAGAATTCATGAATCACGGTAAGACAGATGACAGTTGCCTCACCTGTAAAAAAAAGGTCCCTTCTATTAACAGGCAGATAACTATTGTACAGAGGAAAATGACTCAATTTATTACAGCCTTCATATGAATGCAAATGAGTCGCAATCAATAAGTCCAATTTCTGACGTGTCGTTAATAATAAGTAGCCTGAGAAAAAAGTGAAAACAGTATTTCTGTAATACCAGAAATCATGAAGGTACATGTAAGGCTATGAAGAGGGCAGTTTTACACAAATATAATAAAAAATCGCATTTAACTTGTTAAACGAGTGAAGGCACTTTTCAGAAAGCACTATTAATCTGGAAAATGGTGTCAAAGTCAATGACAAAAAACAATACCTGATGTTATTACTTTCTTTTCTGTCATCAACATATAAACAAAGCAAATAAAAAAATTACAAACTTCATTAATTAAGAAAAGACGTCAACATATCAACCAAGGTGAATAAGAATCCAGATCATCTTCCCTCCCTCGGTCTTCAGAGTAGTCTAAAGGCCATCGGAATATCCTCTTTAAATGGTGTAATTTCTTTTCTACGTTACAAAGACGAACACAATCCTCCTTTAGCTGACAGGACCAACTATGAAACCTCACCTCTCATTAAACCGTAGTAACACAAGTAGGAGCAAGTGCACACTGGGAGATTCAAGGTGGCAGCAGAAAAAGGGTGGAGTGAGAGATTTATGCTAAACGTGTGCTGACTGACAAAGCAATGTCTTCTCAAGGCTCTGCAGGAGATCGGCCTAAATCCGTCTCATAAATTTTATATTAATGCCAGAGGTAACCAAGGTTTTTTATTTTTGTGTGTGTTTTTTTTTCTCCAGCTTTTCTCCAGGTCCATTAAACAGACCTAATATATTTCAACATTCTCTCATTTCCCCTTCTAAGCAGCTCGACTGAATTGCAAAACTTGAACATGAGAGAATGTTTATTCCTCGCCCAAGTCTGATGAGAGTTCAGTGGCTTCGCTCCCGGGCTGTGCTCGTCTGTTAAGGTTGACTGGTTTAAAAGATAAAAAGCCAGCGCGCTCTCCTTCCTCTGCACCTGTAGCTACTGTAACCTTGCCATTTTCGGGGGGAGATAATAAGACGAGCTGTCTGAGGAGGGGGTGGGGTGGGTGTGTAATCCTCCTCAGATCTCTCTCAGTGCTCTGTTGTTCCTCGGGAGGGAGAATTCAACGTGATAACAAGTAACAAAATCTTTTATTCCCAGAAAAATGTGAGAAGTGTCGATCAACGCTGCGCTTGGAGCGAGTGAAGAGAATAAAAAACAGGTTCATTTTGTTTGTGTCTGAGAAACAGGCTCCGCCGGTGATACAAAGTTTCTGCTCTCATACCTTCCTTGACTGGCCTATTTTAAGATGTGGAGAGCTTCCCCTGCCTAATTCCCAAAGTAAATCCCAATGCGACAGACTGCAGCCACTGCCATCAAATATAATGGCTACCATGGAAACCGCACTGAACTCCAGTGTCTGTATCCTACATACTGTAATTAACTAGATGATAGTAAAAAACACTAAAATAGTCTATATCCCCGGCACACTAAGTCATTAACATAATGTGCCACATGAATAATAGGCCTACATACAAGTAATGAGGTCTTCCTCCCTTAGTGGAAAGATATACTGTGTTCCACGGTTTTCCACTGACAAATTATATTCGCACATCACTTAATCACTGCGTCGGACGCCTTTTAATACGACGCTAACCAAAGTGGCACGAGAGCTCGAGACGATGAATTAAAGTATAAGCGTACGAAGTAAGTGCGGCTCGGGTTTCGACATGTGACGACGTCTCCTCAGTCAAAATGGTGGCCTCTCGCTCGCACTCACGAGCGAGGACGGGGAAAAAAAACATGTCTCCCAGCAAGACAGGAGCAACAGCGTCGGTTTGATCTCTGCCTGAGCTCCACTTTTCAATTGCTAGTCACCAAGATGTAAGAGCATGTGTCTGACATTTAACAGCCGTGAAAAATAGTCAAGCAAGGAACTGGGGGAGCGGAAGACGGCGGTGACTTTACTCCGAAGCATCACTGTCTCAGATGTCAAAAAACATGCTGATAGAAAAAACATGCTAATGGGCGCACATGCTTTCATCTGCACACACACACACAACACCACAGACACACACAGACACACACACACAAGACAATTAAAAAAAGCTCCGGAGACTGCAGACTGATTGTTTATCTGCGTCGTAGCATAGAGAATTGAAATCCACAGTCACAGATAAGACATCAATCTTCCTCAGTGGGCTGCGTAAATAAATCTGATTACGGACGGAATCATTTCCCCTTCGGAATTGTTTTATCTGCTCATTCCACGCCTCAGTAGCAGATAAGTCGGAAAGTGCTCGGCACAAGGTGGCGTCTGGCCTCGCGCTCGTCTCACATCAGTGTCACAGGCCTTCTGGCTGCGCAATGATGTCACATTTGTTTCAAACTTATAATGGGTGGAAGTTAGTACAGCAACTAATCAAGTAATCATTTATATTATCAATTATTCTGCAATTACCGCTTGAAATTTGCCAATTAATCATATGGTCAGTTAAATGTCAAAAACAAAAATTGTGTGAAGTGATGATTAAAACCAAACCCAAGGTGATATTGTTTAAATAGCTTGTTTCGAACCAATTGACCAAAACCCAAATAGATTCAATTTATTATCACGTACGATACAAAAATACAAAACAAATCTTCTGTTAGACGAGAAATCAAACCAGTAAATCTGTGTTGCTTTCTTAAAAAGCGGCTTAATAAATTATTGAAAGAGTTTTCTTGCTGTAATTCCTTTTCATCAGTCGACTAATTCAGCTCGAGTGGAAACGTGTTTATTCTCTGTTGTACGGCCGGAATTTCAATGGAAACTTTGATGTTGAACCAGCTCAATCAAAACAAACAAGATCAAATCACTTTTGATTCGACATGTTTGAAATTTAAAGTTGACATATTCATTTCAACAAGATTGTGTGACAGAACTGAACAGACACTCACACGTCTACAGATTTAAATAAGGAACTTCTAACCTCGTGAACTGCTGTAAACTGAATTCAACTAATCACAACCCTGACAATGAGATATAGCGAAGTGAAAACATTCTGATTATGTGCATAATTGCTGTGAAATTCTCCATTTGTGCCTGTAAGAGGATTTCAATTGCATGTACATAAAAGTCATTCCTACTGAGCATCAGCTCGTAATTTCAATACATTTTCAGGCTTGTAAATATTTAACGCAGCCAAGGAAAAACAAATTCCTCACAGATTTGGATAAAAGCGATAATGTGAAGCTGGAGCGTACAGAGCTTTTTACACACTACGCAACAAATCCTTCAGTTTGTTTTCCCGTTGTTAATGTGTTGGAATCTCTTTCAACCAGAACAGATTTGCTGGTGTTTCGCTGTTAGATCTGATAAAGAATTAAAGGCACTCAGACTGAGGTCAGCTCGCTTGTGGGATTTGAATGAGCACAGCGACTCGGGCAAGACGTGGAATCCAGCAGCCGGGCTGGGTCCAGCGGACAGGTACAGTGACAAAGCATTCCCCGAAAAAAGACAAATTGTGTTCATTTTTATGCTGGAATGATGCTTATCTCAGAATATAAATAAGGTCAAAAAAGAAAAACAGTGACACAGCGACTGATAAGATCATGGTGGAAAAACAAAATAAACCCCCAAGAACCCCTCTGAAAAATGAGTTATGCCCCGGATCCTTGTAGATGTAGTAAAGCCTCTTATTGCCATTTACCTCCAGTGAGGACAGCATGAGTCACCACAATAGAGGTAAGTAAATAACTGATGAGGGCAATATAAAAAGAAATGTAGAATTTAGGCTTATCGGTAACAAAAACAACAGAAGCCATATTTGTAGTCGAGGGCTGTGATAAGAGAACCAGTCTTCAATGGGAATAATAAACATGATCATGAATCATCACAGACTAAATGTTAGCGCAGTTCTTCTACAGCCGGAAATCGCTACTGAGAATTGACCAGGGACACTGTGAGTGAGTGTGTGTTGTACATCAGTGTTAAGAAATGAAAACAGACCCTTGTGAAAAGTTGAGATTCATCAAACTCTTTGACAGATGATGTCATGAAAATTACAAAAAGAACCAAAACTGCCAGAGCCTCTAAACAGAAAGACTCGGGCCACAGAAGTTGGGTTCATGTCCTACCGGCAATGAGCCGAGGCGGAGAAGCGGTAATGAAAAAAAGTGTTTCCATCAGCCGAGCGCTCCACCTGTCTTTAGATAAAGGGAGGAATGAAAGATTACTGCAACACAACTGCCTATCATGGATGAACTACAACCCATTACAGCAGGATACCATTCAGAAGACAATGGTAGATCACAACACACTCTCGGCTCTGTGAGCTGCTTTTAAACATGTGCTGAACATCACAGCTGGTTGAGGTACTGACGTGGGAGAATGTGAGGAGGAAGAGCTAAGTGACAAGTCTTTCAGGAATCACTTTCAGCTCCATAGAGTGCGTGCAATATAAAAAACTGATTTTACATTTCTGTTACTGATCACCAGTGCTGGTAATGGTGCAGTTTGACTGCATCCAATCAATTTGATGGTCTCACTGTCCTATACAATAATAACTCAGAATGAATTAATGTAGCTATTGTCATGATTATGGCTGTGACTTACAATTCTAACTATTATTAATTAATTCCTCAATTATTCATTTGGTCTATAAAATGTACGAGCTAACACTCACCATACATACAATCAAATGTTAAATGTATGACAAGCTAGAACTACAGAGCGTTTATCATTTTGTAAAGTTAAAATAATGAATTGATCAACTGACTAAGTGATGTGTTGGTTTAACACTGCAGTTCCTGTCATGAAAGCTCATCTGTGGACATTTCCACTGTTAATTTACCATGTCGTAGTAAAAACGATAATTGAAAACATCTCATTGGTCCGCACATGTGCGATGTTCAAGTTACATTTAAATTATTTTTGTCCATCTTTTATCTACTGTATCCATTTCTATTGAACTTTTGCCTTTTATCCATCATTTCACACCTCTTACAAGAGTTAAAACATTGTGCATGGGAAAAAAATATTTTGCAATTTCTATCACATTTCCATTCCCCTCTTCACGCACAAATTCAATTTGCGCAGTGTCGATCTTGGTTTTTATTCTATAAGAAGTAAACTCTAGGCCTCATAATTCAAGGTCGCTTTATGTTACCTCAGAAATTTGTGGCTGAATCCTTAAATCCACTATATTTTTTCCCTGAAGGATTTGTTCACTCTAATTTTGTTCATCCAGCTTGTTGTTGTGCTTTGGCACCTTTAGATTTTCAATCAAGCCTGATGCAGATTTTGCTCAGTAATTGCTGATGATTTTGTAGCAGTATGTAGAGGGAAGCTCTGAGGGACCAAACTCTGCTTTGAAAAATCAATAAGCTGAAGACCTTCCTGTTTTTATACAGGGCCAATTTATAACTAGTTCTCAATCCTGAACATATCCACTCCCTCATACCCCTGACAATTCTGCACGTTGTTGAGTTCAGAGATTTTCCTTCTGTGTTGTCAATGAAGTCACCCAATCAACTCATAACCATTAGTTTTGTAAGGCCAATGGACAAATCCCCAACTCGTATAATGGATTGGAAGATCAGATAAAACTGAATATTTATATGTGTTTCAGTGGAAAGTCATGTCTGCCAACAGTTTTCTGTGAAACTACAAACTAATTAGTCCACTTCAGTGTGTATGTGCACAAGTCAGAGGCAGACAAGTTCAAAGCTTGATTGTTCATCACTGGCTGGAGAGTCGAACACGTGCAGCTGCAGGAAAATAATAATAACAATTAAACCCAAGAAACACAAGTGGTGCACAGATGCACGGCAGCGGCAAGGAGCATCGGGAGGAAACCGCAAACTCTCGGCCGCACCATTTTTCACAGCTGCTGCTCGGGAGCATCGACAGCAGCAGAGCCAGCGCTGTGGTCCACAAACTGAGATGTGAGAGGGAGAGCAATTTCCCCTTGTTTTCAGATGTGCATGCATTAAAGCACACAAACCACACAGTAACCAATATACGGGCTGCCACCCTACCTGATAAATGATGCTAATGCAAATGACTATATGCCAAGGTAGCGACTCCGTTTCACCTGTGGCCATTTGTTTTGTGATTGCCAGGAGCATAATGAGCAATTGCCACCGTGTGTGGGTCCGGCCGATTTGTTTTTGCCCCTTGTGTTGCGTTATCTGGGCGACCTATCACAGCTGTATCACACAGAGGTTTATTGGATTTGGAGACCAGCCTGTCGCGGGTTTACACCCTCTGCCATCATGGGTGCTGATCAGCATTTCCTGTGTGTGTGTGTGTGTGTGTGTGTGTGTGTGTGTTGGTGTGTGTGTGTGTGTCCTCTCCAGTGTCTCATTTCAAAATTGTCCACTGTGACTATACATGCTAATGTTAATGTGGTTATGATGTTGTGAAAGTTTAATTGAAAGATTGCATAGCACACATGCTATATGGCCAATAATATGTAGACATAAACATTACACCTAGAGCTGGGAAATAAAAAATATATAATTATCAAACAATATAATTTAAAAAAACAGCAATATAACAAGTGGTCATTGTATATTGATATATGAATTATTCATAGTGTAAGCACAGTGAGGAGATATGACACATAACTGATCTGCCTTGGATCTGTAAAATGTTTTGCTGTTGATCAAGTGTCATTCTGATATAGAAAAAAACATAACCTTCACTCAGGAGCAAAAATTCATGAGAAGGTTTTGAACAAGGTTTTGAAACAAGGCTGCAAAAGGAGCATTTTTGATGTCGGCCACAGGTGACGAGCTCTGTCTGGCAGTCGGGTGTTCCAGTTCTTCCCAGAGGTGCACAGTGTGGTTAAGATCTGAGTGTTGTGCTGGCAATTGGTTTTGAAATGCAAATGTGACCTAATAGGTAACATGTGAGAGGCTCAAATATAAAAATAAAATCATCTTGTATTTGGTACATACCTCTCAGCATCGTTTTTCTATTCATTCAGCTGAGCTGCTCTAAACTGCCTCAGTCTCTTAGCAGCAGGTCAAACCCTGGTTGGGGACCAGTGCTCTAAGTGTCCGTGTACACTGAAGTACTATGATTTAATTGGAACTGCGGTATGGAAGCCTATAGGGGACCATATTAAAGAGATAATTAATGTATTGCAGAGTAGTCAGCCATTTCTGACACCCATGTGGAAGCGTTGGTATTCTCAAATTTAAGAGAGGTAATTAGATTTTACATTTCTCATTTGATTTAACTGCTTAGCAACGGCCCCGGTGACAGGCGGACACTGATAATTCTGGTCGGAGCGTGAACTCAAATCAGGTAAAAGCTGTAAATGTTAATAAAGCAAGTGACTGAAACGAGGAAGTGACGTCCTGACTGAAGTCCCGCCTTGATGACAGGACTGACAATAAATACAATAGACCTTTTTTTACTCATGGCATCTTTATATTGTTCACAGTGCAGCTTGTATTTCTTTCTCTTTTCAATATTTTCTGTCTTTGAATATGACATTTTGAATCCAGTCTTTTAAAATGTCATTTTAAAGCAAACATTTGAAAATTGTCTTATACTGCACAACTTTGAGAATGAACTGTAAACAGCTCTGGTAACAGGGTTTGGAAATGTGCCAAGTGGAATAAAAACTTTTTCCATTCAAATCTCTACTCAAACAACACACATAAATAGTATGTGGACGATTATAATGCTGCTGTGGAATCACATATTGATTTTCAAGTCCACTTTATCATTTTAATATAGTCTCCATGCCTCTGGGCTCAGCCAAAACTTAGGAAAACAGATAAAAAAAATTACACCAGGAAAGGGGTGTCGACATTTCTCACCCATCTGTGCAAAGTGCATTTGAATACTTTTATTCTCACAGTGACTACCTGATTTGTTGCTGGATTATAAACACTGCAGTCCTGATTTTTTTTTCCAGGGCCACAGGTAAGCTGCTTAACTTCCAACTCTCGAGTGGGACTATAGAGTGAGGGGTAATTCAATAAAATGCAGCTCTTCCAAAGATCACGCCTTCTGGTCTCTCCCTTCCCCTGCAAAGCCACGACGCGGCCTGAAATCTACAGTGACAAAATGGACAGCTGTTGACTGGGGACGTGGCATTGAGGAGAATCAGGTCCCGGTGCACACACTCATCCCGGCGCTCCCGAATCATTGCAGTGACAAGCCTCGGGAGCCCCGGACTGACACGGGCGGGGAGATGGAAACATTAATGCATCATTCAGCCCGAGCTCCGCACCCTGCCTCCGCCGCAGTATGAAAACATAACTGTAATGAAAATCCCATCGATTGGAGTCGCTTCCTTATAGACAAATTGCACTGTTTTCCCTGCCTTTCAATTGGTCGGAAGGCAAACGTAAAGAGCAGAGGATGAAAGCCCTGAAGACATCGTTGTCAACGCTCCGTCATGACAGGCGGAGCCAGTATCAACATCAGCTGCAGACACACAACAGCACCAGGGAATCACTACTGAGAAAAAGCTAATGAATTATCGTATTCAACGACTAAATTGGCCTTTCAAGTTCATAACGCAGCACAGAACTGACACCGATTATGAAAAAACATGCTGTAATCAAGGCCTGATAAGATAATGGGTACAGTGTGTGACATTCCATTCAAGAGGGGATTTCCAGCTGATGTTAAATATGTTGCGAAATGTCCTCTTTCTGTAAACCTGCGGCAGTTCAGTCTCTTCACATTAACGTATCGCAGTCGCTGGGGAGCGGAGCAGCCCAGCACCCCACCCCATCTCTTTGAATCCATCCACCTATATATATTTCCGGAGTCGGAGGAAGCCCAGTGGTTAGAGAGAACACCTCAGCTTTAATCTACTGACACCCCTGCGGAGGTGTCCTGGATTAAGACGCCGCTACGAGGGGGAGCTGCACCTGCATGCCCCTGTGTGCTCACCTCTTTGCTGCAATGCAAACACGTGGCTCTCCGAGGAAAAAGCAGATTTGAAAACAGCATTGCTCATGTTAGTGCACTGAACACTCTTCAACATCCTTAAAGCCCTTCTCTTGGTTAGTTAGCCTTCAGACGTCTGGTCTCAGATGCCCCCGCACGCACCCGGATGGAAATTTTCTGAAATTATTATCTCTGACATCATCATCACCCTTATCAGTGGTCGGTCATCAGGGAGAAGACAGCGAAAGAAAAACTATTTTAGTTGAAGTACTGCAACACAGGCAGTTATGTGGTCCCCAGGGAGGCTTTTCAAGAGCCAACATGCATGAAGTGACGAGACAGACACTTAGTGCAGATAAACATCTCACCAGTGTGCAGTCCTCCTGAATTTCTAAATTAAAGATAGGAAGATACGCCGCGGCCCCGTATCTCTGTGTGGGATCTCAATTCTTTGGGGAAGTAGAAAGACTAGGAGGATATAGGTCACCCCAGCATCTCAGGGGTCAGGGCTTTATTTAATGAAGTCATATCAGTGATGCCTGCACCTTCTGGTCAGGATCGGATGGCTTCTATATAGAAGTTCATGTAAATAACCACCATATTGAAATAAATGCCACTCAAATTATTGACTGCTATCATTGTGTTAAGTGCTGGCTCAGGTTAAACCCTTTGAAAACCAAATTAATTACACAGAATGAATGCCATAGAACTTTATTCACTAGTTTGACGATCATAATTTAAAAAAATAACACATAAATAGATATAGGAATTCACAACATCTCTCAAAAACTGAAGTCTTGCATGTCTCCGTTTTACTTCTGGGACTTTCAACATGGAAAACCATCAAATTGCTTTTAGCTAACCGTGGCCTATGCTACAATTCTTTGCCTCTCTAAAAGCAGTTCTTGCCTGTGGCAGTACAGCCCATCATAGAAGAAGTTGCAGTTTCATGTGGGTGAAACTAATATACTTTTAAAACATGATATCCCATCAGTACATAAGTTTGCCTACTCGCCGATGCCCACAGACATTTATAAGTAAACACATTTCATTCCATAGTGTTTAACCACCAAGCTTCGAAAACATACTAAAGAAACATTTATGCTGTGATCAGCTTTGGTTAAACTGGAATCCCACGTCTCACATTGTAGAAGTTAGAAACTAAATGATTAACTGAGCATCAGTGTCAAATTAAAATACAAACTAGAAAAACCTCAGTTTCCACCGCTGCACAACCAACAGCTCAAGGTGAATAACAAAATGTGTGGGTGGGGACAGTTGGAACAATCCTGTTTCTATAAACATATCATTATCACGACAATGAGTACTTTGGCCTTTGGTGGCATTTTAATCTTTTTGGAAAGATAGACTAATCAAAACCACTGATGACCCCCCCACATACCAGATACTCTCACGTGTGGACCCATCTGTGTGTGGATCTGCTTGTGTGTCGTCGGGTGGGGGGCAGTCGTGGAAACATGAAGCGATGATGTCATCAGACAAAATGAAAGAATAAGCCCGAATCGAGGATAAACCGACACAGGAGCTTTGACAGCAATAACCCAACACGTGGAGGAATTAACCAGGATATTACAGTTAAACCTGTGGGACCCTGCAGCTTCCATAGGGAAACTCAGACACACACACGCTGTGACCTTGGAAATATGGCGGATGAAAGGATAATGCCTTCCTCGCCTTTGGAGAGGTTGAACATTGTGGTTTTAAAAACCAGCACTGCTTTTTTTTTAATGAGACGTCATTAAATAATTCAATAACTGTCTTTAATACTTCTAATTCTGTCAGATTCATAAGCAGCCCCAGCACGGAGAGGGAGACAGATTTGTCGACACGGGGAGGGCTCGCATTCCCAGGCTCGTGTTTTGACTCCGAGTGTCATGGAGATGGAGATTAAGTGTGACAACGCTGATGCCAACCGTTGTACTCCTGCAACGCTTTGCAGAAACATGGCACTTTCATCGCTGCGACTCTGCACACAATATTCCCCGAGACTCGAATTAGCCATAAATGGAAAAATAACATTTCTGCTCCGAATTAAAAAAAAACAGAAGAGAGAAGTGGCATCTCTCTAAGAGGGAGGGGAAGCACATTTTGGTTTGTGAGTCAACCTTGGACAAAAACAGGAATGCTCTACCAAAGGGAGAAAGACGAGGAGTTCAACCACCTCCTGCAGAGTGACATCGACAAACCAAGCATTACTGTCACTCGTCTCCTCTGATTCTATATGCGCTGCTCAGATTAATGAACATAAACAGTTGTGCAAAAAATAAAATGGCACAAGGGCTCGTCTTCTAATCCAATTAGCTTCATGTTCAACTGCCAGTGAAAATCCAGTATATTAAGATTGCTCGGGAAAAAGAAAAAAAATCTGTTTTTGATCACATTTTCTGTTTATGGACTCGTAATTAGCAGCTGTGGTTTAAAAAAATGTACTTAGTGCTCTGTGTTTCATCCCCGTCTTAAAGTGTTTAGTGCCCACACAAGGAAGAACACACTATATGTTCAGTTAAAGAGATGGTTCAACCTGAAATGAAAATTCACAAATTTTCAACTCTCCACTATGTAGATCTATGTGCGTGTATGGCTGTGTGTTTGTGTGTGTGTGTGTGTGTGTGTGTTAGACGTTGCTCGAGTTGAACCCCTGACTCAAACACTTCACCCGACCCTCCATCGGCATAGTGGTTAGTGTTGATGGGTGAATTTTCATTTTATCCATCTAACTATCCCTTTAACCTCCCTGTGAGAGAAAGCACGATGGGGTACAGATCAAATCAATGCGCTCCCGCTGTTCAACTTACATTTTAAACACACAAAAAAGGAACTTTTCAGATTGATTACTGGCAGGATATCGACCATTAGCATATAATAAAAAAAACGAACTCAGAGGCAAGTGTTCACCGGAAAAAATTATTCAGCTCGAGTCAGTTAATACTATTTTCATCATAACATTTAATTTTCTTGTTGCTCTGCACACAGTTGTGTTAATGGGCTCACCTTTTACATTTCACCTCATGAAATAAACAGCATAGAAAAAGAGGGAGGAATAAAGCGCCAACATTAGATTTTTCTCCTGATCAGTTTTACAAATGTTAAGGAAATGATAATACGTGTGTGTTTGTGTGTGTGTGTATGTATCCTTGTGTACAAGCATGTGTATTCTGTGCTAATTCAACACTTTCTTCTCCTTCTGGTGACGCAGCTTAGCTTCAAGCACATCAGCCTATAATTGTTCATTGGTTCGTATCTGTCATGACACTTCTATAGGTCCGCAGCCACTGTCACAAACCACGGCCTGCAGCTTCTAATGGGGTCGCTCTATTTTCCTCCACGGTATCTCGTCCAACCAGCCTTTGTTCCTCATTGCACAATCTGGAGATGCCATTAGTGCGGACGGCGACAGTGATGTCAGTTTGACTCCTCTGGTCAAGAGAAGTGCCCTTGAGTCACACACACACCCCTCCACTCTGACGGAATCCAGCCTCGCCTCCCCTCCCCGGGTTCACCTTTGTTCTAGCTATCTGAAGAGCGGAGAGCTAATTGTGCGACAGGGGTCGGGGTGGGTAGCACCCGCGACAACCCCGAGCTGTGCCACGGCGTAAAGCTGCCAGCCCTTCTTGTCAAACACACTGCAGGAAAATCCGACAGAAAAAATTAAGCGAGAAGGGTGGGGGTGGGGGGGGGCGTTTATTTTGCTGCAAGTGGCAGTTTTTGTCTTTGTGTCCTGTTCGTGACTATTGTCATCACAATTTAGCGCTGAGCTCAAAAAACATGCAGAAATTCGTCAAGCTGCTGGGTGGGATGATAAGGGAGAAGCTACACGGCCTGTTGGGAGCCGATAACTCAGACTCAGCACAAATCAAACACCTTTTGGCGATTCATATAATTTGTACAGTAGAGCATCACATGTGGAGAGGGGACAGAAGAATCCAGAGTCAGGAAGGTATCAAGCCTGGATGCCCCCGAAATGAAAATGCTGCTGCAGCCTTGTCAATATTTTATCTTCAGAGTGAAATGCTTATAGTGTGATTAACTTTATACTGTAAGCAACTTATTTTTACACTCGAAATTAAGTGCAACTTCAGTTTTTTTAAAGCTACTTCCCAAATGTTAAATGATGTGAAAAATGTTATTTCCTCCAACATTAGTTACACAATAAGTGAAGTGTTGTCTTGGCTCTCCTGCGGTTATTCGAACAAAGAGTAAAAAGCAGCTGGTGATTTGTGGAGAGCGTCATGTGGAGACAACGGCACAAACGACTCTATAGGCAGTTAATGGGTTTACTTGGCTGCCTTGTACTTGTGGGACTTTGGGTCCGACTGTTTGCTTTAGGCGCTGGTGATTTCCCCCCAAGCTGTGAAAGGCTTTATGCATCAGAGCTGGATTAAAACAAAATGGCAGCGTGTTACAGAAGATGGGCAAAGATAATTCATGAAAAAAAAAGAGTCCGACACATGAATCTCATGTTTTATGGGGACAAAGTCGACAGAGGACGAGACAAAAAAAAAGAGAATTTCCAAATGAGGTGTCAGCTTCTCAGGATCCTCTAATGAGTGAGGAGAGCTAAGGCATGTCGCTGATTAATATAATGGAATCGGAAAGGTAAGACAAGTCTGATAAAGGCGAAGCTGAAGGCTGCCAAGGGAAGAGAAAAGCACCTTTGTGAGTTCTTAGAAATGATAGCCAAGTAATGCAGTCCTTTTTTTATACATGGGACCGATTTGTTTCACAATTTCATCTTGATCCTTTGAACACAAGTGGGACAAATCCTTTCTTACAAATCTGGACAGCGACGTGAAGACTTCAGCAGCAGAGTGCGCGGAGATAAAAAGAGTTGTTGTGTAGCAAATGATCTTAGAGCGATTACTCTGTGTGTAAAAGCTCAAGATTCCACTGAACAATCTGCAGAAAAACATTTAAAAATATCAAAGAAATGAGAAGTTTTACAATGAAATTCTCAGAAACGATCCGACTAAGCCAGAAAAGGTATTATTAAAATGATTATTTTAATGAAAGTAGAAGAACAAAGTCTGTATGATGCAGACCAAGAAATAAGAGAATAAGTCAAATTGCATTTGGCTTGTTATGATTCAGCCTGAAACCAATCTGTCCAAGATTTCAGTCAGGTAATTTTAAAACCTGAAATGTGATTTTAAATAGTTAAACTCAGGACAGTCCAGTCCTACATTTCCCCCAGTGACACTTCCATCACACATTACAGGGGTGAGTCAGGGACATGGTCTGACGTCTGGTTCTGGGAACTTATAAAAGACAGGAAATAAGATGATTCAAAAAACAAGCTTTCATCTGAGAACCAGCAGCGACAATAGAAAGATTTTATTCTCAGGGTCGAAACACAGCAACGCCATTTTTCTACAGTGAAAAGCATGAGGGGACTTTGTATGCACCAATACATGCATGACCTGACGTGAAATGTAAAGAGTAAAGATATGGGTGGTACAAACAGTAATTTGTTTATATTCTCAATCACACAGTATCACGAGGGAGCCGTCTGATTGGTCCCACATTCAAACATAGAGCCAGAGTCAGAGAGACTCCAGAGACTAGAAGAACAGGGAGTCCTGCAAGAGACGCCCTGTCCTCCACAGAGTCCTGATGTCACCTCCACAGAGTCACACTGGGATCACATGAAGAACTGGTGCTGTTTTTAAGACAAGGCCTGGTCTGAGGCTGGTCAAAAAAACAGTACCAGTAATTATGCAATTTAGTATTCAACATAAGGAATATCATCAAGTTCATTGTATATTGACATGTTGTTTTATTCACTCTGCACTGTTACGAGGTTCAACACATTTGTGCTACTTCAGATTTATAAGATGTTTTAGCTTGAAATGTCCAAACACTGGTTCACAGTGAAACCAGGATGTTATTTTAACTGGAGACAGTGACCCTTAGCACCAGCTTTAAAAATAACAAGCCGCAGCTGATTGTCTTCAACATGTATCCCTGATGTTAATTGTCAGTTGCGATGTTTACCTGTTCAAGTCCTTTTGTGTCAGTTTGATAGACATTCGCTAACCCCTATAATTACAGTTAAGAGTAGGTTTTCTGTTTATGAGCCTTCACATGTGGATGATATGGTCAAAATAACCAGAAAGGGTTGGTGTATAGGGTTAGAGACCAACCTAGAACTCTAGAATGGAGGCTTTTCACTTTACCTACGTCTCTGTTCCCTCTTTAACTTTTCCAGTGGCATATTTATATATTTCTTTCCTTATTCCCTTTTCCTAATTAGACGATAATAAAGAAGGTAGAGGAGGAATCGCTTTCCTCCGGCCCCCCAGGAGGGTGTTGCCCAAAGTAAGTCACTGCTTCCCACTATTACAAAAAAAGAAGAAAAAAAAGCCCCCAAACCCTCCGGAGAGAGCCTGCTCGCGGTGGATTAATATGCTAGATGAAGTTGTCATGTCTGGCAGAGATTAAGGGGACCTGGTCCTCCCTCCCTCCCTCCCTGGACCGAACCACATCAGTCTGGCCCAGTGGAGCCCCCTGCTGCCCAGTGGGACAAAACACCCCAAAATCCCAGAGTGTCCGATAGCGATATTGGAAGCAATATATTACAATAATTATAAAAAAATAACAATTTTATAGTGCAGACTAACAGATTAACTAAAAAGAAGACAATAGATAGATAGTTTAAAGTGTAACCCCCTGATCAGTGGGGCATAAGGCCCACCTACCGATCTCCATACCATCCCTCCACCACAGCCTCTGGGGTTCCCTGATGGCCAACACAATGCTCAACCCGTGCCGCTGGAAAGGCCGGCACAGTCGACCGGTGCCAACACAGCTGGGGCTAGACCGTGTCTGAGGAGCGCTGTGGTCCTGAGCAGTTTGAACCAACGCTTCATAAGAGTGTATGTGCATGAGACGGCCAGGGGGCAGGAGACGGTGGGGGCTGTCTCTGAATAGGAGACTATGTGGCGGTTAAAGGTCAAGTTACAGCATAGATTTGAAAAGGAGTGGTGGCTGGTGGCAGGGGGCCGCCTACGTTCGATAACAGGGTGTTGGCTTTTTCATAAATATATAGATGTAATGACGTAGAAACATCCCTAATGGTTGATTCAATGCAAGCATTTGACCCAGTTTTAATATGGTCAGAAATGGGATATTTAAACCAGCGTTAATGTGTTTCATCAAAGAACATATAAACCTTTGTTAATGGCCCAAAAACACTTTTTAATGTGCAGTATCCCTTATTCTATACTTGCTGGTATTTTCTGAACCCAACTACAAAGAGTGAGGCAGATAAGTCAGTCAAATACTAGATCTTTGAAAGGGTAGAATTATGTAGTTAAAAACCGTTGCATGCGATAACGATGGAAGGAAAAACCCACAGTAGCCTGCTGACACTCGACATGTCACCAACATCAAGCGATTTCAACGCAACTCCATCTGGACACCAATCAAAAAACCACTGTGTAGGGGGAAAGATGTAGACTCAGTTAGCTCCACATCACGGTAAACTCCGATGGCTATTGTCAGCACAATTACATTCACAACAGGTGGCAGCCACTCGGATCCAGAGTGACTTACAATGCTGTGCAGCACTCATGATTGAAAAACGCCACCGGATCGAGCGAAGACAGACATTTGGCGACATTTGCGACCACTCTCGGGATGACTCGGGGCGTGTGCAGATGTCTAGACATGCTGAGGACATTAAAAATGATTATGGCTACGAGTTTATCAGGGTCTTTAAAAGCATGTTTATGAGCTCTGAGATGCAACAAATCATCTTTCACGGTGTCTTCATACACCTGCTGTATCCCCACTGCATTTTCAGCTCCAATTAGGCAAATTTGGAATAATAGAGACGAATAATCCTCTGTAGTGTCTTCATCTTCTGAATGATGGGATGTTCTGAACAGAGGGTGAGGAATTTGCCACAGTGACTCAGAAGTAAAGGATGGATCAGGTCATTAGAGGAGCTGTTAACAATATCCTATGAACTGCGCTCGGTCAGAAGCCAGCTTACATTCAATCACTGCTGGAAATTGGACACCGACTCGCATCCATTAAACGCCAGCTCCCTCCAACAAATAACTCCTTAGATTCTTGTTTATTGGTCAGCAGATGTCTGTCCGCCCCAACTGCAACGTTAGGCAAATTAATTGAATGAGCAAACGGAACTGAGCTTTGTTGTTTTTTTGTTTTTTTTTACTGAGGGAGTTGAACAGAGCCAACTCCCAACAGTAGCAATGGCAAACTGGTAATTAATAACCTGTAAAAGCACTTTTAAGTCTATAAACGGTACATGAGCAAACACATTATTTAGTGTCCAATTAACCTGAAGGATCTAAGGAATTGCCACAACTCTTGCATCCTCCCACTCCAGGATTCAACACAATGTCACATTATAGCTGTCGATTGACTGCACCAAGCAGAGCTGCCGTGCACTAATGAAAGTTATACCATGTACCAAATGCTTTTTAATTAATAAGAAACTTTATGCCTGAAGATGTGATTGAATTCCTGTCTGCATGGCAACATGCGAGTGGATATATGCACACATATTCAAATATTTAGACCTTCATTACCAGTGTGGCTGAATGGAGAAAACGGTGATTATCACCTACCCAAAGAGGACAGAAGTTCTTAGATCACTCCAACACAAATGAGATATTTCCATGACAACTGAGCTAACTTTATCCACTGATAAAGAACTTGACATGCAGGTGAACCTTACCGGGAAACATTTGTTAGGTGATTAAAGTTATATATCTACATTTAGGCCCAATCCCATTCCACCCCTTCTCCCTACCCCTTAACCCTTCCCCTCTAAGACTTCAAATCTGTTTGAATACAATTTTAAATTAAACGTACGACTAAACTCTATAAGGACTCCACTGCCTTGAACTCTATTGTCATAAGTTTCAAAGCCTTTAGACAAACTGCGCAGTTTTTTTCCATAAGCACTTCCAGGAACCTACTTTAAACGCAAAAATACTCGCTATTCACAAACCACTTATCATTAATCTTGAATTTCTCATGTTCAGAAACTAGCAGGCTGAATAAAAAAGTATTAACTTGATGCATAAACTTAACCTCTTAAGGAGTGGAGACATTTTCACATGACCTTCAGTCTTTTTAAGGCTTTTTATCTGTCAAATTGAATTGAAGACTTTTTATGGACCTGCAGCAACCCTGAAAGACAGATGTCTGACTACAGCTAAAAAATCTCTTTCAAATAGATGTTTTAATATCTGTCTGTCTTAAGCCAGAGATATACTTGCTGTTAACCACGGGTATGTGGGCGCACGATGGCTGCCTCACGTAACCTTTGTCCATTTGGAGTGTTGGTTGTGCACGTGCTCAGAAATGAACGCTACGTGTACGCCAGATGCAATATGCACTTGACCTGTAGGGGCAGTGTAGTGGTAGCATCAGGGAATGTGATGGTCAGGGGACAATGGGCACCAAAGCATAGACCTGCATCTGTACAATGTTTCATTGCTGCTGCACAGTAACAAATATGATTTCTCCAGTTGGCCTTCTGGTGGTATCCTCCGGTAACACTTATAGTACATTCACAAATATGTGAACAACGCGTGTTTAAACAGCAAGTATATCTCCGGCCTTAATCACCTCCATGTTAGATCATAACTTTGTGCTGATCAGTATAATCCAGTGTTTATCTTTCAAACTGCTTTAAAGAGACCCAGACCTCTTAGTTTCCTGCTCATCATGTTTTCATGGAATGGGTCTTTGTATGAAAACACTCGGATTCTATTAATGTGACAATATGCTAACTAAATAATTACTACTTTTTGAGGGTTGTAATCATCAATGTGTAGCTGCACTAAACATAACAATTATGATAAACTAATTCTGCCTGAGACTTAGGATTTTAAATCAGTAGCTAATTAACTCAAACCGGGTCAGAGCTGAGCTGCTCTGTACTCACTATTTGAAATTCAAGTATAGGTGACAAGGGAGCGCAGGTATGAAGACACACTTTGATTCCACATGAATGCACTGTCAGTGGACATTTAAATCCATAGAAACCACAATCAAGGCGTGCTGTAAAAAGGGAGCATCTAGCCCCAATGGTAGCTGTGTTGTCATGATTAATTCTATTGAAGTAAGGACATGAATGCGTTTTCCGTGAGCCTAGCGTTTCTGATGGCCTTGCCAAGGAAATCTGCTGCTTAGCTTTAAGCTTTGAATCCGTAATGTTCAGACCTCATTTCACATCGGAAAGTGGTTTGTTTGGGGAAAACAATAACAGAGGGACCTACATACATCAGAGAGGCTGTTCTCTTGCTGCTACACATTTAGGGGTGGATGATAAATGGTTCATGTTTTGTGGGAATCAACATGCACAGCACAACATCACCGTGGCTTCTGCAGACGGCTGCAGGTACAAGTGGGGAAATGGAGGAAACGCACATAAAAAACAAAAAACACAATCTCTTGGTTTGTTCCTCCTCATTTCTATAAGCAAAGGGGGAGGGCAGAGGGGCGACACAAAATGACATTAATAATATTGTATCAATGCTGAATTATTAACACGCTCGATGCTAAACCCAGCATATTCTAACCTTACATCACGCGTGCTTGTCCGCGCTTGAATGTGCTCCGAGAGTCAGCGCTCTGTTGACTCAGTAGAATTGCTTGCCTAAGGCATCAGTGCCTGGACACATACACATAATTAGGAAAGGTCACCGTGCCTCCCGTCTTGTCAACAAAATCACTTCAAGATGACAAATTCTGGCTCAGGCTGTGCCAGACCTCCCTCGGATACCCTTGCCAATCAAGCGCCGGCAGGCCTGTCTGGGTAGCCTTAGGTGCCGTCTAATTACGTCTTTTACATGCCATGCAAAGCAGGGGTAAGCATAACAATGAGCCATACATTTGGTTGGAGGTGTGCTTTCTCGTCAAGGTTGAAGCGGCAGATAAAAGTTTCATTATCTCATAACCCCGCACTACAAGCTGCTGAGAAACAGCCTTGTGAAAATTCAAATGCTCTCACTTCCCTTTAATACTACAACAACCTGTTAATATACTAATGCATCCCTCTTGACCTGCAGGGGTTTGAAGGGAATGTGGCTGCCACAGAAATACATGATTTTAATCACACACAAAAAAAAGGTTTCCACTCATTGAATATAAAATGATACGCCAAATGCCAGCTCACATCAAATGACCTTCATGCCATTTCAAAGTTCCTGTCTGAAGACGTGCTCCTCAGACTTTCCGTCCATCCACTCCACTGTGTGATAAAGTGGAAGTGGCTTTCACATCGCTCCCCAGTGGCCTCACTAAAGAACTATTAATCCATGGCTCTCCATATTGCATTCAACCCCGCCATCCCCAGCCACCCCCTGGTCTAAAGTAAAGGCCAGAAGAGGACCCAGAGGACTGGACACTCTTATTATGAGCTGCGCTGAGACACCTCTGGGTTTCTAAGCACTTCCTCTGACAGTGACTGATGGCCAATTAACCATTTGAAGAAGAGTATTGATCACTTGGAAAACAGGAAGGACCAGGAAACATCTCCTAACACACCGCTATTTACACTGTACAAATCAGGAGCCGTGCAGCACATCATGGTAAGGATAAAAATAGAAAGATGGGAAAGAAAAGCCCAGTACAGACCAACTGACCACAGTATTTGTTTTCTGGTTAGCATTAGTAAGCAAACTAATGCCTGTGAGACACAAGAGCAGGAATCAGCTGTGTGTTAATGCAGAATCCAAGGTTCAAGGTCAGCAGAGCATGTTCTTTCTCACCATGAGAGTGTAAGGGAAAAGAAAATGACCCAGGGAAAAGGACATTTGAATAGACCCTCCAGGGAAAGAGTCTGGAAACAGCTCAGGAACCAGCTTATACCGACCTCTCATTGGTGGCCCTCGGATATACTGGTCGCCTGTATGGGATGGTTAGCAGCGACAGACTTACAACAGCCGGGTTTGGGGGCAATTTCCCCAACTGCTGATACAATGTCAGATCCTGTGCCCTTCCGTGAATTATGGGCCAGGTTTTCATTGAGACGCAGGAAAATCTCATCCCACATCAGAGTTGAAAGGTCAATTTCATGCTAGCCTGATAGAATAGCACTGATAGGGACCATGGTGCACTGCCTTTCAGGGGGGAAATAGCCCAACTTCAACCCCTAAGCGCTCTCACATAGACCTGAATCATAGAAATAGGGTAATTGAAACAAAAGGGCAGAGTTTGACAGAGATGTAGTGCCTTGAATCGCAGGGCCTCTGCACAGGCTGCAGAAAATAACACCTGACTCCTCCCCTCCGCAAGGTTCATCCTCCATGTGTCCTCGGCAACGGCAGTGTCCTTCCTTTCCTCCTCAGGATTGCCATTTGCAAATGATAAGCACAGGGACACATCCTCCTGAAAGATAAGCCGCCCCAACATTTGTCACCAAATGGAGCGTGCTCCTCGACTGTTTAAACCTGACCTGTGCTGACATGCACTGTTTACCTTTTATTCATTTATGCTGAACTATTATCTCCGCCTCCATTAATCAATGCAACTCTAACTGAAGAAATTACATTTGGCCAAACTTGGACAGGAAGGAGATTCATTTGATTCATTTGTGTTATTTCTAACAAACAAATTAGTGTGATGGAAGGAGAATTGAAAATGTAATATGTTTGATCAGCTCTGTCCTGCAAATAAGCAACGCCAACTCTCTTTTCCATTATGATATTGCCCAATTCAAATTCTGCAAGCAGAATAGGATTCATATCAAGCATTTATACTCGGAAGAAGCACCATTTAAATGTTTTACCATGCAGTTGTTCTAATTGCCTCCTTGCATGATAAACTCTTCAGTTGTCCATCATGTTATTTTACTGGTATCAAAAGTTGATGAAATACGGAATTTTATATCAACCACATTGTTCCTGTAACTTGTCATCTGAATTCATCTTCCATGACTAGAGGGAATGAGAACTCTTTCTGGCCGTAAATGATCTCTTGCCTGTAAAACACCATATCCCTGCAAATACATGGCGATCATTTACCATGCATTAGCCATGGGACAGAAACAAAGTGGTTTTAAATTCCTTTGACCAGAAGGCAGCTTCCCCCAATAAATTATGTTAATTCCAGCTTTGGCTCCCCTTATCGCATTCTTGAGTGAGTCAGTGAAGAGACTAAACCGGGTTTGACAAAGACAAGTCTGAGATGATTCACATTAGAGTTAATAGACAACCGGCAGAAGGATATCCCTGATATCACTGAACCAAGACAGGGAAGTCACTGTGACTGTATTACGCAATAGATTTCTACTTGTTGTCATTTAATGGCCGTCTCCTTGCATCATCACAAGGTTTACACCCCGTGGAAAATGCTCCGAGGTGACTGTTCACTCAAGTAGGGAGGTGCCTGATACCAAATCCCATGCTCCCTTCGCTGAACCAGACAACAATTGCTTGGCAACACTCTCCCTGGGCAGAGTAGGAAACAAAGAAAAGTTCAGGGTTGCTATTCTCTCTGCATTGATAGCTGCAGTTTGATTTTTATTTTCTTGGGGGCAGGGGGGCAACAAAAGGACAAACAACAAATTGACTGGCAAGTTTAAATAAAAATGGGAAAAGACAGGAGCAGGAATAAGCTGCAGACGCACACCTTACACATGTGGAAGAAATGCGTAGATGCAAATTCTTGCTCAGCTCTGCCCTTGTGTGCACACGGTGCAGTACGGCTCTTTGTTCAAGGCTCCTTTCTGTCCCGTCCGTCAGATCACTCACAACACGGTGAGGAGGAAAGTGCTCCGCTAGCTGGAATCTAGATTGACAGGCCTACCTTTATTACTGACTGAGTTATGTTTCCCCACAAAAATAAGACGGGTCGGCTTTTGATAGCAATGAATGCAGAGTCAGCACCTTGCCTCTCTACGGAGGATAACTTAACTGATCTCAGCTGAGGCTGTCCCAGCCCTGGTGTAGGAAGAATTGCCTGGCAAATTACTTTTTGATCCATTTCTGGAACTCACTTTGTCCTATAAAAGTGGCCTGTATGCCGTGATGGCAGCTTATAAGGATGCGTGTACTGACCTAATAGATGATAGACAGTGACAGACCGGGACAAGGAGAAAGGGTGGACTCAAGGATCTTATACAGAAGACAGAGAGGAATAAAACATGTTGCCTTAAACCCTGTATTCATCTACTTCCTGGACTGGCTCATTACTATTCAGGGTCACAGGGGGGCTTGGAGCATATCCCAGCATGCACTGGGAGAAAGGCAGGGAAACACCCTGGGCCCTATCGCCAGTGAATCACAGACACAAAGAAAACGCACACAAACAGCATAACACCTGTGGGAATTTGGAGTCTTTAAATGAACCTAGAGCTGCAGTTGTTCGGACTGTGTGAGGAAACCAGAGCGTCCAGAGGAAACCAAACACACAAGGGGAAGAACAAAAAACAGCCACGCACAACTGAAGCACCAATGTCTTGTCACTACGAGGCAACAACTCTGAACCACCGACACCCCACTCCAGACATACAACCCAGAAACCCTATCCACTCTCAACATGCATCATAAAATGACTTGTAAATACCATCGCACTGCTACTTACTTAGGTTGATATATGAGGTCCCTGGAGCATGACTGTTTGTTTAATCCTAATATATTCATAATTACACACTAATTAATGCAAGAGTAAAGCCCTCTTAATTCATCATCCCGGTGTCCTGAAGCAAGAGACACAATTACACCAACTCTAACATGTTTGCCTTCTGTCCAAAGCAAGGTTAACAGTTCGGAAACAAGCGCACCAGGTAAATGATGTGTGGAAATACTAATGTTTTGGATACTCACCAGCGGAGTCCAGCTGTGAAACTGTGTGGGGAGGACATTTCACACCAGGGAGGACGAGTAAAGAATGTGTTTTTAAGAAATAGTTGAAATGGTGAAACTTATTGCACTGATCATGGATTTGATTGATGAATTAGATTGAAATTCTTCACCATAGAACATGTGCTATTAGGAGTAAATAAACCAAAATGTGAGTATCGTTCCTAATGGTACTGTGAGGATTTTTGATATTTATTTGTTCCTGCTACAACTAAGCAGAGGGGAAACTTATCTCCAAGCCTTATGTGCTCGGACTCGCCCCCATCACTGTAGGATGATTGTTTTGTACATCACAGCACATTTGCATGCAATCGGGGGTGTCTGGCCAAGAGGCAACATCATAAAATGCAACTCATCAGTGCGAGTAGGGTCGTCTACCAACTCCGTAAAGCTGTCACCATACTGCAAATGCAGCAGGAATGAGTCCTGGCCGGAGAGGAGCCTGGAGCATCCTGCGTGTTTGCAGCCCCGGTTAGATGCAAGCACCCAGGATACAAATATATATACACACACAGGCTGTTATACAGCTGGTAGACAGCTCCACAGCTCACAGGTTTTACAACAACACAGAAGAATTAAGTGAAGGTTTGTTATGCGTAAAGGATCTTCAGGTTACTGAGCACTGCCGTGTTGTATTGCTCATGGGCCCGTGTGTTTTAAACCTCTTCCACAGACAGGTTGGCTCTGACTCCTCTCAGGCAGCTGCGGAGCCCCAACTTCCCCGTGTACAGCCGCCACAGTGCGGATAAACCCCCACCCCGCTCACCCCCCTGACGCTTATTCCAATAAATGTGTTTTATTCGAAAGAAAAGCCCGACAGTGAGAGGTGCTGCTCTCAAGTTGGAACCTCGCTCAGAAGCCACACTCTCTCCCTCTCTCTCTCTCCTGTGTAACCTTGAAGGTGCGGGGTGATTGATGGGAAATTAAGAGAACAATAACGACATGCCAACAACGTGCTCTGTCACGCGTGGCTGCGTGTCAGCGAACACAGAATTGAAGACAGAAAGAAAACCATCACGAAACAACTTGTCACGTGCGGGGGGGTTACGGTGTGCCTTTCCGCATATTTGCCAAACACTACAACACGATTCATTAGAAATAAAGAAAATAAAATCAGAAGACTCCATCCAGGGAAACTCACCAGTGCAGGTGAAGCCAGCCAAGACGAGGCAGAGCGCACGGAGGAGCGTGGCGCTGGAGCTGCAGCGGACAAAGGGGCCCGGGAGTAAGGGCATCTTCGTGCGGCTGCTGGTTCCTCTTCTCTCACCGCCTAAGTTTCTGAACAGGCACGAGGAGAACCGGGGGCACGCCGAGCTGCTCTCCGGTCCGGACAGTGTCCTCTGTGGCAGTAAAACGCCTCTTTTTTTTTAAAACACACACACAAAAAAAAGAAATCACACCGCCCAAGTCTTTTTCCTCAACACATATCCCGGTGCCGTAGCGTGGCCATCAGTACCCCGCGCTCCCGCGTCCTCGCAGCTCAGAACCACGCATCACAGGTGTGGTGGTAGGAAAGTGCTGGCTCCTCTGCCTTCACCGGTGTCTCTGGGTTGTGTCTCTTCTCTTTCGTGTTCTTCCCAGAGCCGGTGTCCGTCCTCAAACTCTCCCCCTGTCCCCGAGCCCTGGATCGAGAGGCAGTTTCTCTCCACTTTGCAGCCTTTGCGCGTAAAGAACACCTTCTCCCGGCGAAATGCGAAAACGGCGAGGAGCTGGCATCAGAGAGGCAACATCTGCTTTGCACAGCAATGCTGGAGCGTGGAGAGTCAGTCAGGGGAAGGTGTAGCCTATCGCTGCGATGAGCGGAGCAGCAAAACCCGGAGCGGAGTGTGCGCGCTCGCTGGGGATGGAGCGTCCTGAGCAGCGCGCACTGCTGCTGCTGCGTCCTCTCTTGTTTTCTCTCTTTGGGAAAAACCTGCCCTCGGATCTGGAAACGCGCATAATTTACCGCATATTGACAAGGCACGACACAGGGGGAATTAGTTCACCTCGCATCCCTGCAAATGTGCTTTTTTCCCTCACATCCTCCAGCCTTACATGAAAATGACGGATATGACACCCAGTCCTGCATGATGGGAATCAGACCGCTGCTTTGCATGCAAATGCGCCCAGATCACATCTGCATGTCATTGAGTTTCGCGCCACTGCTTTTTCTTGAGGTTTTATTTCTCCGTGTGTGTGTTTCACGTGCAGTGCAACCCCTCACAACTTACAGGAGCTCACAGATGAAGGAGCGTGAGGATTAAAGCTCCCATGGGAGTGTACACCTGTCACCAAACTCTGACCAGTGGGGTGACTTATGTTCCAAATAGGTTTTCCCTTCACCTTGTGGATGTGTCAGCGGAGTGACAATCAGCCCGATCAGCCAGGCCTTTTACAACTCGGCGAATCGACAGCAGATTATTAATACATTCAAGACTGAGGGTGTTAGAGGGGCTGGCGGTGAATGGTGGGGTGATGGGGGGTGTTGTGTCTTTGTTTATCCATTCCTCCACACCCACACACTAGTCAGCAGAATAATAAGTGGACGCACAGAAGTATACCACTGTCTTACCGGCTAATTATGGGGGCTCGTCTATAGATGGATGGTCCCTCAGATAGAGCTCAGCTATTATACAATCTCATTAAGCCTCCTCTCCATCCAGCATCACTCGCTAAAGGTCAAAGTCACAGTCAGAATGACAGTAGGATTCAAAGCGCAGACACACACACACACACACACACACACACACACATACATACATGCAAAAAAAGGCACAACCCAGCAGCCGTACAGTTCACGATCAAATATTGAGGGACACAGTGGATGTGAAGGGGTGAGGGAGGCAGAGGCAGCTAAATGGAAGAGGATGACTCAGCCGTGGTCACTGGTGAGGTTGCTCGTAATGATCTCTCTCATTCTGCTAATCGGCTCTGTGTCCGATCAGGCAGAGCAAGCAGCAGCACTGTTTCTCTTCCAGCCACAGTATGTGATCCTTTTGCTAAAATAAAAACAGCCAAGCAACGTGCAAAGGATCTGAGAATATGTGTAGATGCATGTTATCCTCTGACAGGGAGGGGGGTGTTATCGCTGTTGATAACAGTGTGTGTTTTTTTGCTGTGATGTGTGTTTGCTGAGTCAAAGCAGGCCGCAACCTCCACCTCAGCCTCCTCTGGGTCCAGCATCCTGCCCCGTGCTCCCTCAATGAGATTGCATTGAACAATCACAGCTCTTTGGGGAGTTGACACATTCAGTTGTTCATCGATTTGCGGCGTTGTAATTAATTTTCTCTCCGTCATTGGCTCGTGCTGTAATGTCCTGAGATTTGAAGCAGCTTGTTCTGCTGCAATCAATCATGAGCCCATGGACGGAGCCACCATTTCTCTTGTATCATCTTGAATTATTCAGCAGCAGCTATGATCCAAAGAGACTAGATTCAGGGGGCGATAAGTATTAAGAAAACATGAGGCTCATTTGTATGTTGCACATTCTTAAAGTGTTTGTGGTCATGGATCCTTTCATAAACCAGGCAATTACACTCCCAACACGTGCAATCTATAAAGACAACTGATTCGCCTGGTCGATAATCATTGATCCGATGGAGGTGTCCTGCATGAAATTAATATTATTTATTGTTTACAAACAACACAGAGGGTCCCTGGAGGAGGAGGACGCAGCTCCGGCTCTGACTGTCTGCATTCCAGCACAGACGTGTGGAGAGAGCGGGCGTATCAGCTTCCACCATGACCACAGCTTCACAGGCCCTTGTTTTGTTTATATCAAATTAAACTGCAATGCTACTCCAGAGAGATATAATTGACCACAGTCTCAGATTAAATGACTGTAAAGATCTTAATAAGCCATCAGCGGATTGCATATTACATTGCAAACCACTTATGAGGATGCAGTCCAATGAGAATGAAATTGAGGTTGAGATTTGCATGCCACAGCATTTTAGCCATTAATTACCATACAAAATGACTGTATGATGATCAATAGAGTATACATTTAATTAAAATGAGCTAAACAAATCCCAGTTGGAACCGAAGGTATTAGTTTAATAGCATGGCCAAGTCATACTCCAAGCGCCCCTGTCCCGGAAATAACACTATACACATGTTATGTATCTCTATCACTATCTCGATCTACACAGTTTATATATATATGGGTGGATGATGTGCTTCTTATTTACTGTCTCGGTTTCTGTCTGATGTACTCCTCCTCTCTATATATATATTAGTATATAATGGAAAAATATAAGTGATTAGTTTCTCTGGTTTTACTATTAGATGGTATGTGTTTAGATAAAATGAACATTTGTGTTTGTGTTTACATATGTATATGCATATGTGTTCACACCCATATTTATGAATGTTCACTATATTTATATACATATACATATACATTACCACATAATACTGTTATCTATAAGTACTAGTAAGGCCACCATCATCTTTTCATTAGTAACCAAAATACATAGGCTGCTCCTCCACTGTGACTCTAAATACAGTAGCAAAATGTTAGGATCGTATTATGAGAAGCAAAGCTGTGACTTTGTACAATTAAATAATTTCACACAAACTGAGATAAAATAGCCTCAGTGTGATCTCACCATATCTGGTTTGGCTGAGTGAAGAGTGACAGAGGGAGAGTTTCAAAAACAGAGAGGCAGAAATTGGAGGGGAGTGTGGAAGGGTGGGTGGGTGGGCTGGTTGGATCGGAGGGCTGGGGAGCGGTGGTGGAAGGAGCCCACTGAAGGTCTCTCATTTCAGCGGCACAGACTGCTGATGAAGCTGAACTTCCAATATCCCACTGCTTCAGCTCTGATGATTTCTCAATTTTACAGATATGGCCAGAGAATGTGATTTGATGAAAATGTAAAATGGGATAACCACCAAATCATACGAAGTGGGCAACATTTAACTCCTTGACTATAAATCAAACGGAGACACTCTAAAAATTAAAGTTTATTGGGGGTCTTTGATTCAAAGTGCAGCTCTCCGGACTCAGAAGAAGAACAGATGTCCTGTCACACCCTCTAAAATAAGATTTCGCTCCATGCAGATCATTTGTAAGTTCAAGAGCTCGATGGTGTGAAGGAGCCCGGGCATTGTTTGGGTGCGGCGCTCCAAGAGTTGTTTTCGAACGGCAACTTAAATAATTTATTCATAGAGTGTGTTTCCATCCCAAATATATTCTCCTAATATAAAACACCGGTGAGTGTTTGGAAATATATGATGATTTCATTTTCTCCCAGTCTCTGGATCATAAATAAATTTGCATCCCGTCAGCAGAATGGACTAACTGACTTGTAATCCATCAAACTCACTGCTTAGCACTTAAACAGTTCAACACATGCTAACCTGATTATTTTTTTCTTCCACAGAAGAGCCTCCCAGCTGTGTGCTGTAATAGGTGAGAGGAAGAACTAGTAGCACTTACTTTTTAAAGACCTCGTAAAACAATGGAATAAAGAAGAGGAATGGACTCAATGAATGACACTTTTTCACGCAGACTTTAATTCTGGGGAGAGGCATTTGCATAAAGAATGGTTTTTTTTCATTTCTCATTTTGAATGTAAATGTTGGGAAAGCTCAAATGAAGAAAAAACACTTCAGATGTGTAATCGTGTCTAAATAAGGTTTCACGTGCTTTTCAGAAAAAACGGCATCCTATTAATTCAGAAGCCTGTGCGACGAAGAATAATATGAGGACTTTATTGGAACCAGCCTGGAAGTGTGAATCATTGTACCAGTGTTTGATATACTTCTTCACAAGACAATGGGTGACAGTGAAAATGTGTCAAACCTAACCATTTTCCCACCAGTTTTTTTCAGCCCTTATATTTCCTTATTCTCAAAAAAAGAGGAGAAAAACTGTTTCCTGAAATATGCTTCCTGGAACGACATTCTCTCGTTGTTTTGAATGTGACATTGTCTAAGCGCGCATGGGAGAGGGGGACTTTGAATGATGTTGAATGTTTTATGACTCCCTGCTTTTGTGTCAGTCCTTCCCCGGTGCTGCTCCGAGCCTCTGATCTGAGAACCTCATCTACGGCTGCAGGATCTGACAGCAGGAACAGGAGGACAGGGGTAACACGGAGGAGAGCCACACTTAACATTTGGAGAGGTTTGTTTCAAAATGCCATGTATCATCGGTGGGAAAATGTTCCCTGAAATGTATTACTGAAGATCAATCTTTAAAAAAAATGAAAATACATTAAAAGAGTTTTAGGTCTGCGTATTTTTCCTGAAGATTTGCTAGTCAGCTTTAAAATCTGCTGAATTTACTGTATATTACCAGTGATTGAAAATGAAAAAGTACATATACGAAATGACTGCACTTAAGTACGTTTTCCCCTAATGTCGAGGTACTTTTATATATTTCACTCCATTTTTCTGACAATCTTGCTTCCTAATCCCAATTATTATAAACCATAAAATAATGTCTATCTTTTGTCTTTAGATCTGACCATTGTAATTATTCAATTAATCATCTGATTAATTAAATGTAAAAAAAGTAGTCTGTGATACTGACTGTTATTTCAGTGTTTAGTGACATGTTGGAAAACAAGCTATACTCAGTTTACAGTGACATAAAATGTATTATAATTTAATATAATAATTCCAGATTTTTTTAATTAAAGTTCAGTACTGTCAGGGTTCATTTTTCATACATCATCACATACTTATTGAGACTCATAATTATCTCCTTTCACTTTTGTCACATTACAAATGCAGGACATCTGTAATTGTGTATTTAACATTGTTTAAATAAAATACTTTTTCTACCAATGACATTTGCTAAACTCAATGTTAATTTACATCTCTAAAGCATATGTGCAAATACAGAGCTGTAGCTGCGACTGTGTTGATTTAACAGAAACATCTTAAACCTGCTAATAACTTATTTTTCACACCAGCAATCATTTTGTTACATTTTACACAAAAAAAAAGAAACATAGTGTCACTTTTAAGATTTACTTTTCAAATCCAATGAGTCATTGAATTAACACCGGAGATATTACAACAACACAACTACCTTCACTCGCACATGTTCAGCACACACAAAAAGAAAAAGAAAAATTGTCATTCATGAGACATGATAGATTTCACTCATAAATCTAACAAATGTAGAATTATGCTTGTATTTCAAAAAGTAATGACCTTCATTGCCTGAGCTGCAGGAACTCAAACTATCCATTTAAGCCCGGTGAAAGCATCATGTAACAAGAATAAAAGAGACACGTATTTGTCAAATCACAACTCAATACTCTTTGACATTTGACATGCAAATAGATACAGTTACTATGTTAATGGAATGAATGGATTTTCCTGTCACATAACCCACTCTGTTCACTGGCACTTTGATCAACTAATAATGTCTGAATGTGAAGGTATAGACAAGCTCTCAGATTTATGCTGCACTCGCAGTCAAGTATATTTCAGCAAAAAATGCATTTCTTGGATACCCAGTTCAGCATATTTTGACATTGCCCTAATGTGCTCCCCCTCTGCCTCTGACGGGGCTCATAAACAAGGGCTGGTGGACACCACACGTACAGTAGCCGCTTAAATCTTTATTTTTGCCTGTCAGGCTCTGTTTGTGAGACGTCCAATCTATTTGTCTGAGCACATTCTTGGAGAGATGTCAGAATGGTATTGACAGAGACCAATCGTGAGGCGAGTGCACATATTGTTCACTCTGCACACATCCTGCTCATTCAATTCCTGGAAATTGCTATTCCTCAAAAAAAGGGTTGTCATTATTTTGTCACTCGGCGTCCCAGGTGACATTTACGGAAAATAACCTCACAGGCAAAGAGGAACACCACAGAGAAAAATATGAAGTCATGTTTTCGACTTGAAAAAGCAAAGTGTCTGCACAGGGAACCAAAACATTGTCTATAGCATGATTTATAAAATGTGTAGCCAAAACACTGGTGATGGAAAATCAACACGTTTTGTAATAGAGACGATTTTAACAGAAGCATAAACCTTAAATAAGTAAATAATCAAATTAAGATTCATTTAATCTTTTGGGTTGCTTTTTTGGGGATGAAGATTAAAGTCATTTGATCTCTTTTAAGAATTGATGTCTGTCACGTTCCTTTACAGGCGTCCTCGTGATATTGCCGTGGTGTCAGAAGAGGGTGTTCTCAAGGCCGGGCGAGTGAGTATTTTTATCTGACGTGGCAACTTTTACAGTTTTGCTGTTAACTCCGAATGGATAACGTCTTTCATAAAACTTCAGTGGATTCCTTCTGAATGCTGCGCTCATGAGTCCTGTATCATATCTGCCAGAATGACAGATGGCTCTGTTAGTAATCAAGCCAATTCCAAAGATATGGCCTTGAGTTTGA
The DNA here is from genome assembly GCA_038501795.1 of Pseudopleuronectes americanus. Classification (NCBI taxonomy): domain Eukaryota; kingdom Metazoa; phylum Chordata; class Actinopteri; order Pleuronectiformes; family Pleuronectidae; genus Pseudopleuronectes; species Pseudopleuronectes americanus. The sequence goes on from CM076723.1 coordinate 10,137,691, forward strand.
TGCAGGATAGTGGTGATGGGTAGCTTACAAGACCTACACACAGGGGACACACAGACACAAACTATATATATATATAAAATACAGTCTTCACATGTGTATTTATACATGAGTTAAATTCTTATTATCTCAGATGTCGAACAGATCACATGACTCAACAGTTTAAAATCCTTCCTATCCAACCCACCACTGACCCTGGTGGTTTCTAACCTGGTTAATGATTTTCCCAGAGCTATTGCGAACTGAATACACCACTTTAGATTATTAATGAAAATTGGAAACACAGACCCCAGCTGAGGAGCGCGTGGCCCCGGTCAACAGGCATCAATGTTACAGCCCCCCATTCATTAAAGGAAACACTTGAGCCTCCTCTTGGGGCGAATCCCTCCCGGTGTTGAACCCATGACTCCATGTGCATGTCACTGTAATAGATGGCAGCTCGACTGAATAAGTCTTTTCCAAAGAACGATGGATTATATCTGGACTGGAAATAAATATACCAAGATGCTTGTTTTGTTTTTCTCTTTTGTAGAACGCAATTAGACACTGAGCAGAACAATTTGGATGGAAAACTGGGAAAGCAAATATAAGTCCTCATGTTCAAAATCAATGAAAACACAGTCAGTCATGTCATGATTATTCAGAATCTTATGGAGCTTTGCTAAACGAAGCAAAAACACATTTGGATTCTATTATGTGTTTCAAAACTCTAACAAAGAAAACAATGTATTATTTCTGATTGTGGTTTCAGAAACCTATTGAAAACATGGATTTTCATTGGCTCTATATGTGCACAACCCAATGGATGTTTGTAAATAAAAGCCAGGAATTAATATTATGTACTGTATTATAGAAAAGTAATCATATAATAAAAATAATCTTTTCAAGTGGCCCAGCGATAGAGCGGTCGTCCTCCAACCAGAAGGTTAGTGGTTTGACCCCAGTCTTTTCCATCTGCATGCCAAAGTGTCCTTGGACCAGATACTAAACCCCTCATAGAAAAGTGCACATAGATGCACTGTTAAGAGCTTTGAGTGGTCATTAGGATCAGAAAAGCTCTATAGAAATACAAACCGTTTGATCATTTCAGAATTAAAGCAGATGATGCAATGTGCCTCAACCTTTTTGTTGAACAAAATTAGTCTAATTGGATTATAAAACAACAACAAAACACCTATGTAGCAGTAATGTGATCGAGTAAAAAACTGTATCTAGTCAGAAATGAATTAAGCAAATGTTACAATGTATAAATGTTTCAAATATAAATGAACTAATACAAAATGAATGGGCTTTTTTGTAAAGGAAGCAACAGCTCACCACATTAATTGAATATTATAGCCTGTCTGATTGGTCCGTCTCACAATAAAAACTATTGTGCTCATAAAACTACAGCACTGATCGGATAAGCGAACATGGGTTTTTGTGGTTTACAGCAAAGAATCCCCAAACTGGAGAACAACTTCAGACATTCAGTTACTACATGGTACTACATCGACATCCCAAAGTAAAAAAGATTCACACTCTTTGTAAGGCTGTGCAGTGAGGTTGTCTTGGAGGAGTTGGACCTCCCAGCAATCATGGAAAATAAGGCAGTAAAAACAGTTCAAAGAGCCATTACAGCGGTTCTCTGAGAATCCCTTTCATCATTTATCTGCCGAACCACTCCATCAGCAAAAAGGGCTTTGGCTGTACTGTACCATCATCACAAACAAAGACAGATTTAGCCTTAAAAAAGGGCCTGTGATGATGGAGTTACGTACTCCGGAGCCAGGGATGGTGTTGACAACCCTGCAGAGCTCACCTCCTACAGCCGTTGATTGAGCACTGCCATGGTAATAGTATGTGATCAGCTTTTCTTAACCACTTTATACTTTCAACACCTGGAGCATTGAATTAGTAGGAGCCCTGAGTGTGGGCTGTGCGAGGAAGGCCTGTGGGACATATTGAGAAACGTCTGCGAGCTGTTGAGCTGGTGGGGTATCAGCTGCAGCCCACAAAACGGAATGAAATTGATGAATGATGCAGCTTGAAAGGACTTGTTTAGAGTTCAGTGAGACGAGCTGTCCCGGATAGATGCAGAAGATCACATGTCAGCAGGATACAGAGATATTCTTACTGGACCAAGGTTGTGTGTGTCAGAGATATTTTATCCAGCTTCCTGATGGAGTTCATTTTTCTCCCTCATGCCTCTGCTCAGCTCAGGGAATTTACGAGAGGAGATGACATATCAGGACAAAAGTTACAGGTGTTTTATATTGCTCATGAGCAAACAGAGGCGAGACAAAGACTGTCTGGTGTGTGTGTGTGTGTGTGTGTGTGTGTGTGTGTGTGTATGTCTGTCTGTATGTGAGGAGGTCAATGCGGCAGGGCAGACTTTTAGAAAATTCAGCCACAATGTGAAACTAATTAACAAACAGGACAAAAAGGTGGTCGGCTACTGCAGGTATAAATATGTACATAACCCTAACCCCACAATGCAAAACAACAATTCTTGAGTACACTGTGTATGACTTTATAAAACTTGTTTTTGAGACTGTTATTATGTAATTTGGAACCTCGTCTACCCAGGTTTCTGAGTTTATTAATTACATCATAATTTACGTATATGGTGTTTAGATTCTGTGTTTTAAAGGAGTTCAGGACTTTTTCATAAAAATGAATATCCATGACTTTCAAGCCCTCACCAGAAAAAGTTCAAACAATGCTGATTAATCCTTTTCACATTATCAGGTAAACGTCTCTGTGGTTCGCAGTGTACCACGGTTGTAGACCTGGTGTGTGTATGCATTAAAGCCCTTGTAGCTTCAACCAGCACCAACTGGTTTTATGAAAACTGAAGAGGGGAGCAACCATAGCAACGGAGACACAGTACACACATTATGGATACTCGACATTCAGAAGAAAAAAAAGAAACAACGTGAGCTTTTCCCTCATTGGACAACACTGAAGGGAAGGGGAAAAGAGACAGGCATGTCCCCTTAGTGCTCTTGGACAGGGTGGCCTTTGTAACATATAGGTAGAAGAAAAACAATTACTGCATTGGAAGATTGGTCGTTTCTCTGTCAAACAGTGTTTCAGTAATTACTCCCACTGCCAATGGGGGGAGACAAAAGGGCTGCATTCATTTCAATATTGTTGGATAAGCCATTTAGATGATGGATGCGTGGACGTACATGTGGACGGATGGATTCTTGGTGCGGATGGAAATTAAACTGGTAAATGATATTGAACCTCTAGTATAGGGTCGTAGCTATAAACCTAATGCTGATAATGCAACATTTATTAAGGTTCCTTATCCAATAACAGCATTGATGGTTAATACATAATTAATAATGTATCGATTACAAGCCACTCAAAATAACATATTTTACGTTGCCAGGTTGGGCACGTGATTCATCTCTATTCCTGAAGGAGGTTTGATTTGCCTGATCAGGGAATCAGAGTCCTTCAGTTGGTTGTTTGACCTCTGATCTTCTGCAGTATGATAACACACACAGGGTGTCCCACTATAGAGAATACACAGAGGAGACTCCCCTTCATCTCCATAATAAGATTGTTTTTATACATCCTCCTCAATGGCATATACATTTCTAATTCATACCCACTAATGTTGACTGTGAACCAAGTAACACCTGAGACCTGGAGCAGTAAAAGACTCTAAATCAAAAGATTTGACCGTTTGAGACAATTCCCAGTCTATTAATACCAATATATATGCCACTTAGTGTGTCAGTTACAGCCCTTCTGTGTGGCTTTGCTGTTGCCTGCGTCAACCGGGGATCTCACAAATCACATTTACGCTGTTCAGACTCTCATGTAACCGACAAACTTTAGAGCTGATTCTATCTTTATCGTGCCGGCTGTAAATCAACATGATTCATGTGAATGACAGTGAACCAGTTTATCTGCATGCAATGGAGCTGTGTTAACCTATACATGAGGCATGGTTTAGTTTCTATCCTGTATATCTATACGAGATGAGTAGAATATTAACCATCTAAAATTAATGATAGTATCGAAAAGCTCAGCCACATTTTTCCGAGAGTAAAAAGCTTTAAATTATCCAGTGATGCTTGGTTTAATTTTTTATATTATATTATATATAATGCTAATGTTAGTGAATCATAATGATGTTACATAAAGTTATTGTCAAACACTGAAAATAGAAAAACCCAAAGAGACTGTGAGGAACATTCTTTCAGGAACATAAGTCTCTATTCAGGCTTGATCTCAGTTTCTAGTCTTTTTATTTCTACTAATCTAATAATTATTAAATATCTCTGTTGTTTTCACCCGCTTTGATAAAACTTTTTAGGCTTTTTTTTAACAGTGTTTTTTTTTGTTAAGAGCTAATGCACAGCACGGCAAAACATGTAAACAAGTAGTTTATGAATTTTAGATCTGCTCTGGTAAATAGTGAAATATACAGATAGTATCACGTATAATGTATTAATGCAGAAGGAACATTTTATATTTTTGAAGCAAGAAGCCTTTGTTTGAATTATTATAATTAAATTATTTTAATTAACATTTCATCAAAATAGCATATGGCACATTTAATTTAAGTTCTTTGGTGAACTCAATAGCATTGGAGTTTTATGTGCTTGATTAAAAACACAGTAAAGTAAACTCAATGTTGTGGATTAACTGATTGTTTCATGGACATGTTTTAAAGATTTCTAATCTAGAAAATGTTTGGGCAGGATATGATTAAGAAAAATACAAGAATGATAACCAGTCGAGTGTCTGTTGTGGAGGTTTGTTTATTTGATGGACAAGTGGGATTGTATAAGATTGTTTTTGTGGCGCAAAATTGGCCATTGCAGGAGCAGCCAATGAGAATGAAAATAAACTGTATTCTGATGATATTCTACCTTTGAAACACATACACACACACACACACACACAGACACACTCATACACACACACACACAGAATATATAATGCTTTTATCATGACACGTAAAAAATTGAAACTGTCTGTCTTTTTACCTGTCAACCTGCCAAATTGACAGAGTCAGACCAGAGACTCATAAGCCATAGTCTGATCAGAGCGGAGGTCAGAGAGGTCAGAACAACTGAGCGCTGGGGGGGTTGTAAGCTTTTTAAAAAACTGCCTCGTAACGTTTGCATAGTGCAGCTCTAGTGTCTTACTCTCCCTTATCACCTATTTTATATTTCAGACGCTGAATGAAGTTTGCAGAGTGTCGGACAGAGAGATATGATTGAAGTCTCCTCGTGGTAGACGTGATTGGATATTGAATCTGAAATGTGGTGACAAGTGACTGACATGTGCTGCACACACAGCAGGGCTGGTGGGAAACAACATCAACAAACCATGCATAATCACAGTGACAACAGCGTAAGCCCCTGGAGTCTGACACACCATTTTATATCCCACATTACATCATCAGGAGCAGCGGTGGGGAACCTTTTACCTATCAAGAGCCTTTTCCATTTTACAGCATCCTTCAAGTGCCATATTAAATTATTTAACACATGGAGCTGCTTCTTCTTGCCGGAACGTCTGATGTCAGATGGTAGTGATGGTGATGCTACTCACAGCTGGTTTGAGCTACCAAAAGATTGCTCAGAAAGTCGTCCCCTTTGGTAGAGATGTACATGGGTGGCATAGACAGAAAGTCCCGCCTCGTAGAATCACACTCAACACTATCATAAATCCGCCCTGTGATGGTTCTTCAAGACAAACTGACACTAGAACAATTTGTGTGGGTCTACCAGGAGTGGCGTGGTGGTTCAGTGGTTAGCACTGTCCCCTCACAGCAACCATGTTCCTAGTTTGAGTCTCAGCTTGGCCGCAGTCTTGCTGTATGAAGTTGCTTGTTCTCACTGCGTATATTTTCTCGGGGTTCTCCTGCTTCCTCCTAGACTCCTAATTGTCTGTTGGTGTGAATAGTCATTCGGATTAATGTATGTTGGCCCTGCGATATGATGGTGACCTGTCTCTTTCCCGACCCTCAGAGAATAATCGTGCATACATGGATCTGGCATCTTTTCAGAAGCTCCTTTACAAATTCTCCTTTTGAATGAGGTTTCAGCTTAAACTGAAACTGATTGCTGTCCCGAAAAACTTTTTCCTATTATTCAATTGCATCTTATGTTTATATAAATTATCTCATGGGACAAATCAGTTTGTCAAACATGCAACATACCACCCAAAGGCAAGATGTTTGCAACTCCTGGTCTAGAGTTATCAAACAGAGAAAAATGATTTTTTATTATACCACCCAATATACACAAATACTTTTAACCAAGTGCATTTACATCAAGCGTAAGTGTGGTTTCAGAAAATATAGGTTTGGAATATTGCAAAACTTTAAGATTCAGGACTTTGGACAGGATGGTCTATTATCCAGAGATGTGAAGATAAAGTGAACAGAAAAATAAGAGCTGTTTCAAGCCCGTCTGAGCCAAGCCCAAATTAACCACTAACAGTTTGACCTACTTCAGAACCAGCGGGCCTGATTTTCTTTTCATATTTGCTGATGAGGCAAAAGAAGAAAGTTGCATTAAGTGGAGGGAAGGAGGCAAGTCTTTGAAAAACAAATAAATAAAAAAAGTGAATAAACAGAGCTGGCAGCCACATACATAAATAAACTGAAAAGGCCTCCTGACCTCAGCCTAATTGGCTTTAACTGTTTAGTCAACATGCTCTTAAATGACGAATGATGTGAAATGGAATGATTTTAATGTAATGTTAACATTTAGGATATAGGATAAAAGATATAGTAGTATAGGCACAGGTATTCACACCTGAACAAAGACCTGAAATAAAAAAAAGCCCTGACACAAGCCTTGACAGTTCGGCACTGTGAGGATAATCTATATTTCATAGAATGGATGCCGACAGGGATTTAATTTTTATTACTGCCAGGCGCCCAGTTTCTGCGTCAGATCTATGAAAAACTAATATAAACAAAAATGTGCACATACACACACACGCACACACAACACTGAAAGTAAACAATGTTTAGGAAAAGCAAACACCACCGCAAGCCGAGAGAGAACATCGAGGCTCAGAACTAAAGTCTTGGATGTGGCGGCACTTTCCCTAACGGCAGCCCAATCTGCTGGAACCTATCCCTATGGAGGATTTTTTCATGAGCCATGGGATCTCAGACACACACACACACACATACGCACGCACACGCACACACACACACACACACAAACACACACGCACACACACACACACGCACACATGCACGTTCTATTACTGGATATGTATTCATCAGACCGTGGTGCCATTAGGACCAACTCAGGTTAGCTTTTTCAGGACACCAGTAAAGGCAGGCATCCATCAGCTGGTTGTTATGCACACCTCACTGAAGGCTCCCAGAGGTAAACTGCTCTGCAGAATTCACAATTTGATGTCTCAGGTTGAAGGATTTGTTGTAGCCATCGCCTGTGTGACAGTTTTACAATAAAAAACCCAATCGAGCTAAGATGTCAAATTGGGGACGGGAAAGTTTCGTTGCAAAGCTACGTGGACAGATGGAAATTGCTTGATCATTTCAGCTTCTTTTTTTTCAAAAAACATTTTAACAGGAAATCTAATTTTCTTCCCCTCAGGACACAAGTCATAAAGCCCTGCATTAACCCTGTTAACCCCAAGGCAGCCAGAAATAGCTGAGCCACACAGTGTGTATAATAGGACACTTCTGTTTCAGCACATGAACGACATCACACAGCAGTTCATTGAGTTATTACAGGGCTCACTGGAAGGGTTGAGCATGACTTGTGTGTGTCACTTAACAAATACCTTATTTAATTACTGTTCAAGATCTGCACTACGGCTGTCTTCTATTTAATTATTTGTTTTCAATGTACAGCTACATGTCATCATCTATTATTTGGGAACTTTGTCAGGACAACACATCAGTATTGGTGTTGTCTAATACAGTGGTCCCCAACCCCGGGGCCGTGGGTCATTTAGTAGCGGGCCGCACAGAAAGAATAAACAATTTAAATTTTTTCTGTTTTATCTATTATCCGGTCATTTTTCAAAATAAAACGGTGTTTTATGAAGATATAACCCATTCCATTTTGGTGTGGATCAGATCAGAGGGCGGCTCATGAAATTTTACTTTAACAACACACTTTCTTTAACATTAAACATTTTCATGGATCAGACAATAAGTCATGTATCCTGATGAAATACACCAGACATGTTGAGGGGACTGATTTAGTGCAGATCTAAATAAAAATCTGAATGCTGGGCTGAGGACTGCAGTTATTAAATAATCTGTGCAAGCTGCTGATTATAAAACTAATCAGAACAATAAAAGGCAATTTCAGATCAAGAGTTTTCATGCAGAGGAGATGTGCATATTTCATATATGAGTCATTCAATAATACCTGTAATTAATTAATCAAATTAATTACAGGTTTCTATGGATTAATCAGGATTAATCACATTACCAATTTTCTCTGTATATTTTGTGAGAACAAAAAAGATTTATGACAACAGACAGATATATACATTTAACATGTTTTCTTTTTTTATTCATAAATAAACAAATCAATGGTGCTGCAACTCAGCAGTTCTTTTGCAGTTATCTTTGCTATTCCATATGGAACATTCATCCTAAACAGAATTTGGGCTTCTTAGCCATTGTATGGGTTAATAAAACTTTTTAAATCAAACAGAAATTATTTAGGCTTCTTAGCCATTGTTTTTATAGTATGGTTGAACATTTTTCTATTTTTTGTCAAACAACCATTCACCACACCATGGCACAATCTAATGCCCCTAAAGGCCCTCTTAGCTAGTCTTCATTCAGCCAGTTGGTGAGGCAAACTAACTTCTTCACATTCTCTGACGGTAAAGCTGACCGCTTCTTTTGCACAATGTGTCCTATGAGTGAAGCTGGTTTGGCGGATTCCCCTTGAACGCCCCTCGCGGACCAACTCATGCTCCGTGTTGAGGTGGAACTTTAAGCGGCTTTGCTCCGGTGAAACAATAACGTCTTCCCGCAGAGTGTGCATATCACCTTGGTTTTATTGAATGTTCCATCTTTGTTTTTTTTGGAGCATGATCTTCCCATCCAGAAGGTGATGTTTGTTTGTTTGAATAGCAGCGGGCGTCTGAGTGACAGCATTAGAGCGGACACTAGTGCAGATTGGGCGGAAATGTGGGTAAATTGGAAGATCCTTCTGCGCATGCGTTAAATACGTTAAAAAAATTAACGAATTAATCCTGTAATTTAATCATAACGCGTTAACGCGTTATTTTTCACAGCTCTAGTAATAAGTCTTAAAATGTTACAAGGTTTGTATGAATTCTACTGATATTCTGTAATATTAAGCCTATTGATGATACAATTTGAAATGTGCATCCTTTATAGTTTATGTTGTTGTATATGTTTGATATCTTTAATAGGTTTATAAGTCAGGATTTTATTATTATGGGGTCATCCCACCTTTATAACTGCAGAAGAGACATGTCTTTAGTTTGATTTAACATTCTTTATTATTAATATGACTCATAAGACTGGTATAGCTCCATTTCATACCTTTTCCTGAAGGTTCACCAGTTTTGTTTCTGCAGTCGCCCAGTTTTATATATATATAAATATATCTCCATTACAGTTATGTTCTGACAGATGTGGAGGTATCAGACGTGATCCCTTTGATCACACCACCAGGTCTAATATTAAGCTGGGTTACAGACATACCCAGCATCTACATCCCTCAGGAAAATGAAAAGTAGATAATGAAAGAAGGAGCATCTAAGAAGGAAGATCAGTCTGGTATATTTTCCTTATTCATGTTGAATAATCATACAAGGCTGTACTTTCTTTTCAACACAACTGCACTATATGGTTATGTTGCAGTTTCCTCTATAGATTGAATCTGCTTTATTTAATAAAGTTGTTATGTTATAAGAGTGGTATTCATTTGTAATATAATAGACATTATGTACGCACAAGGAGTTGTACAAACTGTAACATTCAACACTCTATAACCAGTTTCTTCAGCAAAAAAAGCTATGGCCTTGACTCATCTCTCAAAAGATACACTTTTCTCCTATCAGTGAACACTATTCATATATCTTCACACAAGTTTGTACATGTAAAATCCTTTATTCATACACTGGACTCATTATCATATACACAAAGGGCACCCTCTCCTCCAGGTATAAACACAAAGCTACTTATTCAGTGACACACTAATCACAATCGCAGGATCCTCTAAATTTGTTTGTATGAGCTCTGGAACAATGGATCCGAATCCCACTGAGGTAGAAAGACAGAGAGGAGGTAAAGGTCAAACAGTGTTAGCAGTGCTTTGCACTATAATACATGGGAGGACCATGAGGGAAGGTGGAGAGATGGTGCATCTGCGTCACTGCTGCATCTCTTCAGCTGAGAAACATCACGTACCTTGCTGTTGTACATGTATACACAGACAAAATTGTCTTGGTTTTCCCTCTTTGGCTCGTATCCTTTGTTGTGAAAGGCTACGGGCAAAACACTGGTACACTTTGCCTTTTAGCAGGAACTCTGACAGATTGACAAAACAACATCTCTAGTATGTACTGGAAAGCACAGCTTTCTGGGTAATTTCCTCATATTTTTATTACAGTACGCATGAGTTTATTCACATGATTCTATTAACATGCATTTTGTTATAACATTGCTATTTGCAAATTGCAATCAGTCAACAACAAAAACAAACAAGTTTGTCACTTTTCCAAATTTAAAGTTCAAAATGATGCAGACTGTCAAAATGCTGACATCAGAAAAATATATATTTTGGTATTTGTCTTTTTTTAATTTAACTCTCTGGTGTCTAGCGTTAAGGGCAATATGTGACTTTCACCAGCATAGTTCAATTTGTTTGGATGAACCTCTCCACAGGGAGGCGGTGACTATGAGGAATAATGAGATATATATATACATATATGTGTAAATAATAAATATGAGTGTAGTTATATTATTTGAAGCAACATTATTTTTGACCCAACCTGATCCACATCAGTTAGAAGTTGTACAATTTTTGTGTGGAAATAGATTTCATTCACAATTTAATGGCTAGAGAGTTTATGATACTATCAACAAATCTGCAGTAAAGTGTCAGAGAAGCTCAGATGTCTCAGAGAGTGTTTCTCTCTTTTGACTCTAACCAGAACTCTTGGCTCCGGTGTTAACACAGATTAAAGACTCACACAGGTCGGGGTTACCGCTGATGGGACCATAACCACACATGACTCAATGAGATTTGTTTCTATAACAAACATTCATCCATATCTTTGTTTTTTAAGAAAAACATGTTTAACAAGAGATATTTGAATCGTTGGGGCAAAACCCAGACACATCATAAATAATCCAGCTTTAGAGTTCAACAAGCCTGAAGACGAGATTTGAAGTTCAAGCATCCTGGGTGAACAGAGGGCGAGTTTAAAAATTCATATCCCTTCTTATTTATTTTCAAACATCAGATAAAAAAACCTTATGTGTGATGCCCTGGAGTTGGATGTGTCGACATTTAAATAGACTGGAGCTGCACTCTAAATATTCCAGCCTGACACTGTGTTGTGTCAGTTGGAGGGGCCATCTGGACAATCTGGAGGATTCCTGAAAACTCAGTGCATGTATCACTGGCCGCCACCTGGTCGATGTGGATGGACACGAGAACCAGACAAACAGAGACAGTGGCCTGTGGCTCGGACTACTGGCCCAGGTGAGTGAATGCAGCCATGAAGGAAAAACACATCGGTCATAATCACAAACTGTGCTGAGAGCGTAACTCAACGGCTCATGCTCAGATAAGTGTAATCTCTGTACTGTTTATCCTCTTCTTTTCCTTTATCGCCCTATTGTGGCACACTGATAACATTAATAAATAAGGATTGATTTGGAGGGTTTGGCAGTGAGTCTCAAAGTCGGAGCCAGTTTTCATTTACAGTGCGTTCCTGATGTAATCCGGACCAGTCAGCAAACAAGAAAATGACACCATCAAAAATCAAATGCTCTAATGTTTTTGGAGTAAAACACAAAATCAAGTTCATTGGCAGAGCTGCTCTCCAACACACACCCAGAGGAGCCAGCGCTGCTGACTGCCGAGCACTAAAAGCTGTAAAAAATTAGTTTTTTCAACTCAATAACTTTCACATTGCATGGCACTCCGGGAAAGGATTCTGTTGCTTTAGCTCAGAACATTTTCCCATTTCATGTCCACAGCCAAACTCATTAGAGCTCATTTAAAATCAGCCACAAAACTCTAGCCCTTGATTACATTAAGAGTAAACAAGAACCCCAGTTGGCAAAAATATGAATATTATTAAGTCCAGGTAGGTAATAACAACAAATATTCGTTTAGAAACTCAGACTCCCGCAGTCCTGAGGCAAAACATGTCAGAAAATGACCTTTGAAAATACCTCCAACTTATCACTGTATAAGTCCTGTCTTAGTATATTTCCCAGGGCATGCATCATTTTGTGTGTGCACTGACAGGAATTTGAAAGAGAAGCAATGCAGCACAAGACAGCTGCCAACATTTTACAGGAAAGCTCCTAAGTAACTCAGAGCTTTTATGGTTATGTCGTTTTCTCTGTTTAATGATACTGTCAATTTAGGCTGACAAGGTGTAAAAACAAAAAAAATCTTGGTCAATGAATCGCTGTTCCTGTTTGATGATTGGAGCATTAGATGAGTGGAAGTGAATTTTGCCAGCCGACATGGCGGATGGGGGACCGTCAAGAGAGCAAGAGTATCTCCTTGTTTTCTCTCATTTTTAAGACTTCACATTTAACAACTCTGCAGAATCATTTCATCGTCTCACCATTTGCCAAAATGATCGTCGCTCCGTCTCTGATTCAAGTCGTATTCAGAGCAGAAACCTGATAAATCTGAAACCCCGGTGGCGAGCTCACCACACCTGGGAATTCTGATCTCACAAGATGGGGTTTTTTCAAATTCAGATGAGTTTCCTCCCTTCCTCCCTGAAATCCTGTGGCGGGGGAAGTGTAATGTTATCAGCGGGGTGCGGGTTCAGGAAGAGTCACAGTTGTCTGGGGAATTTTCGATATGAAGATACAATATTGGGCAAAAAAATGTTTTTCACAGGAGCTGTGCACAGTCGAGCCTTGAGACTGTCATCATTGGGGCTCATTAAAAACACACAGAAATGTATTGTAGCTTCCTGCAACATGGAATTCTCTCACCAAGTTTTATTACTGAATAGAAACTCTGGGGATTTGCTGTCCAATCTGAATTCAGTGCTGCTTGATGCAGTTGCTTTGTGCCTCGGGAATATTTGGGTTTTTCTGCTGGGCCTGGTCATTACTAGATGACTTCACAGCCAAGAAATACACCCAGCAATGCTTCTTAGGCTAATCAGCTCTGCAATGCATTATTTATTTATTGGTTTTAATTTTACAGTGAATGAGCATAAATTGAAGACGCTCACCAGCAAGATGAGTTTGGGCTCTGATGTGTTTTGCTGTGAGTCATGGTTGACCCACAAACATGACCTAATATTAGAGGCAAAGTTGTGTCTCTTTCTGGCTTTAAAATCTCTACATTGTTGGAATCATATGATATTCTTACATTTAGTTTGAAGGAATATTTGGGAGTTTTATCTCCTCTTTCTGGTAATTATGAATTTAGAGCATGGATACAATAGACTCTATATAAAAACAAAACAACTCCACTTCCTCTCACTATTCAGAAATGAAGCCAATATGCCCCAGATAGAAAAGCTGCCATCTTGTGTCGATGACATCATTTTGGGGCCTGACTGAGCTCAGTAGAGATCAGGGGATGTACCAATTCACATACTCAGCCAATCGTGAGTTGGTCTCAGCTGTCAACCATTATGTTTCACTCTATTTCTACAGCATCTAATCACTAATTAAAAACAAACTTGAACATACTAAGACACACCTAAATTGACAGATGCTATCTTTGAGAAATTTTCATTTGATCTAATTTGAAAATACTGCTGAATACTCATTATTGTACTCTGTTTTGTGCCCATGTAGTTTTGTCTATTAGTGCATGTTTTTCTCTTTTTTGTTTATTATCCTATTGTGTCTTCATTGTTTTGTCCTATTTTCTTCTAAGTTTTCTCTTCTTTAAATGTAATTAAGCTATATGTTGTCTTTTTTGCATTTTGTCAACAAATAATTGAACACAAAAAAACAATCTACATGCTAAAATGGCCACAATTACAATGCCATCTTGCTGATGTGTAGCAGTGAAGTAACGCCATGCTCACCAAACTTGAGCGATTCATCATTCTAACTACAACATGAAACAATTTACAGCTCTGAATGAGTTTTGTTCTTTTAGAAGTCCAGTCATCAATCAAGTTGGACAAATTGAAATGTTGCAGTTTAGTGAAATGGCTTCCTCAATGTGTCAAAAAAGAAACTGCAAAAACTTCAAGTTGTGGCTAGATAGAGGGCTTGCCTTGGGCTACGTTTCCTTCTGCTAAGTTGGATAGGTCTCCTGGCTGTAGCTTCATATTCTATAGATAGAAATTGATCTTCAATTATGTTAAAAACAGATTTCCTGAATGTGGAACAATTCTTTTACAGAGTTGTTATTCACATGCAGCTGCTGATGTTACCGATTCTGGAGGGGGAAAAAATGGAAAATAAAAGTTTACACCCTCAGTCACAGCAGGATTATTAAAGCTACCGGATGCATTTGAAGTTAGGGAGATGACTAAGCACCGTTATTAGACCCAAGCTCACAGTCAGAGAGCTCGGGAGCTCGGAACAACAGACAGACATGGATCCGAGGATGTGGTATTATTCCTCTGCCTCTTTTGGAGCCAACCACCTGTTCCATTGTTTGCTTGCCAGACTCTTCATAGATGCAATAATCTTCGGAGACAAGGGGGCTTGTACTCTACCAGACATGCTACTCCAGCTAGTGGCTGTTGAGGATCAATCTGCAGAGAGATCATTGCAGCGAAGAGTCAACGAAAACAAACACTTATTTCCATAATTATTATGAACATGGAAGTGCTTCACTTTTTCAATCTAGACAAAGATAAGCTGCTGTTTGTTGATTCCGATGGAGAGTTTAAATGTTTGCCTTTTAGGATATTCTTTCTATTACCACTTGTTTCTCAAATGAGTATTCCAAGGTTAACTGAAGGATCAAGATAATAAGAGAAGGAAATAGTCATTCAACTCTTGGTCTGCTCAACATGTTTTCAGCTCAAACTTCCTTTGAAAACATTTCCCTCAGACGTCGCCCTGGAAAAGTGACTCAGTCGCAGAGTGCTGCCTATTAGCCGACTCCCTCCTCCATCCTCTCTGTCTCCCGTGGAGTGGAGCTCAGTTTTTCACCTGCCATGCTCACATGGCTTTTGGCAACGAGCAGTTGTGCTGTGATTTTTCTGGCAGGCATGCGTCAACACATCTCCGTCTTTATCTTGGTGACGCTCGGGTCTCACGGATGGCGTGCCAGAGTGTGTTAATCTAAGAAATAACCTCACCACTACAGCTTGCCTTGAGTGAGACCGTTTTTTTTTGTCCCTCCCAACGGCTCAACTCAGACCCCAGGAAAACAAGAGATGTTTCTCAATGATATGCCAGTAACACGCATGTATATTCATGAGGAGCATAGGTTGCACTATGAGTTGAATAGTACTTAGAGGTAGAATAATAGTTATTATAATGTGCACAGCCATTTCACACCATAGCAAGAGCGGGGATTTTTACTGTTAATTAGAATCATCAGTTATCACTAATGCACATTAGAATTAAATTGGATTCAACAGGCCGCTGATGGTACTGTCAATGAGCCAATTTCAAGCTGTTGAAAAGCCGTTTGATTATTTTTGATATAATATGTTTTATTGACCCCTTTCCCCACTGTGCCATAATGTTCCAATGTTATTTAAAAAGGGAAAAAAAAGAAGCCTACACGATTTCTCTGGGGGTTGTAATCTTACAATAAAAATGGATTTTGTACTTTATCTTTTGTTTTGACAATAAGAGCCACAAATAAGACAGATAGAGACACACAGAGGGAGAGAGAGTTTGTTTTATTAACAAAAAATATTTCAAAATAATGTAGATTAACAATAATCTTATCCAGTAATGATAACACTTAATATAAAGCAACGCTTATAACGTTCTTGTAGTATGAACATATTCTATAAGCACTAGGCCATTAAGTTAGAGTTTTCCATCAATAATCTCCTAACTACTTCTGTTTGATCCTCAGTATGGAAGTTGTTGTGTATAAATTAAAATCATGATATAACTTTAAACCTACTTCAGGGCTTTGGCTAAATCAAGAGCACAGCCACAGCTTCGTCTGTGTAACTCAACTTTTAATGGCCACAACATGGGACCACTCAAGTGTGCGCATACTAGCTCACTCATATCACTCCACCAATATCAAACATCTTAAAAAAATACATTATACAGTATGTTTACTGTAAAGCCTCCGTAAGTAAGTTCTCTAAAAATATCTCTCAACATATAAGTCCTATAAGGGAAATATCATAAATATGATCTATTCTCATTTCTGACGTAATCCAGTAGTTATATTTCTTGCTGTGCTATCTTTGCTCTTCTACCACACTGTGGGAACAGAGCCTGTGTAAGCCTCCATTTCCTCGATATAACCCCATCTCCTAAGAATAAGGTCTGTTAATTGCCCTAGTTGTGTGCTATAATGGATTTACTAAGTGTGAAGAGGTGACAACTTCAGAATGGGGAACCTGTGTGGATTAATTAGAGCCCAGCTACGAGTGAATTAGCTACGAAGAAGACCTGCCTTTAGAATGGGGAACATGTTCTGAGTTAGAGATACCTCATTTAGAGGTATTTGGACACTAGCAACACTATATAAGAATAAACCATATTTATGTAATATTAAGGGAGAATGACTGTGCCTGTAGTTCTATGGCTCAGGGGTTAGTGCGGGTCATCTACTAACCAAGGTTGGTGGGTTGATCCCCGGCTCCTCCAGTCTACATGCCGAGGTGTCCTTGGGCAAGATAATGAATGGCGTGTGATAGAAAAAAGCACAGTATATGCAGCACTGTGTGAATGTATGTGTGAATAGGGGACTTGTACTGTCAAGTAATCAATAGGACTGGAAAAGCACAATATAAACATAGTCCTATAATGCTGAGCAAAACTCATTTAGATTGTAATTCATTCATAGAAACTTGTATCATCATTAAGCAGTAGAACAGTTCAACATTGATATAGTGATTATATGAAAGAGCCAATACGCCCCCTAAAATGTACACTAGTAAAAGCTGAATAATTGTACCTTAATATAAATTGTGACCTTCTCAGTGACTTCTGCTGTTTCATATTTATTTGTGAACGTATCAGGCTGTAGTGCTGTTGATTGTTTGCAGTGAATTTGCCTCCTGGTATGCCGACTGGACCAAAAGACTGTGACACGCAGGAATGGTGACATGGAAAATGCAAATCTTTACAAAATATTCAGAATTCAAGTTCTATTGTTTTATTGTCCAATATAATATTTGCTTTAAAACAAATACAATACAACATCACTCACACAAAATCATACAGCTACAATAACATCGGTAAAAATGTTAAATTAAGTAAACGTGGACCTGTGATAACTAAAAACTACCTTTGGCATCAGTTAACTCTTTTTCATTCTGTTCCCTTTTGAGACAAGTTCAATGCCCTTGGGTCTGTTGAAAGGCGCTTTATAAATTCAAGTTTTCATTATTTTATTATTAAAATCTCAATATTAATTAATAATACTGGTGCTTTGTGCCTTCTAACTCAATGAGTCATTAAGGTCTCCCTTTGCTATTGAGCTTCTTAATAGCAGTAGGGAGCAAATATTTTTTTAAACACCATTTCCATGGATAGGGGGCTCTGTTTATGATATGCATCATTGTCATTATTGTGTAAATACTGTATTAGATTATGATGTAAGCCCTTTTAAAAATATGTTTTACAGTTCATAGGCACCTTTTAAGGTAAAGTAGGAAAAGACCATCACCTTTACCTCAGACAACAATGGATTGATCTGTGTGTTGATATCGTGCCATAGTACTCAAACTATCACTCAAAACAAAAGTAAGAATTCCAAGTATCAACTTGATCACTGAAAATAGTTTCCAGAACTTTTTTCGTTCTGTTTGCATCTTGCCCTGATGTGCAGAGGAGGTTTTGTGCCCTCAGGGTTTAGAAGAAGATATCTTGGCATTGTGTACAGTAACCTATGCAAAGCATGAGCAGTGCAGTCCAAATAAAATCCTTACACATACTCACTGTGGATGGCAGCATTTGCCTGGATTCAATGCAGAGGAAAAAGGTTCTGTACATCCTTGACTTATATTTGGACCCAGGCAATCAATAGGAACAGAATTAAGAGGCAGTGAAGCGAGTGATTTTAATCTGGGACTAAATATCCAGTAGTGGATTAGTTTCAGACAATTTCATACCTCCAGAGCTCTTCATGAAATATGGATAAGGAAGGGGAGAGAGAGGGGGATTATGAAAATAAAAGCATTTTCCCAAACCTCCTCCTTCGATGGAGGCTAGATGAAAAGTCTTGCGGATGGGCAGCTGGAGCATTTCTTGCCAATCTTGCCGAGCAGATGCACTGTCTCCCACAGCCTTGGTTTGGGCACCGGTTTAATTAGAAAGACCCCCCCGGTAAGATACCTTTCAACATCGGCGGTGGAGTTCCTCAACATGAATAGATTTCACCTCACTGTGTGATGTCTCATGGCCATTGGTGCTGATGATCATGGGGCGTGCAGATAAACAAAGAGATGACTCGTGAAGATGTGAAAAGGGTGATCAACACGTAACAGCTGACAGAAATAGATCCAGTCATTTCCATTTCAAATGTTATTTGTGCTGTGACGAGGGGCAGTAGATATGAATTAGTAAAGACAATCAACACGTTTAGAGTATTATTAATAATCCACACACATTTCAAATCAAGCCAGGACACACATGCTCACATACATGATGCATGGGAAAGGTTTTTTCCTACGTAAACCCAACTGACTCTCTGATGTCATGCAGTTTCTATAGCAACTATACAAGCTTCATGAGCAGCTGACGCCCAGTAAACAATCCAGTGCCCTCTTCTGGTTTGAGTCTTTTTTTTCACCTTCTTCATTAAACATGGGCTTTTTAAAGCCACCTGCCCCATCATTGACATAATAGGGCCTTCATTTGGTATTTATTGATTTGAACTGACTCATTTCTTTTGCAATCAAAGCTATTAGCTACAACTTCAAATTGATTAGTTTTTTATAGTTGGAAATATTGATTACTTTTGTTCATTCATTATCTTGTATTGATCTTATTGTTCTGTTCAACTTGAATATGCTCTAAAATATACTGTTAGAATAAAGGTTATTGTGGCATTACGTTTAACCCAACATTTATTTAATCTTGCCCAGCCGGTGCATTTCCACGACACTGTGACTACTCCAACCGCCCTTATTGCCACAGAGGATTTAAAGGGCGGCAGGTCCTGTTAAACTGAACCATCATTTCATAATCAAATAAAACCATTTTATTTTGCAAACATGACTATGTGGCAACGTTGAACCCCAAAAGATCCGAGGGTCTTCCCCAGATTACTGATCATGGGTTGATTTATTGTTTCACTTCATATTCTTATAAGGAGGAGTCCTCAATTTCATTCCCTCATCTTTTTGTTATTTTCAATAGCATATTTGTCAGACAAAGCTTTAATGTACATTTTAGAAAAGAAACATTGGGCTTGGACAGAAATGATGATTGCAAATAGGTTAAGAACTAGTTGGTAAACATGGTGGAGTTTTCAGCAGCTTAAGAGCCTGATAGTTTTGTCAGGAGCTGGAAGAGACCACCTTAACAACTAAATACTAAGAGGTACTGATTTATCACTACTGTGTTCACAGCTGGTTTCCATTGCCACAAAGTGGCCAAAAAATCAGTCACTACAGCTTCAACAAATTATACATTTTTAGTGAGAACAGTTTAATAATTTCCCTTGAATGAAAGAATTCCATCTGTATTTATTATCAAATTATTCACATTATACCATTGTACTAAGCACACAATCATTATTATTAAGATATACCAATTAGGCACCATACAGAAGAAATGAACTTATTTTAAATTATTTTTCTACATCTTTATCCTTTTTTTTTGTTGGGGAAAAGTTAGCCGTTGAATATGTTTTTGAAAAAAGTACTGAACTTTTCTTTTACAAACAATAAAAGAGCTAATGGCTGCTTTATTTTTGAAAAACCTAAATCTTGCCTTAATGACGTCCGATAACGAAAAGATTGAACATCATTCTCTTAAAGAAGGAGTGTGCTTTCTAGTTGCTGAGAGGGAGTGAATGTGTGCTGACGCCATGAACTTCACCTTTTTGACAAAAATACAGATTTTAAAGTGCTGTGGTTGCAGAGTGATGCTGGAACCAAGGGAATTGCTAAGCAAAAATATTTAATTAATGGGTCGACTTCACTTGGTCCAGTTAGAAAAGCACTGAGCTACTTCTTGATGTGTGAATGTGCTGTACACCAGCTACAGTAGCTTACCGACTGATATTTGAGTGCATACTATTTGTTTTATAATAACCCCTTTGACAACTGCAAAGATACAGAACTACAGAGCCCAGCGCCCCCTGCTGAGCTCCCTCCGAGCACAGACGAGCGTTAAGAAAATCAGAAGTGAATGACAGTCAAAGGATTAGTAGAAGATGGAGATCTTAATGGTTGATTTGAGAACCGTCTGGAAGTGAAAATCGCACAGATCTTCATCGGGCTTTGCATCTTAGAGCGTGAGATTAGACAGTAATGCGATCCTTGATTGTGAACATGAAAATAAGTCACCGTGATATTTATCACCAGGAGACTGAAAGCTACAGGACAGATAATCAGTGTTAAGCTGATAAGTGTCATAACACAACTGAGGTTTCTGATCAAATCTAGAGAGACAGTGTGATGTATTGTATTCTGTTACTGTTGTTGTTTCTTGTTCTTGACTTAACAGAACAGTCTCACTTCCTTATCTGATCTTTCAGTAATTCACCTTATTTATAAGATATTTCAGCTGTTTCTTATGATTGATGGTGTCTATGAGATTAACAGTAAGGTGATTTAAATAATGAAATCAAAAGAGAATCAACCTTAAATAACTAGCGTGACATTCCAGGACTTTCACTTTATTAAATACTTTAATACACACTGGTGCAGCATTTGTTCTAAACCTGCCTGTTTGGAATGGGCTGTTTGTTTGGCCTGCTGTGATGCTGGTTGCAGGTTTGCCTTCTGAAACTTTAAAAGTGAACTGACTCAATCCACAGAACCCTGAAGCTGCAGCACCGCTGCTGCACAAAGAGCTGTCCACCTGTTTGATCCTAGTTCAGTGAAGCTCGACTCAGTCAACAGAAACCTGAAGTGGAGAAACACTAGTAACTGTTATCATAAATGTCAATTATGTGGACGAGTCCCGAGCACGGCTGCTACCGATTGCTGGTCACCTGTTTATCCAAAGTTTTATTATTTCCAAATTATTATTGAATATATCGTGTGTCCAAATTGCATAACATTTGCCACTGGATTGCTCTAGAGATATGCGTTCCACATAGGGACGAACAGACAGACAGTGATTTCAGTAATAAAAAGTATAAAAAGTATAGTACTATATGGTTTAATGTGGGATTATGTATGTTTTAGTCAATACCATTCAGCCCCCAACAGGAAAGTCAGTTTCCTGTTTCAGTTGTGTGGCTGACTTGTGTCTATGAGCAATGTAAAGTCAACCAGCTCCTGGCCTCAGATCCATAATCTATTTACCCCACAGACACGAAGGTGGCATCAATCTTTTCATCTACCTCTCACCCTCTACTATTCCTGGAAGACTGGAAGAGGAACAGCACAAGTATCCTGAAATACCTCTCCAAAACATCTTGTTGCCGCGTGATCTTAAAAATAGAGATTCAATAGACAGTAGCGTTCTGTATTTTCAATGATTGGATGACAAAACCTGTAGTAAATATAACCTACAGCCAAGTATTTCCTTATTTTTTTTAACTTTGCCTTTACTGTGAAATGAATCATGGATTGTGTAAAAATTATTTGCATGTGATTTGACTCACACATTTTTATTTGAACCCACCTGCTCTCATTAAATCCAACTTTTAAGTTCAATGTAGAGTTCACCTCAATATTTCTATTGTCTCGTCAGCAAGTATAATCTTTTTTATCTTATCTTCAGTAATTAGGGGCATGTAAATAACTGCTGCCTCCATAGCAGTGACATTAACCTCTGTTGTTTTCATCGTGAACCTTTAGAACCTTTATTAATGGCGGCGACGTTGATATGGGTCCAGATTTGTAGATGCCTCTGCAGTAATTACCTAGGTCTTATAGTCTCATTTATGTATTATTAAGGCAATCGGAAATTATAGATGTGGCGTTTAATGTTTGTCACCTGAACCATTAAGCATTTTAAGGGAGCGTTTCGTTAATGACTAGTGAGCCATTTGTTACACTAATTACAGCCAGTGTCTTTGTCTGGACAAACACACGCCACAGCTGAGCTCACAGGTTACATGAGGACAAAGGAGTTTCTAAAGAGAAGCTGCAGCCTCGTCCAGGTCCTGATGAAACCTTTTGGTAATTACATAAACCTTTCACAATAAAGAGATGATTAGGCTTCAAATTTAAATTTTTCGAGGACATTTGGTAACACTGTAGGTACACAGTGATTATTCTAGATGTCCATGGGGCGATACCCTGTTGCTCACGCTGGTGGAGCAACGCAGCCGAGCCCTCGTCAGTGCTGCATAATAAATGCCCTTGATAGAAACATACACAACCGTCCGCCTGCCTGTGATGAGAACTCCCCTGACCTTAATTAGCCATGCTCATGGCATCGCATGAACCCATTATGGAGACTTTAAAGCATATCCATTTCATTTCTCCCCATTTGTCTACCCCTCTGGTTCCGCTAATGAACTGGGAGGAGGAAGGGCTGTGGGCTGTAAGACAGTGACCAACCACAGTGGGAAGAGACAAGAATAACCTGGGTTTAGCAAAGAGTCTCGTTCGCCCCCTGGTGGCTGGCTGCAACAACCTATAGGTCATAAAACCCGCCTCCTTCAAGGTAGGGGGTGGGACATGAACCAAAACCAAAATCCTCAAACTGTCACATGTCTTCACAGATGATGCAGTGCAGTCATTATGGTGATTAAATGCAGGGCACACTCCTGGGCTGAAAGGTGATGTTTGTTTTGTCTGTATTTTTTTGCCACAGTGTGTATACAGTGATTTAAAATGGGTAAAACAGACTAATTTAAAAATCATTAGCTGAGATGACAAGATTATTATTTCAATCAGGAGATACTTCGACTACACATTTTAACATCATTTACTGACATGCGCTTAGAAGGTGTTATAGTCTGTTAGGGTTTTTGGAGCCCTATGTAATGTCTTTGCAATTAAGAGGTGGTGAAGCACAACGTAGTACAGGATTCCCCCCCTGGGGTCTAGACACTGGTGGTGGTTCAATCAGTTAATCAATCTAATTTTATTTGTGTAGCCGATATTCATGAATCACAGTTGGTCTCATAGGGCTTAACAAGGGGCCACATCCTCTGTCCTTAAGCCTGAACAGAACCTCAGAGAGAGCCACATGTGAGGAATCCTCTCCCAGGACGGACAGAAGTGCCACAGATGCCACGTGTAACTGAGGACTTCAGCAAAATAAGAGAATTTACAACATTGAATAAAAAAAACAGTTTGTAACATAATGGAAAGCAAATGATTAGAGAGGTTATAGTCAGTAATGGTAAAGTATCTGAGTAGGCATAATGTACATCAAGCAGTCTTGTTGAAAATAATAGTCCACATTCAGATATCACCATAATCCACAATCCATCGTCCTGATCCACTGACACTATTGGGATCCATCATGGTGATCCACCATCAGCTGCCAAAGCGATACAGGATCCACCAATACGATGAGGATCAGTTGAGGATCCAGATGAGATGACGATGCTCCTGCTGAAGGCTACAGGAGATGGGGGTGGAGGGGGGGGTTGTGTGCGTCACCGAGTGACGGCTGGCTGCGGAAGAGAGGAGAAGGGATTTCAATTCTGAAAGCAGCTGCGTGATTGGCTGGAAGAGACTGTGGCAGAATCTCGTTAGCCATTTAGAAACGCCCACATTCAGCTGATCGACAGGCATAGAGAGAGTGACAACATGACTGCTCCTACAAAGTGAAGCCAATGTCAGTCTTATCAAACTGAAGCATGATCCAATACTTTCTTCTCATGTGAATTTTGCTTTAGTTATTAGTTTCATGCTATTAAACAGGCTGGACTGTCATGATTGACAGCTGAGACTGACTTGTGAAGCATGAGTATCGTCAGGAGCTCGATACCAAGGCTCCATCCTCTGATCCCTACTGCACAGACTCTTACTCTGAATGGACAAGATGGGGCAGCATGCTTATCCAAGACATTTGGGCTTCATTTCTGGACAGTGGGAGAAAGTGGAGCTACATATATCTTTATATACAGTACATGGGGTCTACATGTACTGATACATGCAAGGATGCACTGGACTTAATCATCTGTGGTAATGTGAGAACTCACATTGCTTCATAATTTATGATGCAGTGCTGTAATTATGCCGATTGAACGCATGGCACACTGATGTACAGAATTCTGATATTTGTCATGTGGGTATTTGTTTGCATTTATGTCTCATTTTTAATTGTGTTAAAGGAGTAGAATAATTTTTAGACTTATTATTATTCCAAAGGAGTAAATACCTGCATGTACAAATACACACTTGTAATCCTCCTGTGAATGCTTGTTCAAGGGAGCGCAGAGTTAATATGCATCTGTGCAGACAATCCTCCATGTTTGTGTGTGTATGTGTTAGTGTGTGTGTGTGTGTGTGTGTTTGGGTGTGTGTTTGGGTGTAACAGGCAGAAGCTCAACAAACCATCCCAATATCAAAGCAGGTGATACTTCAGCTGGAGATTTCTCCCCCCCCGAGGTGGAGTGAGCATAGTTGACCCCAGAGTGGCCATCCATTGCATTCCTTTGAGCACACTCCAGCCATAATAACACTTCACCGCCTCTTTCATCTATCTGCAGCAAGCTGTGCGGCTGCTAACTTGGTTTCCTGCCGAACACGGTCGCATGTCAGAGAAACGCAGGCAAATAATTCACTGTTTAAAAAGCGTGTGTCTGCTGAGTTTTTTTTATATCTTTAGAAAAAAAAATCTGAACTTTTGATGTGACTGAATAAAAAAGACATCCAATAGTGACATGACCTTACCCGGTAGAAATTGTTTCCGTGGTTTTGTTCTCCTTGTCATTGCCACAAGGACGTGAACAGCTGCTGATAACAGAGGCACAAGTCAGGAAGCAATTTTTTGTCTCCTTGCACAAGGAAACGAGCATCAAACATTCAGAACCCGCTCCCGACAAAAAATGGAGCTGCGCGGACTGTAATGGAAAATGACTGACAGCGCATGATTTTCTGATTACATGCCTGACAGCTCGCACTTACCGAAAAGTGACGGGGACAGATGTTTGCTCCGACTCACATACAATTAGGTTTTGACTTCATGAAAACGAGAAATTAATTGAAAGTGAAATATGGAGAAAAGATTGTTTTTCTTCTCAGACGGGATGTGTGTGTGTGTTTGATGTAAAGGCATGAATGACTCCTCTACACGGCACATCTCTCACCAGAATTAACATGACGTTAAATTGTTCCCTCTTTAGAAATGGCACTGTTTTTTTTTCAGAATGAACCCAAGATATCATGACTATAATTACTAACATTAGTGCAGCCAGATGGTGTTGTGTATTAAAAGCACACAAGTCATAATCATATTTAGCGTGGGTTTATCTGAGAGTTTTATGAATTCATTTCCCTGTTACAGACTAGCTGATACTCCATATTATGATCTGGGGTTTGTCAATGGAATAACAACAGCATTATATTTTTATCCGTGGAAGGAAATTTGAACCAAAGAGTAAAAATAAAATCGAAAGATAAATATTTAATGCCGGTATTACCCAGAATTCCTTTAATCTGTGCCCCATTAAAACAAATAGCAAATATAATTGCTGCACTTATTTTTCAATGTGTGCAATAAACAGCAATTTGCTTTGACACGTGAGGCTCCCTTTAGACAGGAGCTGTGTTTATCTCTGATGTCTGTCACTGCCTGGAAAAAACAAGCTTTTTTTCAAATCCAGTAAATAGGATGTTTACTCAAATTCCTATGGCAACTTTTCCTGTTAAAGAAACTCAACACTTGCCGACGTGAGACGATGCCTCTCTCCATGCCCCCTTGAAAGTTAGAGGAACACCAGCCTGACACTGGTGCTGCCGTCCCCCTGGGCTCGGAGCTCTTTGGCTGCGTCCTGATGACACCGCGGCTCAAGGGGCCCTGCGACCGGAAAGCTCACACAATCATTGCAGATGGGGAAATAAGGTGGTTGGTGTCAGTTGGGTAACTTTGTTTACCCAAGAACTTTGTGTGCATGCGGTGCTGTTGTGATGATTATGGGTGTTATGATTGTTGTTATCCACAGAGTCGTTGTGCTCAACCCGCTGTCAGTTTCAATTACCGCTGTCTGTGTTTCCAAATCCTCACACAAGCCGCACGGCCGTCCCTGACAGTCTTATTACCATTAAAAGGAAATCCATACACATCAGGTTATCTTTGTGGCTTTGCTCTCTAAACACAACACGACAGACACGGGAGGGTGAACTCATGTTATGCCTCGTGGGTCATCAAGTTTCCCGTGTGTGGACCGACTTTCCTCCCTTCGGGCTTTTGAAAGATACAAATGTGTCTCGCTTCGAGGACGGCCAATTCAAGTTTGAAGTTCAAGTAGCTCGCCTTTGATGTGCGGCTCCGGCTCTGGGGATGCAGCGCGGGCCTGGAGTGGCAGGTGTGTGTAGGTGAGCTCACTGACCTCTCAGCAGACATAAGACCTGCCAGCTGTAATTGGTCTCTGTTCCATTTACTTTCTTATCTGTTTGTCCGCGAGTCTCTTGACAGCCAAAGACAAAATATTGATCTGCACTTTGAGGATATAAAGGACATGTAATTTAGCCACAGAAATGCAGCACACAGCCTGAGCTCCATGCACGGCCGACGCTGTAAGCCGTACAGGTGATTCTTGTTAAGTACCTCCGCTGGCTCATTCCTCTGAGGAAACAGAGAAGATGACCTGCATGCTAATTTTTAAGATAATGACAAATGAAATAAATGTTCCCATGTGCAGCAGCAGTGAGTGAAGAGATCACAGTGCATAGCTTTTCTCAGCTGGTTTATTTCCCTATTAGGACACTTGTAAGTACAGGTACAAAACAAGCTTCAGCCTAATTAAAATGAGGAATATTTTGCAGAATGATAATCTTCTTATTCTTACATATAGAGGATGGGTTGGTTTTTATTTTTTTGGTTTTTATCCCAAACTGTCCACTGTGAGAAACTGTGTCTGCTTTTTTTCCCATTAAAATGTGTTTAATTGCATTTGTGTGTTTTGCCCTGCAGCAAGGTTCACCCACAACGGTTTAATCATCATACAGGGGAGTGGAGTGAAACATACATATATAATGCATGTGCTGAATTGCACTCAATATGGAAAGTAATTAAAAAGAAATCATTTAAATTCAGCGCGCTTATCACAGCAGGTTTTTGAACCTGCTGCAGACAGAAATGATTGAAGGGGAAGGTGTGTGTGTGAGAGTTTGTGTGTGTGTGTGTGTGTGAGTGGGGGGAGAGAAGAAGGGAAGGAGGACAGATAAGGTGGGATTGGTACTGTCACATTGTCATGTACACGGCAGGTAGAAATTGTCCTGCACCAAAACACAGAGACACCCCCGCATCCTACACCCTGTGGCTCTGGACAATTTCACCAGTACACACACAGAGCATCAAACCCTGCTGGTTACAAATGCTGCATTTAACCCATTAATGTTGAAGTTGACAGAAATATATATCATCTTAACACACAACTAAATGTAAACGCTTGAAAAATATTTAAGCACATTAGATTGTTTCAAAACCATTAAAGCAATAAGTGGCATCCTCTGAGATTCTGAGGTGGGTCTGCTGAAGGTGCTGAAACCACAGCTAACCCATTTCAGCTGTTGGAGGATGAGCGGGCTGTCCACTAGCAAGAAGGTCATGGTTTGATCCCTGGTTTTTCCCGTTCGCATGTAAAAGTGTCCTTGGGCAAAATAGTGAACCCCAAATTGCCCCTGACGACTGAGTGTGTGATCGAAGAAGCACAGCATTTTCAGCACTTTATGAATGTGAGTGTGAATGGGTGAATTTCACATGTGCTGTAAAGTGCTTTGAGTGGTGGGTAAGAACGAAAACCTTGCCCTTGCACCACTACCTGCTGATGCTGAATCAAATAAGACTTTCCACGTTTGCTGGCTAATGGTTTGATGGGTTAGAAGGTACATGCTCCCAGGAGGGCGAGTGGTCCCTCAGTCCATGTTTGCACACAAGACCTAAGGTGCCGCTGTCGCCGAAACAGAAAGATCATGGCCATGAAGGGAGATTCACAAGAAGTCTGGAGTTCTAGTTCCCTCCAATGAACGTTTTTATTTAACTGTTCTTGCTGTAAAATGGTCAATGTAATTTTTGTGGTGATCTTCGGCTGTCAATCAATTTTGGTCGACGCAAAGCCAATCCACCTCTTCTTCATCTCATCGTTTCTCATAAATTTGAATAAAGAGAGCCGTTCTGCAAACTCATTGCGTTTGTAGAAAGGCATAGCTAGCAAGGTACTCCACTGTAGGCTGCAGCTTGTAATGGAGCAAGAGAACTAATGATAATTATTGATGGGAGGGTTATGCTAAGGTTTGAGTCATGGTTTCTGGCCCACTCACAATATCCCTAAATAAAAAAATTCTACCGTAAAAAAAAATCTTCTATACACAGACTTTAAAAAGGATCCCACTTGTCTTGCCTTATTATGAGACACCCAAACGAAGACTTGCATCAGAAAGCTCCCCCCATCATTTGTGGCCTTTCCAACATGACTCAAATAAATTAGTTTTTGTTCTCCCTAGCAGCCACTATTTCTCCATCCATTCACAGATGGCTGCCCTCGGCCTCCCCGAGAGGACTGCAATCATGTATGAAGTGTATATCTTTATATTCACACTCTTTAGAAGAATTAACACGGGGCAATAACTCAGTCGTGTCAGATAACAGCCACAACAGCAACAATAAGGCAGCTCCCTCGTGTCCAGCCGAGAAAGCGATTTAATATTGAATCAAGCTGCTCAATAAAAACTTTATTTTCTTTGGTTCACTGGAGCAAATTTGTCACATATCACAAGGGTAAACTAAATGCTATATTGGTAATGAATGTAAGTGTATGACCTACCAGTAAATGGCCTCTCGTGGCAACGCTCAAGTGAGGGTAAGTGATTCAGACGTTGTTTCAGTCCAGTTGTACTTGTACTTCTTAGTGATGTCACTGAGCCTGGACTCCAGAGCTTAAGTATGTGATATATTCTCATATGAATAAAGTGTTACAGTCCCACCCCTAATCTTGATCATGGATATCCCTACCTGAGCCATGGCCTTGCTTTCTGCCAGGAAGTTGCCAGAACACTAGCTGATGAGTCAAGCAACAGCGAAAGGGAATTACAAGTTCAGATCCCCTGGCAGTGGAGCTTGGCCCTGTTAGGGAAGAACATGCTCCACTCTACTGCCCATTTACTCCGGAGATATGGGCTGCTCAGCTTTTACTGAATGTTTACTCCTCGGGGAATTGGCTCCAGCCAGTTAAAGTTCAGGTCACTTCTTCCTCCTGCTTAGCTGGTGCTACTGCTGCTGCTCTTCCGTTGCTGTAGTCACCTTCACTTTTCTTTTTTTTTCACACAGCGCAACATCAGCATTACCCCTCAGGTTGAGTCTAAAGGGGGTAAACTTCATCAAAGTGCCAATTTTTTAGAAACGGGTTTTTATCGGCTCTGGCTCCGTTTCAGCAGTGATTGAAATGAGACACCTGGTTAAAAGAGCCAGTTTGACAAAAAAGTGAGGTGAGAGAACGCCATAATAATAGACCAGGGGGGAGGGGTCAATATACTCCCCTACTATTTTCCTATCTGTTATGGGAGTTCTGTTTTTCCAGTGGTGCGTCATGTTGGACGTCACAAATGCACAGACAGCAGCGAGGTGAGAGAACGACTCACTTGTGAGTTTGTGACCTTGAACATGACAAATACAGAAAAGCAAACTGTATTGGAAATGGGAAAGGATAACCCCTTTTTTTTGAGGTATAAAAGAATCATAAGGCGGTTTCTCTGCAATACTTGAAGTTAATAACCCAGCCCTTTATGTCTTCATGACCAACAAGAAACCGAATGAAAGAGATGAAAGAAACCAGCTGCTCTCTGACAACAGAAAGAAGCAGCAGCAGCTTCAAGATGATGTACGCCCTGTTCCCGACACCGATTATGTGCACAAGCATA
The DNA here is from genome assembly GCA_038501795.1 of Pseudopleuronectes americanus. Lineage (NCBI taxonomy): Eukaryota > Metazoa > Chordata > Actinopteri > Pleuronectiformes > Pleuronectidae > Pseudopleuronectes > Pseudopleuronectes americanus. The sequence goes on from CM076723.1 coordinate 10,168,174, forward strand.
AATTCATGGAGAATCCACAGATTAGAATTAGATAAGACAACTTTATTTTCCCCAATGGAAAAACCGATTTGCCACCAAATCCTGACAACATAAACATTACAGTGCATATCAAATAATGACAGATGCCACGACTCCAGCCCACAACGGAAAGTGGTCATTAAAGAATTTGGCCGCTGCTGGAACAAAATAACTTCTTATTCGTTCAGTTGAACATTGAGGCATCACTAGTCGCTCACCGAATGAGCCCTTTGGTCTTGGCACCCAGCAGGGAGTCAACTTCACACACAGGCTTTTCACACAGTCTGCTGGCCAGGACAGTGAGGCACACAGCAAATCTGTTTAGTTACTTCATCAAGCCATGGAGTGTTGCTCAGGGGACAGCAGCACTTGTCAAAGTGGATATTGTGAGAGAAGTCGGCCCCTTGCAAGGCCATGCTTCTATGATTCTGTGACCTTTCTGTAAAGTGGCTTGTGTAAGTCAAATGGTCCTTTTACAGAGACCACAAAGTTTGACTCGTCTTTAAGGCCAGCCAGAGGATATTTTTACCATTCACTAGACACGTGTACTATACTCTGGGCTTTTACATTAAGCTGCAAATGTAAAGAAAGACATCTTTATTTGCTTAATGAGTTTTTTCTTTCTTCTTTTTTACGCCTTTCTGTAGCTCGGGGGCTTTTAAATCCCAATCCTCTGTTCACACATTTTAAAGAGAATAAAGAGGCCCTAAGTGCATTAGGCTGGCTACGCTAAAGGCTAATGTCATTTGACGTTTGATTATAATACATTTTTCCCCCCTCTTACTTGGTATGAATCAATTAGCCAGTGCGGTTAGATGGTTTGGTAACACAAATCTAAATTTTTTATGATATTGAGAAAAATATGTCTGTGGCCCAACGCGAAAACCCATTCCCACTGGGGCTGAAATGACCTCCAAAGGACACAATGGCTGTCTATTACGGGCCCTCTGGTGTTCTAATAGCGGCTGCACACAATGGGAACACAGCGAGGGTCGTGCAGCTGCAATCAAAACTTGAACGGTAGCCTATTCTGCTGTCCGGCGAGCCATTTAAGTGTGATACAATCATAGAGACTGGTCCCTTTCACAGCGGGAGGCCAGGAACAGCAGCCATTAAAGGTGTTACCTGTAGGAGAGAAAGTGAAGGTATCTCAAACTGCAAGGTTTAGATGTTGGGAGGAAAGTTAGAGGCTCAAATTTATCAGACATTATTAAAACATCGATATTTTATGACATGATTTTAGCATTGGTTCGATATTTTGATACTTTTCCCACCTTGTAAAATATGTGGCCAAAAAAGTTTTGCCATAATTTATTACTTCCACCAGAAGTCAGATTTCTAACTGTTTTGAATAAAGATCAGCTTCACTGTTACCTGAAGTGAAAAAGTCTCACGCGGATGTCTTTATTCACACTTTTTTCTATTTGCAGGTAAATTGTGCTGCCTTTTGATGCCGGCTTTATCTGAACGCCTGCAGGTTCCCTGAATTTAAATTAGCTGTTTGTATCTCTGTGTTGTGTTGAACTATGTCAGGGTTATGTTAATTGACTTTCAGCAGGTGGTTTTGTGCCATTTTCAGATCCCCAAAATACAAAAAACTGACTTTCAGACGACTGTTCGCCTGGACTTCTTCTTCCTTTTAGGTTTGCCCGCTTCTTCCTCCACCTTAGAAGTCAAATCTGCTGTAGAAGATAGTTTCATCCAACTTGAAGCTCAGTGCATCATTAAAGCAGGAGGCTTTGCAATTTAATTTCGAATTTTGGCACAGCCCTGCAGACTAATCATTAAACCAAACCATGAATAGTATAATTATGGTGTGTAAAACCGATCTTAACCCCGTGGATGAGTATGGTTATTCCAGGTCATCCAGTTAAACAGAGATGCTATTTGCACAGAGGGAGGCGGAGCAGGAGAATGATTAATATGACAGCTAAAAACACGAGAACGTGCTTTGTGGAGAATAGTTAAACCTAATCAGTCATTCAAAATTCATAGAAATAACGCAATACAAGAAATGATCTAACCAGATTAATTTGGATGAATATTAAACCATTGATCTCTTGCAGTGCCTGTGATCATAAGCAAACAAAATACTGTCTTACTCCATTCTGCTGCACTAACAGCAGAAGCTTCAGTTCATGCATGAAAGGAAGGGTCCAATGCTCGGGCCTCTCTGCCACATCCGATGCATTATCTCAGTGTGGAGATGAAAAGGCAGGGCGTGGGGTGGGGAACATTATAGAGACAGATTGTGGGTTGAGATCATTTGGACCGGCTGCGAGACCCGGCCTGTACACAGCTGTGCACCTGATCAGCGATACTGACAGAGGAGAGAGGGCGTCAAAGCGAGCCGAGAAAGGTCAGGAAATAAAATATAGCTCTCACTCTTCTTGTACCACCAATCGACTTGGCTCGGCTGCCCTTTTCCCGCCCGTCTGCCGTGGATCCGGACTCGCCTTGACACAGAGATCTTTCAAGTTGTAAATCACGTTCGTGCCTTTTGGTGAAGGTGAACGCAGCGGCAATTTGCATGGAATTACGATCGCCGTGTAAGTTGAATTAATGAAGTGCCCACGGAAAAAATGGGAATTACCTGTGGTTGAACACCATCTTGTGTCCCACATGCAGTTAAAGTCGGGATCTGTGCTATGGATACTGTCTGGTAAAATGAAATAGAAAACATCATCTCTCATAGAGCGGCGATGGTATTTGGTGGGCTGTTGTGAGCCATTTCTCCAGCGATATTATCTTGAATTGAATTTACATGCAGGGTTTCCAGTAATTACCTCACTGAACGAGGGAGAGAGACACACAGGAAGAGAGAGATTGTTTTAATTGGATATTTGGCCCCTCTGGATGTGGACTAAACCATGGAGCAGCATCATTATAATCTCTCATCAGGTTCTAATTTGAACCCTGAATGCCCACTGCCCACTGCACTCCGTACACTTGAAAGTACAGGCAGCCTGCTCAACTCTTTTTTTAATGATAATAGTAAAAACTTATTTATTTTTAAGAGAGTTCATATTTAAATAATAAGAGTAGGTTCATTTATTTCTAATGCAGTTTGCTCACATTTTTTTCCAACTTGTTCAAACAAGTTCTTTGCGGTGTCTTTACCGGGGTTTTGCCATCTGAATCGCATCATTTTGTCAAATTACCTTGTCCCACAGACAGTTGTTAGCAGATTTGTAATCTGATGCACACGCTGAACTATTGGCACCAGCAGACGACATGCCCACACCCACAGCCTCCTTCCCTGTGTGCATAAACAATTGAGTTCCACCCAGTGGTTGGCCTACTTATCGCCAAATCACCGAGCTGTGAGGATGTTGTCTTCGGCCGCTGGTTGCAGACGGCTCCTCAGGCTGTAAGAACACAGCTCGGATGAACCCTGTCAACGTCATTACCTGCTGATGTGAAACGACCCTAATGACCTTTGAATGATGAGACAGGTTTAAATCCAGCGTAAAACCCCGGTCAGGTGGCAGCCCTCAGGAGTGAGGAGAAAGAAAACAACAGATCAACATGAGTGATGCCATACATACTAAGAGATTACAGCAGGGAGCCTGGTTTTATACCTGATGTTTGATTATTTTCATCTCTGAGTGTCGGGTTGACTCTGTGAGCTCGTTGCAGAATTAGTTTTTATCAACTCGGAGACGAGGCAGAAAGCAGACAGCTTTCTCCAATCGATGTGCTATAGGTCAGCCCAGAGTCTTGTATCAGTACAATCGATACTCGCACATCAAAGCAGTATGCCATTGTACACTCTTAACAAGTGCAAAAAGGCCAGACCCTGGAGGATCAACGCAATAAGGGGGTCAGAAAAACACTCCAAGTGCGTCAAATGATAATGTGCCTCTGGAAGAGATTCCTCCTCCAAATGCAGCGCACGTGTTTTCATTTACGTTCAACCATGTACTTGTGTGATCAATGTGTGAGTGGCCATTTTACATTAACATTGATTGTAGCAGAGGTGGGACCGCACCCCCCCGCGAGGGAACGACCCCAATGCAGCATAAAACCTGTGATTTCTCACCATTCAGCATTTCCACGCAGGAAAACCGTGTGTAAATGAATCGACTCAGCTGAATAATAGTGCTGTATTATAAACCTGCAGATGTCTGTGCTAGCCAGGCAAGTCAACATAGCTGATAATGCAATAGCAGCAATTTCATCGGCCACAAAGAAATCGAGCTGTTCTGCCAAAGGTAAGATGTCACGAGGCGCCAGCGGGCTCAGAAATGATTATTATATGTTGTGTCTGTTTGAACAGCGCAAACAGCTGATCATGGGTGACTGATAGGAGCTAATCACAGTGGAATCTTATCAGAGCGCGGTGTGTTGCAGATAGTGAAGGCCGGCCTATGTTATCTGCACGCAGCACAGGAGAGCTGAGCGCTCGTCCCCCCCCCCACGCTGGCTCTCTGTGCACCTTGGGCATCGAGATAATTTCAGGATTTGTAAGCGTTGAAGTTTCAGACCAGCGTAGGTGTACATGTTAACATTTGAACTCGGCTCGTAACTGAATGTTTTCCTGCCTGAGAGGCCCAGTGAGATAAGGACGCTCCTCGGCGTGTTGGAATGCACCAGCTCTCGATGAGGGCAGCTGCATCGATCTGCTCAATTCAAATACCAACTAAGATTAATCAGATTAAAACAAGCTCTGCTGGGGCCATCGCTTTAGAGCCTGATGAGAAGTGATGAAGAGGAGCTGTGTAAAAACCTATTTGCGACAAATTATTTATACGACACGGAACACAATCTACATCATTAATTAACTACAACGTCTTTATTGTGCAAGACGTGAAAAGGAAGAGACTGTTTTTGAAGTGTGTGCCGTTTCTCACATTTACTCTTTCTACTCCTATCAAAATGGCTAATTACGCTTTTGTTGAAAAATGTTAAATATCCTGTGCTATGGAATCTGTTATATCCTCAGAGGCTGGAAGGTGGCACTTGTTTCAATCAAAGACAAAAGGTGTGTTTAAAGGCACAGACAGCCACGGAAATGTTCAACTTATAGCATTAACACATACTGCACTGCATAGCCTGTTTATCTATAAAGTTAACTGTTTGCTCGCTAGGGAACAGGACACTGACTGTGTGTGTGTGTGTGTGTGTGTGTGTGTGTGTGTGTGTGTGTGTTTGTGTGTGTGTTGCATCTTGTCCTCCAGTCTCTCCGTTTTCCACTGTTTGTTCATGAAGAAGATTCATAAAATCCTGGTATAAAAGAAAATCCATCAGATCGTTTTTCCCTATGCACTCTACTGGTCTACTCTGTGTTCCTCCTTTAAGGTTCTTTTTAAAAGCTTATTTTCTTCTGTTGTCTAATATTACTTCTTACACTTTGTCATGATGTATTTTATATGTTATGCTACACACTTTGAGTTGCCTTGTTGTTAAAAGTAATATACAAATACATATGCCTGGCCTTAAAAAATAAAAGATTTGACTTGTGTGTGGCACTAAAAGAATAAACCAGTTCTTGGTTTATTCTGGACCAAAGTGGTGCACTGGGTGACTGAGAAACACCCACTGAGAATATTTGTTTCATATATGTCGCATTATGTGCAGTTTACAGGAAGGAGTTAGAAATGACAGGGTTGTGGCTGATCCTCCGCAGATATATATATAAAGAAAATCTAATAGAATCGGATTGTATGATTTGTGCGGCTCAGTGTCCAGGCTTGGAAAGTGTGAAAGATTCTTTGTCATGCCACTGGCTATAGGGAATTCAGTATATGGCTTTTTTTGCACTGTGCCGAAATGTCACTCACTTCGGCTCCTGGAGCAGCTTCTATGGCAGCTAGGCATTCCTCGGCCTGGTTGTTGCCTCAACAGCAACACCATGGCGATGGCATGTGGCCCTTACTCCAGGAGAAATTTTATAATTAGGGCAGGTACCCAGACAAAAATCTGTAGCAGCTGACATATGGCTGGCAGTGTTACCTGTTAGAGCGCCATGGCTATAGACGCTCTATAATTGACTCCCATCACTCCCGAGGCCGCTCTGCAGGCCGTCTCCTCGCTTCCTCCTAGCTAGTTTCACTCCTGTTAAGGCTCCTAAAATAGCACATATTATTCAATAAATTCATACAGCGCATATCACTGCAGCTCCGCACTCATCTGCAGTCAACAGTTAGAATGCCCCTTCTCGTTAATATGTAATACTACTAGTGCAGGTTTAGTCATTTAGGCACCACTAAATAAGAAAAATAAGCTCCTGGAGTGAATTCACAATGTGTGAGACGATGCCCTGTCAACCTGAGACGATCATTATCCCGCATTGTTTGATTGGTCCCTTAAAAATGTTATGTGATAGGGAAAAAAAGATGGTTTCTGCCCAGTGTTAGAAGCGCCTTAATAATCTGGCGAATGAGGCCCTGAGGACAACCCGTCTTCCTTAATGGTGTTGTTAGCAGTCTGTTGAAATCCCCGGCCAATACTCAAGAGTTGCAGGAGGCAAAGGTGTGTGTTATTTAACGTTGGGCATTTCTTTTCCTATGCATGCACGGCGTCTTTGGTCGGACGGGGTCTCTGGACATCTAGATTGACAGTCCCAGCCTGCAGCATCGCTCGGGGGAATCATTGATTCCTTAAACCAACCTAAAGATAACAGAGCATTTACATATCTACCTAATTACCTCAATCAGTCGGCACTCGTTTATCAAGCTAATGTCTAAATTGCTTTTTGTCAAGGTAAATTAATTTTTAATTGCATTTTGACCTTTATTTTTTATGATTTATTTCAGTCCCTCTATTGCTTCAAATATATATTGCACAACGTCTCAGTTTGCTGAACATCTAGTCTCACATTTTTGCTTCTTGTCTGTATGATACACATACCTTCCTACTTTTGGGTTTGTATGAGAAGGATAATGAGAAGGATAATTCCTGTTTCCCAATGTGCTTTCCAAGAGGTTCTTTCCACACGCTCAGCAGCAGCAGCGTTGCCCGGCTGTGTCTAGCTGCTTCTCCTCTGAGCTCTCATGCACCATAACCCTGAAGATGGTCCGGAAGAAGACTAATTAGCCCACAAGTGGCGCTGGAGGTGCAAGAGGAGTTTTGACATGCAGGAGAAATATTTACCCAGTTTTAAATTGCAGTGTCAGTATGTATACAAAAAAACATTAGATGCTGAACAGAGTGTTATGTTCTCCGACCGCTAATGACCACATTAATTGATTTAATCAGTCTTTTGGTGATCTAATGTTTTCCGCCAAGGAAATGGATGCAGATCAATGCAACATGAAACACTGACAGCTACGATTAGATTTTTAATGAAGGGATACTTGCCCATTCCTCGACCAGACTGGCGCACAGCTCTGAAATGCATATTGTGTGACCCACGGTGCACATGTCGTACCAGGCCAGGCGTGAAACAAAGCTGTTATCTGACAATGAGAGTCTCTTTTCAGGCTCATTAACACTTGCATGGCACATTTTTCTCTCTTTTAGATTCAAGGAACGTTGAGGGAGATAGTGCTGAAATAAAGATGCTATTCTTACTCTTCTTACGTGGGGAACGTATGTGGAATAGGAACATGTGATCAAATGTTTCCTTTGAGCTTATAGCCACTCTTTAATTTCTTATTTGCTCCCTCCATTTATTCCCCCCCCCAAAAAAGACATAAAGAAATCATCTGAAGCTGCCTCTTTCATGAGAACAAAACTTTGAGATAACGCAACAATGACCAGTCTAATCTGCATCTGTTATTCCCACACAATGTTAATGGGGTGTGTGCAGGGTTATCACCGGAACTCAATGGGATCTATGGAGCTCAACAGATGAAAGAATGCGATTGTTGTTAAGAATGAATGGAATAATTCTATAGATGATAAAATATGAAGTGTGAAACTGTCAGTACAGGCTTGCATGTTATTAATGATTTAATATGTAATTGCTGTATTATTTACCATGAATAAATAAGTAACAGGACTTTGTTTGATGAACACATAAAACACATCACATATACGTTCAGGAAAATATCCTAGAATATTAAGTAATCCCATCACAGCTAATAGAATAATGGATATTAAAACACAAAAACTGTCTTTTTAGATAAGAAATGTGTTTAAATTCACCTGTCCACAACATATTTTATTAAAAAAAAAGTATTTTCATGTTCAAGCCAAAATCAGTTCTGAAAGCTGTGTTCCCGTCCAGCTCTGTCCGTGCAGGTTTAAATAATGACCGTGTTGCTCTCTGATGATGACAGCCTCATCAATGAAATGATCCAATCCAGCAGCATTTTGTGTCTTCGTCTAGGAGAACCTGTGCAGGAGCCAAACTGTCACCGCTCGGCACAGATTCAAAGGCCGCCGAGATGTTTTGAGTGCTGTGCAGCGGTTTTGGCACAAAGACGTCAGACTCTTAGGATTATTTGTGTCGAGAGCAGCACTCTGGATCCCGTCTAAACGCCCTTCTTTCTTTTTTTTAACAATATATTTATTGAGTTTAACATATAAGAAACATACATTCAAACATTTATAAACATACAAACGTACGCTTATGAACACCCCCCACCCACAATCAAACACTCAGGGTACAAAAAAGAGGCAGAAAATAAATAACTTAAATAAGATTAAATAAAATAATTAAAAAAAGTACATATATACAAATATAAGAATAAATGGAAGTAAATAAAGACAAAAATATACAAACACAAATACAAATAAAATAAAATTCCAATCAATCAAATCAAAAGCCTATATAAAATAATGTTCTCTTATTCATAATATTAAGTTAGGTACAATCAATATTCATCCCATTGGGTGCTGCTATTTTATTCTGTTTCACTCATTAATTTCCACTTGGTCGCTTTCCAAAAATTGCATGAAGGTGTCCCATATTTCTTTGAATTTACTGTTTTTCCCTCTGACCACATATGTTAATTTCTCCAAGGCAAGACAAGAAGCCATTTCCCTTAGCCACATTGCCGTTGTAGGACTGTCCATATTCTTCCACCTCAAAGCGATCACTCTCCTGGCTTGAAGCATACACAGGTTTATCAAAGGTGCTGTCTTTCGGCTTGGTACAAAGTGATTAGGATAGATAGCTAATATACAGAACTTTGCCTCAAGAGGGACCTCTATGGCAGCTATACGTGAGACCAGGTTAACTGTATTCTTCCAAAACAGTTGAATTTTAGGGCATTCCCACATACAGTGCAACAGAGTGCCAACATAAACATTGCATTTAGGACAATTATCAGGAATGTCAGGGTTAAACTTGTTGCGTTTCACAGGTGTGACATATGTCCTGAGCAACCATTTATACTGTAGCAGTTTCAATGCAGTGTTAATTGTCTGTGTTTGTGCTTTTAGGCAAGTATTTTTCCACTCATCCTCAGTGATATCTACTCGTAGATCGTCCCTCCAGGCATTAAGTCTGGAGTGTGAGGTGTCTATGGATTTGGATCTCAGCATAGTATACAATAATGCCATTTGTCTTTGACTATTTTCACTATTTACAGTAATACTCTCTGTATCTGAGAGGGGCGGCTCCACTAAGCTGTGGGTCTGTGATGTTATAAAGCTTCTCAACTGTAAATATTTAAAGTAGTGTTTTCTAGGGATGCCATATCTATGAACCAGCTGATCAAAAGTCATTAGTTTCCCTTCTACATATAAATCAGCTATTTTGCCCAAACCTTTGTCCGCCCACTGTTGGAATCCACCATCAGCTCTACCAGGAACAAAGCTGTCATTGCCCCATATCGGGGAGAATTGGGAGAGTTATATAAGGTATATAAAGGGTTAGAGAGATGGGAGCATGGTCGGATAGAACTATACTATCATAACCACATTCGTTTACCTGGGGTAGTAAACTCATGGAGATCAAAAAATAGTCAATACGTGATGATGTTTTATGAGTACTTGAGTAACACGAATACTCCTTTCTGCTGGAATGGAACTTTCTCCAGACCTCAATTAAGTTAAGATCATCTATAGATTGTAGCAAGAGCTTTCTAGTATGAGGATGGGAGGTGTCAATGCCTGAAGAGCGATCGTTAACGGGATCTAGCACACAGTTATAGTCACCACCAATTACATATTTCCCAGGCATAGACGATATAGTAAGAAAGAGACTCCTAAAAAAAGAGTGATTGTCCTCATTAGGTCCATAAATGTTGACCAACGTAATTTGGACTTCTAATATTGTTCCCTGCAAAATAATATATCTGCCAGCTGGATCAATTATTTCCTGGTTGATCCTGAATGGGATTGATTTGTGGATCAAAATTAGGACGCCTCTGGCTTGGGAGTTAAATGGGGCAGCAAAAATTTGTCCAGGCCATCTTTTTTTAACTATGTTAATATCAGTCAGATGTGATTCCTGCAGAAAAATAATTTGAGATTTAAGTAGTCTAATCCTGCCTAGTACCTGTTTTAGTTTCACTAGCTTATTCAACCCTCTGACATTCCAGGATGTAATCTTAATATCTGATTTACCTACCATTCAGTATTAAATCAATTATGAAGCAGAGCACCCCATGGGAGATGAAAATACTACACATTTTACCCAGGCAAATAGCAATAACAGTAATGAGAAGAAAAAGAGAAAAAAAGAAAAAAAAACACCTATATAATATCCCCCATGCATTTCCCCGAACGAAATACATTGATATAACCCCTTACGTAATTATGCGCTTCGGTTATTTTACATATCTGATCCTCGTAGTGAGGAGCAGTGTGGCGTGATAGCATGAAGAGTCCTATATTCTCCTGCATGCTCCGGCAAATTATTAATTATTCAGACCATTTAAATGATTCTCTTAAGAACAGAAATATATATTACCCTACGAAATAGGCATTGCTTTAGGAAGGCTATCGAAAAATAAGGGAGCTGTTGTGGAAGGAACACAAGAAAATAAAAATTTAAGACAGCCTCTCCGTGTTGTATAGTGAAAAAAGAAATATATATATATATATATATACAAAATCGAACAACCTATGGTCACATTGTGAATATATTTATAACAAAATTATTTACTATTTGTATATTTGAGTAACAAAACACCTTATAAACTCCCCTTAAGGAACAGCCCGTTTCAACTAAACAAGAAATTCAACATTATCTCACAGGTGTTGACGTTATTGAACACTGCATTGAACTGTCAGTCGTTGTGGCCAGCGTTGCCTCATTACAGCATGTTTTTGTTTACCTCTGTCCGCGTGAAGCAGCGCCGGACAGTAGCATCACAGTGTAGCGTCCTACATTTATCCTACTTATCCTTAGGCGCGGACGCGTCGTTGGTGTCGCCTTGGACTCTTTGAACAAACTTTTCTGCGTCGTGGACCGTCGTGAAAGAGTGCCGCTTCCCGTTGTGGGTGACCGCCAGAATAGCCGGGTAGAACATACCGTATCGGAGCCCCAGGGACTGTAGCTGCCTTTTCACCGGGTCAAAGAGCCTCTGCTGTCGGTGAGTTTCAACTGAGTGATCTGGGTAGAATCTCACGCTGTGGTTCTCAAACTTCACTGTGCTCTGTCTCCGGGCTGCTCGCACAGCGCTTTCCTTTTCTCTGTAGTTAAGGAATCGGATAATCACCGCTCTTGGTTTTGGGTCCTGGCCGGCACCAGGTCGTCCCATCCGGTGTGCTCTCTCGATGATGGGAGGAGTGGGGAAAGTGTCCGTGCCCAGCGCTGTTATAAGCCATTTTTCCAGGAAAGCACACATGTCGTTGCCCTCAGCTTTTTCTGGAAGGCCACGTGCACTAGATTTACATGTCAATTTGCAGAACTCAGGCAGTTATCATTATAGCTGTTTTCGGTAGGCACTTTGATTGCTTTAATTACAGTTAATTGGCCGCCTCGCACTGTCGATCCATCATTACCAGTTATTTATTTGAAGCCAGATTCACAGAGCCGTGTGAAGTTACTGCAGCTTGCCGGGGATTGTGCTCTCTCAGCAGGTTACCCGGGAAGGCTTTTTTACGAAAGTTTCAGCATTGCTCCGCGAGCAGAGTGGCTCCACGTAATAACAAATGGCTGGGTTATTGTTTTACTGACAGGAATGCTCCGATTTCCAGATTTGCGCATTAAACATTCAGCCTAATAAAATATTAAGGTGCGCCGCAAATGGCATACTGTCTCAACCTGGGAAAAGAAAAAAGGAGATCCAGATTCCTCGCTCTTTACCTCAACACTGGTATGAGCTCAAGATGTACCTTGTGTGGCTGGGGTTCCGTTTTTCATGTGGCCGGGAAACTTTGCAGCCGCCTGAAATATAATATTTGCGAATATGTGGCCAGTGTCGGATGTGATGGATGATGGGGGGTGCGATTTTCTCTAACCGAGAACCATTCGTCCTCGGAGATATGTTAAGAGATAGACAGCTGGATACATTAGCAGAATGTACCCTGGAGTGACATCCCAGAGACAGAGTACCTTGCCCTATTTCACTCAATCAGGGAACACATCCCCTTGGCAGAGCAGCGTACCTAACTCTGGATCTGAGCTCTGGCTCCCAGATTTCCTCACGACTGGAGACAAACAGCTCACAAGAATCCATTTAAAAATCAACAGTTTGTTGTAGCAGCTTCCAGTTGCCGGATCTGTCGAGGTGTGACATTTCTGCGACGCAGGCCAACACATGTGCAGGGCATTATGGGATTTTGTGTGTATGTGTGTGTCTGTGTTGAGAATCCAGTTGCTGCTTTCACTTTGGGGAACTGGACATTTTTTGCAGCGAAGTGAAGCATGACGGTTGTTTTCTTTTCTTCCGTGTGTACCCAGATGTCATTGTGTTTGTTCAGAGCGGGCTTTGCAGGAGCTCTCCGGCAGATCTCCACTCCGTGCAGGCTCTCTCTCATTCTGGATGAATGATCTACGCTCCAAACTGCCTGGCTCCCTCCATCAAACCTGGCCAACACTCATAATAAATGATAGTGGGGGACAATGCCCTATTTTCACAGCAGAGTCATCTGTCATGCCAGGCCAGACAAAGCCCCCAGAGTTTCATCATTTCCAACAATTGCTCACACCAAACAGAAAAGAAAACCTTCATCTGCTAACTAATGGCTGAGGGATACGTTGAAAGCCTGCTTTAATGTTTTTACTAAATCAAACACATTTTGCCTTGTGGGGTCCACCTCAAGTTCGATACATGATGCTACAATACCTGCCTCTATTTGTGCTTTAAGAGGAGCCTCTTCTCTCTCATCCTGGTCAACGTCCCATTACACCAGTTCTACATTCAATTTCATGTGTTAAGTGCTTAATTAACTCCTTGATTATATTAGGTGGCGTGTCAAGGCGGACTCTTGATGCTCAATGTCAATTTGCAGGTTAATCAGGTCACCTTCTATCACCTGCCAAATGCAGCGGAGGCCCCGTGGTCTTGTCGTAATTGTTCGCCAGAGACATCCTGAGACTGCAGCTCACACCGGCTCCAGCTGCGGTCCACAGTGAAAAGGTTCTGGTACAGCTACATATTATTTGATGGACATTAGCAGCTGACCACTGTCTCTCTATTCTTTCCAAAAAACGAGCTGATGTTGCGTTCCTTTTTGATATAAGTATGTCTTTTTGCATGTGTGGATTCTCATTTGAGGAATGTCTCGCCCACTTAAGCTTTTGAGAAATGAATTCTGAAAATTGAGTTGTTGGGATTTTCCTTTCACAAATCCAGCAGCAGCTTTTTAGAGTCAAATGAACATTATTCTGGGTAGCTAGAGGATGCAAGGGTCACGATATGCTGTAGAGATTCCTTTGGATAAATTATGGTTTTGATTACAGCCCACTGACACTGGTGTAATAAACAAAAGCTCTTGAAGTTTCCAAATTGACATCCTCCTCTGCATCTTCCATAACTCTTATAAATCCTGAGATATTTCACATCCTTCTTTTTCAAATTTGTTTCCATTGTTCCATTTTCTGGACATTTTGCTGAAACGGGCGCACTCTGACATTCTCTGAAACTTTAACTCGGGGGCTGCAAGGAACAGCTCTGGGAAATTGTCTTTAAAACTAACTCAGACATTCGTGTTCTTGCATTTAGCCTTTCAAAAAAAGTGAATATTCTGAAATAAGCTTCAAATAAGGATCTTCAATCTTATCATTCCTTAAATGCAACTGTTTTAGAGTCAAACTCCAAATCTCTGTTAAATCACAATCATATAACTGGGTCAATTTTTAACCTGCATTGGTTTCTTTCTATGACTGTTCCCGCTGAAATAGTAATTAGAAGTGACAGTTTATGTTAAAATATTTCTTTTAAATTGGCTGAGGGGTGTGAAAAATCAGCTAACGCAAATTATCCACACGGTTCACCAGGCAGCCTAATTAGCTATTCACTGCTCCATCCTGAATCAGAGGAGGAGGCCTGATTGCAGAGTGGGATTTAACAGATGGAGTAAGTGATGTCACGTTTGTCAACGATCAGTTTCCTTTCAATATCTCTCACGTGGGAACGGAGAGATAAGTAGTGATGGAGAGTTGTTCTTCTTGTGTTGGGCCAAAATGTCCTAGCTTGTCAATGCTTGATTCTTGTTGCCCTCCCCTCACTGGGGCAACTGTTGCTGTCCCCTCGTCAATGCCCTGCCTGACACTCAATGCTGATTGGTTGATGGTAGCTGGTCACAGTGTCAGTGAAATAATCGGTCATTGGTTGATACACAGTCGTTGTGTGCAACTTTCCCCAGAGCCTAATGACAAGTTACCACTTTCCTTTAAAACTGAAGCCACATTATCTTTATCTCCCCTGGTGGCTGGCTGCAGTATAGCTTATATACTCACCATCCTCCATGTTGATTGATGGGACATGGACAAAAATAATAAGTGAATTTCAAACACTTTTCTGCTGTCATCTTATCACAATGCTGTTGGTTCAAGTGCATTTCTGATGAGTTTGGTTCTATTGCGTCCTATAAATATGATGGGGTGTAACATCGTGATCGACAGCTGAGACTGACTCGTGATTGGTCGAGCATGTGTATGAATGGGTCCTCGATATTGTGGCTCATTGCTGTGCGGACTCTAGCGCAAGATGGTGGCATCAGTGTCCGGGATGTTTTAGCTGTAAGTTTTGTACAACAGGAGAAAGTGGAGACACCTCCTCCATCTTTATTAGGTGTGAACAGTTAAAACCTTCCAGTTACACGAGGTAGCCATTAAAAAAACACTTATGAGCCAAACTTAAAAATGTTTATTTTTAAACTGAAGAAAGCTGAAAAAGCATCATGCAATGCCTTTTCCCTCATCACCAATAAACACAATAACAACCACTGCTCAGCACTGCTGATATACTGAGGTCCTCCTAACCACTCTGACTCCCGGCTGGAAGAAAAATGTATGACAACCAGATCAAATGATTTTATATGGTTAGTATTGTATTGTACGGGTCCTGTGCTTTAAGGTATAATTAAGTTTTACAGATGAATCATTGTATTCTTCTATAAAACTGGGATGAAAGGCTTATTTATAGTAATAATACGTTGTCGGTAATGATTTTGACCTTTTACTATTTGTTTATTTGAAAGCATTTAGAGTCGTGTGGGTCAGACATGCTGATGGAACTGGCCTGTGGCAGCCCATGTTAGATGTATCAAAGCTGTTTTCCTCCTTGGGAAAATAAGGGATTTAATGGCTGACCAGTGTGGAGAGTGACAGAGGCTTAATGCATTTCACGCTCCATTACCCCTGCATGAGTACATCCACTGACAACAGCCAAACCGTTTTTTTTTATCAATATAATATTTTGCAACGAGTGTGACATTTGCTCTCGGACAAAGACACAGTTGCTCACACACGCACATACACACAATCTTTAAAAATCATTTTCACACTGCATTATGTAAAGCATGAACAATCCCACCAGGTAACGTGTGACCAACACGCAACTGCAATCTTTATGTGCAGTCTGACATGTATCTGCCCCCCCCCACACACATCTCCCCCAACTCCCACCCGCCCCACCGGCCGCTTCAACCTGTTCTCCAGGTGATAGATACTATTTACATGGCAGAGGAAGTGCTCTGAATGCTTTGAGTAAGGCACCTGGGCACTGGCAGGCAAAGACAGAGTGCCTTGAGATAGAAATGTAACAGCACTATCTATCTGGGTTATTAGAGTCTCCCCCTCAGGATCCTTTTCACCAGAACACTGGCCATTATGTAGGCCACAGAGAAACAATGCACAGAGAAAAAAAAGAAAGTCTGGCTGTAGTAACACAGCGGCGGAATTAACTCTGGAGCCCTAAACACTCTGCGTCCCCACCCACGTGAGCGTGTGTGCTCGGGGGCGGCAGGAGGAATCACTGCATCAGCACCTTTTATACAACTACAGTGTCATGACAAGCACATTGCAAGTCATTATCACACTGTATCAATTATTAGGCTCAGTTTTCTGGGAACACCAAGGTCAACTTTGAATCTGTGGAGTGTCGCTCCTTGTGATGCCCTGTGGAAGAGAGAGTTTTTCATAAGTGAGAAAAACAGCATCAACAAAACGAATTTGCTTGTACTGATGTTCGTGTGACGCAGTAGACTGGGACAGGAGCTGAATGTCTGTAATTGATCATGTTGCTGCCTTGCTGCTACTTGCTTTGAATGTTCAAAAGGATTAGTCCTCACACTGATAAAGCAAGGTGGGAGGGAGAGGAGGGTCCTGTGAGGAAAAGAAAGAAATGAAACACGGGCACACTAATCCTCAATTGGTCTGGTGGTGCTTCAGAATAATGGCACATCGCTAATGTTGGAGTGATTGTGTGCGTGTTCCCATGCTGCCCCAGCTTCGCCCCCAGCGTTTCTCTCACTTCCCAGCTCCTTGCTGTTTACTTTTGACTATTGAATTAGCTGGTTAAAAATCTCATTAAGTAGCCTCCACCATCCACTCCCAGGTTTGCACACCACCTTTTAATCAGAGGGGTTTTGCTGGTTCATATAAAGTCTCCACAGTGACTCCAGCATCCCTAACTCAGCGGCAATGCAATTACAGACATGCTGGTTAATGAAATAAGGGAGTAGAACGAGTTAGTGTGTGCGTGTGTGGATGGGATATTCAGGCACAAACCGACACACATATTGTCAAAAACATAATCACACATCAAAATATCATCATGCTGTAAATACACACAGCACATTACTTCTAACCACCTCCCACGTGCACAGGCAGAGCTCACCCACCCAGAATGCAGAGCAATCCAAAACGCTGGTGTGTGGGTGCAGCCGCCCTTTCACGCATGCACACGTATGTGCACCAACAAGACAGCAAAGCAACGCTCAGACAGGGAAGTCATTAAGGGAGCATTTAATTAAGGCCGGGAATAAGGTCAGTGTTGGAAGGACAAACTTACTCTAATAAAGTGTGGGTGTGTGTGTTGCACGAGGATCCCACAGCACTCATACATCAGGCCGGGCTGAAAAGACCACAGCTCAATTTTGTAACCCAGCTATTTCTATGCAGATTAAAAGCTCATTCATCAATTCCCCTGCACTCTCGGTTTGATTATGTGTCTCTTCTCTTCTCTTCTCTTCTCTTCTCTTCTCTTCTTCTCTTCTCTTCTCTTCTCTTCTCTTCTCTCTCTTCTCTTTCTCCCCTTCAGGCGTCATAATACCACAGGAACAAATCGGCCCCCATATCCTTAATTAAATCAATCTGCAGGGGGGCCAGCAGGTGCATCCTCTAACCTTTGCTGCGACTCACTCAGGTCGATGCACTCAGACTGACCTTGATCATGCTAATCTGCCGCGCTGTACCTGCTGGACCGTCAGACAGAGTCGGGTGTCAGGTGATGACAAAGAGGGTCACAGAGGATCGCTCTGCCACGGCAGCGTGTCAGAAGAGCTGACGCGGAGAAAAACTGCAGAAAATACTCACCTCCAAGACCAGGGTGTTCACTATCCAGCCAGCTTGGCTTTGCTAATTAGGATTTATTTACTAAATAAATAAAATTATACTGAAAACTTTATTGTGGTTGTGTGTTTTCTGGCTCTTCCACTATGTGAGTCAAAGTCTCTTGGGGCAAGATAATGATCCCAAACTAGAAAAGTGCTTCATAAAAACAGTGTATTTACCATATTTATTTTACATTGCAATCAGAGCAATCAGTAAAGGTTTGTCTAGCATTGGTGAGAACCTTCATCGCTGAGCGTCATATGGTCCGAGAAATTAGATAATTCATTAATAAGGGAAAAGAAACTCAAAAATACAAAAATAAAAGCACCTTGACCGCAAATCATCTTCTTCTTAGATTAAATACTTAATCTTCTGAGTGAAGAACAGCACATTGTTTAATAGTTAAATCGATGTAAAAAAGATTGATGAAATGTAACATTGCAAAAAACAGCGGACATTAGAAGAATTTGTCTAAAGAGGAGGCTATAAGCCAGGGCTAAAAAAAAAGTGTCCCCACATAGTGTGACTCAATAACAAAAGTGAAAATGGACAGACAGGGAAAACAAAGAAATTTGGCTTAAGTGAACAATCCCAGCAGAATAATGACAAAATAAATTGCTGTTATGATAGAAACTAGTTTTTTGGACTGTTGGCAATTTCAAAAGTAAAACTTTAGATGAAAGTTACCAAATATAATTTACCTCAAGTTGTGACTAAATGAACTAGAGCTTTGATGAATTGTCCTTGTAAATATGTAGGAGTGCATCTTACGTCTTAGTGAAGGGATAAAGATTGTATCTCACATGTAACATTTCACCACTTTGTCTTTGTTCTACTTAGAGTTGGATGTGTTTTCTGCTCATAAATAAAGAAGGAATGACCATGAAAGGAGAACCAAGTGAAGTTTGCACACTCTCATTGTCTCTTCACTCTCACGTGATCTCTTTTAAATGGAAACGTTATCTGTGTTGGATGGATAGACAAGAGAGAAACAGTGATTACTCCTGAGCCAAAACATACTGTACACATGACTTTTTAAACACGCACACTAGACCTGCAAACAAAGTAAATAATGTAATGTGCTACACTGTGAGCTTACTGTAAGATGAGTTAATTTCATGACACATCTCCTGACATTAAATAAACATTTGCAGAGGCATTTGTCCGTCCGTCATTCGGTCCCCGGTTGACTTACATGAGATATAAAATGTACATGTTTTACAGTGCAGCTGTCCTCAGTGTAAAGGCTGTTTCAATCATACCGGCTTTAGAATAAGAGCCCTGATGCATGTGCAGTGTATTGCTTAGCATATGTTGCAAGTTGAAAAGACAGATCTAATCAGATTTCTGTGTGTAGTCTTGTAGGACTGCCATCATAGAGAATTTCAAAGTAGGATAAATCCATCCCAGGGTGTTCTCTTTAAAGGCCCAGACAGCGACCATAAAATGCATTATGAAACAGGAATTATGAAACAGCATTTTCTATTTGTTTATGGTATAGCACTACATATAAGCTGCTTACGACTAGCAGTCACTGATGCTACATTTTCTAAAAGACTGTATAACCGTTACTGTTAATTCAGGTCATCGGCTCGTAGAGTTTAGTTGACCGGGCTTTAAGCAACGACCTCACAAAGAAACATAGACGTGTGATTGGCTGCAACACCTGTCAATCAAATTAACACATTTCTCTCAAAGCCTCCATTACATCCAAACATTTCAACCTTGAGAAAATAAGTATACATATGAGCATATGAGTCGAATGTTTCTCTACACAAAACACAAGCAGTGATACTTTTTGTAGGTGTCTTGGTTCCAGATACATTTAGTCTAATCTCTTTTAGCAGAAATCTGCATATAAATGGAGATGCAGTAAAGAGCTGATGTATGTGTTTGATCAATGTGTTCGGCCTCTTTCCACAAAGACTGTTGACCTGGCAATGTGATTGGTCGAACCTTGGTCTTAACCTGAATCCTTACGTGCAGAAAGATTGCTTATGACGTAAACCTAACTCCTAGATTGCTTATAGAACACATCATTTCAACCCATGTCACGAAAGAGGTTTTCCAAATCCCTTCAACAACACTCAAAGGACTTCTTACTTATTGGAAATGTGCTGTCTGTATTATTTGAGAAACTGTCAATTCCATTCAGTGGCTTCACCTCCTCAGAATTATAATGTCTGAGAAGAAGTGATACCTGGTAAACTAAAGTCCTGTGTGCTGAATTAATATTGTTTCAGAGAGTTGACAACTGGTCCCTTCTGTGTGGTGATTAAATATTCAACGTGTGTCTCTGCAAAAACCCGCCTGTCACTCTCTTACTTTTTTTCCCAAAGCATTTTTCCAGGTTAAAACTCGAGACTTTTTTTGTGTCTTAGCTCTCAATCATTGTGTCGAGACAAGTCTCACAACCGTCATGTCTCAGGCTCTTGTTTGACAAGATCCAAGTCTGAAGCTCTGAATGTTGACACATTCATTCACAGCCATAAACGTTGCCGTCGTGGTGACACCGGAAGAAAAATCAGAGGTCACAAAGGTCATTGGTATAGTCATCCACACCACCGATATAGGAACTGAATTTATCGCAGTCAGTCCAATAGTTGTTGAGACATTTCCGCCTGGACCACAGTGGACTGGCTGATTATCATCCCTAGAGCTACAATTACAATTACAATTACAGACCAATGGTATTACATTGGTCGTATATTTCCCCAGAGAGAATATAACATGCACAGCCACTCAATCATGAAGTGGAACAATTTGTTATTGAATTAAAAGTAGGAATATTCAGTTACTAGCTTGATTCAGTTTTTTATACACTATACCTTATAATTTAATTTAAAAATAATCAAATATATAAAAAATAAATTTTTCTTTTTTTCAACCCTGACTTTATACCTGAGGTAAAGTTAAAAAGTTGTAAATTGTAATGATGTGATTATGTGAACATCTTGTGGACACAGTAAAAAGTAACATCCAATGGTTTTTTTTTAAAAGCGGATGTAAGGACATCACACCCTTCATACACCCCCTGCAACACATGATACCAAACCACAAACCTCATAAACAAATCATCACTATGCATATGCACAAATAATAATAAAGTCTAACACACTCAAACTCAACAAAGAGTTAATAAGTAAAAGTAACACAATAAGGACGTTATTAAAACAATTCATGACGAACATCAGATGAGAAAAAGTGGAGCACAACACCTGAACCCAGTTCTAACAATATTACCACAGTCTTATGGAATACCCATGGAGATGTAGTTGCTGGATCGTGTAATGTAGTGACTTGTTTTATAAAGACCATCTTAGAATTGAATGGGGTTTGCATCTTGCCCAGAGTAACACCCTTTTCAAATTTTCATATTTTTCTCGGAGAACACACAATGTAGGAATAGATTTCTTCTTCCCATAATGTCAAGTTTCCTTTCAGTGCAGTGGAATCACATTAGTAAAAACATGGCTGGCTGTGCATGTATATCATGAAAATAGTTTTGATTTGCTTCTGGCCTGTTGGTGGTTAGCACTCTGTGTCTTACATTGCATGTGATGTTCCTCTGATAAAATCATTAGAAAGCGACAGACTGGAATTAATCATGTCCACCTCTTACTAATCATATACATTCCTAAACGCACAAAGTGTCCTCACACGTCCCTCCGGCACACAGTGACGTCCAAAAGCCTCAGACCTCTTCAAAGTGGATTCAGGCTCTTGCACCTCACTGTGTGCAACATGAACACTCATGACTCAGTGTGAGTGTGCCCGGCTCATTCCAACACACATCATACGGAAGGATTTCACATGAATTTCACTCGGGTGTGTGTCTCCACCTACTGTAGTTATCTGATGCAAGGATTTATGTGCCCCGCGTTTCTACAGGACCCCTCAGCGAGCTGGATTTCAAGGTTATCATTGCATAACAGCTTTCTGATGAGCTACTTAATGTAAGCTAGGGACACTACATCCGGACGGTTTATCCAATAAAAGGCTTCGTACTTACAGGGATCACACATGACACCATGTCGAGGGAGTCTCGGAACCTCTTCCCACTTCTCCTTGATGAATTAATAAATCTCACCTAGTGTTTTTTCATGAAGTGTTGGGCATCCACACTCTCTCATTAATTGTTATCCCCCTCACTCCTGTTGAGAAACCATGGTTAAATGTCCCACGGCCCAAATCCTGGAGGGAAATATATAAATGCTTTGGATGGAAACCAAGGAGATGCCTATTTGTAGTGCTGGTGAGACTCTCAGCTTTCTTTGAGTGTGGGGTGGCGTTCGCCTACAGAGACTGTGTGACATGTGAATGGACTCGAAGCAGCCTGGACAAAGACACACAATTACAGTTAATATGCACCCTCCGCCACCGCTTGAAAGGAGACATTCGGGGAAAAGTGCAGACGGCTGTGATAAGGGTGAATATGACAGTTCTCCCTCTCTTGCCGTCCTTTCCTGCTTTGCCTCAACCCCTCCAGCTCCCTCCCTGTCTGTTAATACTCTCTCTCGCTCTCTGTCTCTTTCAACACCCCTCCTCCGCTGTGTTTTTTACTCCTTCTACCGCTTCTTCTCTCCCTCCCACCCGGTCTGTCTCCTCTCTTGGTGATGGCTGTCTTCGACACCTCTGTTCAGTCAGCCAAATGTCACAGAACACAAACTGAAATATCAACCTGGCAGTCGATATGGCACGGAAATGATGGGGAGGGGGTGAAGGTGCTCCCATCTTGTTGTCCTCAGAAGGTGCTGTGAGCGTTACCAAGTATTGAACTCTCAGGGAGCGGGTGTAGGGATGACAGGAAAGCAGCTGGGACCAAAGACAAATACTAACAGAAGATCAGTCTAAGTAAAAGGGACCGTAAAAAGTTATTGAATGGACAGGGAGGTCAGAAAAAGCGAGAGTGCTATAGTAAAGGTATAATCTGATTCGTATTAGTTGAACGAGTGAGTATTTCACTGATTTATACCAAATATTAGCCGCCAAGATTCACGTGTTATCACTTTTATACATGAATAATTTAGATATACCCAGATAATGTGCAGTGATCCAACAATATCTGAATGTTTTGCAGCAATAGTTATCAATCTGGTTGTCATAAATGTGGCTGTCATCTGTCTAACAGCCACCAACAGCAGTGGCCGTCATACTGCAAATGTTCTGATGGGCAAACTAATAGGATACATGTTAAAGATATGGAGATTCGATGGAAGCTCAACACTCATCCTCGTTAACTTAAATCAGTTTCCATCATCAGATGTTGGTTATTTTTCATCATATCATTAAATATTAAAACCTGCAACTGTCCACCATATGAGAAAAGTTGGGGACCATCCTTAAAGTGTATGCTAAACAACCAAAAGAGCTTTCAAATCTTTATCAATAGCGTTTTCATGAAAAACTAATGTATTCTCTCGCCCTTGTCCCACTGCATGTGTAATATCTCTCTCTCTCTTATTTCCAAAATATGCAATAGGGCCCCATGAGCTATTATGACCTATTTTTGTTGTAGTGGATTCTCTCTTTCCTTTAATCATAGACACTTCAGACCAACTTATCTAATCTTCCAATTATTAAAGAAAATTATGAAAAAAATCACTAAATGCAAATCGGAACTTCCCCAATTCTATTTTTATTCGCACCATTAACAGTTTTGTATTTAACATATTTTTTGCCTTACTTTCCTACCTGAACAATCCAAGTACAAATGATGTCTTTGTGACATTGTTGATATTTGATCTGGTTAGTTTTAGTTTGACATTGTTACTTCCTCTTGAAATCAGCTATGGCTGCATCTACCTAGCTGACAGTGTTTGGTTTGGACAGCTGTGCACCTGTGTGCTCTTGTATTTTCCAACTTTTTTGAATAAAATGTGAAGTAAAAATTGTATTTCATTTTGAGTTCAGAAAATGTTGAGAAAACAGAGCAAAAACTAAAAAAACTACCAATATGTAAGTTTTGAGAAGCACATTTACATTAATTTACTCTGTCTTTGATATCCTCCCCAGCCATTTCATCTTTAGTCTGGAGCATAGCAAAAATACTTTGCCTCTTTTATCTATTGGTAACACAAGTTATACCTACTATATTTTACTATAGAGGAAGAATGTTGCATAAAATATGAGTAGCACTGAGCAGGATCCTGCTTTATTAAAATAAGCTGCAGTCCCAGTATTGTTTGCATCAGTTCCTCACATGTCTACTGTAATGATATTTTCTCTTTACACAGAAAAAAACACACATCCATATTTCACATAATAATAATCATCTATATCAGATGTGCATGTGGTTTATATAAAGAAGTACAAACTAAAGTATTTACTGTCCTCCAGGAAATGAGAAACATCCGACTGTCATTCAAACAAGTCGTGTTCTGGTTTTAAAATTCTACAGTCATGCATTATACTCAGCCTAGTTATTTTTCCATAATGTCCTAGTCTAGAAAGAACTGGTGGGAACTACATGCACTGCTTTGTATGTAAAAACAGTTTGGAAAAAAACCCATATGTAAAGTAGCCCCTTACCACTGCAGAACACATTACATTTACAAGTTGATGGTGGGAGATCCCCTAAGACCTTGACAACAAGACGGGGCCAAATCAATACTGTGAGAAATCATTAATAATAATCAGAGTATTTATTGGCATCCTAACAAGCTATTAAGAAGTCCTACTTTTTTCACACTGTCTTCATTATGAGGATCCAATTTGCTCTGACCTTTACTGACACAGCATGGAACTGCAGGCTCTGGAGAGAGACATTGATAGACATGAAAAACCCAAAATCACCAGCATTCTCAGTGTTAATGATAGAGAACAGACAAATCTCCCTGGCTCCAAGTCAGCTCCGTTCCCTCTGTTACACTCTCACTCCTGAGCCTGTTCTCCACATATTTCAGTTTTTCTTTTTTCTTTTTTATATCTGAAATGCTCTTACTGTCATTTTATGAAGCTTTATGAAGAGACTGGGGACATCTAAGATCTTCTCACACAGGAAATCCGAAGCAGTCCTCTCATGGTAGTAATTTAGACCGGATAGAGTTACAGGATGGATTATTGCGAGCACATATAGTCCATTATGAGACATTATGAATATCCTTGTAAATATCGAATGTGCAAGAGAAATGAAGGTTTATAGTTGAAGCATTCATCAACCTGTATGAATTTAGAGCCGGTGTAACATGATGTGAGCAGTCTGGATTGTAAGAATTAAACACAGTGATTTGATTCCACTCCACAGAGGAGGCTTGTTTGTCTGCGCTGCTACCTGAGGTTTTGTCCACCGCGAGATCCACTACATGCTAATTACGGCCAAATTGCTTGTAGCGAGTTGTTCACTAATGAATACCATGCGTGTGGCTGCTGTCGCCTTGATTAGAATGAATCAGGTGACCTCTCTTCTGCTCGCATCCAGGTGGAGGGGCACCAAACACTCACCCGTTCGGGCTATCAGGCGGTCACACCTTCTAGAGTGTAACTCTGGGGCGTCCAGTGGGACCTTCTTCATTTGCTCTACACGTAGACTCTTTCTTCTTGCTGAGATGCATCTGTAATCGCTGGGTTGCCCTGTTGGTCGGATCAGGGAGATGAAGGGTGGCCGAAGAGGATAAAACCCTCTGTGAGGTGGGATACCTGAGGGGGAGCGTGTGACCTCCAGGGTCCTCCAATCCTTGCACCATTGTTTTGTTCGGCTAATTAAGAAGCAGTGTTCAGGCTGATTGGTTTCCAGTGTGTAATTACTAAACCGTCTGCTGAGAGTGCTTTCCATCTGAGTGCCAGCCTCTCCCCTTTGACCATGAGGAAACAGTGTGAGAGCCTGGTGATGCAGAAAGCCAAGGTCGTGATCCTCATTTATCCAAAACACACCCAAGGATACTAAACAAAGTTGAAGGACAAGTAGATGCAACGAGTATTCGCTGGGCAAGACGGTGCATCAGACCATTACAAGAGGCCTTTCATGATGCTGTTTTTTTCAAACAGCCCATTTTTGACTACCGATAAATATGGCAGCCACTGTGCTCTCCTTAGAGGAGGATTTTAAACGCTGAATCGATATCACAGTGTAGTTAAACATATGGAATGAGGTTACGGAAGTTACTGAAAAGCCAAAGGAAACCAGGATGGTCTAGCTCAGGAGTACGGCTCAGAATCTTATGTTGAAGGAACAGTTAGGGAGACTCCTACAGCCGTAGCACATTTACAGTGATGACAGATTAAATAAAGTTCTCTCTCACATTAAAATGCAAATGTGAACACAACTATTACAAGATGTCTAACTACAGTAAATAGCTCATGGCAGACTTTCATTTCAATAAACATTTACCCCCGTGCAGTAATAATGACACAATTGCAGGTGTCAAAGTGTCAACCACACTCTCCAGCACGCTTGCCGGAACACCACGTTCCCTCTGTTTGATCTTTACAATGCCGTTCAGTATTCATGAACCTGCTAAGCGGAGCAGAATGTCTTTTTCCGAGGATGCTTGGCTTGAGCGGCTTGCACAATATCACTGCTTAGAGGGACAAGCCAGCAAAGTCTGCCTTCCAAATGAACAGGGAACAAAGGAATGCTTGATTCCCAGCTCCGGGTTTTAAACCCAAAGAAGACACTGAAAAGGCAAAAAAGGCAGAAAAGAAAAGCATGTATCAGGCCTCGGGAATAAGGAACAAAATAAACGATAACGCTGCGATGAAGCGCAACCTATAAGAATAACCATTATGTTACGGAGAAAATGAACAATTCAAGGCGAGAGATTTGGTCTTTAATCTTCAAAGGTATATGCTCTAATTTACAGTTTCAGAATCATCCAATACCCAAGTCTGAACAGCTCTTAGCAAAAGGAAAGAAAAACCCATGTTTTTTATCCAAGGCTAATTAATTTTTTGGAACAGAATTTTTTGAGAAGCTATAGTGAAACAGCATCCATTTTAAAAGGGAGAAAGTCCTTGGAGACAACTTTGCAATCACAAGAAATACAACTAATTGCAAGCTTTTATTTAGAGAAAATATCCCATTGCCATTGAATTTACTACAAACCAACACAATGAAGAACATCCTCTCTCGCAACCGATTGCCCAAATGTTCACACCCCTAAGATTGAAAACGCTGCGTACAAGTTCAAATACAAATCACACAGCTGAGTGTAATGTTTATCTTTCAGCACTGTTATGTTATTGCCCCACGGAGGAAGAAATGATGATCTAAGTCTGACCAGAAGAAAAGCTTTGATATAGAGAAAATGTTATCTGGCAAACAACATCTTTAAATCAGAATTGCTCCCCATAAATTTAGTCGCCAGCCATTTCCGCATAAAAAGTTGCAGCATTCACCAGATGTTTACGTCCCCTCACATGCTTCAATGGTTTCGTTATCACCTGCCATCATCAGCCGGGGCGTGAATGATGTTGAAAATGAGGTGAAAATATGGAGAACTTGCGGTTGTGGCTATACATGCAAGGATGCATGGAGTACAGCGGCAAGCAGCGCCAGATGCTAAATGAGTCCACATGAGGCTGTTAGAGATATCTCCAATGCAACACTCCATCACGTGTATGTATGTGTGTGTGAGGGAGTGTGTGTGTGTGTGTGTGTGTGAGTGAGCATGGTGATGTTGTCCAAATGAATACTCCATCCACTCCCTGCAAAACTGGGCAGAAAAATGTGTGGACCGACACGTTTCATCATTTGCTGAATGACACCCAGAGAGCACCGGAAGCATTTCTTTATATCCTAGGTCTGAGTTGAAAACTTCAATGTTTGTCTCAAGCAATGACCACTTCAACTTCTCAGAAGCCTTTTCATCACAGGAAGACGGCAACCGCACACGCGTGACCCATATTTCCTGCTACGTTGCAGCAGATGGCCACTCGCCGTTTATTGTCTCGTGCTGGAAATGGATGATGGTGATGATTGACCGAAGCAGGGGCTGTGTGACAGGTTCATCACATGATGAATGTGAGAGAAGACGGCAGGTGGACAGAGTAGTTGGATACCTCGTTTCTCCCCTTTTATCTCAGCGTGAGTCCCCTGCACAACATCCTCCTGGTGCTCAAGGGAATCGGTAACACGGAAATCTGTTCTTTCACCACAGCGTCGTCCTCTCTATCCTCCCTTTTGTGTGTGTGTGTGTGTGCGGCTGTGTACACTCAACACAACTGTTCCATTTCATCAGATTTTAGTCGCTGCTACCCATTAAAAAAAAGCCCCTCAAAAGCAGGATTGCGGCTCCTGTTGTCCAGGAGACACACTGTGTTGACAGCAGACATTTTTCATGCGAGCTGCTCAAAAGCCCGAGACGCAATCTACAGTGCAACAGGAGAAGAGTAGACAAATCAGTCTGCTATGAAAACAACAAGAGTAAGAGCATTCAGAAATGAAGTAAGCAGCTCCAGTTTCAGGATGCGCCGCTGCATTAATGCGCACAGCATTGTGTGTCATCTACATTTCACCAATTACTCTCATGGCATAATGCTCCTGGAGCCATCTGTAATTCAAATGAAACATGTTCAGAACTATCACCCTAAACATGGAAATCTCACTATTTACTCCCAGGATTCCCAAGCCAGTATATCATGCTTAATTCAGAGCTAACATGTCAAGTGAGATAATTCAGACCTCAGTGCTTGAGGAAATCCTC
Source organism: Pseudopleuronectes americanus (assembly GCA_038501795.1). Classification (NCBI taxonomy): domain Eukaryota; kingdom Metazoa; phylum Chordata; class Actinopteri; order Pleuronectiformes; family Pleuronectidae; genus Pseudopleuronectes; species Pseudopleuronectes americanus. The sequence goes on from CM076723.1 coordinate 10,196,680, forward strand.
TCTGGCATATTGTGGAGAGTTTAAAGAAGCAGTAGATTGTGAATATGAAGCAGGTTTTTGTTATTACGCATTGCTGGGAGAAATCCATTTATCCAACAGTCTGTAATGGCTATTCATTGCATGAAAGTAACTGGGACGCACATTATGCCAGGCTTTAAATCCCACGGTCCCTGAGCTGAGAGCTATTGAATAGGATCCATATTGGTCTTCATCAAACCAACTAACAGAGGCAGCCTGGCAATGTATGGGAGGAGAGAGGCTTTCTAATTAAAGTTTAACTGAAAGCACAAGCCAACTCTCTAAATTAGTTCTGTATTTGTTAATAATAATGACTCGAATGTTTACGGCCCCTTTCAAGGGCCTCAAGGACACTTGATATATTTAAGTGACCAGGACATATTTAAGGGATCAAAGATGAGGACAAGGTAGTGTACAGAAATGGGAATAAGCCACACTCTTTTGTACTGAGTAGCAAACATACAGTAGCTTATGTAAATGACTTCACCTACTTTACATATTAAAGCTTGGAAGTTAATGTAGGTTGTTGTTCAAGGTAAGGCTCCGTCTGATTGTTAATCAGCATCAATGAGGAAACAGGAAGATAATTGCTTGTACAAATCACACAAGTTCTCTATATAAAGTGTGAAGACAAATACCCGACAGGACTGTGACTGGATAATGAAGTTATAGCAGAGGGTACCATGGGAAAATAATTAACTTTACGTTTCTTCATTTACTCATTGTTTTTTCCCCCCTAAGGAGGCAGCGTACAGGTCATTTACACAGCATGAAAAGAAGGTACAGCTGAATAACAACACAAAATGTAGAGACACAATGTACAGAATGAGTGAGAAAGAGGGAGGGGTGGAGGGAGGGCAAAGGAGACATAGAAAAGGGAGAAAAAGGACGCCAGCTGGTTGCTCCCTGACTTTTTTCCGACGTTGTCGCCGCAGTCGCTGTCATTTTTCCATCAGGAGGGAACAAAGTCACCTTGGCCTGTGTGAGGACGGGTGACAGGAGGAGTGGGAGGCTGCGGCGCTCGGGCCGGCCCCTGCTGACGAGGGCCGGAGTTAGTGGAGGTGACAGGAGCGAGGTGCTGCTCACCGGGGGCCCCTGACATCACACAGCACCTGCCCCAGGAGGTGCAGCGTCAGCACATCTTTTCCGCAGGAAGGACTGGAAAAAGCAGGGAGGGCGAGAACTTATCAGCCTCCTTCCTGTCTCTATCTCTCTCTCTCTTTCTCCCACTGTTCTGTAACTTTAGTTTGTTATTTCAATAAGCCCCATGTGAAAGACAGATAGGCATAAAATATTGATACGACTCATATTGCATTTTGCTGTAAGGAGTGTAAGTGCCAAGGAGCTTTCATTGATAGCCTCTGGAGACACGAGGTGAGAAGAAGCTCTGGACTCGTAGAGGCGTGTTTTTGATCTCTTGTAGAATGTGAAAAGCCTGTTATTGTGTTACTTACTATCTTATTAGTGTGTGTTTAGGATGTCAGAGTGTACTTGTACTTATCTTTGTCAGGACTATTTGAGCACAGACCCTATACAGTTAGCTAGTCCTCACTATCCTCAAAGGGCTGTTAACGGTTATTAGGGTTTGATTTAGGGGTTAGGGTAAAGGTTTGGGTTAGGCGTCAGAGGGGGTGGCTAGGGAATGCACTATGCTAATGAGTGTCCTCACTGATGCTATATTATATTCCTATGTTTTTGGCTTCATGCCACACCTGGCATCCTCACTACTTTGGATTTTGAGAGCCGCTAAAATCGATAAGTTTGGAAACGCCGGTGCCGCATCGTAGTCTTGACGGGAAGAAACTGAGATGTTTGTGAACAACGACAAAGACACTCAGAACTGCTTGCTGATTGGGTAGTCGGTCCTGATGTAGCCTTCGCTGATTCATCAGTCTTCTATCACATGACCCTGTTCTGGAGATGTGAAGGAGAGGAGCAGTTATGCAAGCAATCAGCAACAATTCTGCAATTAACATCCAAGTGGCTCCTGTTCACACCAGCACATGCATGCCCAGTGTGCGTGAATGGTCTTGTATGTTTTCAGGCGTGTTAGTATGAGCAGGGAATAAAACGCTCGGTTGAACAGGTGGATCATTTTCGATTTCAAATGTGTGTGTGTGTGTGTGTGTGTGTGTGTGTGTGTGTGTGTGTGTGTGTGTGTGTGTGTGCGTGTGTGTGTGTGCACTCAATATTCATTCAAATGCTACAAACCAAAAATAATTTCCATTTGCTCATTTCCAGAATCCTCTCCCTTTCTTCTCCTCTTTCTTCTCCCCCCATCTCCCCCTCTGTTCTTCCACCCAGGTTGGCATCCATCACCTTGCAGGAGGCCACCTCTCCTCTGACAGCTTTGTCAATGTAAATTACTGCAGTCTGTCTGGAGTGGTCTCAGCCCAGGGAGAGCGGTACCTGCAGGGCTGCCCACTGCCTGCTCAGAAGAACCCAGAATAACCCACGTGTAGGCCTGCTCTGTTTGGAACGCCCAACCCCCACCCCCACCCCACCTTACATCTCCATCTCTCCTCCTGAATCTCCCTCACCCTCACTGTCTCACCCTCTTTACTCTTGATCTGTACTGCTTCAATGTTTCCCCCCTAAACAAGCTCGCCTCTTCCTTCTCTCACCTCGACTGGTCTCTGCCAAGGAGTGTGTTGTTGTTTTATTGATCTTAATTTTGCCTTTTAACTTTGCAAACAACCACCGTTACAAGTGTTTTGAAGACAAGTGTAAAAAGCTGTTGCCTGGTTTTAACTCCCTGTATAACCAAAAAAAAACCCACAACAAAAGAACCTACGAGCTCCTCTGAGTAAACAAGATTGTGTGCTGCTTTGATTTCCTCCATTACATGACTGATTTGGTTACATATTTCCCCTATGGAACTTTGCTCACACGGTGGTTCCTCCACTTCGAAATGTGGCCTATTTCCTTCTTCAAATGAGCTCCCTTGGGATTTATTTACTAAATTGCAAAGGACGAGAGATAATTCATATCTCAGTAATTAGGCATGCAAGAAATACATCACAGAACCCAATACGCCTTGTTATTAAAAAGAAAAGCTGTGGTTTGATATTATGTAGATTTAAAACCCCTCCCTGAGGGTTTATTTTTATATTTATTAATTATTTCAACATTTTTTTTTGATTTTATTTTGTCTGCAAATAGAACACCACTGTGAGCTGGTTTTACACCCACAATGCTGAGCAAATTAAGAACAAAGATGACAGAGGAAAGAGGTGAATGCATTACTCCTCTCATCTTCAAGAAGTACAATGTTGAAGGATTAATTTGTACAATCAGCACATATGAGAAGGAGGATGCTCATGTGGTGCTAACAGCCTCAGATGACCTGGTAGGGAGGATGATGCAAGGAAGCATCATGCATGTATTTAGCATGTGAGAAGCTGCAGTAACTTGCTGTCTGATTGGCTGAAAAATAAAACAAGAGTCACTGTTAAAGCTGTGTGTGTATGTGCATGTGTGTGTGTGTGTGTGTGTGCGCCTGCCTCCGTCTGTGAGTTTGCCTTAATGCTCATCCCTGTAGGGGTGAATTCCAAATGATGGAAAACGTGTCCATGAAAGTTTTCTCTGAATGATTTTCCCCGGGAACGGAGCACATTTTCTGCTTTGAAAGTTAAAGCACTATCGATATATAAAACTCACTTAGTTGTGAAACTTCAGGCCAACATAGTATGAGTACACAAAGTCGGGCTCCCATTCATGGTCAACGAAGCAGCTCCGAGCTGTATATCAACATGTCATCACAGATTAGAGGCGCAGTTCTTTCGTTTTCCTGCTTTGGAGGACAATTGGCTGTGACTCTGCTTTCAAATATCAGCGAGTGAAACTGATCAGAATTCAGCTCCACCGGAACAGACATGCGCTGTAATTACCAAAGAACAGTAAACACATAAATATACAAAATGCCCAGAAGTGCAGCATCAGTGTCACTTATGTTTGAATGAAGAATTGTCTGGAGCTCACTTGGCACATATGATTGCATTTTCATTAAATCATGTATTCAAATTAGAGCTCTCACATGCATATATTGAAACATCTCAAGATGTCTGGCAAGATTGAAATATAGCTCTTCATATCTGGCCATAAATAAGAGATGATGTTGTGAGATGTTTCCAGATCACAGCAGAGGAAGGGGGCACACCAGTGGATGGCGGGAGTCAGGGACTGGATTAAGCAGCGCGGCTCTCCTTCAGGCTTGGAAGCACAGCCACCTGTCACTCCTCTTCAGCCCCAGCAAGAAATCATCCAATTTCATCCGCACGCTAGCAGAAGGTCAGCGGGATGGTGGGCCATACTTTGGGCGAGCAGAGAGAATCGCTCTTACTTAGAGCTCCGTCTCCTGGGACCCTTGTTCCCCTCAATCACTTCCCGAGCTCCGGACACACACGAGCCACTTGGCTGTGACTCCGGCCATTACACGTCTTCCCCCACATCAGTGGTAGAGAACAAGCCAGTCCGATCCCTTTCACTTTCTTTTAATGTTTGTTTAACTTTAAAGAAAACTGAGTAATAGCTCTCTGCATCTGCTTCTTTTAAGGTTCTTTACAGCAAAGATGATGAGGCACTGACAGTAAAAGCATCTCGTCTCATTTAGATCAACATTTCTTTAAGGAGATTGTTTTGGTATTAAACCGTTGGTATTTGTCAGAAAACGTAAAAGGTGAAGATTAAATGCAGCTAAGAACTTGTGGACGCTGCAAGCCGACTTAAGCCTCCTTACATTTGGTGTCTGCTAAACCAGGTAAGCTTTTAGGAGACACCTGATAACATTTCTATTTCAGTTTAAACCGTGTGAACATATCCGAACTGCAGACAAAGAAGTTCATGTCAACACCATTTACAAAAGCTCTAATGAATTAGTTGTTTCAGGGGAAACAGATACAAGTAGCAATTAAAAGGCAATAATGTGATATAAAAAAAAATAATAAGTCATAATTTTTGCTCTAAAATTTAATTGGATTTATGATTGAGCTGCTAAAACCTGTTTTAGTTTGTACTTTGTTAGTCCCATCTGTTGCCTAATGAATACAACCGAACCTCTTCTTATTATTATAATGTTATATGATATAATACACATTCTATACATATAGTAGATCAACAGAATCAAGCACAGATAGAATTGATACCCAGGTGTAAGGTAATAAGGACATATCCTCATCCTTTTCCTCTGTGGATCAAATCCCAGTTTGGCCAGTTAAGGGTAAGGTTGATTGGAGACTCTAAATGGATCTGAGGTTTGAATGTGAGAGTGAGTGGTTGTTTGTCAGTGTATGTTGGCCCTGTATTGGACTTACCACTAATTTAGGTCACCTATGTTTGTGTTACATCACATGGCATGCTCTTTATTGAATGGATTCTGTTGGAGGAATTCAAACTCATGACGCGGGTATTTCTAAATCCCTGCACAACTCAGGCAACAATGGATCTGTCACACTCCAAACATGAGCCTGAACACGGTTTCAATTCATATATTTACTGCACAAAGATTCATCTGCTGGCTTTATCTGTAATCCCAGTGCAAACATCAGTAAATCTATTTTTCACTTCTTTCAAAACATTAAATTTCAGTAGACAATGCCTCTTTAGTGGTTTGTCAGCGCTGCAGAGACATGTCTGAAAACCTGTTTGGAAGTCGTTTCTCTCGCAAATAAAAACGGCAAGCTATTTTATGTTCAAAGAGTTATTTTTGAAGCGCCGGTGTCATTTTAATCCTCCTGTCTGACTCTCAGTCAGACTAAACAGCTTTGAGAGAGCAGCTCTCCTCACAATGCATGGCTCAATTTGCCTGTGTGGCTTCCCTCCTCTCCATCGGCCTGTCAACTGGTGTCGCAAATCAGTGCTGGTGTCCTCTTCACAGTGACACGCAGCATGGGGGGGGGGCTAATAAATAAATTAATGTCGTCCTCCCGCTGCCCTGCATTTTAAGGAGTCATCATCATTGTCGTTGATCGGCAGAACAAGGCGACCGTGAGTTGTGGGGGAAGCCGTGCTCTGAAACACATGTTGCTGTGAGCTTTGATATGGCCTGACAGACGAGGAAAGCAGCAGAAGACAGGCAAGGCCAACACTGATCAAAGTCAACGCCAACATACCTCTGCTTTTAATATTTCATACAGCAGCATTGGATTACTGAAACATGCCATCATAAAATATATGCCTGCTTTTGATTGATATTTGTTGAATGGGTGTCATCCAAAGCTTGCATGTGCTTTCCAATCCTTGAAACCACATCTGTAGAGAAGGGGTGAGGAGGAATCCTGTTTGCTCTCACTCCAGAGTGATGCAATGAACTCCGTGATCGGTGCTCTACAGCAGGGCGAGCTCTCCACTTCAGTGTTTATTATTTATCACTGCTGTTTCACCTGCCAGACAAAGCAGCAGTGACAGATGAACAGAACAAAATACCGAATGACTGAATCACAGAGAATCCTCCACAGTGGCACTGGAGCACAAAGACAAGACGCCTCTCCCTGCTCAGTATTTAGTGATGGAGTGTCAGCGCTTCACTCAGACCCGGCAACCGAAAAACAATGGCTCAATCATGATATCATGTTAATCATGTGACTACTCTAAAATTAGCAAATTTAATATATGAAAATATGTACATGGAATCTAAACTTTTACTTAAATGTAGTTCAATTTGTGTATCCGAATTTAATGGAGTTGTTCCACCATCGTGGCGACACTGGCTAAAATAGAATCGTATTGGGCAACTGTGACATTTCATAACAGGTCCACTAAAAAAAATTTTTTCCCCCTAAAATGTTTTTCTGGGTTTTTGCTGCGAGTACTCATCTTGCTTGAAAGAAAGAAGTCTTACTTTCTTGTCTTGTCTTGTGAGAGTTGGGTTGCTGCAGGAAGACGGAGGTGGAAACCAGAGTAAGTATTGGAGAGAGGAGTTTGGATTTATCTGAGAGAGAAGCTATAATGGTTGAATCTTTTTCTGTTGTTGACAATGTGGATAAAGCATTTGACGTCGATGGTCGTGCCTACTACTCCAACTTACTGAAGAGTATATTCAGAGAAAGGCAACAAGCAGAGGAGGGACAACGAGCTGCTGAATGGGTGTGAAGCTCTGGAATCCTAGCTTATTCCAGACTCTTTCCAAACAAGTATAACGATATGAACATTTTATTGTTGAAGCAAAGCATGATTAGTGGACATTCGTGGACTGTCAGCGGCAAACTACTGGAGCATGTCTAAAAGTTTTTATCAGCATCATTAATTTTCAGGGTACTGTAGGTAAATTAGGTTCAGTTTTCCTAATGGCAGACTGCACCAGTAAAAGAACGAATCCATCCCATCTTTCATCTTGTTACTTAACAACAACAAGAAGGAGTACGACTGTTTTTCAATGCTTTTAGTTGCCCACTCTCAACAAATAGAAGAGTGAAATAGAGCAGGTTGTTTTCCTTTTCTTATCGCAGGAGAATAAAAGTTGAATGTATTTATATGTCTGTGCACTAATGTGCCGTTGGGTGATGCAGTGGCTGGGAGCCAATGACAAGTTTCCCTTTGGGACAATGAAATTACATTACCTGACCTTAAATGTACTATTGCACATCTCCTCCTCATGTTGGTAAATGGAGGAAGAAAATGTTGCAGAGTAATATCTCTCCTTTCTGTCTGATGGTTCAAATGTTTATTTCTGTGTATAAAATCCGTGGTGTTTGCACTGTTCAGATTCCACCTGGAGACACTTTGGGTTGAAACGCTTTCCCTGACAGCACAAGTCTTCATCCAACTCTCTCCATCATCACTCAGATGGAGGTGAATTTTATCTGAGTCAAACCGACAGAGACCTCTTGCTTCCAGCTGGATTTCATCTGGTTATTTCATTGTGGATATTATTTCAAACACATGGGAAGTCTTTGGGATTTGATGCTTTTTTACTGCAAACTCATACAAAATGTAGAGCTGGTTTCTGACCTCTGAATGTGTCAGTAAACAGAATAAGATTGTAAAGATCACAGCATATGAATGATTTTCTCAGAGCATGAATGTCACCTTTCCAACCTTTACTTTAAATGTGCAGCATAAACATTTCGTGCCTGCAGATGAAGATGTGTTTTTTGGCTCAATGATAGCACAGTGATGCCCCACTAAATTAAAAGTAGACCATAAGCATAAACAACCAGTAAAACATTTTTGCAGTCTGTGAAAAACAACCGGCCATGAGATGTCGGAAGTTCCTCTAATTAACAACAAAACAAAAGGTCATAGTTTCCTTTCAGAGCACAACAGTGGTACCCATTTATTAACAGTCCATTTAAATTCAAATCACAGTTTCTCCAAATTAACTTCCTCCTCTTTAACCATCTGAGATTTAGCTTTGCTATTGCGAAGACAATCAGCGAGGCAGTGAAATCTAATTTTATAGCATCCACAACCTGTATTAGATTTAAATATAATACGCTGTTTGAATGTTTTAGATGGGGCCATAAGCATTTTTATAGGTTTTAAATGCCAATCTCAAACTTGATTCACAATGCTGTTTGTTCAACACAAACACCTAAATTATCCTCCACATCGATGGAGAGAGCAGCTCGAAGCCATAAAAGATCCTGACAGTGCACCGGCGACAATAAAAGACAATGGTGCGCTGTTGTCATAATAACCTCTTTAAGTAGCCCGTCCGCTCATCACTCACCTTCCATCTTGATTTACAGAGTCGTGATGACGCTCCCCAAAGGTCAAGTGAGGAACATGGCAGAGTCCACGTCGGCAGTTTGTCACATGTAAGCGCTGTAATCTGCCCATTATCTTAATGACGTTGTCAGTGGCCCCTAATGACCTGGCTCAGACGTCGCCCGCTGCACTGTATTAATTTGAGCGGGCCCCACACTGGGGAGGTTATTTTTGATTGTGTCTGTCAGAGTCAGATAAACCCCTGCGCGTCATCCATCCTTCGGCGGAGGAAGAGAGGGGGAGGATGGAGAGACACGATATTTTTACGACACTCTTCTCTTCCCACTCTGTTTTCATCCTTCTTTCTGTATTTTCTCCCTCTTGTCTTTATTCCTTATTCTCCCTCTGTCTGCCATCAGCTTATCTGCCTTTTCACCCACCTCACACTCACAGCCATCACATTCCTCTTTCCCCCCACCCCCTGCTCCACATGGAGGTCCTAATATTTTCCCGCGGGGGCGCCCACCTCTCTCAAACGGTGATGAATGGCTCTGGCTCCCGTATCGATTTCCAAACCGAAACAATTTAGGGACAAAACAAGTAGCAGTTTATCATATTGATTTTACTCTGAATTCGGTTTCTCGCTTTAAGGTGACACCGCCCATCTGAATAAGTACAAGAGTAAAAGCACAGATGAATGCCTCGCACTCCTTTGCTGAGCAGCGACTTAAGGCCAGTTTCACACACGCCTGCAGGACTGAGCCTTCTCAAAGTGCTTTTTAAGTGAGCTGTCGATGTGGCAGCGGGAATATGTATGAAGACAGGTTGCCAAATCAGGAGTGAAGCCTCCCTTTAAGGCGCACCGTTGACTGGGGCATTTGTTCCGTTCAATGTGAAATGGAGGCGTTAGTATGTGTAGGATTGGATTTTATTCGACAGTGGAAATCACACATCAGCAAATCACACTGAGCATGCTCACTTGGCTGCCACGCGGATTAAAAACAGAGGAAGGATCATTTGTGGCTCCATTGAAAGGAGATAAATTCAGTTTCCTGAGGTGAGCCGAGGCAGGAAGATCATCGCGCACTTGTCTACGGTCACATTATACACGGCAACATTCCCTGTTTTCTTTCTGATGGAGTCGAGTGTCAAGATCGTCTTTTAATACCAGATTGGATTTGATTACAATCTGCTGACGCCGCAGCCTGGGACACACCTGAAAAAGCATGTGGCTCGGCCCTGAATGCATTAGTGCTGACAGCGGAGACACAGGCGAGCGGACGTGCCCTTGGCCACAGCGATCTTAGCCTTGCCCCGAACAGTGACCAGCACCGACAGCCACCGCAGAGCGGGGAAATTGCCTGGGAATGAAAAGGCCCATTAGAGAACTTATACGATAAACAAACAAAACGACAACAGGACGCGGCCGACGACAGCTTGGTATTGCATGATGTGTTTAACCTTGTGTCCTTTGCTCACGCTGGGTCTTTCTCTCAAGCTGCTTAAATTAGCTCGACTCCCAGGAAGTCTGAAATGGAAATTGCTTTTACATGGAACTTGTGCAGGCCGGTGACAGTGGGGAGCGCACGTATTCAGTCGGACATGTAGCTTAGGAGAATCTATTTCCTGAGTAATGCTCATGGAAAAAGCACATTATCGCTCTTATAAAAGAAATCGCTGTGAAATCAATATCAAAGAAATGAGAAGAGGATATTACGAAAACAGCAAACCCTCACTGTGGTATGGAAATCCTGATTAAATATAAATTACATTCACAATGATTAATATATAATACAATAATATAAATAAAAAATAGACCCAAATTCATTATATTTTCAGATATATAATGTGATATAAAGCTTAAGTCTGCAAATAATATAGAGTACATAAAGTTATACTCGGTTTCCTTCCTGTTTCCTTTAATTCTTTTAATGAAACACAGCCTGTTTTTTGCTGAAAGGATGTTTGTTCGACCTTTTGCACACAAATGAATCTCCAGCAGGTGTTAAGGCAGTAATAATCCTTGGCCAGAAGGCAACACTATTAATGATTAAAATGAATATAAATCCACTGCTTTTAATAGGAGCATCGTTTTCGCAGTGTACCCAAAGTTCAGAGGTGGCTGATAAAACAAGAATGGAGCCAATCAGAGTTTTTCTCTATAATAAACCATGAGAAGTTTCTGTATTAGTATAGTAAACATCCATACTAGCACAGAGTTGATGGGTTGTGATGTCCGTTTAATTTGTAAATGCAGTAAAATAATCCCCAAAACAAAATGAAAAGAAACTCTTTCCGGATGTTCGTGATCTCCAGAGGATGATCCCTGCATGTTTCTCAACACGTTATCTCATATTGTCTTCATCTAGCAGCGGTTGCATTGCCAGTACATTGACTGTGGAAAACACAGAAGGTTCATGACTGTTCCAATGCCATCCTGTCGATCCAGAAATGATATTAACCACACATCAGCAGGGCTGTGGGTGCTGAAATCGATATGGTATCCGATATATATCAAACACGTTTCAAATTATGCCAACATCGCAGCCTCAGGGGTGACTGATAACACTTTTAGTTTTCCTATTAGACCCCACAACAGAGAAGAAAATATAATGTTGAAAATACAAAAATCTCATTTATTTTACTGTGTCTTAATGTGTAAGATTCCTTGTAAATGTCTGTTGACTTTGACTGAGACAATGATTTTGAGACACGTAATGGGCCGAGCTGTGGGATGTTGCTGCTGCAACAGGTGTTTGTTGCCGTTGAAGAAAGTTATTTATGACTATTTGGTTTATTGTGCACCATCAGCATTAAATCAACCATACAGGCCCCCCGAGTGAAGCATCATTTCCTCAGAAGGTCTGCATACCTTGTGGTCCATTAGAAATGTCACGCAGGCCTTACTCCACAGTATGTCATAGTTAGAGCTGTGCCCTGTAGGTGGCAAACTCATCTGGAGAAGACCCTGTGCTCCTTTTATAGCGTTGGACATTATCAATCTGCAATGTTCAGTGCTTTCCAGTACTTATTTAGTGTTGTAATTTACTTTTCTGTTGACCTTTTTTTATTTCCCTCAACATGTCATCTGCAGGTAACTACGGGTACTTCGAACCTCAATATATTTCCCAGAATGCAATTGGGCTAACCCCCAGTGGACCAGGTTGTGTCTCTACTGTATACTGTGTGTGCAGCTGAGAAGGAGCAGAGATAGCTCAGTGTATTACAGTCATTTGTCCACTCAGGAAAAGTGTGGACGGAGAATGGAGGAATAGATGGAAGCAGTAGTTACAGTGTATTCTGACCTGTGTGGCTACTGATGGAGGTAAAAGTGGTTGAACTGCAGGAGTGAAGAGCAAATGCAGTTTTTGAAAGAAGTCAGTCAGACTTTATTTATACAGCACTTCTCATACAACCAAAATCTCAGAGTTCACATACAAACAGCCTTCCCGCAGGGTACAAACACAACCACACACTCACACAAAACACACAAGCACTCATACAAAGGAAAGGTGTGTAACTTATTCACTCGTAAACACACAAAAAAACTGAAGTCTAGGAAACGCATCTCGCCAAACTTCATGATTTATAAAAAGATATACAGAGTAGTAAAACAGGCTAAGATATAAATAAATGGAAACAAAAATAAATAAATTCAACTGAAGGCCAGAGCATTATGGTAGGTCTTGAGTTTGCACTTCAAAAAAATTGCATATGAATAAATGTAGAAATTTCAGAAACAAACACAAAGTAGAATAAAAAGCAGAAATTGAAAACTGGAGCTACACTAGAAACATGTGACGTTGGATGAAAGAGTGAAGTCAGAGCTTCTGAAGAAAGTTTTGAAGAAAAAGTGGATAGTAAGAACATATAGGTTGGTTTAAGGCAGAAAACATAGCGGCAACATCACGCATCAGTTTACGGGCACAGTGTTCATTTATGGCTGCACGGTCTGAACAGGGTGACCTTTAGAGCAGCGCCCACAGCTGTGCCCATGGGCTGCTGTCAGGCTACTGTTGGCCCGGTCTGACCTCTCAGCGCTCAGCGGCACCTCCCCACACCAATATCTCCAGGCCGTCGCACCTCTGCAATTCAAAGACCCAACGAAACATTACTTCTATCATGAGATCAGACAGAGCAACCAGCAAGCAGGCAGAAGAAGTAAAGTGGAGCAGCCAGGGTTCTTAAGGGGAACCTTGAATGTTGAGTGGGGCTTTTTGAACAGTACTCAATTAAGGGGCTTATTTGCAAAAAAAATAGATCTAAGCGTCATGAGGAAGCTATGAGTGACTAGGGCTCAATATTTTGAATTTTACAATACAGCTTGTGATTGTCACATCTTGAGTGAATGAACAAAAATACAGCCTGTATGTACTTGATTGGCTTTGTAACTGCCAATTTTCTCTATTAAGCCATGTAAATGAAATATATTCTATAAGAAATATCAGGTTATATATTAATCAATGTTAAAAGGACATGCATCACTGATTGGTTAAGCACAACACAGTAAGACGGTAAGAGCAGTATCACAACATGAGCAGCTGGGGCTGAGTCGATCTACAAGTATGTAACATCATTAGCATCATAGCTAAGCTAATGTTAACCGTTAGCGGACGCCCTGCACGGTGTTAGCCAATCTGAATTAGCATATTTTTTGTTTTACAAATTTACTTTTAGACATTTATTTAAAGGACACAATATATTTCAGTTTTTCCCTTTTACTCTAGTGTTATGATACTTTTGTGTATGTAAAAGGTCGGCAAAGTTTAAAAAATTAAAGTCTGTGGAAAGGGGATCTCCTCTCCTCATAAAGAGCCAGACTGATAGTTTAAAACCATCATGCTATCACATGACATCACAATGCTGCACATTTCCAACAGCTAGTCTGCATCCCCCTTCTAAAAAGGCAGAGGCCTACAACATGAAAGATGGACAATGCGTAACCACTCTCTCATTCTTTCCAGAGATGAAGCTGAAATATCCCAGATACAAACTTTTATGTTCAACTGCTTCCTACACTCGCAAGAAACGGTTGACTAATCAAAATAATGTGGGCCTGCTGGCCAATCAGAACAGACTGGGCTTTATCAGGTGGAGGTTCTTAAAGAGACACCAGTTAAGACTAAGTGTTTCAGATAGAGGCTGAAAAGAGGAGCTGCAGCAGTGGACAGCTTGACAAAAGCGATGTGTTTACTGAATATTAGAGCATGTAAACCTTTTCAAGTAATAACACAAAATAAAAAAACTGAACCTGAATATGAGCACAACACTCTCATTTAATGTGCTTCATGAATCCAATTGACTGCACTTTTTCTGCCATGTCTACCTCTCTAGTCCCAGTTTGTAGCACAGACCACTGGGATTGCTGTGATTTAATGAGACAAATTCCATTACGATATATGTGCATGAAACAAAATGGAATACTTAGATGTGTTTCCATGACATATCACTGTGACAGAGATTTTTTTTTACTTTTGAACATTAACAAACCTTTAAAGAGTTTCTCTAGCCAAATATTGATTTGCACTTAATCTACTGCCAGCCTTTTTTCTATTTTTAATAAGTGTAATAGATTTTTATTCACAGTGTTTTAGATATGAACCTTTGGTTTAATTTTCAATCCTGAACAACCTTTTCATTCATTACTGTGAAAGCAAATTATAATCAAACCAAACAGATTGCTCAGGGAACATTTAAAGCTATGAAATAAAAAATGTAAAACTTTAACTTCGGTCTCTCAATAAAAAACAAAAAGACATTGTTTGATGACATCAGGAAGTATCGTGGGATCATGGGAGTTGTTGTCTTCAACACCCTGACAGATGACAATCTAAAGCGACTCAGGTTTGAATCATGTTCACGGATGAGATAATCTATTAAAGTTGTATTCACGTTTCATAACAAATGAATAATCATAAGAAGTGACAAATACAAACAATGTTAACTGACTAACTGGCTAGCAGGTTTTTTTTCCTTCATCATATGTTGTTAGCCCCGAAAGTTATGGCAGAGGGGGACCACGCAGATATTACTCAATTATAAGTTGACCAAAATGAAACGTAGCATTACCTCGAATAAAATCGGGTATCTCTCTGGTTTTAGTTATTTTTATACATTATCGTGACGAACTGTTACATATTATATCGTTACAAAGATTTTTAAGGTACTGTCTTCATTAATTTATTGTTGCTACAAGGTCAACATTATAATTTCCAGCTGTTTACTTACCTATCAGCAGAAATATTGCGATTCAGCATCAAGCCTATTTCTCTTACACTACCTGGGAGTGTCTCAAGCAGTTAAAAGCCACACTATGTTTAACTCCTGATTTGCCTCTTTCTTTATCAATTCTAAAGTTTGAATGTAGTTAGCTAGACAGGGAGCACAGGGTTCCTGGGGCAGAAGCTCCTGGCAAACAACCATCTCCAACAACAACCAAAATGACTAGTTTTCAAATTTGAGCTGCAGTGCAACAACCCCATGCATGTATAGAGAATGACTTTTCATTCAATTCTAAACACATTTATCTGAGGATTTACTGACTGAATTTGTTCCTCTCACCTGTTTGTTGTAATCCATTTAGATGGAAATGCAGGTGGCTCATGTACCGTGTTGTGCTCCAAGTTTAAGGTGCAGTATGTGTATCCCTCACAGGGACAGAGATGGATTCCCTATGTTGCAGTGCTCGACCCCTTTGTGTCAGCCACTGCTCAGTGCCACACGCACACACGCACACACACACACACACACATACTCCCTGCAGGCAGCACATACATCCTGCTGGCCTCTGTGGCCATGGGTCTGAGGTGCAGCACTGAGCTTTAAACTGAAACAATAGATTATTGTCACCTCGGCCATGTTAGAGCCAACAGTGAAGAGAGCCTTCTGAAAAGGACAATAGGGTATGAATTGATTTATGAAGGTTCAGGGGACCATAATGTGCAGTAGTAACAAGGAATCAATGGGCTAGAAAAATGCTAACAGCAGCCCTTTATGTCCTAAGCCTTTGTCTCATCCAGGATTTAATTAATTTCACTCCTTTTTGGGAGCGGGTGGAGTGGTGATGGAGAGGTGGAGCGATCTCCTCTCATGCTGCTGCTTCAACACAGTTTATAAAGCAGCTCAGGCTGGACCCATGAAAAGTGAATATGACAGATGTGACGGCAATCATATGAAAGTAGCTCATCCTATGAGGACCAGATAGATTTCTTTCCCCCTTTTGACTGCTAAGACAAAGTGTAAAGGTGAGAGAGACGTTCACAGTCCCCGACTTCCTCTGCAGTTGCTAACATGACCCGAGGGACTACAGAGAAATCACGCTCCAGATGCTCCAGACTGCTAATTTACAGGTTCTTCATGTGAAGCTGTGTTTCACATTCCCTGGCTCCTTTAGTTTTCAGTGGAGGAAACTCGTCAGTGTGTCAGTACCATGAGCCTGTATTTCGTTTTGAGCAGATACTGGAGGGTAAAAAGGCACATCGGCTGAAATTGGATATGCAGCGGTTAATCTCTGACAGTGTGCAAACAGATTTTGACAGCCGAATTCCAAAACTAATAATACACATGTTGTATTTTAAAGCTATAATTCGCTTCCAGTTAATAACAACGGGGTGAGACATAAAAAACACATTATTCTGCCATGACAGCATTATGGAATAAATTCAGCTACCATTTCTCAAGAATATGCATGAGCCATAAACTCTTTGACAGCAGCTCATATTTTAACCCAAAAGACAAGGAGGAGACCCAGAGGAAAAAAGAAAGCACTGGTACAGTTACTTTGAAATAAAAACTTTTTTGCGACGGCACGGTGTTAGAAGCGCAGTGCAGTAATCTGCTTCAGGGTAACAACACAGACCTTACAATCATGTTATATGGCACTGGAACAAGCTGTGACAGTAATATACATTATATGCTATAGGAGCAAACTGCCTTAATTAACCTTGTCACCTTTTTCTTGGTGCATCTAGACATGTAGGCTACGTGACAACCACAGTCACATTTAGCAATACAAATACCCAGTCTCACGCGTTTCATAAAAAAAAACTACGGCTGACGTATTGGCTTTCTGTCTGGAAGTGTTAGAGTGAGGAAGATGTGCTGTACATTAGATGATGTCCCGTATATTGAATTAGTCGCTGAGCTGTCTGTGAATATACACAGTGCAGCCCCTTGGGGAGCCGTGGGATTCAGTCACCAGCGATTGTCGGAATTTCGTGACCAGTTAAAGGTGAAAATGGAAATCAAGGTTTTTGGAGCAGGCTTTGCTCTAAGTGCTCGTGGCAGAACAACTAATGACTGAGCTGGACCCGCTGTCATGGCGACTTCACAGCGTGCCCATCATGTCTGGAAATCCAATAATCCTCAGCCCGGTATCCACATACAGAGCTGAGGCTTTTTTACAGATCACACAGGGAGAATTCACTTTGAACTTCTTTTCCGTGTGTGGTTACTGAGCCTCGTCCCCCTGGTTATCAGCTCACTACCTCCCTGGATGACAGTGCCAATCAAGTCGGCTCAAATTGTAAAAGGTCACATTGCAAGTAATGCATACATGGAATGCAAATCTTAGCTGTGGCTACTACTGTACATGATCATTTAAAGCAGGTTTAGTTTAGTGAAACCTGCCCCCATGTCCTATCTTTACAAGTGTCATGGAAATCCGTTCGGTAGGTTTAGTGTAGACCTGTCGACCAAAAAAACAGAGAGACAAGGGCGAAACTTGACTTTCTTAGTGGAGGATAAAGAAAAAGCGTTTAAGTATGTCAACTATTTATTGTGCTTTACTCTTACTATATTTTACTATTTTGCTAAAAAGCAATAGAAAGCATTAGCTACTCAAAGCTGCAAAACATTTAGACTTATTATTGATGGTGGTGAGACTGCTCAAGAAAAGAAAACACAAATATACATTTAATACAATTAATAATCCATAATTGCAGTTAAACCTTCTTTACCACTCAGTTGCCTTTATTGTCTGAGTTCTGGACCATTTTGATTTACTGGTGCAGTGCCTGTTTAAAACGTGTGTCTGTTAGGAATGGGCTCTTTGTTTGGACTGTGGTGATGCCGGCTGAAGCTTTGTCGAAACTGTAAAAGTGATCTGCAGTAACTAAGCCTCGGTGAGAAAAGACCGACTGCAGGACTGGAGAATCATTTACTGATATCGATCGCGTGTCCAGTTCGCACCAAACTCGAACTCGCACTTCTCTGGGCCTGTAACTTTCCACATGTGTCAAGCTGAATGAAAGAGCGGTTCTCAAGATATGCATTCTACATTTAGGTTTTCAAATGCAAACTTCAGAAGTCATTATTATTGCTACCAAATGTTGGAGAATTACAATGAATTCATAGCCATCCTTAGAATAGTACATATCTATTCATTAGGAGAGGCGGTGGTCTAGTGGAAGAAACTTGGACTATGGGCGGAAAAGGTCTCTGGTTCGTCTCTGGTTCGACTCCACGCAGAGACAACAAAAGACTAACCTGGATTGATCTGCCCAAAAATCCAAGAGGATTCTCCCTACCCTGTCTAGTGCCCCTGAGCAAGGCACCTTACTACATGGTCGCTCACTGCTCTGTGTATCCTGCACACAGATGGGTCAAAAGCAGAGGTTAAATTTCCCTACCTGCATAAGTGTGCCTGTGCATGTCTGTGCATGTGTTTGGGACTAATAAATGCATCTTAATGTTAATCTTCATGATATATTTATTTGTATGGAACATCATTAAATATCATATCCCAAATACAATAACCCCCCTATTTGACAATTGTGACATGCTGCTACCACAGACGGATACTGTCAATGCACTTTAACACGTTCTTTTATCTTTGAATGCAAGTTCAGTTTCCATGGAAATATGTTTATAGTTGAGGGGTAAGAACGCACACAGACAGCATCTCTCACCTCCATCAGACCCTAAGAATATGAGGTCACAGTTGGAAAATATGCAAATGATTTCAATATTGGAACGGGCTTTAAATCAACAAGAAATGATGAAGTGAATGTTTGTCCCTAAGATTAATCTGGAATGCAGAGAATTTTTGTTCATGCTCAACTCCCATCTAACTCACGAAGGCCAGTGAAGAACTCCATTTACTCCAAAGAGTGTGCACATGTGTAAAAACACACAGTTATGTTTATTCTGGATAAGCTTGCATCACTCACCGTGTTATATCTGCGAACCAGCGGAAGCCAACACTTTGTCAGTCGAGGTAACAAACGACGCGGCGGCAGCAGCACTTTAAAAAGCCTGACGAGCATCGGAGGAGGGAAGGTATTTGAGGTACAAGGTACGGAAAAAATAAACATAAACAATAACAACACTTTCACTTGCTTCTCTCAGGCAGCCACTGGATTGATGATGATTCTCTCAGGAGAGCAGTAAAGCAGGATGAAATGCAGTGGGACCACGGAGTATTTGACACTTAACAGAGCACTATGAATTGAAAATATATTGACTGCTTGCTGTCTGATAGGCGGTATGTCAGTATGTGTATCCAGGTGGTTATATGAACATTGATTGGCCGGCTGTTTGTGTGTACTGATGCGCACCGCCTGGCCTCAGAGCTGCCAAGAGCAATACTCCCAACGGTGGCCAGATATTTGTGGAAGACAGTCTGCGGTGCCATGAAACACCAGCTCAACTACTGTACTGGGAAACAATTGTTGTACTGGTCAATGTAATGAACGGAGTAGCTTAATGAGGCAAACAACTGGGAGGGACCATAACACATTTAAATGTACTAATTGGATTAGTTTACTGTTTTAAATTATTTAAAGGGTAAATGTAAATAGCAATGATCTGTATTTATATAGAGCTTTTCTAGTCTTCATCACCACTTAAAGTGCTTTACAGTACAGTTTTCACATTTACCCATTTAAACAGATTCACACACATCTATGTGCAGAACGTTTCTCTATCAGAAGGGGCAATTTGGGTTTCAGTATCCTGCCCAAGGACACTTCAGCATTCTGAATGGGGATGACTTGGATCGAACTGCCAACCCTCTGGTAAGAGGATGACTGCTCCTGCCCCTGAGCCATGTAACTATTGCTCTGATTGTAACCACCAATTTAACCAATAACTAATACATGAAATGGCTGTGTTTAATGACATCATGAAGCAGCGTGGGATGATGGGAGTTGTATTGAGCTCCATGGACTCAGGCACACATCATGTTCATGAGGTAATGCATTAAATTTGTATGCAGCAAACGACAATAATCAATCATGATCTATGATGTGACCAATACAGTTGACTAACTAAGTGGCTAGCACCGTGTTTTTCATTTTACATTGTTTTCCCGGACGTTGTAGCTGAGACAGGTAAAGCCTCAGGTAAAGAGAATAAGATGCAATTAAAGGCGACCAAAATGAAACGTCCTGTTACCCTGAATACAATCTGGGATTTCACTTAGTGTGTGCTAAAGTTGTGGATAGTATAAGTACATAAGTCAACAATGACTCTGAGACATTTGAATGAAGAGTTGTTACATATTATCAGGAATGATATAGTACAAATACAGCACAAGCTATAACCTAAAGAGAAGTGGCGGATGAAAATGTCCCGCCTGAAAGAGCGAAGGCAGAAAAGCTGGATGAATTTCAAAAGTATTATCCAGATAAACCAATATGCATGAGAGCAGAGCGTCTAACCAGCCCGGGTTTGTTGTGGCGGGAAGACAGAGCAGCAGAGCGTGTGCCCTGATCCCCCCTCCAGCTCCCCTGCGGTCGCCCCTATCCTGAGGTAAATCCCACCAGGCGACCTGCAAATCAAAACATGTGTGGGTAAACAACACAACCAAGTTTTGGTTTAAGAGGTGAGTGACATCGGCTACAATTACATTCTCCTAACCACACGTACACACACACAGACACACACACACACATAGAGCTACATAAACCCTGTGCTCTAGGTAGCAGGTAACCAGCCAGCCAGACAGCTAAGCCAGCCAGGCATGTGGAGAGGGAAGTGGTGCAGTGAGACTGGTGATATCTCTCCTCTATTTTAGGCAGCTTCCTAATGAGCATCCTCAGACAGGGCTGTAGGGGAGCAGGGCAACTGCTGAGCCTGGCACCACTCAAAGCCCGAAACAGAGCAGCCAGCAGGGCTAACAACCATCAGCAGCCCAACCAGCTGCTGCTGAGTGCCCCAGTCCAGGCCCCAACACTCCTGGGAGGACAGCGATCAATAAAACCCACAGCCCTGGAAGATATGCGGGGAAGAAATGTGTTGAGGCAAAACAGGCTCATTTAAAGCTAAACTGTCCTATCAATGGGGATGGAGCAGCATGCTGAATATCCGTCCACAGAGCAGGAACGGATGGGATGCTACGTTCACTGTACGCAGGCGTTGGATGGTCTGCACTTTGGAAGGTCAGAGTAATTGGCCAAATGAGGGTTTGCTCACGTATGTCTGCGTCAGAGGAGAAGAAAGAGAGAGGAGCAGAGGAGAAGTAAAGGAAGGAGCAAACATCTGTTCAGTCACATGGGCAATTTGACAGCGAGAATGATAAGTCCTGCTCCCTGATGCTAAAGCATGTTGGAGAATTTCAATGTTTCGACGTTAATTGGCCGATTAATGAGCAGACTTTTAATGTCTGGCCCAGAACTCAGTTGTTTTATCCATGGGCTGTTTTGCTAAACATGACGCCCTCCTTTAGTCGTTTTCTCAGCTCTGAAATGATCAGCCATCTGCAATGTATTAATCAGAGCTTTGCAATGTGATTTTGACAAAGAAAGAACCTTTGACTAATTCTTAAAGGGTCACATGGGATTTCAACAAAGACGGAACCTTTGACTAATTCTTCCAGGGTCAAACCAATTATAGACTTACACAATCATTCAGTGTTTCTATTCATGAATGCATCTGTCTCTGAGATTTCTGCCACCACTCCAGAACAATGGAGAAGTACTGAGGTGAAAAAAGGAACATCTCTCCACCAACCAAGTTAATTCTGCCACAAGGACATTTCGACGAAGGCAGTTTGCTCTGAGGATTTTTAGAAGGACGTGATGTTGAATATTTTAAAATGTATTCCAGGTGCAGCCAAATCCTTTTGGCAAATTCAAATATTGCTGTTGGAAAATCTTGCAAAAACCTAGATTAAATTCAAACACAAACTCTTTTACATCCAGTCACAACATTTTGAAAAAAGAAACTTGTTTTCTCAAATAATTGATAAGGGTAGCTATGGGAAAGAGTGTACATCAAATGATCATGGTTAAGCTATACTCAGGGTTGATTGAATCAAGTTAAAGATCATTGTTATGGATAATAATATTAAAAAAAAGTCTGTTTCCTGCAGTAGGGTCAAATGGTATTAGAATCTGTCTGATCCTCAGGGAAAACTGACCAAACCTGACCCAAGCCCGATGCAGTTAATGTAAGCTGCACTAAGTTGGGGCCCAATCCCCCCCCCCACCCCACCCCCCCCACCGCCCCCTGACAAGCATCATGTTTTTCCTGGTTACAGAAACATGTGGGCTTAATGTGCCCATATATATATAAATGATATCTATATCTATATATTATACATGGTGCAACACCAGCACAGAGCTGGAGCTACATCCAGGCAGTAACAACAATTCTAACCCATACAATGTAATCAGTGGTTAGAAATATAAAAGTTTTGCTGTTGACGATCTTCATGAATACTTCTTGAACAAATATGTAACAGTTGTTAACAGAACTATTTACATAATTCAAACCGTCGTGGTTTATCTTGAGTAGCTGCGTTCAGGTGTTGTTATTTCAGATAGACTTTCCCAGCTAACGTGACCAAACTCACAATTTTGGTCCACACCCGGCCGATTCACTCGAAATACACATCCGCCAACTACCCTGCTCTTTACACCTCCTACTTGCTAAGACGCTCAAATCTAAAGGTGCAGCATTTTCTAAGATTGAACTTTTCTGTGATACAAGGCTGGAGCAGCACGATTACACTCCATTCACTACTATGTGCTGCTTTTAATGAGCCTGCCATGTTTTTCCCCAAGCTTTCTATTTTGTCACATAGACACTTGAAATTTTGAGCAGCCTGCTGGAACAAAGGAGTCAGATGTCCCTTGTGTTGTGAGTGTTATAAGACGACATATGGTTCTCTTTGGGTAAAAAATCGGCATTATTGCAACTGTGTGGAGCGACTCACGAGTGTGTGTGTGTGTGTGTGTGTGAGAGTGTATGTGTGAGTGTGAGATGCCACGCTCTCTTTGCCCGTCTGGCAGACCACAGACCTTGTGCTGTCAGCCTCTGTTGAGGAGGCTCAACTGAGGTGGCATTCACGTCCCTGGTAATTATCAGGACTATGATGTGGGAACATTAATGATGTATGAGGGCCCAGCGAGGGGTGTGAGCCGCTGCTTCACAGGGCCTCATTACTAAGACATACCACCAGAGAGCGAGGCTGCACAGCCACACCCATGCACGGCCTCGCCTGAGCCTTCTCCCACATTCCACTGTCTCTCAGTTGTGCTCAGATTGGATTTTGTTCCTGTTTGTCACTGTTGTTTTCACACAATAAATTAGCTTCCAAACACCAACATGATTCTGTGAACACATCCCACTTCCTCATCACGAAGGATAATCATGTGTAGTTTGTCAATACTGACTTATCTGCTCTGTACATGGAAACATCTTTTGGATTAATAATGTTGTCAAAATACAGAAATTGGAGTCAAAATGTCAAATCGAGAACTTTGATCTTAGCAGAGCCCGAGTTTGCCCTCTTGTAACTGGAATGGACAAGATGTCTGATTATCTCTAATTAAAAATGATTAAGCACCTACTTGCTTCAGTCAATGACCATTGATTGAGGGGAATGCTGATGTGGTTAGTGTGGCCCTGCTTTGGACGGCTTCCAACAGGCTTTCAAATTTCTCATTTCAAATCAGAGAAGGTGCTCATTGACAAGATTTAAATCATTAAAGCCATCCACTTCTCTCCTGTAGGGGGATTATGGATCTCTGGGCTCCCATGTGCTGTCCGCTTCATGCATGCTGAGTGGAGGGAATAGGGAATGGAGTCCGTGAATAAAGGATTTAGAAAGAGAATAAGGAGAGAGGGGGAAAAGTTGATTACATCTGTGGGTTGTCAAACATTTGATCGTGAAGTGAAGTCGGAGATCAACGGGAAACAAAGGAAAGTCAACATCTCCACAGATCGCTGGGTGGCTGACAGAATTAAACGGGATGAAAGGGGATTGCATGTTTGCAGCCTGTTGAACAGAACAGTTGGTTCTCCTGTTGATGTCTTCTGAGTACCACCGGTTCTCAGGGAGATTCAGCCCGTCGTGCTTGCCGTCACAGCCAAGAGGGCACGTGCATGACTTCCTGTCTAATCAGGTGTGGTATCCATGGAAACTGAGGTAGCGGAATGTCATGTGAAGCATGAATGCATTGTGTTGTAGCACCCTTGCCAAACTGCTAAGACTTGGGGACTATAGCCACAGAGAATGTTAGCTAGAACAACAAAAACAAGACATCCCAACATAAACACCCAAGCAGACCCAGTTTCACATAAACACCTAGAGACTTAAACATGAAATAAGAGATTCTGTATCAACTACACTATTATTCCTGGCAGTGCAAGCCATAATGCTAACATTTGCTTATATCCACACGTGACAAAGTCGTACAGCTGACACTTTCATGATGTCATCATGATTCTGAAGGTATAATTCTGACCATGAACATCTGTATCCGATTTGGTGCAAATGCATCAAAGACTGAGTTTTTGCTTCAGGAAACATCAGGAATCACCAGAGGCAGTATGAGTCATCCTCTTAGGAACATGAATATCTGTAATAGAGTCCATGTCAATCCATCCTATTGCTGTGAAGATTTAGTATTTCCTTATGGACCATGGACTAGTTATGAAGATGGAGGACATGACAGCCTCACTAAAGTGAAGCCTGTATAGGTCATAAGCCCCGCCTCCACCTTGCAAACAGATGGGAAATGGCCCAAAAAAAATTCAAAGTACTTGCAAAATACATTTTCCCGATGTTCTGTCATTTACTTTAATCCTTTTCACAGTCATGTCTGTCTGTGTCTGTGGCTCTACTCCACAATCACCACTGCGCTGACTCTGGATCCAAATCATGTAACAAGCCTATCATGGTGTTTTCGTATCCAGGATATTTTGGCTTAATTTTTTGTACAGTGTGAGGAAATGGTGATGTGTCGTCCATCTTCATTTACTGTCCATGCTGTGGAATACAGTGATGGATTGGTAATGTCATCATTAAAGACACGCAGCTAGCGTCTCTTTTGACAATTAACCAAGAAATATGAAAAATCGAAACAAGTAAAATACAAACCGAGTTTTCTTCTCTGCTAAATATTTTCTGAAAAGTTTAATTGATGTGTTGGGGGAACCCATGACCTCCTGCTGTGCTGTTTGTAAACAGTATCATCAATATCATGAAGCCAGCAATAGCAATGGAAAATATGAAATAGCCATGGCCATTCACTTTTGTTTCCCGAACTTCAAACGATTGCTTTTGATATCTGGGTGAGGAATGAAATGATCAAAAGACTCAACTTTCCTTGTCAATTTCCCTGTCTCCACTGGTTGGTTCGTGACCACAAACAATAACAAACACAATATATAGTTTTTTTGTAGCAGTCATATGCAAAAGAGGTTAATTTGGATATTCATATTAGAAAAACGCTTAAGAGGACATTGTCATTGTTAGAAGAACACACATTATAGAAGTGGTGCCACTTTGGGTGGAATATTAGCTTTAATCTGAATGTGAACAATGCCCACGAAAAATGTACTCCCAGCTACCTCCAACTGTTTCATTCCACAGTCGAGTACAATTGCTTTCTGATTGTTCATAACTGCCCAAATGAGCCAGACGAAGGTAGAAAGCACAGCAGGGTTTCATTCATAAACAAAACAGATTCTCTCTGATCACAAAAGAACACCCCACAGCTCCATTTCAACAGCAAAGACTGTAAAGAATTTTTTTTCCTTTTTAAACCTAACTTTGTAAACAAGGTTATAATGGTTTAACTCTCTGCTGACACATTTGACCAAAATATAAATATTTCACACTGAAAACCATCTTGGAATATAGGTAGTAAAGGTTTCCATGTAATCTTTCACAAAGTATTGATATACAGGACAAGTCTACGTCCTCTGACTTTGCCAAAATGATGAGAAGATTCAGTGGAGTTAATTCAAATGCACTGCATGCTGGGAGACACGCTAGTGAGCATAATTAAGACATTCTTTCAACTTACAATTTACTCTCACAGCAGCTCTGAAGCTGAGAACCACCAAGGTGAAACTGGCAAAAGCAAGACTAAGAAATGAGTCACTGATTAAAGGTCAATCTTTTCTTTCCCTTTTGTTTGAGAAGCACATGTTGAGCTCAACAAAAACACACACTTTTTTAAATGTCCTAACCCGGAAATTGTGCCTGGCTAAGTAAAGAAATGTTCATTATTGTGAAAAACACCTTCATCAACCCTTTATGAAGTGCACTGTGAATGGTAATGCCTTTTCTTACTAACTATCAGTGTTACATTTTCTGACTATGCAGTGGATGAGAGCTCAGAGGTACACATGCGCAGTAGAGCCATACAGGAACCACCCAGCAGCTCTGAGACAATATTGTTGACACAAGTTAAGATATAATATACAGTAATATTTCAGCTGTTTTAGGCTTTTAGCCTTTATTTAACAGGACAGAGTTAGGCGTGGAGGATGGAGGGCGTGGAGGCGTGGAGGACGGAGAAAGTTAATTTGACATTTTTAAGTTGGTACATTTTGACAAGACTAAGTAAATCCAACTAAGTTTAAATGACATTAACAAGAAAATATGAATTAAATATAACTCAAGATTAGTTTTTGGTCTTAACTTTACAAGATGGTCAGTGTCCTAAATCTGTACCTCTGCTGAGGAGGTTATGTTTTCATCTGCATTTGATTGTGAATGCAAGGGCTAATACACAAATTACCACAAAACTGGTTCTGATCCAGGAAGGTTTTTTTTCCACTTTCTTTAACATTGTGAGAAAAAGCATTTTTTTCAATATTTTCATTTATTTCTCAGAGATAATTTCATGAATCTTAAATGTAAAAAAATCTGGCATATTCAGAGGACTGATATTTATATTCAGTGTGTGCAGATCCAGATCCAAATCAGTTTAAATCAGTCCAAATCATTTAAATGTGGTTTCATATGGGGACAGTTTCCTCTCTGAGTGCGCTTCAAATGTTTAAGTTAAATCAATTTGTCAGAGTTCACACTGTGGATACATGTGCACATGAATAAGCAATGTGGATTTTCACTTAAAATTATTTTTCTTAATACTTCATGTGGATGTAATTTGCAGTAATCACGCTCGGTCTTCTTTACTTGAGAGGAATCCGTGTTGTCTCTGATCTGCTGACTGTACATTTTCTCTCTCCACTGCATCTCCTCCCCCCTCCTCCCCCTCCTCCTCCCCCTCCTCTCTCTGCAGGTGTGGACTTTGCGGTTAAACGTCGTGCACCGGAGCTTCAGAATATCTAATGTGAATCACCAAGACATAACCTTGGAAAGGAAGGAAGCCTGAGCCAAATGAGTTCCAGCCACACATTTACTCTTGATTGTATCTGTTTGGACAGTATGTAAAGCCTATGGTTGGTAATGAGCCCAGTTCTACTATCAATTAGCATGCAATATCAATTAGCTACCAATCTCACAGCACATTAGCAGGGATAATGGGTTGACCCCTAATGCCACGCGTCCACTTCACTTCAGTGGGTCTTTCCAGGCTACCCCCTCACAACACTACATGCTACAAGACATTAATTATTGAAATCATCTTCTCCCTGAAATTCAGGTATCAGAGAGCATCGCCACAATATGGAGTGTTGCCGTTCTGTAATCCCCGACTCTCTGCAGAGGCACGGTCTCTGGCCCTTATACAGTCTGAAGGGTCTATAAATGCTCTATGCTCTGCGTCACGTGAGTTACAGCGCTCAAGGCAGGCAATAACTCACACCATTAAACATAACGAGGGCTTAGGCATCAGACACAACAAAAAATGAATGTCTTATCCCACATTATCCAACAACAGCGAGCCGGGTGGGGTACCCTGCGACGACGATCCATCTTGCAAGGTCAATTAATCTGATTTGTACCGAAAACAAATGCTATTATCTAAAATGATCTGCATTCGACTGTTACCATATGGTGCTACTTTTGTCAAATTCTTGCAACAAGTGAAAATTCATCACGAACAAAAGAAATGGCTCGATCAGATTTAAATTGTGCAGTTAGTCAGCTCTTTTTTGATGCAACAATCTTCAGAAACCAGAGAGCTAAAAAAAAAGTGTTGAGATGAGGAGAAGTACAATAAGAAACCAAGACTCAGCCTTTCGAAAAATACCTAAACTATTCTTTAAGCTTAAACAGAAATAGTTCAGATTTTTTTGCATGGATAAAAATACGAGGTTCAGTGTTAGATCGGCATGTAACAGGGGCATTTCTTCAAAAGCCCTGAAGGTCAAATTCTTCGATGTGTTGCAACATACAGTGTAAAATGTGTTTCTTAAATCTCTGAGTCATATTTTGGAGTGGGTGCTATAAATCCCACTCGCTTTACAGATATGGCAGCTGGTTTAAATTCAACATCACAAGCTCATTGACATATAATGTACCTGCAGAGTATTTGTTCAGCTAAGAGTTCATCTATTATTTTTATTCATCCATGATATGTAGATTTATGCCATTACAAACCTTTGTGATTAAAACTTCCTCACTCTGGACAGCGTTATGCCAAACTGGGCTGCTGAGAGCAAGACATATGCAATCGGTTATCTAACTGTTAAGGCCGTCCTATCTGCTCCACATTTCATCCGTTTCTGGCACGACAATCAAAATTCAGCAATTAACCTGCTCCGTCACCCCACACTGAGATGGACTGCTGGACTGAGGCTGAACTTCAGAGGTGGCAAAGGAATTTAAAAGGGATGAGGGAGTGGAGGGGGAGCTCGCAAATGAGAGCTGACATCCCATGCTCAGGAGAGACGGTACATATTTTATCAGTACACGGCCGATATTTCAAAGATGCTGTTGGATAAGAGACATCACTTCTGCTTCTGGTGCAAAACACTCATGAGTCAGAATTGAACCATAATATTTATTATCCTCTGCAAACAAGGTTTTTCTTGAACACTAAATATTAAATTTAACGGGATCCGTCTGTCTATCCTCTAAATAGAGCATATCCAGCTTGCATGCTGTACACCACAAAAACAAATGTTGGGAACCCACAAATTTAGATGTTCAATAAAATTAAAAAAGTTATATTAACACTATTCATTTTAATAATCCTATTTCAGCATGATGGCACGATGAAGTGGCAGTAGAATTATGAATGCTGGCTGCTGAATCTGTCGATCCGGACCAAGCTCCTTTATCCTCTTTTTTTTCTTGTGAGGATGTATTTCTGTAAATAAATTCCCGGATTTGCTGCAGTACCACTTGAAGTTGCCATAACTTTTCCATTCAGCTCGCAGCGGAAGTAACTTTTTTGACGGTGGATGTCCCTGAGACAGCGTCATGGTGCCACCAATCACAATAGATTTAAAAAAGCCTAATTCAACAGCTATATGCTGTAAATAAAAGAGGGAGTGTCTGGGGCACAGATAACTGCACTCTATCTGCAACAACCAATTAAAAAGCAGCCTCCAGTCACATGGCTGCCAAAAGTGTAAGAACTTACATTAGCTCTCATTTGGCCAAGCCCGCACCAGGAAGTGGATTTTAGTCTAGTTTTAATAAGCCAGCGCTAGTTACAGTACTTCAATCCATCTAGCTTGCAGCCTGCTACAATCAGCTTTCAATTGAACACAGCGAAACAACATTACCTTAAAACCCAAAAAGTTGGACGTCATACATAAGGAGATCGAGCAAAGGCAAGTGAGAGCAGACAGGGAGCAGGCACACATCCAAAATACTAACAACACAAAGCAACAAACCATTGGAGCAAAGGCTAGACAGTTAAGCAAGAGATTCAAAGTCAATATGGAAAAAGATAGAAAAGAAGCAGGAGAAGTATAAAAACAGTATGGACTGAAAAATAACTCATGGGGTAGGTAGTAAATAAACATCTTAACAATCTGAGTGCATGGTTTACAGTATATGCAGTATACATACACAAATACATTTAGGGCGTGTCCAAATCCACTTCTGCTGGTTCGATGGCAGAAAAAAGGCTGCTGCTAAAAGGGGCATGGTTCATGTGTTTTGGGGTTGACATGCAGACAAACCATGCAGAGTGCCATCTCCCATTCACTTTAAAAGCCAGGAGCACTTGCACCTGTATTATTATTATAATTGTGGGTTTGTCATGTAGTAAGAAAGAACCCTTCTCTGCTCAGGGAGTACTTTCACTTCGTATATGAGTTAACCATCTGTGTGTGTGTGTGTAACATCCATAAACATATTCTGCACTCGCCTATGTTGGTGCATCTTACCATCTCTATAATGCTGCATTTATATAAAATAAAGTGAAATACTTCACTGACCCCAGACAAGGTCTTAGTTGGACAAAAGTATAATCCCTTTCCTCTGCCTCAAGAAATTAAATGCACCAAAAATTATTTAAACAATGAGGGCAAAGACACTAGAGTGTATGATCGAGCTCAAATTTGCAATTCATTAAACCAAAACAAAGACAGGGGAGACAAATCTACAACATATTCATACATGAGGTGTAGATAGAACTACCTTTTAAAGTACTATGTCTTCTGTAAGATGGCTGTTACAGAACGGTTCTTCAAACAAGTACAGCAGGTAAACCTTTGTCTTTGTCTGTCTGCTGGAGCATCGCAGCGTGCAGCCGGGATGTTAACGCAGTGGATCAGCTTTCTGTCTCTGTCACAGCAGGGACTTCTTTGTGTGGCCTCTTCATAACCCTGCCGGGTGGAGAGCAGTCAAGGAGGAACCTGAGACTCCAGCTTGTTCTCCAAGCAGCGTTTGAATTACATAATGTGGGTGAAATCCAATTGTCTCCAATCATCTCAGGCTCCCATGTTATCCATCATTTTTATTAGTGCGGCAGTGAGATAAGACTTTGTTATGTTTCACAGAGAATCCACTTTCACATGAGCAAGAAGAGAGATTAAATATGTTTTAACTGCGAGGTTACTTGAATCGCAAAGCGACCTCACCTCTGTCTAAGCTGCTGCTTCTGGCGCAGGGAAATGGAGGAGAAGAAAATGCTGATTTCTTTAAAGTTTGTGTGTTCAAGTAACAAATCTCCTTGCATGGGAGAATTTGGGATGACATAAAGTGTAGAGCAGGCCTGGCAAAGAGTCGGCTGTACAGCACAGGGATTTATGAAATTGAATTTCAATGGCACATTGAGCAGTTCATTGAGAGTGTGCCAAAAGTGAGAATCCTATGACGGATTGAGACAAATCACTGCCCCAAATGAGCTGACAACAAGATGCCTGAGGCATTGCATTACTATTCAATTAGCATTAAAGACGGCTTTGGGGAGAATTGTTTTGTTCTATTTTGCAGATAAAATCTGAGCATCTCCCACAGATTTCTCATTAGGGCCACTTTGAGGGTAACTCTCGTCCCATTTATCTTCTCCAATGTGGACCCCTGGTGAATTGCAAAGCTTCAGATGCAGACGAGAGGAGACACTATTGAGTTATGCTCATTGAACCGCAGTGTGGTAAGTAGTTAACTACTTGCCTTTCGGTTCCTATCTGGATTGGGGGATGTTGAATGCATCGTGGGCGTCTGCAAACATGATTGTGGGGATAACAGCCTCCTCCCATATTCAATTTGTCGCGGTTTTGATGAGTAATCACACCTGTGTATTTTGGTCTCCTATGAAACTCTCAGTGACATCCCAGGCTTCATCATAATATCACATTCACTTTAGACTAATGTCTACCGTCTGTCATTTTCTAACATGGCTTTCAAACAGCCATGAAAGCAGGAGCTCCTTTCTGCATAAATACCCACTTTCACTTTTACACATTATATCAATCCCACCTTAAAGTCATCAATTAATGCCACTCTAATTTAATTTTTTCTTTATCCATTATGAAGACTTATAATGCGTGAGAAACCTTTTCTCCAGTCTCATGGTGCATTAATCACTGGCGCTCTAATATGCTTTTGTTCTGATCATGGCGGTGGCGAGCCCAGAGCTGATAAACACCGATGACGTCTCGTGAGTGTTCCTCCTGCGCTTCTGTGTGACCGAGAAGCCAAACAACAAAAGAGCATCAGCATCGAAAGGCCAGTTTCACGCCTGTGACAGAGGGAGGCTACAAAGAACACAGCTCTATTCAATCTCTACCTGCGTGCACCTTTTTTCCCTCCTTACAATCAATTTGATTTTCTCTTTTTAATTATGGCAGGATGATGATGTATGCTGCACTAATAAGACATGAATGGGAAATGAAAGGTCGGTGAGACCTAGATAAATGACTCCCATTATTTCACCAATCGGATAGGAGCCCCTCTATATGTTCTAATTTGAATGATAATAAAAATTCTGAATTGCTTTGTCCTAGCAGGCCACTTTATCCATGATAAGCAGCCTGGCAAGGTAACCTTGTCCTGTAACCCAGACTCCCATCGCCTTCTGAGACCTGTAATTGCTTTAAATTAAGGAACAGAAAACAAGCACAGTTCAAGCCTGCATCTGATCCAAACATCAGGGGACGAAATTCTCTCTGGTTTTACATTTCCCTTTTCAAACAGCAACAAAACAAAACTTTTATGCAATAAGGTGCATTTTATTTTCAAGGGAGATAGGAAATAGATCTGCAGCTCTCATTCAAATCTAATAGATAGGTTTAGTGTATAGTTAAATAATATACATGTACTGCACTTCAAGGCACATTATGTCTCAGATGACAATGTCAGACCGAATCAGGCACAAAGCATCCATTATATGTGTTTAGAAGTCCTAAATGAATTGTTTATTTTTAGACGGCCCTTTGACAGAGATGGATAAGGTGGCTTTGGGAGTATAAATAATAAATCACATTGTCCTTGTCTTGGAATACGTTTGAAAAGCAATGAAATGTGATAAAGTGTCTCATCCGGGTTGTCTGATATTTGTGGCAGTCACTTGTGAGTTGACATGCGGTGCTGTATAGGTTACTGATGGCACAGCAGAGCGAGGCTCAGCGGGTCTATAGCACAGGAAAGACCAAGGCAAAACAAGTCGATGTCAGTCTGTAACTGTGGAGCACGGCTGCTTCTCGGGTTTAACACATCAGAGGCCACATCACACACTGCATACAGCTTCTTCTACTACAAAGACTACCAGTACTACCAGTACTACCAGTACTACCAATACTGCTGCTCTGGAAATTTGTTGTTTTGCTTATTGTGAAGCATTTTGTAATTGTGTTTTCAAAAGTGCTATATGAATAAAGTTTAAGATATTGTTACTATACTACTACTATTAAAATTCCTTCCAGTTATAATAACATAATCCATCAGGATAGAAATATAATAAAGCTTGATGGATCCCTATCTGACTTTCACTTTTACTTTTATTTTTTGAGTACTTGAGGACTTTATCAATTGGTAAATCAATCAATCCACAAATCAAGATTTCTCTCATAGTGTAGAACAGGGTGGGACATCCTCCTTGTTCCTGAGATGTTGTGAGGACAAATTACGTGATGCAAGTAGTATATGGATTTTCATTTGATTTACTCAGCTACAACTATTGCAAATCTGTGTATTGGTTGTAAGTTAGAGAAAGTATAAAAAAAATCTGGATGTGAGGGGCAGAATATATATAAAAAAGTTACCCTCACTTTGTTAAAGATATGCCAATTCAAACATCCTGACTTAATACAATTACATCATATGAATATTTCTATCTTAATATACTTACTTATAAAATGTTGTTTAAATACTTTTGTTACTTTGACTTGAATTTTATTGTGATTACAGGAAATTTACTTTCTATTACTATTTTTTGTATTTATTATAAGTAATTGGTCTCTTATAAAAAAGAACTCCACAATGAAGCGGGTACATGTACAGAGGGTGTTAGCTGTATAATTTCAGTGATTATCAGTTATCATGGGTCCAACAGATATAATGACTCACTGTAATCACAATATAACATTACACAAATTACCAAATGATGCAAATTAGAGCTATGCAAACTATAATGCTGTCAAAATATTTACCAATATATGACTTGGCATTTCTGCAGTATTTAGTGCAGCTATGGAACTGACAGTGAGAGCTTACATTGTTCTCCTGGAAGTTGCCATTAGAAGGTTTTAGGAGCAGTGTGTCCTTTATTTTCATTCTCTCTCCTGGCCTTTTTCTATTGCTGTATAAGTGTATTTGATATCTGCTTTAGATTAATAAAAGTGAATTTACCTAGACAGTTATGTAAGGAATTAAGTGCAGCCAGATTTGTGTCATGCCTGTTTAACTTGCCGTAAGAGCAGCTTGCCTGTGCTCTGTCTCAGCCAATTGGAGGGCTACATTGAGCAAAGCAGGGTATGTCTTTTAATTAACTGGGAGTAACCGGTCAGCCCATGGATATTGAAAAGCATAACGCGGAATTGGAGAAATGTGTTTTTGTAATAAATAGCAATGATGTGGTTTTGAGGATTCATTTATTTTGATTAGGTCCAGTATTGTTCCACTTTATGAAATTAATTGAATTCCTCATGCGTTTAAGTAAACAGACAAACAAATTTATCAAGAGCTGGCAAATGGCTCTCCATTCTGCTGTGCCTGTGTGTGTTTGTGTGTGTGTGTGTGTGTGTGTGTGTGTGTGTGTGTGTGTGTGTGCGTGTGTATGTGTGTGTATGTGCATGTATGTGTGTATTGTGAGGGATGTATGGTTTTATGACAATGTGCTTGTTTTTCTGACCCTGTCTGAAAACTTGCAGAGCTGGACTGAGTTCAGTGACAGTAGCATCAGAGAGATTATCCCACAATGAGTGGGCGCTGATCAACAAAAGTTCTTCATGTTTCTCACACGCTGTGTTTTGAACATTTGACATCTTTTCAATATAACTGCATTTACCGTGTCAAATATATTCTCTTATGTGAAGAATGCATAATTTGCAACATACATATAAATACAGACAACAGTCGATTGCAAATGCTGAAAACATATAGAAGAAAATCAAATCAATAAAAGATTCCGGTGGAAACAACGAGGTCAAAAGAACCCTTCTGAGTATTGACTTGTCACCGTGGTTTTCTCAAAGTGTGCATAGCAGTTATCGGCAGGCATGCAATCAGCATGTTTAAAGTGAAGTCAAATCTAACTCAGCCAACACTGTCAACACACTGAACTGCAGTGAGCTGTATTTGTGTGTCTGTTTTTTTCTCTCTATTTGCAGTGAGTCAGAGTGTTGTGTTGTCTGTGCTTGCTGTACTTCTCTGCGTCTGGTTGTATTGTCTGTGTTGTCAGTGTGATTTTCCATGGTGCACATTGTGTTGTCAGATGTTTCTTAATTTGCCCATGTTTTATTTATGTCCAGCATTTTTTTATATGTGTTGTCAAATTAGGGACAGTGTTTTCTCATCCGCTCGTGTTTTGTCTATTTGAACGTGTTTTCTTATGTTGCAATGTGTTGAGATCTCACAGCCCCTCTGCTTGATTGTGAACCTGTTGGAATTTTTGCCCACATCAAACGCTTTCATCTGGCCCTACATAAAGTGTAAAATGATGGGTCCTGGTTGGTCCATACCTGTTGCCAGATCCAGGCCACAGGTAAGTCACAGCATTACCGAATGTCAAGCGAGAAGGTGCCACATAAACTTGAGCTGGCCCCAATCTGGGCCTCACTGTGTTTTAGTCTGGCCTTGATTTTGTCCACATTTCATATCAGTATCCAGCCCACATACTGTGTGGAATGATGGTAATGGTCTTCTCCTGTTTGCCAGACCTGGAACACAAGTAAACCATAGCAATGCCTCATGCATCAAGAGCTTCTCCCTTCCATATTCGTTTCTAATACCAGAACTATCTATCTGTCTACTTGTGGCTCGCATATCTCGAGGACTGTTAATCCTATCAGCTTGATACTGGCCATGTGTATTGTTCTGATCCCAGGGAAGCGCAGTGACTTTGATTTGATCTGGACAAATGATAAGTTCCATATTAATAAAATCCGAATAAACAGGCAACCAGTGCTCTGTAGCAGCAGCGACTGGAACTCATCAGCGTAAGTGAAGTTGTCGGCAAATGTAACATAAACTGATTCTCCAGTTCAGGGGGTTCTACATACTGAGTTCTGCTGAACTTTGAATTTGGACACAGTTCCAGGAAGGAAGGCTCCAACAAGCATCACCACAGGCCAAACATACAGACAGGTCTAGTTCAGCCACTGCACTTGGGTTTTGAACAGAAATAATCTCAATGAAACAATCAAATATCATCCAATCAATGGTTTTTTGCTTATTTCTAACAAAGTTAGTGACAAAATAAAGGTGGAAGGAGAGAAGTGCTGTTGGAAACATCAATGGATTTTTTTGAACATCAAAGCAGGGTTGCTCTGAGGACATGATAGGGTGCTATACCTGTTTTGTTTTTTTATCTCTGATCACTGCCCTGATGTTTTTCTGAAGCCTGCTTACCACTGACACAGCCTTCAAACTATTATCTCTCTCCGCTTCCTTCCTCCTCATCCCCCACTCCCACCTCCCCCGCCCCAGATCATAAAAAGCACTCTCTGCAAGTCCCTGTCTCAGCAGAAAATATTGTGAGTTATAATGATTGTGCGACACAGGGCCGCAGGAAGTGGTGAAAACAAAAGCAAAAAAAGTAAAAATTACACTTAGTAGTCCACTGTGTATAATTTGTTCAAAACACAGATTTAAAGACATTTTTGTTGGTTTTCTACTGATCTGAAAATAGAAACACTCACTGTATGTGAGACACCATATACCATCTCAGCTCGAGTGAAGAGGAGCAGAGGTACGTTTTAATGGAGCTAAATTTAATCTGAGTAAAGTAGTGATTATGTAAATTCCTCCTCACAACAATGGGATCATCAATAAGAGCAGGATGTTCATTAGGCTCAGCCAGCTTTAATATATGGATGTTACGGCTAATACACAGAGCAGATTGGTAAGCAAGCCCACTCATGCATGATTTCTCTGTTAATCGCTCGACACTGTATTCCGACGTGTCAGCCGCAGAGGGATGTCACATCTTCTGCTCCTCTTACAAATGATGTTAGCAGCCGCGACTTACAGAGGCAGCAAATGTAGTCGCTGCAAAAAGGCACATGGAACTTACTTTACCCTTGTAGATTTGTATTTTTCTTTAAGTGTTAATTTTTATGGATAAAATTATGTACAGGAGCAATTTATCTAACTTGGAGGAAACACAGCACCTGCTAAGCACCGTGACATTCAAGAAGTAATTGGACTTAAATTGTGTCTCATTTTGTTAATGAACGCGCGATGAGGCCGGAGTCATTAAGATATCAACATTCAAATTGCAGAAACTTACTTAACCATTGTGTTTTGGTTCAGGTGTTTATGCCAGAAGGGGAAATTCGAAATTAATCACTGGATGTTTACGCAAAACTCACTTATGGACACACACAGCGAAGTAAAGTGGATGTGATGAATATATATATAAGAGCAGGGGTATGTTTCTGAAGTGTGGGAGGGACACAACAACTATCTTCACAAAGGGAAAAAACGGTGAATGCTATTATTCTGTGTTTGTTAGCACTTATATCAATCTGGCAAATAACAGATTGTGATTAAAGTGGTTGTCTTGTGACAATAAAACCAGGAGAATGGAAAGCTGTACTCACAATACCTGGATGCAATTATTTCAACTTAGAAAGCTTGATGGCAAACAGTCTCTTTTAGGAAAATAAAAACAGCCTACCTTAATGGTATTTATATGAAATCGGACAGGTGTCTCACCAGTATTCATAATATATACAACAAATAGAAATGTTTTGTAATTTGCTTCATTACTAAGGGAAAAAAAAACTTTATTTATCTGTTTATCATGAGACATGTTGTTGTGATGGTATGTTTTTACAAAGAGCATAGTCTTTACTTGTGTGCCAAGGAGAATATTTTTCCAAAACCATAGAAAACAATATTCCATCCATTACCTGCACAGCTTATCCCCTGGGAGCCAATCCCATCTGACATTGGGCGAGCAGCAGGGCACACCGTGGACAGGTCGTCAGCGTAGAGACAAACAACCATTCAATGTCATATTCACATTGACAGTCTGCATGTCTTTGGACTGTGGGATGAACCCGGAGCACCTGGAGAGAACCCACTCAAACGGGATCATGCAAACTCCACGTGACAAGAACCCAGAGGAAATGGGATATGAACCAGGAACCTCCTTTTACTGTGAGGCGACAGAGCTCGCAACTCAAAAACATTATCTTTTTTAGATAATAAAAAAAACACAATGATGTAAGCCTTCACTGTAATCTGTAATCTGTCTCTTCATATGGCTCCTATAGGCTGGGTTGGCAGTGTGAGGTGGATTAGGTCCTCAGTGCTTCTCTCGTCTCAGCTCATTTCGTTTGGAGATATTTGTTACGAGCAAATCAATCAAACTGAAACAGTAAAGCAGGATTTTGAAGTGAGAGGCTGATGCTGTATATGTTTCCCCCCTTCATCCCCTCAGAGAAGAAATTGCACCCTTGAGTCGGTGTCATAAGAACTTCGATAAAATGTTAATGTCATCCATTTTTTCCCTCTACGGTAATTGATCCCTATAGGAAAATTCTACACCTGGCAATGATTAACATTTTTATTATTCACACAATTTACCCCAATCAGCCATAGCATCAAAATGTTGGGCTGTATGTGATATTACCAAAAGGCACCGTCATAGCTTTCTGATTTCAAGGATAAATACCATCACCAGGACTCCCAAAACAACAACAACACCAAGTCCCTCAAACCTATAATTGAAACATGATTTAAAGATGCACTACGTAACAATTCCTCATTACACCTACGTTATTGATTTGATCCAAAATGTTTCAACAATGTTCAAACACAGAGAAATACCCAGTTTTATTGAAGGTAACAGGACATTTCATTTGGGTCACCTTTTATTTGAAACATATCCGCTTTATCTCTGCTGTAACATTCAGGGCATGACAAAAGGAAGTACACCCTGCTAGCCATTTAGCCCGTTTTTTCCTTCCGCTGTTTATATTGGTCACTCATAATTGATCTTGATTATTTATATTTGTTTGCTGCCTTACATGAATACTATTGATATACTATTCAGATTTTCATAATCCCACGCTGCTTCACGACGTGATAGGGCCTCTTCATTGTTTTGATTGAGAGACCCCTGGTGGCCGAGGTTACACATTGTCTGTATAATTATATTAGCAGTTGTTTTCATGTTAAAGATTAAATCTACCCTGAAAAACTTTAGCAATAAGCGTTTTTGACGATGTGTTTGTGGCATATCTGTGGCAATTTGGAAAGTGACACATCTTGAGGTTTCTCCATCCTTTGATGGCTGAACACGGCAGAAAAATAAAGAAGTAGCTGCCACTTCTCGGCCAGAAGTCACTGTAGAGGCAGAAGTAAACGAGGCAGGCTGAGGGGAAGTGGTGCACCACAAAGGTAAATTACAACACTTCGGTCATGTAGCAGTGAAAGTATCCGAGCTTGTGTTTTCTTCCCCCTCTACGGTATTGGCTTTACTCACCAAGTCAATGATTTTTCTGGTAGTGTGTAAAGTGTGTGAACTTCCACCGTGGATGGTTTTCAAGCTTGGCTACAGCCTGTCCTGATCCGACTGTGTTTATGAGAGGAGGAAGACAGATACTTGTGCACGGTGAGAGCTTGATACATTATGTGTCTCACGTTCTTCAAACCCACCTAAACCTTCCCTGATAGAGTCTGAGGGTGCACTGTCGACGGCAACTTATCACAGAGTGTCACTAACTACTGTCTAATGAGACCGCTGACCCCACTGGCTGGAGGCAGCTCACCCAGCAGAGCGCGAGCGGTAATTCAAAACTGAGACAGTAATCGGTTAATGGGGGAAAAAATCAATAGGGACAATTTGGGAAGGCTTTAAGAGACAAGAGTGCAGAGTGCTCCGGTGGCTCATCGGTTGAAGCACATGCCATGTAACCACAATGTCCACATCTTGATTCCGGTCATGGACCTTTGTTGCATGTCATTCTCCTTCTTGTTTCCTGTCTGCTTCTCCACGGTCAGAGGAGCCAACGCAAATAATCAGAGACAAAAAAGAAGAATCATGAGGAAAATGTTTTATTGAGCGCCTGTTAGTTTGATTAGCAGTTTGCTACAGGGATTTTTTTATTTGCGCTTTTGATATGATCAGCTTTGTCATTGCAGATGTACCCCTCTGCATTGTCTCACACCCTCGAGCGGCTGACCTCTCTCTTTCTGAAGTCACCAGCAGAGGCGACGCATCCTCTGTTTATTTATTGTCACAAGCAGCAACAGATCCGTCTCTGGCGGCACTTTAGATTTCTTAAGGAAAAAAACGGGTGGGATGAAAGAGACAAGTGAATTCATCCAGCGGGCCCGCAGCATCCAGAGTCTGCCGGTCACGTGTGCAAATAAGCGTGGAGGAAAAGACAAGTACACGGAGGGGGTTCTGAACTTTCTCTCGCTGTTTTTGAGTAGCAGTACGTCCCCCCCCCCTCCCATGAATACCAAGGGCAATCTGCTTCAATAATTCATAACCCAGCTGTTCTAAGGTGCCCATATTTACACTTATATTGCAGAACCAGCAAGTGGCCTTTTTTCCCTTTTTAATACTGTGGCTGCCAGCCCCTCTCCACCTTCTGCAGCAGGAGGCCCAGTCCGAGTCGCTCTGGGGCAACAAAGAGCCCACTGATGGGTGGCAGGCTGGCGAAATTCATAAACAATGCCTGGTAAGATCATATTTGAGCTGTGAATTATTGAACAGAGTTTTATGATGCTTTTTAAACTCCATGAGAATTTGATTATAATTTGATTATAAGCCAGCTAGTTCCGGAGGACGTCGACTTGATTAGGTTATTCATATGGTTTAAACCGCAGCTCTGTGCCTCGCTCGGGGACGTCTGAGGAATAATGAACAGCGTCAAATTTACCGGGGCAAAAAATTTCAATGCAGTATACAACTGCAGTGATCAACAGTCATTACGTGGCCACTGGCCAGCAGCACAGGCAAATGAATAACACATGAATCCCTGTTGATGAAACATTGGAGAGTAGTTACCAGCACCCAGCTGTCTCATCGAGATTGTATTCATCGCCAAGTGGAGCAGATCTGGTCCTAATACAAGCCAAGCAGGTGGTACGGAGGCCTCAGGACACCGTGGGGGCGACTGCTAACAGGTTTGAAAATGACCCGGTCCGGCAGCCACGGGCAGATTGTTTCACTTTCTCCATTTCCCTAATAATCCCTCACAAGGACAGAAGCAGTCTGCCGGTGTCTCTTACACAGAGCGAGTTGGCTGATCACAGATATGAACCAGATACTCTCTCCCAGGACGACTCCAGAAGATACTGTGGCAGAGCTGTCCCCAAAGGCTTCAAAAAATCTATGGCCGGCCACTGCAGCTGGAGGTAGTCTGTCATCTGCAACGGTCAGCCTGCCCGTGATTTTGGATTACATACCAATTCTGTTCCACCTTCCTCCCCCCCACCCTTGGGATGAGAACACGGTGGAGAGCGGGGGACAGGATGAAGTTACGGAGCGAGACACAAATCTTGTTTATTGTATGTGGTCAGACTGCACAGGAGGTTCGGGCTTAGCTGGAAATAGCCATTTGTTGCTGTTGTTTTTCATCATTTTCCACCAGGGACACCTTCAGCTGACACCATCTGAGAGACTGTAAACACATTTTGATGTGAATTATACACCTATAACACAGGGAAGGCTCCTGCGTTCCCTGTTACATTAGGTTTATATGTTACATGGACGCAGCACTTTGACGTGAAAGTGAGCCGCATGCAGGGACTAATAAGGCAACTTTTATAGACTGCTTGGAAGTTGTTACGAATGTGATGCATCGTGTGAAGAACTAAAATCATCTTTATAGATCAGTCCTCTACTTATTACTCATCTTAATAAGACAACTTTTGGGTTGTGAACACATTTGGACCAGAAATCATAAATTATCATCTGATTAACATTCATAGCTGTAAGCGTGATGATTTATCAGAAAGTGAGAAACTCATGAGCATTTATTTGTGGATTTGCAACATTTCATCAGTGTCTTGTGAAAACAGTGTGTCTCTGAAACAGCAACCTCTTTGTGCGATTAGATTTATGACGATGCATTTTTCATCTAATTTTGGGGGTTCATTATTATGAACATAATTAGTGGAACATATTTCTCAACCCATAAAATAAAACTCCCACAA
The DNA here is from genome assembly GCA_038501795.1 of Pseudopleuronectes americanus. Classification (NCBI taxonomy): domain Eukaryota; kingdom Metazoa; phylum Chordata; class Actinopteri; order Pleuronectiformes; family Pleuronectidae; genus Pseudopleuronectes; species Pseudopleuronectes americanus. The sequence goes on from CM076723.1 coordinate 10,238,729, forward strand.
AACATGGAGAGCTTTCCTTACCAAATAATGACATTATGATTTTATGACTTGACTGCAGGACTACAAAATAAAAGTGTATATGATCTTTACCACCTGGCAACCCAATCTTTTTTTCTTTATAAGTGGTTTATGAAGCTTTTCAACGCCAAGGCCCCTCTTGAAACCATGTTTAGATTCACAAGATTTGGATTTTATTTGGATCTGGACCTCATAAATACCAGTCCCCTAAATTCTTTTGAGTTATTCTCTGAAAAATCAATGTTAAAGAGAGTGAAAAAAAGTTCTAGGATCCGCCCCCTGATCCGGATCTGCACCAAAATGTAATTGCTCTTTGCCTTGGGTCATGTCCCACCCCTCCAGAGAATGCCATGGAAATCGATTAAGTGATTTTTGCATTTTCCTACTCAATAGAAAACAATCGCAGACAAAAATCTTAAACTGATGAGGTAAAAGTTCCTGCTGAGATGTCAACGATTTTCTTCCTTTTTTTGGAGAAGTTGCTGCAGTGCTACCGGAGCTCGGGTGTGAGACTCCGAGTAGACAGCTGTACATCAACACGTCTGCACAGGTAAAACCAAGAGGCTTCAGAGGTAAAATGGGTCACGGCTGCTCAGACAGAGAAACAGACAAAGATGCAGAGATGGGGGTACAGTGGAGGAAAGGAGGCGACGGAAGGTGCGGCGCATCATTTGCATGGTGCCGGCTTAACTTCTGTTGTTGTAATTGCTGTTGTCAGTGCAGTTGAGTCACCGAGGAGCAGTGCAGGTGATAATGTCACGGAGGCTGGCTGGCATGTCGGGCAGCAGCTGCCTCATTTCTGAGGCGTTCCACATTTTTGCGCATCGTTGTGAAGGAGATGTCATCTGAGCAGAAACCTATCCGACAGCTGAGAGTGAAATGAGGTGGGAAATCAAAGTCACATTCTATTTGGGAGCGTCTCCGCGGGGCCTATCTGCAGGCTGAGATCACCAGCAGCATCCTCGTCGTCTCCCACTCCCCCCACACCGCCTTCTCTCTCCTCCACTCTGTCCCTGTGGTTCCACGTAGGATGGGCCCCAATTCCAGCTCTGTGAAATAACATGTTATTACCGAGCACAAAGGAGCACACAGAAACATTCAACGTGCACACATACAGCACGTACAGGCACTTACACTGAGATAATGTATTTGTGGGAAAAACGTCAATTTTCCAATTTCTGGTGAAATAACAAGAAAAACAACGCTGGCCGTGTTTAAAACCACTTTAGGATAAAGCAGTTAAAAATATTATTTTCCACTGCTCAGGCCGCCTCTCCACAATATGAGATAAGTAGATAATAAACCTAATAATTAACACAGCCTGTTATCTTAGTCTATATTTAGGTGTCATTAATAGTTAAAGAAGCTTCGTTTTGAGTTGTTTACTTTTAACATGACTTCCCCCCAGAGGAACTTGCATGTAAACACTTTACAGCTCGGCACCAACAGGGAAGTAACGCTTTGTTGGGCGGGGAAACCAGCAGGATGGATCGCTCCTTTCACAGTCTGACTATTAGTTTTCATTAGGCGGCCCAGGAAAACCCCAAGATTTATAGTGCCCATTTCCTTTAAATTCAGCCCTGCAGGGTTTTACCTGATTGCTGCATGGAACAGACAATGATCATCTCCCATCCATCTCATCTCTTCGCTCCCATTTCCATAAATTCTCGGTGGCTGTGGGAGAACAGGAGCCTGTCACAGTCTGCAATGTCACAGTGAAAGACATCCACCCCAGCTGGACCTCTGGTTGCTCCAGTCCCCCAGCATATTCTGCCAGGGCTTAGCGTGGATCACCGCTGACACATCTGCACCTCGAGTGGTTCACATCCGAAGACATGTCAATCACGACCGCTCAGGGACCTCGTTGAAACAAAAAGGACTTGTTTTTCCCCCACCCCTCATTCCTTTGGTCCAAGCAATATCCGGCCAAATTTTCTAGCATCAATGTTGCAAGCCATTGATTTGCCGGCTGACCCAGCCGAGCCAGCGGGTCAATCAGAGATGTTTGTCGCAGAGGGGAAAGGGTCATTTTCTCCGAATGAAAATAATCAAGCCCCTCGCTGCATCCGCTGGAGCATATTACACATTGTTCCAGACACCATCGACACCAATTGGCCATTATTCAATGGCGAGATGGAATGGAGGCGAGATACTCTCGGAATAATGTGATTAGATTTCTCTTCTTCACAGTGACCAGTTAACATGTTTTTATCGATATTTGTTGTGTCCTGACTTTGAGTAATCATTCCGCTCATCGTTATTCCAAAGTTTTCTCAGACGGGGTGTGATCATCGTCGTTATGCAAAGCGATGTCATACAGCACGTCCAGTGATTAATCTGAACTGGCATGGCGATATAGGATTTCCTCCCCCACAGCGGGATCAATAGCTTCTTGCTCAGCTGGGTAAAGTCGGAGATTTCATTAACCCATTTCGAAAGACTTGACCATCTTCTGTGAGTTATTATGAGAGGGTAAGAAGGCCAAACGCATTCTTTAGCCGAGGCGACGTCCTTGCAGGTTGGCATCTTTTCCTCATTGGCTGTTGGCCGGCAGAATAGAAATGATGACCAAGATTTATATGCATTTCAGTCAATGGCAGAAAAATCCCTGTGTTTAACCGATCAATAATGTTGCGATCCATCAATTGTATTTCACTATTCCTGTCAGAGACGCTCTCCTCCTTCAAACTATATTTGTATTCCCTGCACAGGCTATGAATAAATGTTTTGCTTAGAAATTCCAAACCTCCCGTTCGGTTGGCAGCCATGTTGCTTCAGACCAGCCGCATGTTTTATTCATACTTCCTTCGTCCACGCAGCCAAACTTAAAAGCAGCAGACGTGATGCATCTGATTCCTCTGATCACTGATGCTCCGAAGCATGTTTTCCACCTCTCCTTCTACTGTTTCATTCAAGTGGACTGGACTCCATCTTTTTCCACAACATTAGACCACAGCCCATTAGCATCAGAGGGGTCCGTCCGTCGGAGGCTGTGAACGAGGCAGGCTGCGGCCGTCATCGCACGCGTCTGAAAGGCTCGTCTGTGAGTCATTCCGCCCAGTGAGCCGCTTCTTACGGCCTGTTCTCGGGGTGAGCAGCTCCGCTTCTCCGTCTGATTGTTGCTCCTTTGGAGCTGAACCGCCTGCTGTTCCCATTCCTGAGGGACAGCCGGCTTCATCTGAGAAAATAGAGAGGGAGAGAGTCAGAGAGGGAGAAGGAGCGAAAATCAATTTCTCATTAAACAAATTTGTAAAAGCTGCATCAAAAGGTGGTCAACATTTTGCTTTGGCGGAGATTTCGGTTTGATGCGACCTTGAGAATCCGATGACAAACAGCGTGCACGCCTGTTGAGGATGAACGTGTTGCTTTTGTCTCACTCCTGATTGATAGCCGGGTCGTCACTCGCTCCGCTCTCCAACATGCTGGAACAACAGCTCAGCGGCTCGCAAGTCAGACGCCAAGTCGATAGTAGGGCGTGTGTCCATGTGACTCGAATCCGATGTGAATTAAATCCAAAGAGTGAATATGTATCAAGAAGCGCGAGGGAGAAAAAATCCAGGGGAAACTCTAAAGTCCCGTCACAGGCCAGAGGAGGGAATGTCATCTTCTCCACATCCTCTCTTGGCAGAGGAGTGAAATTATCCATCCCAATGTGCTCATACATCTTTTCTTTTACAGATGACCGGCTTTCCCCCTTTGGAATTGACAACCTCAATTTATACTCATTTCACTTTCTCTCTACGGGCCACACAAGGGCTCCCTCCTGAGGTGTACCTGCCACGGCTATCAATAGAGTGAGTCGTCATGGGCTAGCTAATGCAGCCCACTCCCACTGAGGTAATCCTTCAGAGGCATCCCGCGGCCTGAGAGAAATGTCAGAGCGCTGCTGCAAGGATCCGTCTACCCTTGCATACAGAGACGGAGATATATCTTATTTAAGCCTGATTTAATTTGGGCTGCTTGGCACCGGCGAGGGGAAGTGTTGTGTGTGTGTGGAACAGACGGTGTCCGCTGGGGATGCAAAAAGTCTGTCTTTATTTAGAGGCTTCGGTACAGCACAGGCCAGATGCACCACAAACTGAACTGACAGATGTAGTGGTCACAGATATTTCTGTGCCAGAGTGTCGGCCGTAACGCAGCTTCCACTACTGACTTTATTCCGCCATGTTGTATGGAGGTAGCTGGCAGTGTTTGAAAGTGTTCCATTGATAATTCATGGTGCTCAGTGGGGGCTCGGCTCTAAACTTATGAATAAAACTTTCTGAAACATCCACTTTCATCACCTGGATTCTCTGGTTTCCTGTGGTGAGAAGGTTCCAGTGGGATCCAGAGCTGGTTCAAATTAGAGTCGTTTCATGGGTTGAACAACCCACCGGTGGAAAACAAAACGGATACCAAGGGTTTTAAATCTTTTACCTCATTAACTACAAATTGAGACGATCCTAACTATATTCGAATGCATGAATTAGGTCGTTGGATTTATTTATTTTACCTATTGAGCAGCCAGATTGTTTCCAGTTATAAGGAGCAAACTATCATAGTGAAAAATATCTCACCTTAACATGGTTGTTATTGTTGTACTGAGGAGGAAAGCTGGTCCCATTTTCCTCTCGGTGATGCCTCAAGAGAACACAAATCAGTGATCGGCTGCCAAAAAACTACTGAGCTGTCAGGAAAGTAATCCCCACAGCAGCAAACATGGCCTTGGTGACTAAGACTGGGTGGATTTGGCAGCATCTTACTGTAAATGTACCGACGTTACATTACATTAAGAATATTATTAACAGACTTTGCTTGATTGGATTGGCTGGTTTGGAAGGTTTTCAATTTTAAAACCCAAACCTACATCTTAGTGGTTTTGTCCATATCAGCAGCAGGCACGGAGGACCTCCATCGTCATAGTAACAATAACAGGACCGTAGGGGCTAACCAGCGGCAGGCATACCAGACATGTATCACCATGGTAACAATAATAAACACATAGTTACGGCTGGGGAACTATTCTGTCAAGGTTTAGGAGGAAAATTTGTTTTGGATCATGGTGCAAAATAAATACTTAATTAGCCTTAGATGACCTTTGTTGCCATGGTTACTGTAATGAACTGTAATGACACTTGAGTTAGGGCTTGAAAATGCTCATGGGAAATGAAAAGTGATCTCCTGTGTGTCCGTCCTGTGTTTAGTCAGTCAATCAATCTCAACCTCCTCCCAACATGGACTTTGTCTCTAACCTTAATTCCCCTCATAATAACTACAATCGCTAGAGGTCATCAGAGAATACAACTTTGGGATGTAATAAGCTTCTTGCACCAGAGAGTGTCATCAAAGGGGAAAGACACTTCTCCACGTCCTCCCGTTGTCTAGAAATGAAGCCAGCTACCAGGAGGCAATCCAGACACTTAGGATTCACAATTTTACTGTCATGTCATCCATCTTAATATACTGTCTGACTTATGTACACATGACTTATGTTAGTTTTTTTTACAGGATATAGCAATAAACTTATGAAATTATAAAAGATACACATTGGATAGCACATCTTGTTCCATCTGGACCAGCGGCAAAATGGCAAAATACCAATAAACATTTAACACATCAATAACAAGTCAGATAATCACTAATTCAACTTTTTTCCTCAAAAGTTGTAAAGGCTTCATCACATTTTTTTTACCATACATTGTCTGTCTCTTCTTCAGGATTGACGAATCAGGATAACACATTTGCCTTGCACCGACAGTTCATTCTAACAGAGACCTTCAAAACACAACTCACATATCAGCGCAAACCTCTGCCGTCATTAAATATGTATAACTAATATCGAAAGTAAAGTTTTATCTGTTGCACGCATGGCTGCGGACACTTCATGAGTTGGGAGAGGAATGGGGAGGTGTTGCCCTGTTTCTGATGTTTTCACAGCTCACTACTTTCTAATCCATACTGACAGAGGAAGCTCGGCGGGAAGGCAGCACAAGAGAAGCTCAGCTGCTCTGTCCTCTGCAGAGCAAGGATCTTCCCTCCAACATTCTAATGCCTCAGCATTAGAAAAAAAATGTTGTCACTGAATGAATAAATCAATCAAATGAACTAATGAATTCTTTGCTGATCCCCCACTACTTTCTTCTGTTATGTGTTTATGCAGTGGGATATATAGTGTTAATGCTCAGAGGTCACTAAGAGCTTGATCTGTCGATGTCTCATGTCCTCTTAATGAAAGTGCGAAAAGGCATTCACCCTCTCTATTGACCTCGCTGTCTGGCAGATGGCTTCATAGCTGCTCATATACACGGCTGCCGGGAGGAGAGATGATGCCTCAACGCAAACAACACTCACAATCAGCTCTTTAATAGCTTTTTTCCCCCTCCACTGAGTCGGCCATAGTAACAATCCTGTGTAATAACTACAGATACATTAGAGAGAGCAGGAGGGGGAGAAATCTCCAGCAAAACAAAGAGACCCTGTCGGCTGATGCAGTCATCTTCAGGAGGAGCGAGCGCGGGTCAATAACAGACGGAGGAATGAATTGTCAGCCCTGTTAGCCGTGAGTGGATCTGAGAGAGGGATGAGCGTTCTCAGCGAGGGTAACACATTCCGGTCCTAAAGTCGCAAAAATACTATCTGTATCACACAGTGAGTGCTGTATGGTGCCGATGAAAAGGATCCAGCATGAATCCTCTGGCATGTTCCTCTTCCTGGAGAGGATCAGCGGTTCAGAGCCAGCAGAGCCTTGCCTAAACAGAAAATCATATTATTCTATTACATCTCCATCGTGAGTGTGTGTAATGTACGGAGAGGTAAATAAATAAATCAAACACATGCAGTCATGTGTCAAAGGATGTTAATTCAACAGGAGAAGAAGAAGAAGAAAAAGAAGAAGAAGAAGAAGAAGAAGAAGAAGAAGAAGAAGAAGAAGAAGAAGAAGAAGAAGAAGAAGAAGAAGAAGAAGAAGAAGATGGACAATGTTTTACAGAAACAATCTTTTCCTCTCGCCTCTTTGCTCACACACACCCTGAGATATTTGCGGTACTTTCAGACCTGTTGTCTGGGAGACCATTCCTTGTTTAGATGTGTTGTCAAGGAAACAAAGATGGAGAGAAAAGCTGTTCAGAGAATTTTTTAGAAAATCCATCTGCTCGGTTGGAACAGGGAGAAAAGTAACGCTGCAGCCTAGTTGGACGAGTGCTTCTGATAAAATATAACTTCCAAAGGGAAAGTTTTTTTTTATATTGATTTTTCTCCTGTGTTATTAATATCAAAATGGAGCCTTGTTGTTGTAAATAAGCTCTTTTGTTGTAAATAAGCTCTTTTATTGTAGTCCTACCCTTTTACCTATTGAGCTGAAAACTGCATGGGACCAAAAATCTACCGCACAGGTCAGGTATCCCTCTGTAGTATAATTACCACCTTACTGGCCCCCCCTCTCGGTTATTCTGAATAACAGGACGTCCAAATGCTTATAATCGCCTGTGATTACCAGTGAAAGGTTAAGCTGCTTCAATCCCTCAGTCCGCTTTGCAACAAAACCCCAGAAAATACTACAAAGACGGGGGGATTTGTGAGCCAGCTCGTCGGGGAGGCTGAATGATCAGAGGGCTGCTTTGGGAGAATAATAGCATGTTCTGCATAGGGAGTCACAGCGTTGTTTCGTTGCAGTTGTGTTACCCAGGAGAGCGACAGCAGCTGGACATCTGAGGTAGCAGACATGGCACATATTGTGCAAGTGATAAAAAAAACTCGGTGTGGCCTAAATATCCTCGGCAGCCTGGTTTCCTCCCTTTTCAAACATTCCCTGATTCTGTCACATCCTCACTGTTCTCCTCCACTGCCTCGATCAACTCCCTTGCTCTCTATCTCCCTGTTCCACGTTGTGTGTTCAGACATGTATCATGCAGTCATTCAATAATCATCTCCTCCAGCTGATAAACCTCGCAAACACAAGATTCCATCTTCCTCTGACACTCACAAGTTTTTACCGTGGATGAATCATTCATTCAGCATAAGAATTCCCAGGCCACAGGGTTCAGGAGGTTCCATGCTTGGGATTCGAGCACCGCCATGACTCCCTGGCGTCGCCCAGCGCTGATCTTTGCCGATCGGTGCTGACATCAGCAATCAGACGGGAAAACCTGCACACACCGGGGATCTTAGACTAAATCCCAGTGATCTGGCATGCACACATCCCACCTCATCAACACAGCAGCAGTAATTGTGCAGGTATTATTTGAGGAGCCTCTCCAGAGGTTTGTGTTGAGAGCAGAGGCTGAGGTGCCATCACGTGCCGTCATGCCTCAGCGTGGCCCGGGACATCTCGCCTTCCCCCCAGGTAGCATAGCACCCTGTCAACACGCCCAACACGAGGGGCTCGTCTTAAGGGGGTAAAGAGAGGGAGGAAGCAGGAGACGTCCAGGTCGCAGTGGGTTCTGACAGTGGAGGGCAACGCTAAGCCTCATTTAGAATTCACTCCCTGAGAAGCAGCTGTTGCATCTTTTATTAAAGGAACAAAGGAATGGCGTGCTATGTTCATACGAATGTTCTTGAGAGTCGCATCTAAAGGGACGAGAGGGAAACAGGACTGTGTGTGGGAAAAACAAAAATCCTCATTTCAGGACCACAAAGACAGGCAGCATGCGGCTCATTATTCAGTGCTTGCTGCTCGCTGCTTGTTGTCTCCACTGCAGGTTCTCACCCTGTCATCGCTTGGGTCAAAAGCCACCTCAGATGGATGGCCAGGAGAGTTGTCTCCAACACTTCCAGACAAATCAATACCTGAGATCCTATTCTATTTCTGCAGGAGCCCTCTATCTTTGAAAATACATACTTTTGCCACTCTTGTTCAGCCTGAGATCCATTTAATTTAAAACGAGGAATCGCTCAAGTGTAAATTCTAATTACCGCAAAACATTATCTTAGATGCCCACACCAAAAGAAAAAGAAAAGACGCAATTGATGTATTAGTGTAAAGCAGAGAAGGCTCTACTCTCGGTCTCTGGAAATGAAAATGGAAATTGCAGTTGCAGCCTCCCACTTCTGGTCAGCGACCGTGATTCGAAATCTCATTATCATTTTCTTTGCCTGGCATTTTAATGCACTGTTAGGGTAAATAACAAGATGGACCACAACTGCCCAGAAGGCTTGTGAGCAAATGTGTCTCCTTAGTGTCAAGCAGATTTGCCCCGAATCAAACAACAAGCGAACAAAAGAGAGGAAATCAAGGAGCTGCCAGTTTCTGTATCCAGCAACAAGCTGTAATGATGTACCGTGCCAACAATAACGCTGTAGTATTTCACTATATTCAGTCTGAAGTTGAATAAACTAAAATCCTGGTCCCTCTTGTGTCCTGGTTCTGAATCATGTTTACATGCTGCAATGATCCTCTGTCAATGAGCTTTGTAATGGAAGCTGTTTCATCGTGTTGCTGTGAATTGGTTCGACTTTCCTCATGTGTTAATTCTAAAAGGTGAATGTTCCAAATCCTTCCACCACAGAGCACTTGTGTGATTACACACCACAATGCGCGCTACACACAGTACTTTATCATTATCATTTAAGAGCTGTATTTCACACCTGCCTCTTTTATTTTTCCGCACATGAAGATTCCTGAAAAGAAAGATATCAGAGGTGGGAAAATGTAAGAAAAGCTTTCTATTTCTCGGGGCAAGTATTTCCACTTTTTGGGTTCATGAAGGGAGAGGATGAGAAATATATCAAAGGAGCTCAACACGGATTGAGCATCGCACTCCCTGCTGAAAACACAATGGATTTAATTTTACTATATGTAACTTCAGCCGCTAGGGCCCCCTTTATCAAAACAATAACAAAAGACCTGGATCTATGACATTGTGAAGCAGTGTGGGATCATGGGAGATTTTTTATTCATCACGATTGCCAATAGAAATCTAGGGGTCGTGGCTCCGGTGCAAATCATGTTCATATGTGAGGTAATATATTTAAGATTTACACAGCAAACGGCGATGAATAATCGTGATCCATAAAGTGACCAGTACAATCAGTGGAAAACCAGCTGACTGGCAAACTGGGAAGTGGTATGTTTTTGTTTTGTCATACCTCACTTGCCTGGGAAGTTATGGCAGAGACGAGCAAAGCCAAAGGTAAAGCAGATATCAGATATGACGCAAATAAAAGGCAAACAAACCCGATGCAACTTTGCCACTAACAGGTACAGTTTGGTCAGAGATGGAGGTGTGCTCTTCTATAGCAGCTAATGTAGCCTAGCATTTAGCCTCGAGCAGAAATCAGAAGGAGACTGCAGATATGTGATGCACATCAGCTGTTAACAGTATTCATGATTTATACTGATGTGGAAAATGAGTGGAGATCCCATCGAAGGCTCAAGTTCTATTAAAAGAGTTTTTTTTCCGTCTTTGTTTTGTAGATACATTGTTAATGTGTGAGCATGGCTAACTCTAACTGCAGTGACGACAACATTGAATTTGACTGCTGCAAAATTAAATCCACCCTGTGTTTCACCACCTGCCCTTTTAATATGAACAATGTGTGCAGTGGGAAACGTTCAGTTTGCATTAGTATTAATTTAATACAGCCCTGAGACGGCATTAGAAGAGAGGCTGGCATCAGTGAGATAACATTAAAAGACGGGGAAGCTGGATTACATTCATGTTTAACAATACCTTGTGTGTAGGTGGTTATAATTTTAACCTCACAATGGATATGATGGCGGACGAAGACACTGCTATACAGAATGCAAATGTGATATATGGATTTTGCAGGAAAAAATGATGACCATAACTTGCAGAGGAGTTTGATTTCATGTAAATCAATTTTGAAGAGAGATATATTTTATTTTGTATGTAAAGTTTCTCTCAAAGGTTTTATAAGAGTATCAGGTAACAAGTGTTATACTTCACTGAGGGAGCAATTCATTAAATCAACACAGGCAATAAGTATTTCACAAGTTTCTTCTCACTGACGGCAGCAAGCTTAATGTCTTTACAATGCAGCCGAACACACACACATTTAATGAGCCGTGTTCTCGTTGGTTCAGTGTGTACAGAGTGGCCACGCCTGCGGATGTCCACAGGTTCAAAGGCAAAGCTAGTTAGCCTTTCTCATCTGTCGCTCACAGTAGGGCGAGCAAGATCAATAGGAAGGTAAGCCGAGAAATGTCAACCTTCCATTTTGTTTTGACCCAACAAAGGCTGAGCAGAGAGGAAGGGAATCATCACTGTTAATTATGAGGCCCATTAAGTTTTGATCCGTCTGAAAACCCTGTCAGTAGAAAGGTGCTATTATCACCCACCCATAGCCTGTTTCCCTTGAATTAATTTCTTGGAATCTGTTTTAGTCGGTGAATAACAGCCACGATGACAACCGCCCCTTCACATCGCGGCGCCGCTGCCGCACATATGGCGGAGGAATAAACAAATACTAAAGGACACTTTAGGCCGTTGTCATTGTTTGTGTTGTGGCTTATGATAGAATATAATTAGCTGCTTGTCAGGCTGTGTGATTACAGAGGACTGTCGGTTAGAACTTCTCCACAGGGCATATTCCAGACATGTTTCATGTTTCATTCCAACGGTAAATCATAATTTAAGCAGCATCACTGGTATTATATAGTTTCCTCCAGTTGCGCTGAAGGATGAAATATGTTCCTGAGACTGGAACACAGAAAGAAATTATTCACAGGAAATGGAAATTGAGTGTTAATGTGATAATATTTCTCCTCCTCTCACAACTAAAAGCTACGGCGATACATCACCCTCTTCCGCGCGGCACCTTGAATCCTCCGCTAGGTCAGAAACACAGAGCGGAGAGCGATGATTTTCTTTGTTTGTGCGGCGGAGGAGAGAAGGATTTACATTTGTCACAGAGTGCGATAACAAAATTATGTTTTATGATTTGATTTTTCCCAAGTGGTGTCAACTGCTTCCATGATCATGATGAAAAATAGGTGGATTAGTACATTTGGACTCCGGAGAGGTGGCGAGTTGGCAGTGGGGTAAAGAGGTCACCCAATTACCAGCGTTGTCAGTTTGATCCCTGCCAGTTGGAGCTGCGCGCTCTCCAGCTGCCTGCTAGTTACTGGAGGTTAGCTGGAGTCAAATCTGTAGCTACAGCCCACTCACCCCATCACCACAGCAGGAAGGTCCTTGGGCAAGGCACCAGACTCCACAGTGCCCTTTGAAGCAGAGTAAATAGTGTCTGGCAAGTATGAATGCAGCTGAGACATAAACAAGACAGGAGCTGAGATGACTCAGAGAATAGATTCAGTCTGCAGTTTGTTAGGAACAGCTACCTAGCTGAAAGTAACGCTATCTAATAAACCAGTCTTACATAAGTTCTACCTTAATTATTTAGGGTTTAAAAGCATACTTTTTCATTTTCTTTCCAGTAGTGTGTTTAACGTAGTTTGTGTATGTAAACGTTCTGCAAAATTAATAATTCAAAAGGTAAAAGTCACAGTACTTACGGATATGTGCTATAGAATGATATTTTGATGTCACGTGACATCACAACCCCCCACCATATTGCATGTTGCACGTCTAGTGGATAGTCTGACCCACCACTTGTACACATAATTTGTGCCTGTTATTTTGTGGTAATTTTTTCACCAGCAATAAAATAATGTCTGAACTGTGATAAACAACTTTAGAGGCTTTCAGATTAAGATCTTTGCAATTGAAGGGTTTCTTCCTGTTTTGATTGAAGTTAAGGTTGCTAATGTCTACCTTGTTCTACTGACAACTTTTATTCTGACCTATATCTCCACAACAATGGATGACATACATACCCCCCCTCTGGATGTATTGTTACTTGGTATTACCTGCACAGCTACCAACATTTAGACTCAGGATTACTTTTTGTATGGTGAGCCTTGTAAATATGATTAATATCAGCAAGTTAATATTGTCCCTGTCCACATTTTCAAATCAGGATTAAAATGTGACTTTACTCAGCGGGACACAATTAAGATAAACAACGACCTCATGTGTGAATTATTGATTAACCCTAAGGAGTCCCATGGCTTGTTCAAGACAAAAACACAGAGCCATGTGGAGCAATGCCTTGAATTTCAGTAAGAATTGCTGACTTGAGACTCTGAGCTAGTTTATGTTTAGTGTTGATAGGCCAAGTAAAAACAGAGACATCATCGTATAAATTCAATATGAAAAAAGCACGTTGTTTTCTATATCTGATTTATGGTTTTTGGGACCAATGTTTTGATAAACTAGTTCCAGGTGAAAGAATATTTGTCTGGTAATGTAGGTGATATTGTGCTGCGGAAAAAAGGCAGTGAATAATGGAATAGTGAACATTTTTATGTGATGAATAAAGGCAAATTCAAAAGTATTAACAAAATGTCCAAAAGTATCCAGTACTTTTAAGGGTTAAGTAATGACGAACACTTGTGATGAAGGATGAACAATATGAGTTTGTTGTGAAACAGACAGAGACGATTCTTGGTAGAGCTGACATGCACAGGCAGCCAAACCAAAAAGCTTGAGGTAGAACAGCAACAGTCCAGTGTTACACCACATGGGATGGAAGTGATGAGAAGTTCAGGGCACTACAATTCATGTCGGGATCGTCCTTACCTCAGCGAGGGCGGAGTCTCTCTCAAGGTTTATCTTATCTCCATCCCAGAGACAGGAGGGCGATTCCTCACACTAAACATAAAACACCCCTAATCTAAAGTGCTCCTGCTGAGGCCTTATGAGCTCTCAGGTCAGCCACCTGTGAAACAACTGTAACCCTGCTCAGGCAGAATAAAAAAGATGCATTAAGTCACAAAGTCCCTGACACCTTTTACACTCTGTCATTGCTTTATTGGTTTGGCCTCTGGGACCTCTGTTGAACTCAAACATGTCGGATCATTCTCCGGTAGTTTGTCACTTGGCACTTGCTGGATTATTATGGTTTTACTGCATCTTTGTTTGTTGTCACAGTGCAACACAAATACCACTGTCTGTTATCATAGTAACATGAAGGTATATTGTTTTTAATCAGAGAAGTGAACATGGTCCTTAGACATTTTTTTTATATTAGGAAGAATCCAGAGTTGGTTGCATATCAACAATTGGATGAAGTAACAGTGAATTACTGATTATTAACTGATGATCTGTAAACTGATCACATAAAGTCAGTGTCTTGATATTGTTGAGCAACAAGGAATTCATGATGCATCTTGTAATATTTAAAGCCTTAACCTAATTATTTTGCCTTTTAAAGTCACTCTCTAGCAGACTAGTACACAATCTAAGATTATTCTTTGTTCATCAAAATTATATATTCAAAATATTGCTTTAAAATGACAAAAAACGTAACTCTACTCCTTCCTGCTTGGGAGCCCAACATGATTGGTTTCTCAGGTTTATGACATCACAAACCCTGGCTGCCTGGATCGTAGACTGTATATAAGGATGGACGACACGTCTCCACTTCTTCCTACAATCAAGATGATTTCACCCTTTATTCATTAACATGCAGGAAGCTGGATTTATGACCAATACTGCTGCCAGCCACTAGATGGCTATCAAGAGGCTATATACTCAGTTTTGGGGAGTCGTCATTTCATCCATCTGGTCAGAATACTTTTCTCGTTAGTTTGTCTTTTGTTTAATGCAGTGTTAGGTGGTGCTGAATGCTTGTTTTGCTTAAAATAAGTCATACAAGGGGGATGTTAACTTGGAGATGTTTAAAAACTTCAGTGAAGGGGAACTTTAAACGTTATTGCTAAACATGAGAACTGGGGGGATGAGGGCCTTGCAAAAAGACCTCCAGGTGGTAAATGGCCCACGAGATGATTCATAAATCAAACATATGAAAAAACTTTTTTCATATGTCAGATTTTTTTTTCTGTAATAAAAAGATAATCGCTTAACAGAGGGGAGTACCATGTCCTTCAGGGTGGTCCCATCTGGCTGTGACTGTCAGGTCACAGTCAGGGTGAAGGAAACGCTTCGTCTATGACAAACATCATGGCAACTGTCAAGAAAAGTAGATTAGAAATGCTGCACTTTCCAAGAGAAATGGACAAACAATTTATTTTGTTGGAGGAGCAGATAAACCAGTGTTTGTAGTTTGCAGTGATTGAAAAAGGCAAATGTTAAGTGTCATTACAGCTGGAAACATGCGGCTAAACTGGATGAGTTACAAGAACAAATGCTCCAAAGCTTTCATAAGAATCACTCTGACAGGATCTATGACAACAGAGCAATTGCTCATTGTGTACAAACACAAAACATTCTCTGCAAGACTGAAAGCCAGCCATGACATCTGAATAGCCCGCTGGCAGGACTCCTTTAGTCATTTGGGGGGAATTTCAGGACATGAAGAGTAAATAAAACCAACTGGACATACTTGCTGAGCCATCTAATGATGGTGCCTGAAGACCTACAACATGAAATCACTGAATTATAGTAACAATGAGCTCAAAGCAACAACAACCTCCCTCTGCTGGAGCTGTATAAACCTTTCCTTCTGAGGAGACGTTTGATTCTCTGTTTGGGAAAACCTGAAACTGTGAGCAGCTCATTTAAGAAGTGACCGACTGACCAGCTTCACTAAAGGGAAGCAGCTCCAGTAACGGCATTATAGAGGATAGAGTGATGTTTAGTGTATTCAGTAACTTTGTAAGCCTATGGCCCTCGTAGGACGTTGTAAGAGTTTAAATGGCTCTTGATAAATAAAAACAGTTCCTCACCCCTGTTGCAGCCCTGGGGGCCCATTGTTCTTTCATGGGACTTGGGGTTTGCAGGCATTTTTCTTAAAATGCAGGACAATTGACTTTTGTCACAAACACCTTAAACCTCTGGAGATTTTTCGACTTTAAATGAAAAAAACATTTAGACTAACTTACAGCTGCTGTTATTGACATGAGAGCTTGAAAGTAGGACTCAGATCGAGCTCCTGCAGCCCAGGGAGGAAAGGTTCAGAGCGCTGATCATAAAGGCCTTTTCACAAAAAGGTTGTAAATGATACAACACAGCAGAGCCACGTCTACGTGTAAAGGTTGTTTTTGAAGGGCTCTCTCATCCCAGATGAGCAGACGACAACATCTGGATTCTTGTGCAAAGGAAAAGCTCTGAGGACCAAGAGCCCTTATCCGCACACACACACCCGAGTCAAACGTGTCTGAGGTCATTAAAAGGTAAAGCCCCCTCCATCTGAGACAATGTACACATCACAGCACATCCCCATCACCGTCTGACGAGTAGGTCTTCTGCTGCTCCCGTATTACACTGATGAGCAGCGCTCGGGAAAAGGGAAAGAAAAAATCCTTTAAAAACAAATCACCTTTCAGACAGACAGGATATTATACTGCATGAGTACTCAGACAGCATTATGCAAAGGCAGAGGGTCGGAATGACACTCCATTATTCTCCCAGTCTGAGCAAACTGTTGCGAAACACAAACCTTGTTTATGGTTCACAGCACAGGCAAATATAAAACGCAGACCAAGCGCTTTGTCTTTTAAGTGCATTACAATTCAAAGCTGTTCAAATGAAAGAGTCTTTAAAATGCTATCTCTTCATTGGGTCCGAACACAAAGAGGCTATACAGAAAGTGTTTATCTCGTCCGCTGTATCTAATTAGACTGCATATCCTCTCTGAGTAAAATGTATGAAGTTTATGTGATTATGATGTATAATATTACTGCATAGGTATTTATATACTGGTTAAAGGAACAGTAATTTGGAGTTGTTAAGACAAAACGCAGTATAAGTAGATACTTAAGGGGAGTTATTGGTGTAACTTTAGGGCTTTAGTGGGGGCAGGGGTGTTTAAAGGGACCTGGGGGGTGATTACCGTAGTTATTATAACTGGATTATCTTTTATATTCATTCATTCATTCAATGAGAATTTATTAATTTAAATACTTAATGAGTTGCAAAGATGTTCATACTGAATGTGAAAGGGAAATATTCACACACAGCAATAACCATTACTGTTTTCATGGTTATGTGTGGCTAGGGTTGTACAGAGAGCGTGGTCTGGTTTGAGGAAGAAGAAAGTTCCTCATTGACTTCTGCTTATTTAAGCTTAACAAAAACCAGGATCTTGCCAGATCAGATCTTTTTACAGCCGCCATCCACCTCTTAAGCTGTTTGAAGACATACAAATTTCCAGAAAATTAGGTGCGGACATTTTCCCTTCGTATATGAAGAATGCTGCAGGAGCTTGTCAAGATCAGATGCGTTGGTTCACATCAACATTAGGAATTCAGGTGAGTACTGGTGCTTTGGTAGAGCTGCCACGCATGATGACATGTAAGTTCCGCTTTGGAAAACCCAGACATCTGCATCAGAGCCCTCTTTTTCATCCTGAGATGTTTGTGTTCTTTTGGGATCTTTTCGGTTTAGGCTCTTTTGTGTGTAAGAATCCGTCATCAACAATCCCACTTGCTGGCTTTGAATCTTCCTGCTGCATTCTCACAAGTGTTCACAAGAAATGGGTCTGCCAGGATATGTCCCGCAAAAAGTCCTGAGCATCCAACTCGGACATTTGCATTCTCAACCCTTTGAAAAATTGCAGGAAAATAACCAAACCACAGTGCATGTCTGAAGACTTTAGTGACTCTGCTGTATCACTTCTTTGATTCAAAGAAAGCTGTTGTCTCTGCTTGTAATTACACCAGTGGTTGGTTTCAGATCTGCAAAATGAATTCACTGTTGCAACTTGCGTGCTGTGCAGAAATGACACCCTCACGGCACTCGACTAAACATCACCACTGAACATTATCCTGCCAGCAATTACAGTTCTTGCAAAATGTGTTGCAGCGAACCTACTGGCAGAACACATGCTGGAGACAGAGGATTGTCTCGTCTCACACTCACACAAGACGCAAATGGGAAGATCTCCAAAAAATGTCTGACTCTCATTCTTCCCATATGTTCAGGGGGCCTCATTGGATGTCGGGCAAAAAGTGTTTATGGTTTCCTGTCAATTAAATGTCATGTTGACTCAGTTTATTTATACACTGATCAGTTTGAGAGTGTGTGTGTGTGAGTGTGTAGCAGAGAGAGGTGGAGCGAGTGAGTGAGTGCTACCATGATGACAGCCAATTAATTCAGCTCTTTGGGACACGAAGAGGAGAAAGAGTGACTCGCGGGCTGCATTAGTCATGCAGCATGGCAGCCCTGGCATCAGGGAGCTCTCATACACTTTAAAGGTGACTGTGTGTGTGTGTGTGTGTGTGTGTGTGTGTGTGTGTGTCTGTCTGTACATGTGTGTATGCCCGCAGTCGCCTCTTCTGCTATCCTGTCATCCCTCCCTCACCCAAGGGGGCCCAGCATGAAACAGCCTCATGACTTAAGGATACCGTTGGCGGCGGCGAGTGCAGCCTGAGAAGTGTCAAACTTCCAACAAAGCATTTAACAAGCACAACAGTGCACAGCGCTAACAGCTCACTCAAAGACTATCGCGGAGTTTACCCCCCGCCAGCGAGTAAACAAACAACTTTATTACTGTTGATGTAATGCTGGGTCCAAGGGTGAGTGAGGGGAGTTGTTTTTTCTTTTTTTTAAAAGAGGTGCTCTGGCCCAAGCAGTAGCACAGTGATATAATAATCACAGGGAGCTGGGTCATGGAGCTCAGGAGCTGTGTATAAGTAATTAAAGGCTCAACTATATGCTTTCTGTTGTTGAATCTAATCACAGTTGAAGTATAGCAAGGACGTTCATGAAGGAAATTTCACTGAGACAAAACTACGCTTACTGCAAAAGTGAAGGACACACACACACACACACACACTCACACACACACACACACACACAAACACACACACACACACACACACACACACACATACTGCAGCGCTCATTGAATACATTCTCTACTCACTCAATGCTGACCATGAAGGGCCTGAGCAATAAATACATTTAATGCCAGAACCGATCTCAGGTCTCACAGCCCAGCTCAAGGCTGATGGACAAAGCAGGAAAGACATCAACTAAAAATAAGGTTAGTTGAGGAAATGAACAGTGATGTAGAAATCAGATGACAGCAGAAACCAAACGTCGTGGAAGCCACGGGGGGAGAGGGTGAGATTATATACTCGCCTTCAGCTGAGGTGAATCTCCATGACGACCAAACTCCTCCCATCGGCCTCCTGCAGGAAGAGGCGTGCTCTCAGAGGGGCGTCACAGTGAGCCATTAGGTCAATCCTCCAGATCCCAGTGTGTGATAGTTACCGAGCCGAGTGGAGTCAGAGCAGCTGCTTTATCTTCAGAGGTCCAAAGGATATAGCAAGACATGTGGGAATTAACTGCTTCATAAAATAAGCAAATCATACATCTTGGTTTGTGCTTCTGTTTCTACATGAATGCATATTACAATGCACACCATTTATTTGAATAACAGTCAGTGAGAGATTGTGTGTTAAATGTGTATGCTGGATTGTACATGGCAAAAGTTATAATCTAGGTTAAGATGCCAAATTTACACAAAATATTTAAGTGTGCACATTAAATCTTGTTTTATTTTATTTTAAGTTTACTGTATTATTTTGTATTGTGTAATTTAGTTGCATGATGTGCTAGATAATACTTGAGTATGTGGGACATATAAACTGTTGCATAGTTACATTTTATAATTATTGATCCTGAAATGAATATTTATTCATAACATACAGTGAGGTTGCAGTGGATTAGTTAGCACCTCACTTGCAAGAAGGTTCTTGATTTAAGTATAGCTTCGTCTGGGGCGTTTCTGTATGAAGTCAGCATGTTCTCTCCGTGTCTGAGTGGGTTTGATCCCACGCCAGGGAAAATCCTCTTCCAGGAGCAGATAAGAGCAGATAGTCAAAACAAGGTGGACAAGTGAACATGTGAAAACAAAAGAAAAGACGTTGCATTATAGAATGTGAATGTATAAAAATGGTTTACACTCAGCTTTTAGTGTTATACTAATGGGTGCAGCAAAAGGTGATGTGAGCCTTGAGAAACTGTTTACTCAGCGTTACAAATCAGCCTCACTTAATAAAGAGTTTATAATATGTGACTTTATTAATGTTCAAAACTAGTTAAGAAGCCATGTTTATGGTAAACCTTTAGGTTGCCAGGTTGTAAAAAGTAATTTAGTTGCACTTTAGATAGTTTAACAACTTAACCCTCCAGAAAAGAGCTGCAGCACATCTGGCCCAGAGTTCATCAGATAAGAACTTTACAATATACAGAACTGCAAACCTAATATAAAGTGAGAGTCCAATAAACCTGTAATTAATGACATAGTAACATCAGTACAGATGGGATGCATATTCAAATAGAAATGTGCCTTAAACGATGATCTGTGTGCTACATTGTTAAAATGTACTAAAGTTTGAACTTCTAAACAAAGGTCAATGATATTGATGACAAACTAATGAAATGATTATAACTTGACGACGATAAATAAATAATTTTACATTTTATGAGCATAATATATTATTATCTTATTACCCATTACACATGGGTATGTGTGTGATGTCGCTTTTAATATCAATGATGTAGAGCAAAATGTCAAATTATAGCTGAAAGTAGCGGTCCATGGGTTCTAACCTTGTTACACTCAACACATCTCAATCAGCATAAATAAAGGCAGTGAGAACACATGAGGAGCATGTTCACTTGTTTTTAAAGACAGATCACACATTTATTCATGGTGACAATGTATGTATTTTTTTATCCATTCATTTTTCTCCACTTCATCTGATGTGAAGGAAACTAAATTAGCTTGTTCAGGATGAGCGATGCTGGGGTAGGCCCCGCCCACTTGCACCAATCAATATGGTACTTTATTGGGTTGTCACTGCCCATTGGGTTTTCACCATTAGGCCACTAGTGCAGCATATGGGTGCAGTGGTTTATACTGGCACCACACAGCAAGACGGTAAAATGTGAAGCCAGGCCTGAGTGGGTTTCTTCCTCTCACAGACCAAAGACCTGCAGACTGGAGCTCAGGTTAATTGGAGACTCTAAATCGACTCCGTGTGTGAATAGTTGTTTGTCTTTGATTGTTGACCCTGTGATACGGTGATAACCTGTCCAGGATGCACTCTGCTTCGCACCAAACACCTGCCGGGATTGGCTCCACACCCCCCACAACCCTCAATTGTAAATGGAAACATAGTCACAGAATTTGACTAATGCAAGTAGCATTTGAAGGAGTTTCCCTTATTGTTACAGAGAACTACAAGGATGGTGTCGCACAGTGTAAGCCTACAGCTGAGGGAGAAGAGAGGTGGTGGTCCTCCAGGTTGGAGGCAGGTCGTCTCAGTGAACATCAAATGAAGAGGATGACCAGTATGTGGGCTGGTGTGCTGCCTCCACCAGTGCTCTGCCTACAAAGGGCCATTAGCCAGGGTCTGTGGCTGACAGATGAAGCCCTCCTAATGGTGCAGGATCACGCTGCGATCTACAATATTTATATTTAACTAGAGAGAGATAAATTATCGCAGCCAAATTGACAGGTCCGGGGAGGTGAGGGAGGTTTCTGTCTGACATTGTCATTCCTCACAGCGCCTCCTGCCACAGGGCACTGCTCCTGACCTTGGGATGCCCGGCGTGTTGGGCACCCCGCGTCCTTTCAGCAACACCTCCCCAGATCTTTATTCCATCAGCCTCTATTCTTAGCAGGGATGCCACTCACCCTGCACAGTTGTCAATGTAGGGATGAGAATGCAGCATTGAACAGAATCCATATATGGTTTTGATCGTGGATGCTTTGTTGTGCGTGTGAGAATGAGTGAGCGAGTGAGTGTAAGAGAAAACAAGTCTCGCCCCAAGCAAGGAAACAAAAGAGCCACGATTCCACTCTGTGCTTTCCCACCTTTCTGGTTTACTGATGCCCTACAGATGTCCTCGGCCACTTATTGTATCTAAAGTATTGTAGCTTGTGTGACATGTCCTGCTCTGTGTTTGGGTTTCTGTTTGGTCTGTGATCATTCATGAAAGGCTTGGTCTGGTTCTTTCTTTGTGGTGCACACTTAATAACAGAATGGAAACTAAGTTTTCCACTGTGGGGACAATAAAAAGTCATAGATGTGTTTGGGATGAAAGTAATAAAACAGTCCACATTGTAGACTAAAAAAGAAAATGAAAATTGGGACTGTGAAAGCCTTTCTGTTGCCAAATACACTGCTACAATAACACAGTTTTTTTATTTTCAATATCAATCCAGCGACTGTACAGCTTATCCTTTCAGGGTAGTAGAGGCCAGAGCCAATCTCAGCTGACATGGGGGTGGGGTTTTATTCTGGACAGGTCGCTAGCGCATCGCAGGGCCAATTCATTAAGTTCATTAGGTGTCAGAATAATTGGAAAAATGTGTTACTGACTGGGAAAATGAAATCTATCTCAAGTCCGACCAACTGACATTCACACTCTAAATACACTTGTATCACATATGAAACTATATGTCCATCTCTCACAAGTGTTGGACACTTTTTAGCCAATTCAGATATGTTTTGAATTTATCTTCAGTTTTCACATTATTTATTTTTCCCTTACACATGATCCTATGTCTTTTCTCCTGGTTATATTCAAATTGTCTCGCTCTATCCTAATGTTATTATGACCATTTATCTCAAGTAACATATTTATTTTGTTAAATACTTATAAATCTCATCCCACAGATATCAGCGCCAAGGCTCCATCTTCTATTCGTCATAAACCGACGAGTCTATTTTATGGCATCAGTCAAACATTTCTCCTCACAAAACACAAACAGAGATATTTTTTGTACGTGATTGTCTTCCAGACAGTCGGCATCTTCACATGCAGGATCTGTCTAGAGAGATTAAATCCATACGAATGTACGAAAGTAGAACAACAGTTTTACCTTTGGACAGAAACTTGCTGCACAACAGAAAGACAAGTGGTACAGAACTTCTCATCTCCTCTCGGCAACAGAGAGAAAAATCTGCATTTCCAGGGAATCGGGTTTGATTTCTATCAGCAAGTTCAACCCACTTACAGGCATGTTAGTCAGCACTTCACACCACTGTTACCTGTCTGTCAGTTTATCTTCCATCTACGACTGAACAAATCATACAAACACAATTCGGCTTGTTAAGTACCACAGATTAGAATGCAGCAGGACCCTGACATGCTGAAATTCCCTTTTGATGATGAATAAATAACATAAAAAAAAAGTTTGCAGAAAAAGCCCAACGCACTGTGCTGGAAAAGGATCCTGTTCAGGCTTGGATGTGATTCTGGCTCCGATTCAAAACTGTTGGGAGGGTTGTTCATGCTTTATGTCTCCTCTACACCTCTCATCCTATACACCAGCTCTCGAGTACACACTTCAGCTTCTATCACTCTCCTCCACTTTCTTTCTTTTCCCCTCACCCCTCACCTTTGCCTCTCCGGCCTCATCCATCTCTGTTCACTTCTTCCCACAGCCAGGACGCTCACCCATGGCACCCTCCCCTGACAACCCTCACTTGCACTTTGCAGGCCGAGGATCATAGTGAAGGACGAGGTGCTAATGATTTCCATTCAGTTTAGCCCCGGGGCCCAGGGATGCACGTCCCGGATAAACCCTAAGATTTATGACATTCACATTTTATCTTCATCTACGTGCAGCACGACAAAGAAGGGGGCTGCGAGGATGGACAGGGAGTGCCATGCAGGGACCATAACCACCTTTACTCATCTGCTGGCACCCCCAACGCCAGCTCAAATTACCAAAGGAAATCACTGGACGACTGTAACAGCGATTTTAAGATGCAGCTCAGCTTCGCCACTCTCACCCCTCTCTCTCTCTACCTCCCCCTCCCTTACATCATCCCCCACCCTCACGCCTCTCTCTCTAACTAAAGGGAGCGATTTAAAAGGAGCGATAACACCAATCCAGAGTGTCGGCATGGGAACAATTAGCAGGCAGGTGCAGAAAATTGCTCTTTTGATAATGAAGGTTATTTATACATGACCCCTCACTGCGCTGGACACGCTGCCTCATTGTCACCTGGTAAACACTGAGAGCTCCTTTATGCTCACTTTCTCCCTTTGTTACACACACACACACACACAAACACACACAACACACGCATATACACATATCCATGCACAAACACACACACACACACGTACGCACAAACACAGACGTTTCTCCATGAATTCAGAGGTTATTACATTGACTTCATTGATTTTCTGGAGACTTTCTCCAGCCTTAACCATAGTGACCACTTAGGTAAACCTAACCTTAACCTAATCTTAAGCCTTAACCAAACTTTAACCCTAACCTCAGAACACGTCTTCACATTAAAATGTAAGGTGAATTATGTCCCCAGATTTAGGTCCCCACAGAACGAGTAATAACTGGACAACACACACACACACACACACACACACACACACACACACACACGGACACACACACCACATGCACTCAGACCGCCATAATTAAAAAGCCACAAACATAAAGTTGGAGCCTTTTGCTGCAGAAGCTGACATGAGCTCAGACGTCAGTTCAGACTGAGACATCAGTGGTTCTCAATCCAATTACATTAATCAACCATAGAGAATCCATACTGAAGGGTGATGAACAATCTTTACTGCCAAATTACAGGGATGGCACCATTATAATTGAAGCTGGTTGTGGCTGTCACTATCCGCCTAATGAAATAATTTTGTTGAACTAACCCCCTGACCATGATCATGACAGACATAATTATCCGTCTCCTTTCTCCCCCCCGCTAAATATTGTACTTTATCCCCTGGATCTTCCCATTCTCTTATCAGGAGGGCAATTCTCAGTTAAACGTGGGAAACTCACTTAGTTTCAAAAAGCTTTTTTTGCAGACAATAGAGAGGGTGAGAGACTGAGTCAAAGACGCTGAGGAGAGGAAGATGTGAGGAGTAGTCCGTCACGATCTCCAAGGCAGTTCACTGACTCCACGGACCCTGAAGACTCTGAAGGTCGTGCGTTGATAACAGCTCCGTAACATCTAGTCTTCATAACAGCTCTCACTTCGTGCGGCACGTTTAATTCAGCCCCGCAAGGTCAAAGAGGTCAGTGGACAAAGTGCTGCTCATCTCATCTGACTACAGGCCACATGCTGCTCCACATGCAGCCCGTCTCCCCCCACACAGAGCGCTACTGCTCTCTACTGACGGCTGCGTGACACTGGCCGGCCGAGAGGACGCTCCCTTATCCGGGTTTACTTTATCACTGATAATGGAAATGACAGGAAATCACAAGTGAGACCATGATTCGTCCCCGTGTGTCACCCTGGTGGAAGTTTGTTTTTTTATCAAAGCAGAAGGGTTCAGAGTTGCAGCTGCTGCACCGAGGATACAATCACATGTTGTCATTGTCCATATCATGAGGGATGTAATCCCCACTGAGCTGAGCGGGATCTCATTATTATAAGATACACATCATGCTCACAGTAAATGGCTTTCTGATTGTTGACCATCAGTGGAGCCTCCAGACATTACCCATCCCCCACCTCAGACACCAGTATCTGGTTCTGGTAGATAACTGATAAATAAACCTGTCAGCTCTTAGAGGATAATTTAACATGTGTTGTCTGATGTATTTTGTTTGTCTCAGTTTTGTACTTGAGGCATAAAACCCAAAGCCTCAATAATCAAGTAACTCACGAACAGCAAGTGTGTAGTGATGTCTCCACCTGGTGGTGTCGGGTGATATTACATGGATTTCGTTTATTTATGTGGCCTTTTTATGTCAGTTTGGTCAGTTGGAATTTATTCATATTCATTCATTTATATATCGTATTTGTTACTACTCAGTCGGGCCACCAAAGATTTACAGACTTTTAAATTTGTATATTTGCATCCACAATTTCCAACAGAAAATCAAATCAGCATGAATATCAGTCAAATTCCAGGAAATAAATAAAACAAGCAGTGGAGAGAAAAAGTTGTTTCCCTATTGAACCTATTAAACTCACCCTGAAGCTAAATCCTTCAGTAATCTGTTGCTTACGTTACATCATCAAAAGTCAATTTGTACCAGTATGTTAATTCGATTTTGTCCAAACTTTTGCTGCTTCTTACCATTTACTCTGCGCATATCTGAGACACTCAATGGTTTAAACTGAGTTGTTCTTGTTTATTTCTTATCATTTAAGTAATTTACATGTCATTAAAGTGTGTTGTTTTTATTTAAACCCAGGACTCTATTTTTTGGAGTGAATACCAACAAGTCTTTACATTGCAAATCCCTGTTATCCCAGTAAAGTAGTTCATTCAACATGTTCATTCTGCAAACATCATTTCTCCCTGTGTCACTGTGGGATGAACTTCACAAAAAATGAAAGGAGAAAGTCGTCCCATGTTATTCATCTACAAAGCTCTGTTGTTTAAATTTAAATTACCTCATCTCTCTTCTCTCTGAACTTAACTTAACCTAACTTTAGACGTCCCTCATATACAAACCAATATTGGCTGAACTGGATTAATTTACTATGAACCTTCTATATGGAATGATTTACAAACTTTCCTTAAACTACAATTTTGTGTTCCAGTTGAACATTTTAAAGGTTTTTATAAATCTTGTGATGTTTTAGTAATTTAAATAAAATCTAAGAAAATCACTATAGGGTTGAAAATAAAATATACATATATATTTTAGCAGCAGTCACAAGAATGGATCGACATTGATTATAATGGTCCTGTTTTTCTTTTCTCTTTTCAGTATTATCATAAATCAAATGACATTTGGGAAAAAACATTTTTGAACGATGTGAGTCAGGGTTGTTGTTTCTGTATCCATGTAAGGAATAAAGAGACAAGACAACATTAAGCAAGGCTGAACTAAGCTGAACTAAGCTAAGCTAAACTTAGTTAAGCTAAACTGAGCTAAACTAAACTAAACTAAACTAAACTAAACTAAGCTAAGCTAAGATAAGATAAGCTAAGCTAGACTTTGATCACAAGTCTTATAGCTTAGTAAAATACAAAAGTTGTATTTAGTATCGGACTCTGAAATCACATTACACATACAATATTGATAGATTCATATCCGTATATGATGATATGGTTTGTATATGATTTTAACTTAATATAATTTTTTAAGACCTATGGCTGCGTGGTAAAGACCATGCAGCCATAGGTCTTAGTAACTCTGTGTTCCTTTGTGTTAAAAATGAATTGTAATGAAGATATGTTTAGTTCGCATGAATGTGATTTTCTGTGCGTCATGTAAAGATGTTATCAGGAACACAATTACTTGAGCACCCATTACAAATCCTAAGTGTTCATCTGACAGTCCTCTGAGGCCCTGATGGAAGCCTTTTCTCTCCCTTTGATGGACTGGCTCCATACAGCCCACTTCATATCTGCCATATGGTGCGCTGGTACACGAAGAGAGCGTCATGAATGAAGGAGGACGGACCATTAGAGCTAACCGCTTCTCTTTCAGGCTTGATCAAGCACTCTGAAGGTTTAAGTGACGGCCACACCACTGATGAGCAGTAAAGTCATTTTACAAAAGGAGAAAATGTGTTTGTGCAGAGGGACGCTATAGACCACATGGTGTGCTGGAAGAAGTATGCAGATCCTTCAGTTACGTATGCTACACTTTACAGTTACTCTGTTGATAACAGTTCTGTATTAAAATAAAAAACGCACAAGCTGACAGCATATAGTATTAAAGGAAGGTCATACAGATATGCCATTCACATTGTTTTTGGCTATTATGGTATAAATTGAATACATTTTAGATTAAACATGAAATTGTATACTTGCCACCACTCACAATAAATGAGAAAAGAAAACATTACATGTATTAAATCGTATTGATGTATGAATAGAAAAGGCCTCATTGACTCTACTCTACTAAAAGTATAAATTTAAGTGAAAAATACTAATAAACCCAAAAAGTTGATTAACTAAATGAAAATATATTTTTACAGAGGCAAATTCACTTTTGATAATGAGTTAAGTACGCAATCACTGATATGACTCCAGCCATAGATTTGATCATAGGATATTATATGTTTTCTTACTCTTTGTAGGACTTGGTCTTATAATTGGTAAGTTTAGAGCAACTTGTGATCAGTGGTGCAGGTTTAACTACAGACTGAGTAAAGACTGTCCCCTTCCAGCTGTGTGGACCCTTCAGGGGCCCCTTCTCTTCCCTTTACATCATGTGTTTAAAAACGGCCCCCGGCTGACACTTGACTTCAAGCTTGGGGACACTTCCCTTCACTTTAGCACAGTTCTGTGCAGCTATTTCCTTATAGAAAGACATTATATGTTTACAGTAAAAAACCTTTTAAATTAACACTATCAAGACTGAAGATATTTTGTGTCTTTGCAAACGCAGCAGCGGGTCCAGCTCATTGTAAGAGAGAAGTCATCTCCACTCATTGTCCCTCCCTAGGAGTTCATCAATTAGCATGTTAGCAAAGATAACATTGACTTAATGAACCATTACTTTAACTAGAATATTACTTCCCTTTTCCCAATTTAATGAGGCCGCTAATTGTCCTAATTTGCGTCTGAAACCCCAGCTTTAAGATTTCTCTCTTTGCTCTCCAGAACCACCTCCATTGCTCGGGGTGTGTGGGGATAATTACAGAGAAGACTGCTCCCAACATCAAGGGGTTCACTGTTGCTGGTGCACGGTGCTGTGACAAAGAAAGGAAACAGTTCTTTGTTAGGAAATGAATGAGCCTTTAATTACAACACGTGGATCACTAGATGATCCACTGAGGCCTTCAGTGGATCAGTGGAGAAGGAGAAGTCACCAAAGAGTCATAGGGTTAAAATCAAGTGTGGCTGTTTATTTGTTATATAGACAATTTGATATGGTATCAGAACATTTACAAGAGTGGGACAGATATGATTCAGGAGACGGACCCCCACGGAATACGTTCAAAATATATATTTTTATATTTACAATGACTTTTTCCTGTAAAAGATACGAGAAAATATATTATTCTATTGTCTTTGTGATTTGTGTCCAAAATATTCTTTAGTTCCCTGGAAATTTTCCTGAAGAGAACTTTATTCTACTAATTCTAAATAATATCACCAGTCCCAGTATATAAATATGGACAATGTTCAGTTTCTAAGTAATCGATTCCACTAACCAAAGTTATCTATAGTCAATGCACTGTCAGTCTACTAATTTTCCATTAGTGCCAACTAATCTGTCTCCAATGAAAATTACAGACCCATAAATGAATGTTGCATTAAGGTCCCAGCCATGTGTAGCGTGCATGGATGTATTATAGTCGTAGAAAGGTGTAACAATGTCTTGAACAGGTGGACAATGAAACAGAGACACAATACTTCAAAGTGAGGCTTCAGAATATAGCGTTGAATTAATTATAGATTGCTCAAGGCCCCGGTTTCCCCGACTGTGGCTCCCCAGGGATATAAAGTGAGGAGGTTTTAAGGCATCCCCAGTGGCAAGAGCAACGGTTTAATTTCACTATTAGGTCTGCTTCATTTAATAGAAATTAGTACAATGACAGAATGTATTATTATTGGAAGGACTCTCTCTCTCTCTCTCTTTTATCAGCCTGTTCATAATGAGGTAAAATGGAACGGGAAACATTGCCAAAATGAGTGTTTCTCACGGTGAACAGCTTCAAACAAACAGTATGACTGGTTGAGAGGCATCGAAACCCCTAACAGTGTGTGGTGTCTAATTAATATGGTTATTCACAGTTGAATACCAGTGACAGCAGCGTGTACAGGAGTCAGCGCTGTGGTTTGCTGGTTGTGTTTTAAATAGTTGTAAGTCAAGATAAACCAGTTGCCAAGTAAATGTTACATGTAATGAAACCATCTGCTATAAAATGAGATATTAAAATTGTAGTGGCCTTTTGGGCACACCGAAGTTTATATTAGTAATATATCCAACAAAATGTGATTAATCTGATAATACACAGGACATTCAGGTCGTCACGCATACAGAGTCGTCCAGGATTGAGTCCAGGAGCTGGATCCAAAACCCATAAATCAGCTCTTGCTCTGTTTCTGACTGGGTTTTGGGTTTTGTTCAGAAATATTGTTCAGATATTTCCATAAACCTATACCTCAGGAGCCAAAGCAAATACTCTGCTGGCTATACAAACATGTGAAGGTTTGCTGTCTAAGCCTGAGCAAAATCAATGAGGCAGATTTGTCGTCACTGACGGAGGTGGTGGTGTATCTGCAGCTGGTGAAATCCGTGCCTGTGGTTTTTGAGAAATCCAAACATGGATTTTATTTGACAGGCTTGGTTGCAGATTAATAAAACAGCTGGATCCACCTGTGGATGTT
The DNA here is from genome assembly GCA_038501795.1 of Pseudopleuronectes americanus. Taxonomy (NCBI): domain Eukaryota; kingdom Metazoa; phylum Chordata; class Actinopteri; order Pleuronectiformes; family Pleuronectidae; genus Pseudopleuronectes; species Pseudopleuronectes americanus. The sequence continues at coordinate 10,268,953 of CM076723.1, forward strand.
GGTTATTTGCAGTAACTTGACAGGTGTTTAATTCCTCTTATCGACTCATGTGAAGCTCATTGTTGTTGTGTATATTTGCACTTTGCAAAGTTCTCAGTTAAATTTGTTATACCAGCATATTACTATAGGTGCTAGCATTAATACCATGATATGGAAGAGTTAGAATCTTCATAAACCATTCGAAACTCCTCGGATGTTTTGCTGTTACTTCTTGTTCAGTACATCTCCTGTTTGTTGCAACATGTTATCACTTCTCCACAGTGATGGATGTTAAATTTAAGTACACTTAAACATTAATTTCCGTCATATTTGTACTTTACTGGTACTTTGTTCACCACTAGATTTATTTGTGTTAGTCAGTCGTTACAAGTTACATTGCACATTTAACAGCGCTGTAAATAGAACGGTGCAGCTTGCAAAACTTAAGGATTTAACCATTTTCAAGGCGGTTAAATATATTGGCACTGACATTAAAATGCTCTGTACACATTAAGGCCTCAGGATCCATCTGAGGACCATAACGCTCAGAGGGTGCAATGATTTCTACTTCTCATACCTTTAATATATTTTGCTGAAATGGAGATTTTTGTACTTGCAAGCTGTTGCATTTTTTGGGATTGTGTGCTGCAGGCTAAATCATCCTCCACTGCCCAGCAATCATTACATTCACTTAACTCAACCCCTTGATTTGCAATGGAGGCCACCATTACAAATGGATTTCATGGCCCTCAAGGATAAACTAGGAACGAAAGTTGCCATAACTTGCCAGTTGACAGTTTGTGTGTGTGTGTGTGTGTGTGTGCGTGTGACACGGAGACACAGCCGTGCACACACCAGTCTCTCCCTCTCTTGCAGGAGGTCAGTGGAGGTTGACCTCACATGTTCCCTCACACCTCCTCACCACGCCCCCCGCTCACGCCCCGCACCAGATGGGAAGTGTGGACGCAGGGTTGCAGGCTGTTGCGCTGGCACTGGTGCTGGTGGAATGAAATATTCATGTCGCCCCCCCACCCCCCACCCCCCTTCCCCCCCACCCAAAAGAGAAAAAGAAAATGAATGGACACCCCGCGATGTAGAGCGTGTGCCGATTTATTCAAGGGAAGAGCAGGCCTCATTAAACTGCTGGCGGAGGGGCGGGTCACGCTGATTTTCTTTATCAGACTGTCACACACACAACAACATGGAGACTGGACCTGAGGAACGGGGGGTGATGGTGATGGTGCCCAATGTAAGAACTTGTCCGAGTCTCCATTACCGCAACAGCATCAGATCTCAGCCAGGTCCACTGGTGCTGAAGAGACCCGCTCCTGTAATTGATGATCTAATGAGTGATTACAGCGTCGGAGCGTCGCTGTGCGTCAGGGCTGCGGCCGCGGTGCACACTCGTGTGTGTGCGCAGCGGCATATGGGAGACGTGCACGGCTGACACTGCTTGTGACAGAGGTGCGCGGTTTGGGTGGGGTGCCAGGGGACACCAGCTGATAGGCACAGGCCCACGTGACCGTTAATAACTGTAGTCTAATTTATCTTTGTTACTTTTGGTACTTTGAAGGAGAAGAAAGCTTAATCTCTAACAACAACACTACTACCACTAAAAATAATCCTAATCATAATGAAAGAGTCCCATAATATACTGTTACTATTACTACTTCTTATAATAATAATCATCACCATAATTATAATAAAAGCGTATCTATTATTCATGTATATATGAATATTCACATTTTATAGTAATTGTAATACTGAGAGATGATGTATGCGTTTGTATTAGGGTATTTTTATAATCCCACGAAGGGATTAGCCCAATGCATTAGCATGAGACAGAAATGAATGTTATTATATTCATATATATTATAAAAACGAGTTAATATTCATATTATTCATGTAACGTGGTAGACTCCGATTATGTACACTGTAATACTTTATACAATTTTGTATATTCTGCCTCGTACCAGGAGAAGATGCATGAGGGAATTCATAATTCTAAAAAGTAATGGGCCAAATGAATGATAAAGAAATTAATTAATTATATATGAAATTATGTGGATAGCTGAACGTCATCCAATGTGGCTCATGTATGTTTTGAAACTTGCTAATCTCTAAACGATTCATAAACTGCCTTCAGACAACAGTTATCAGTTATGGTGTCTCTGCCATGGACAGGTGTGTCTCCGGCCTGGTCTCCCACCTGTTCCTTTTATTATTCTTCTGCAAATAATCCGAGGAATATCCTCCACCTTTTACTGTTTGTTTGAGAACAAACCCCAGCCCATGCCAACTCCTTCAAGGGTGAGACCCAATGAAGAAGTCAACTCCATGAGAAACATGGGCATGTCCATTTTCCATGGACTGAGAGCAGGGCGGAGGTCCATGATGACGATGATGATGATGATGATGATGATGTTCCAACCTTGAATGATAGTGTGCGTTGCTTGTGCGTTTAAGTATAATATAAAAAAGAGTTTGGTGGAAAAATAAAGTAGATAAGAACAACATGTTGGAGCCTATTGTTAAAAGTTGTTAAATGAACTAATAAGTGCAAAAGTACAAGTGCGTGCGCACTTGTTACCTTATTGTGTCTATTTCGGGAAAGCGCACTGGTGAAGCCAAAAGACGCAGCCAAGTCTTTTGACTGAATAAGTTCCTCAGATCATCTTTACGCTTTAGAAAACTATAAACCCAGCTCTTAAATGATTAATACTGGCGGCCCCCCGCCGCGTGGGGATAATAACAAGGTCGTGATTGAGTTACAAAGCACAATGGGAGAAGAAAAGTCGAGCATTGTCTAATTGTTCTTTGACAGGGTCAGAGGGGACGGTGCGATTGGCTGCTGCCTCCTGAGGCTGCGAGGCTGTCAGGCTGTCTGCGGGCTGCATGGGAGTGACACCAAGGTGACTGAGGGGAGGCCGTATAAAATGCTGCTGCGGTGCAACACACCCCAGAGACGAGGACAGCAGCCAGACTTCTCCTGTGTGACCTTCCCCTGTCGCGCACGACCACGGGCCCTTTACAGCGATGACCGCACACGCACAGAGCTCCAGCTGGCCGGAGTACCCCGAGGATTTCAGCCTGGCCCACATCAACTCCAAAAGTTGGATGAGTTCGAGCGCAGTCCGCGCGTACTCGCGCACAGACGCAGGTATCTCACTGGAGAGATTCGTGCCAATGTCGAGTGAGGATCCCGAGTGCTTGTCGTCCGCAGACACGGACTGCGAGAGGGAGGCGGAGGGAGGCCAGGTGAGCCACTGCGGCCCCGTGAAGCACCGGCGCGTCGCAGCCAACGCCCGGGAGAGGAGGAGGATGCACGGCCTGAACAAGGCGTTCGACGAGCTGAGGAGCGTCATCCCGTCGGTGGAGAACGAGAGGAAGCTGTCCAAGTACGACACCCTGCAAATGGCGCAGATCTACATCACGGAGCTGTCGGACCTCCTGGTCGGCGTGGTTCAGACGGAGTGCATGAGTCCGTGTCAAGGCTCGGCGGACAAGGCCTCCATGAGGAGTCACGGCGCCTCCATGGGTCACCTCATCATACTGGGAGCGCCATCCGAGCGGGGGTCAAACCAATCCACAACCTCGTTCAGTGATGGAGAGTCCTCACACCTCAGTGACATGGAGGAGAGTCAGAGTGGGAGACAGTGACAGACATTCACCACCAACGGCTTACACTCAGTGTCTGTAGGGCAACCAAATATCACAGCTTGTAGAAATGTTGATCATATGATTGAACTATGTTCTCCTGTCATGATTTACAGCTTAGACGTTGCACAGCCAAATGAAAGAAAGGTTTTGGTAACAGTCAAAAACATTTCTGAGATCTTTAATTTGTTTACTTCCTGAGGCCATCATGAACTTCCAAAGGCCTTTTAATGCACTTTATATGCTCTGAACATCACCGGTGACATTTCCAGTGTCATTGGTGACATTTGTATAAATTAAAAACAATTATTTTGATATTTATGTTTAGCTATAGGGTATTTTATGATAAGGATTGTTTTTGCTACAATAAAGATATAGTTACGAAAGCAGTGTGCCTTTTAAGTTGTGTTTGTGTTTTTCATGTACAATCCATTGTTGTACATTGAGTAAATTACTTTTCAATATCTCTACAATGAGAAAGCAGAGTGAAATGTCTAAATGCAAAAAAGCAATTTCCACACAATTATTCTTTCCATATTGCGGCAGAACTCTTGATTTATGTGCAGCACTTGAGAAAAAAGGAAATAGAAGAACAAACACAATCTGGAGGAAGCGAGTCCCAAAAGATGATGTGTGACTCACTGACTGTCACAAGGAAACACTTTTTCCCCCCCATAATTAACCCGTCCAATAATCAGACGTTCTTTCAGCTTATCAACTAATGGCAATGTCACAGGGACCCGCGGCGTCTCCAACATTCCAGCAGTGACGAATAACACTAATTAAATCCTGTTTTTCAAAAAAACTAAACAAGCCCCAGAATAAAACAACAAGAGTCTGCAGATAAACATAATGAAAGTCTGCAAGCCTGAAAAATTGACACGTGATGTTTCAGGAAGAAGATTTTGAAAGGAAAATATGCCTCATGACTATTCATCATGGTTGAAATTGCTCCTCCTCATCTGCCTGGTAAATAATAGCCTAGTGAGAAAATGTGGGGCCGCCCACTCCGGAGGGAAGGGGAGGCTGGATCTTTGCCAGGTCCTTAGAAAAGAGTTCTGCCAGTTTGAATTTAAAACTGCCAGGGGTCTCACTGGGGGTGATGCCATGGGCGGAGGAGCTGCTGGCCTCCTCCGTCTCGTTCATGCCGTCCGCCTCACGTGCCTGAGTATTGAACCCTGCCTGGTTGACATTACTCACAGTGGGCCAACGCGGGTCCCTGGGCTTGAGGTTGAGGGCGGAGAGAGCAGGTGGGGGAGGGGGGCAGGGGGGAGGCTGGAGAATGGGTTGGCAGAGGGGTGAGGGGAAAGGCTGCCGCCGGGAGTTTGAGGGAGAGTCATCTCTTTTCACTTCCGAGTAGATGCACGCCGACTTATCTGTCTCAGGATCCCGTCGGATCAGAGGAGGAGTGGATCTCCTCAAGTTGTAGTAAATGTTTTCCTCCATGTCCCCCTCTAGGCTTACAGAGCCTAGGGAGTAGCACAGCTCTTCTTCACCTACATCTCCAACAGCCTCCTGGCTGCTAGAGAGATGAGGTTTGACCAAGGTGACTTTAATGGTAGAGTAGAGGACGGCAGAGTCGTCCTCTGGGTCAACGGGGTCATCTGCAGGGTTGTAGACAGGAGGACCAGCGGCTGTAGGTGGGAAGGTACAGGTATAAGGAGACTGGTCATATGACCATCTTCTGCTGATGTTGATCGCCTGAGCGGAGGAGCTCCTTTCTGCAGAGCAATGCTCCAATAAGACCCGGAGGATCTCAGGACCATGAGGGGACAGGAAGCTGAACACACCATCTCCTGACTGACAGCGGCGGCTGACTTCCATGCTGAATCCACCCTGTAAACACAGGCATTCATACACGTCTTAAAGGAGGGGCTTGAGAAATAGAAGGGGAAACAAACTGAAAACATATTTGCCAAAAAGTGTTGCTTTCAAGATACTTCATTAATTTCAGTAAAATATCAGGTCCCTCATATTGATGGCATTTGAATAAACTAGATGAGTTAGTGAACAGTGTATAAATATTTGACTCAAGGACGTAACTTTGGGTGGAATATTGTGCGGATATAGATCAAATGCTCTAATAACTATTTCTAAATTATTATTTTCTTACCAATGAATACTGAGATCAACTAGTTAGTAGCCAAGATAGTAACAATAAGATTGTTGTCAAAAAAGTGAACAAGTAAAGTAACCACATTATCCTATTGTATAACAGAGTTGTAAAGGGGTTTTTTGATTATAGTGGGTTGGTGCGTGTGTGTGTGTTTGTGTGTGTGTGGGGGGGGGGATTCAAACTGCCCTTTACCTCAACTTCACAAAATCTGCGTATGAGTGTGTACGGCCAGCAGTAGATGAATTGACCGGTGTAGTAGGAGAGCAGAGTCACGGCTTCTTCCTCTGGGGAGAGCAGGTACTCTCCAGTCAGTCGGCACTTCCTGGATGCTTCTGTGCTCTGGACCGTCACTCGGTACTGGTTCAGTGGAAGGATCGGATCTAAACACGAAGAGATGATATTATAATATCTCTTAAGCATCACAGCGGCACAGACTGATCCATACGAGCAGCTGGTATTGCTGGTATTCTTCTAATCACTCAATGGGAAGGCCTGGACAAGTGCAATCTATTAGGACACCAAAATAATGACTGTACATGGGTATAAACCAGAGCTTGCTGATAGAAAATAGAAAATATGAATCGGAAATTAATATTTAAACTGTCTGATCGTCAGGTCTGTTTCTTGCCGCACAGGACTTATTTTTAAGGGACTTTACAAAAACTATGTGGGCGGTGAGGGGGGTAAAACCCTATTTTCGCTTTATAAAAAAACTCAACAAAGCCAAAAGAGTTATGCATGATTTATTTTAAACACTCTCTTTGAAAATAGTCACGTTCGTCATTATGTTGGTCGCCAGTTTCTGTATTGATTCTATGATTATTTCAGTCTTACACCACATGTCACAAATGCAGTGCATGAACAAGATAATACAAAGATGTGCTTCAAGCTGCAGGAGCAGTCAGCGCACAGCAGCCTGAAGAGGATCAATCTTTAACCTACATATTTATCCTCTAACTATGGTTTATGGACTTTCATGAATGCGTCTAGAATTATATTCCATCTTATTTTATCTGTTCATATTATTTCTATTCCATTTTACTTCATGTTTTTATATTTATTGCACTTTTTATAATCTTGTATACAATGGTTAGCATGTGTCTTCATTTTCTCTTCTCTTGGCTCATCAGTCAATTGTGAGGCAATGAGCTGCAGAAATGAATCGATTGACTAACTGACGTTCCATCATGTTCATTAATTTGAATGTTGGTATTTTCTAATGTGCACCAATATTAATATTTCAAAAGAAGAACTCCAATCAGCTAAAGCATCACATTAGCACATTTTTCACTGTTATATTTGATCGTTTGTTGATCGATCAGCTGTCCGTCTTACTGGTTTTCAATGATGAGTAAAGGTCATTGTTCTCCATGATGAGGCCATTTCCTCCCTCCAATCCCCTTTTGTCTGATTCTTCTGGATCCTTCTGTAAACACAGGGACACGGTAAATATTGAACAAAGTGTAAATCACCCTCTTATCACCGTTTTACGACTTCAAAGTGGTAAGATGCAAGAAGGAGCATAGCTTGTGCAAGCACAAGAATTGGAGAAGTGAAGTGGCAGAAGTTGCAGATACCACATCAACTTCCTCATTGTGCTCTCTGTGACCGTGGATTAGGTTTATTCCCACCTTTCCCAAATGAAAACATGAACCCTGATAAGAGGGGAAAGTTGTGCAGGTAGAGAGGAGACATGTACGACACCTGGAAGGCCAGAAGAGAGACGGCACTCAGCCAGTCCTGGCTCGTCGTGGAGGCCAGGGTGTAGGTGCACTGGGTGGTCTTCAAGTAGAAGGCCGTGCACCCTTGGGGGCAAGACTTGTCTTGAGCAGGGGTGATGACGAGGCAGTCACACAGACGCACCGTCTTTCTGTCTGGCGTCTTCTGCCGACCCGCCCTCTTCTGGTCAGTAACATTGTTTTTGTCACATGCAGTAAAAAGCTCCAACCGGCCGACCCCGGTGGAACTGGGTTTGTACAGCTCCATCCATATTTTACGCCATGTTCTCTGTTGTAAAGAGAGCACAGGTCAAATGTTACTTTCTCTATCGATTAGTGACTGATGCAAACTAAATGCTTGTTGGAAACTCTCTTTAAATGTTAAAGTGAATAAACAAATAAATAAAATATATAAATAAGACATCTTCTGTAGTTCCTATCAATTAATAGTCCATGAGAACCATTGGAATAATCTATCTGCTGATCTCAATTACTTTATGAACTAATACAGACAGAGTAAACACAGTAGACTAAGCGTTGAGCCAGTCGCATGTATGGCGCAACAATAGCAACGTTGTTACAGTACACGCTCCAGTGTGGATTTACAGTCACAGTGGGATCATTTTGTGTGGCTTATTCTAGATTTGTTCAAAATTATGGTTTCACTCCCACAGAAGTGGTTGTTAATGCACAGTTATGCTTTCCATACAGGTTAATAGTAACTTGATGGGCACTGATGTTGTCCTATCTCAATGTAATAGAGGGAACGTGATTGTTGATTTGCATCTTATGGAACATTTAAAAAGAGATAGGGTACAAAGATTGTCATTCTTAAACAACGACCGAATGGTTCAACCTGACATCTAGAGCAAAGACCCAGGTAGAAACATATTGTATTTTGGGAAAAAATAAATAAAGCCGTTTCAAAAATATATATATAACATTGTGTATCACTGGATAAAGAACGCGTGAGTTTTTTTTTCTTCTAAATGCTCTCTTAAACTGCACTGCATGATTCACTAAAACCCAATGAGTGTCTTTGCACACACACTCAACACATGATTCTTCACAGCAAGACTTTGTTCATCTAACTAATAGTCGTCTCACTGAGACTTTGCTTCATTAACCTTAAAAGTAAGTTGTTCAGTTGGCACTTAAATTAAAAATAGCACAAATAAACATGCACCACAATCTTATCTTTCTCACAAATATGCTGAATAAAAAAATAAACCTTAAAACTTACTTTTCCAAACCTGACTCCCTGTTGGTACAACAGTCCCTCCTTGAAGATGACCTCCATGCTTGTAAGCTTCAAATATTACACTGCAGCACAACACTTGCTGCTCTGAGGTTAACAAGTTCAAATTGATATAAATAAATGTTTCCTTTACGTCACAGGCAGCTTTCATTTTTATCTGCTAGAGGACATCTACCACAGCTAAAAGTCAACTCATCTCTCATATGAAATGTCATTGTTGCCAAAGAAAGGACACACAGCTGGTGGGTTGCTATTTTCTTGAGTCACACTTCCCTTTGCGTTGTTCTGCTCGTTTTAGCAACTTCCTCACCGTACACAACCAGCAGCACACCTCTCTGATTTTCCAGATGAGAACAGATAAGATCAACACCACGCACATTATAAAGAGGTTTTATTTACAATTATCAGTATCAAAAATGTATCTTACAAAGGCTACACTTACACAAGGACAAAATGAAAAAAAAACTGCAAGGAACCGATCATTTTATCAAACAGATCTACAGACGATGGTGGCTGATAATATAATTACACTTCCTTCCTATATTCACTGACAACACATTTCAGTTTCAGTGCATCCGCTCTGAGACACAAAAACTCTTAGAAGTCCATGGAGCTATGAGCCAGGTAGTCTTTGCGCCCGATGTTGGTGACCTGCTTGGTCTGCATGGCCTCCAGCTTCGGACAGTCTGTGATACGATGACCAAGACCGCCGCAGAACGTGCAGCCCCTCTCTCCTGTGAAAACACAAAACATCAAATACATTAGTCCTAAAACACTCCACGCCTGCTTTTCTGCGTTCTAATCTTACATCTGTATAATTTGCAAATAGTGAAGAGCACTGTGGACCCTGAGGAAAAAAGGAAACTTGATTTGGTGCGACAGACAAACCTTTGATGTCCAGCATGGTCTCGTCTCCCGTCTGGAGAACCTGGAGAACGGGTGGAACCTTCTGCTTGGCTTCAACCAGCAGGGCTTTCAGGTCCATCAACACAGACTCATCTATGGGGAATGAAAAAACAGACTTACTACTCACGTCACTTTCAACATAGAATTTGCCTGTAATACAAAGCAAATAACTGGACAATTACTACGCCTATAAAGAAATAATTCAGTTTTTCTCACCGCAGCCTTTATTGATGAATGTAGTGGCGATACCCGTCTGGCCCGATCGTCCAGTTCTTCCAATTCTGTGGACTGAAATGAGAGGGTTTCATCAAACCAGTTCAAACTATATAATGAAAGGCTTATTTCTACTGATTTTAAAGGGTCCAGGCCAAAGATGTATCCTCTTACCATAGTTCTCTATCTCTTCAGGCATGTCATAGTTCACTACGTGCTGAATAGCTGGGAAATCCAGACCTTTGGAAGCGACGTCCGTGGCAACCAAGACGTCTTTCTTTCCTTCTTTGAACGCTTCGATGGCTTTTGTTCGTTCCTCTTGATCTGAAAGAAAAAACAATCACCGCACACAAGGATAAATGGAAAATGTGAGGGAAGTGTCTGCAGTTCTATTCTAAACAAGGCAGAATTGAGACACTTGGAAGCAGGGCGCCATCTTTTGGTCATGATGAGCAACTACATCAAAGCTGGAGGTAACGCTTGGTTGGAACCACTTCCAAGATAAAGTGATCCTCCCATTGCGATGTTCTGAGAGCAGGGTATATTAATGATTAAAATAAAGTTCTGCGTACCTTTTCCTCCATGGATGGCCACCGCCTCAACTCCTTTTAGCAGCAGATACTCATGAATGGCATCTACATCAGCCTTCTTCTCAGCGAATATAAGCACCTGTCATACGAAGACAAAAATGTTAATGTCTTTTGACTTTGAGTTTTGTGCATTTCAGGTATGTGTCAGTGTGATAAAACTTACAGGAGGTGTTGTTTTCTGCAGGCACTCCAGCAGGTACACCATCTTGGCTTCCTCTTTGACGTATTCCACTTCCTGCACAAACACACAAAAAACACAACACAAAGTCCACTTCATTCAGTTTTCTCATCAGTTTTAATTCTAAAATAAATACCTCCAACTGAGAAAGCACTATAGTGTTAGAGAGAATGATGAACATACCTGGATAACATCCAAGCTGGCAGCACCGGCCCGACCCACATTAATGGTGATGGGTTTAACCAGGGCACTCTTGGCAAAATTCTGGATCTTTTTGGGCATAGTAGCACTGAACAGCAGGGTTTGTCTTTGTCCCTTGAAAAAGAAAAACGAGACATTTTAGTTCTACTTCCACCTCATTAACTCCCAAATCTAGGAATACATCTCTCAAAGTTCAACCAAACTTTGGTCTTAATAAACCTTCAACAGCAATGGACACAAAGCAACAGCTGTAATACAGACTTGGTGGTCAACCATGCAATGTATAGATGGGGATTTGCTGTCTCTCAAAGCAACAGAATCAAGTACAAATTTAAACAAAGTCTCCATAAATAATAACCTTACTTTTCATAGTCAGACAAAACTTGTTTTAACCAGCTAAGAAATGTATGTTCATGTCTAAATCCAGCTGATTCCTTTTCAATTACCTAATGAAAAGTCTTCTTGAATTGATCTCTCGAACCATTATTATCATGTGGTGCACTGGCTGGTTTTGTGAGTTTTAATAAATCGACTGCATTTATGTAGCAAGATGCTGCCATCCGAAGTTAATGCCATAAAAGCAGGACCTCACCTTGAAATAGGAGAAGATTGTCCTGATGTCTTCCTCAAAGCCCATGTCAATCATCCTGTCAGCCTCGTCCAGAGTCAAGTAGCGGCAGATGTCCAGACTCACCATCTTCTTCTGCAGCAGGTCCATAAGTCTGCCGGGGGTGGCCACCATCATGTGGACACCACTGTAATAAAGAGGGAACACAGATTCAGAAGGACAATCAACACAAGGCTCTAATTAGTACTAACACTGAACAACCTCTTACACATCAGGACTGACAGTTTGAAACGTTCATGAATAATGTCCCTTGCTGAAGGTTTAAATTCAGATGAATCATTCTTTTTTGTCTGACTCTACTTTTAACTGCAGATTCTGAATAAAACACTAGCACTAAATATTTCACACAGACTCCTCCTCCTACTTACTGTTTTACTACCTCCATCTGGTCCTTGACAGACATTCCTCCGATGCAGAGGGCAGTGCGCAGCTGAGGAGCCCCCTCCTCCTCCAGCAGTTTACAGTAATACTCGATGATGCCGTGGGTCTGCCTCGCCAACTCTCGCTGGAAAAACAGGAGACATGTTAAGATCAGATTTGCATTGTCGCAAATAAAAGTCAAGGTTGCTCACAGTAATGTTTGTCTGCTTAGAGCCCTGCTGAAGTCACTATTTTAACCTGAGGTGTGTGTGAATTAAAACAAATGTACATGCACTATTAAACAACAAAAGCTAGGGTAAAAATTACACTAGTGTACACAATACAGATTTTTTTATGTGACCAGATGCAAGACTCCATCATGGATTTGAATCTGTGTTATCAGTGAAACAGGTTTGTCTTACTGAAGGACAGATGATGAGTCCATAAGGTCCCTCTCTTTTGAAGAAAGGGAGTCTCTTTTCTTGCTCCAGTGCAAACATCATGATGGGCAGAGTGAAAACCAAAGTCTTTCCTGATCCAGTGAAAGCAATGCCAATCATGTCCCGGCCTGAGAGACTGTGGACAAACAAGATCAGTTACATGTTCTTTACCTTATCATAGAAATAGTAGGTTTATAGTGTTTGTTTTCAAGTGTTTAATATCATCCACTTACACTGTGGGGATTCCTTGGATTTGAATCGGTGTGGGATGCACAATGCCCTTCTTTTTCAAACCCTTTAGAACGGCTGCAAACAAAATAAAGATTTGTTACCAGTTGTTGGTCGTGCACAGCCATTAAAGGCCTCATACAGAAAGACAAGGCATGGTTTCCATGTGTGAGAGAAGGAGTGTGATGTAACCTGGTGGTAACTTCATCTCTCTGAAGCTTTTGATTGGAGCAGGGACTCCTTCTCCATCAACCAGGATGTGAAACTTCTTCCTGACACGCTCATGTCGGGTGTCTGGCATATTCAGGATGTAGCGAGGTGGCTTCCAACTAAAAAAATAATAACCAGGTAAAATGATAAGAGAAAGAAAACTCCACAAAACACATATTCACAATACCATATTATGACTTTATTGAATTCCCTAATGAAAACCTCACCTTGTTTTTATTGGATCATCATATATGATACCTTTGGCCATTTCCTTCACAGACATCAGCGCTGAGAGAGAAGGGTTGAAAGTCCACAGAATTAGTTTTGTGATTTAAAATAATTTTGAATAGGAATTATGAAAGTCTTATAATATTACCTCTGCCCTCTGCAACGCTCTCAAGAATCTTCTCTTCCTCTTTCAGCTGCTTCTCCTTGGCAGACTCCTTTCGGGCTGTGGATACACATCACAAAACCAAAACAGTCATGGTAAACAAAATGAAAGGAAATCAAATTAGAAAACTTTAAAAATAAAGAGTGTGCCTTGTTTGATCTAGATACCTTCAGCTTTTTCCTTAAGGACCTGATGCTGATCAAGGAGACTGACATTAGAGCGAGGACCGAGACCCTCCTCCTCATCCCTCTGGTCCTCCCCGCTGTCCTTGTGGTCGTCATCCGTCGCCTTCCCTCGCAGGCGTAACATTTTCTGTTGCTGTGGGACAAACACATAAAAAACAACCAAACAATAAAGTCAGTTCTGTCCCCGAAAATCAAACAACAGATTCAATCATTCCCAACTTATTCATGAAGTTTCAAATAAGAGAGATCGGGACAACTTACCATTTGATGTTTTCTAATTTTGACTGGAACGTAGGGGACATAATCCCCATCTTCGGATCCTTCAGAGCCAGACTTTTCACCCTCCCCATGGGATCTCTGCACAAACACATCACCGTTATCAGTTGCATCCCCTCGGGGTGAGTCTTTGGTTTCTTTAGCACAAAAAGTGCTTTAAATAAAACTTGGCCACGCAATAAACATGGAGCAAGCCCCAGCTGGTAAAGAGGAAATATACAGTGACATTGATTAAATGTGACTGATCTGTGGAACCCAGGGTCACATGCTGGTGTGCAGACATATGAAATATAGCTGTTTTTATTTTAGATAATCTGCTGGAAGAGGTCATGTGGCAAAAAATTATATCAAGGTAAGAATATTCATATCAGGCTATATCAATAATTGTTATTATTTTTGTATGTTTAAGACTGATTTTCGCTCCTGGGTGAAGATTGTGGTAGACAACCACGTGATGAACAGATAAACATTTCACAAAACTGAAGTAGAACAATGCAAAAGCAGTAAATTGATCTTTATTTACCCTTTGTTATATTGCTATTGATGACAATATTGTGATTATTATTGATATTGTCTAACTGTAAACGTGTTGATCAGCAGGAAGGACTGCATCCACCCATCTCTAGTGTGTAACTATGGCTGGCTAATTTTAGGCTCGTCAATGAAAAAATTAAATCTCTTCACTTTTATGCATGTTAGAAAATAATTATTTGATTGTTTAGGCCAAATGGATGAGGGCAAGTGTACATAGCCACATTTATATACTTTGAACTAAAAAGGGCTAGACTGAAAGTGAGTGGTGTTTTAAAGAAATAAATTAAGTAGATGCAGATGCATATGTCATTTCTTTTTTTAAATGAATAGTTGCTGATGTTAGAAAAGACTATTTTCCCACTTGTCAACACAAGCTACCAGAGTAAGTTTTCACATGTGAAAGTTGTCTTGGCTTGAGTCACGAACTTTATACAATGAGTTTAGATGATCAACACAACCCTGACTCACACGGATGAGAAACTATTCAAAATAAATCTTTCAGCTGCTCTGCGTTTAACTTTTGAATTCACATTATGAACAGAACATTTACTCGTGGTCCTATATAAAAAATAGTTATATTTTCAGAGCCTTGTTCCTTTAATGGTAAACGTTTACTAGTTTTCAATGATCTCCTATAGCTCTAGCTGTGGTTAGCTCATCACGGAGCTTTACACATGAATTACAGCTCTGAACTAAAACTCCCACATTTTCCAGACACGTCAGTTTACCGTCATTTAAGTCACGTTTTGTTGAATGAATTAATTACACAACAGAAAACATCTTGTGTCTACAAAAGATCAATATGCTATAACGCGTAGCTAGCTAGCTTTAGCCAGAGCTAGCTAGTGTAGCCTCCTAATGAGGTGATGAACGTGCGTCACTCACCCTTTTGAGTCGATTTTCGGATTCCATTTTCCTTCAGAACACAGTTCAACTCTCTGATTACCTGAGACACGGAGTTATTTAGCGAATACTCTTAACGAAGTCTAATAAATAAAGCTAATGCACATGTTTACACAAAACAGGAAGCTGCTCTGACGCTGTACGGAGCGCTTGAAGGGTCAAACCTCATCGTGAAGCTTCGTCCGAAGCGCGATTTCGTCTGGTGCTGAAGGAAGGGGAGGAGCATTGAAGCGTAATGGAAACCAACACTGACGTCAGATTGAATTTAGAAAACAAACACCACACTTTTTTTTGTCAAAACTGTATTGTTTTTAATCTTTCTGAACGAAAGATTCTTCACAGTATCAAAAGTGAACTTTAAAAAAAAGAAACAAGCCAACATACACTTGGCTATTATTGGAATAGTATAAATCTACATTCGAAACATTAAGATATTCTTCTCTAATTGAGTATAACCTGAAAAGCATCAGAGATGTCATATGAAAACAAAATCTCAGAACACAGATTCAAGAAAGAAATCATCCATCTCAGTGAAAGCCATCAGCTAAAACGTGGTTACTGGTGTCAATCCCCAGGCCCTTGTTCCCAAAGGCATCAAGTCGTCTGGGGTACTTGTCATTCAAAGATCATCAAGAGGTGGCCTTGAGATCGGCTAGCTGAGGTGGAGGGTGCCAACAGGGTCAAAGTACAGAAAATAAAAAGAGTAGTATGGTTGAAACATATCGTAGAGACACAACCTCGGGAAACATATGACAAAGGCTCAAAAGGGCCCAAAATAATCACTCGGTATGTACAAGCATTGAAATTAACTGTGTCAAACAAGGAGTGATGGTTCCAATCTTAAAATAAACATTGCACTCTGGTGTACCTGTCCCTGCTGGGATATAGGGGTTGAGAGTTAGGAAACCGTGGTAAAGGACTTTTCTCCTACAGATGGCAGAGTGTATATTGGTTATCACTGAAAGATATTTGCTCTAGATTAACACCGAGGGAGGATTGATATTGAAGCAACAGACACATTGAACTTCGCCCGATAACAGGACCAGGGGATGGGATTTAGATTTTACTCTTCTACACTTCATGCATCGGTATCTAATTGGAGTTAAAAACTGTTTTTTTTTAATAGATGCATCCCGTGAGCCAAGTGTTTTGCACAAGGTTGTATTAGTGTTTGTGAACTGAAAACTGTCAAACATTTCTGGAGGTTGTACAAAAGGTAAAGGGGAAGGTCATCAAGTGCTCGTCTGTAAAATTTTCTGTCACTGATTCCACAACAATTTGATCAAAATCAAAATAATCCAATTGGAATTCATGAACAATCACTAACGCCTGTGAGTAAAACCAATCCAGTTGTGGCTCTCTGCAGAAGAGAAGTGTTTTTTCCCCCCTAAGACAAGGTCAAAGTGTTGTTTTGTGCTCCTTTTTGTCAGTTGTACAGTATTAGACAAATAGTCTGTAGTGTCTACAGAGCCTTGTGTAATAGGTCAAAATGCCAAGCACCAAATCGAACCGATTTGTTTTCAGAAGTTTAACAACGTTAAAATGTCTCAGATTTTGTAATAAAAACATTTATTTTCATGTAAGGTAATTGTTTACATACGTGAGCACATGGATGCAGTGGAGTCAGACTTTTATCCATTTTTGCATCTCTCATTTAGTGAACATTGCGATAAGAGCAGAGGGTCGAGTCTGCCTTGAAACAGATCCCTGGCTTCTTAGCCACAAGTTCTGTTTCAGTCTTCTGAATGAATGGAGTTTGATTTTGAACTTGGGCCCCTTGGCTTGGTAAGAAAGAGAAGAGAACGGGGAATGAGAGAACGCCTCAGGCCAAATAACGCTCTACTGAAAGACTGTGTGGTGAGATCTTTTTCTTTTTATCTCTGGCACTCATCCAGGTTATTGAGCTGCATTGGAAGGAACCTTTTTGAGGGTGAAGTTGGACCAATTCACTGCTACCTTCTGGCGAGTTTGTTTTGCAGAATCAAGGCAAAACCTACAGGGAAAAAAGACGGACAAACAAGGAGAGGAAAAAAGAATACACAGATTTAGTGATGCTTCTAATATTTATCATCATAACAGCTAAAGTCTTATTCTTTTCCTGACCCACAGTTGTACTGCTGTTGTATAATTTACCTTTTGAAGTATTCCACTTCCCTATCAATCTCATCCAATTGGGTTGGATCCACATCTTTAGGGAGAAATACATCCTCTAAAGAAAGAAAAAGAAAAAGAGTTTAAAATTAAAATGGACAGATACAACTTTTTTTTTAAAACAACGAGCACAAAACACACATTGTTGTGATTGTTAATACAAACATCTTTCCGTACCGATAGCACCGCTGGATTTTTCACCCTTGTTCTTGTTCTTCTTGTTTTTCCCCTTGGATTGCTGCTGCAGCTGCTGTTGCCCATTTGCTGTAACCGTGGGGTGAGATTTGCTCTCTGCATCCGGCTCGGCTCGACCTCCCCGAGTCTCCGAGTCACCTTTCCCCCTTTGTGCATTCGAGAGGCCAGCGTTCGCTCCATTTGCTCCCTGTTTGGATGATCTGCCCTCCTCGACCTTCTTAGGTCCGTTCCTCTGGTTGTCTGCAGTGTGCTGCGGATGTTTGCTCTGGACTTTTGAGACATTCAAAGCCACTTCTTTAGACTCGCTAGGTTTCTGTATTTCAGTCCCGGCAGCCGCTTTTATTGGTTTGCCGGAATTTTGCTCAGACAGAGATTGCTCCAGTTTTTGCTGCTGCTTTTTATTCTTCTTCGACTTTGCACCACCGTTCCCAACAGCTGCGTTCTTGGGATCAGGCTTGTCCTCCTTCGATTTCGCCGTTGCTAGGGTTGGCACCTGTGGCAAATTGTCAGATCCAGTAGACGTGCATCTTTCTGGAGAGCGAACCCTTATGAGTTTTGAGAGACTGGGGGTTGTTGGCAACCGCTGGATGTCCTTTGACCCAACAATGACTCCCGACGCTGTAGTGGTGGTGGTGTTAGGAGATGATACAGCACTTGTGTCCTCCCATCCATTAACCAAATCGAGGTGGCTTTTAAACGATCCCAGTGAAAGAGGGGCAAGGTCGAGGTCTATCTGCTGCAGGTCCGAGGAACCATTGAGATGGGACAGTAAATGGTTGCCCTCCAATGTGGCTGCCTTTTTGGGGAAGTCATTGACATCCAGATTGAGGTCATACATGCTAAACGAGGCCCGGATTGAGTCTTTGATGGTGTTCTTAATCTCTTCCAGCCGACTGGTTAGAAAACTGTTGACACGCTCAAGCTCCAGCTGAGGCCAGTCCAGCAGCCGGCTGGCTTCAGATCCATCAGGAATGGGGTCCTCGATAGACTCAGAAGGATCGGAGTGAGGGTCACTGCCTGCAGCACCCATGTTGTCCTGCTGAGCTTTTTCCTGAAACAGATACGGTAGAGACATGAGACCAAGGGCTAACACACATATAACATGTAATGTTACCAAGACAATACATATCTCTGATCATAGGTCAGAATTGTGGGGGCTTTTATTGGTCAACAGTCACCCAGGTCAGTTTTTATTTTCTATATCTTTGCAGTGAATGAATTTCATCATTCAGTATTTCAGGTACTCCCCAATTAACTTCACAAAATCTGAATTTTTTCTACATTTGGAATAGAAATCATTCTTGTATCACTATCCTTCTTATGCACAACATGTGTCAAAAATGACCCGTATTTATTTCCTGTGCTATTTCATGCATGAGTGTTTCTTTGCTATATGTTTGAAATAAAAATTCATCATCACTTTTACACACATGGGTAAAAATGTACCCATACAGTATGTATTCACTACAGAACACCTACCAATCATTTCACACATTTAACTGTATATACTTAATAGACTGATTGATAAGCATTTGAAAATATGCTTTAAATTCCTAAATTCTTATCTGGAGTTTTAGTATGGCTCATTTCAGACTTATGGTTAAAATTGTCATAAAGAGGCATGAGGAACAGGATGAGGAAAATGTGCAGGCAACACTTAGTCTCGAATCTGAGTCTGAAATATCTGATGCTAGGTCCTCAGCTTGAGTTGTGGGTGTCTTGGAATCCAGCTCTCCTTAATGAAGAAGGCTCCTTTGATGACTCAAAACTAATTGGTGACTAATCTAAATTAGGAAGGAAGAATAGGCTATAAAATAATATAGCAAAGGAAGAACCTACCAGGAATACGGGTCATGTTTGACCCTTGTTGGGCACTAGAAGGGGGTTTAAATAGCTTGTGTATCAAAGGGTTAACATAGTCCAAGTAATCTTAATGATTACTTGAAACATGGGAGACATTTTTAGAAGTTGTGCTTCAATTAATTTACATTATGGAATTAAAAGCCTTTACACTTGGACAACAGGATTCAGATTTCCTACAGACACATGAGGGACTTATAGGAGACAATGCATGCATATAATCCTGTGTTCACTTTCTTAATGTGAAACCAGAGCTGAGGCTAGTTTGAATACAGATGCTTGTGTTTAGGCAACGCTTACCACTGCAGAATGTTGCCGGCTTTGGTTAAATCTTACCATACGTTCTTTCTAGAGTTTCATACCTTCTTCTTTTGTTTATGTCGAGCCCGCTTGGCAGCCTTGGCACTGTTCACAGGTTTGGGCTCGGAACTGTTTATGAAGTCTAGCAGCTCGTCCACGTCTCTGTTGTCGATGGCCTCAGGCACCGTCAGGTCTGAATCTGGACGCTGAGGCACCTCCTCCTTACGTCGGGTGAGACGTGTGCGAAGTTTCTCTCGGATCTCAGCATAGTTTCGGCTCGTTGGTGCAGCTGGAGGCTGTGACAAAATAATATATAAAAATATTGTTATTAGAATTTATAAAAGGAACTCTTTACCACAAACTACATTACAAGAAAAGGTTTCTATGTACCGCATTGTGTCCGAAGAACTCGCAGTAGCAGCAGTCGCAGTACTTCCCGTCCTTCTGGTTGGTGGAAGAGGAGGCGCAGGAGCTCCTCTCAGAGCTGCTGTCTTCATCTTCCCCTTCCTCCATCTCAGACGGAGGATGACACAGCGTTCCATTAGTCATTTTGTGCCCCTTACATGCCTGGTCCCTACAAATAAGAAAGAATTGACATTATGTTATCAACACCCAGATGTTCTTTGTATTCTGAATCAACACAAAGCCACTTGCTGTCATTAACATCCACGAGATATCAGTCCTCACCTGCAGGCCCCAGCTGACAGATGGCCTACATTGGAAGTGGCCACCGTTCCCTGACTGTGTCCATTACAGGGGTGGTTACAGCCTATTAAAGATGTGCCCAGTTTGTTGTGTTGCGTGTTCACAGCGGGAATGTGGGAGTTTTTGCACGGGCTGGGCTTGTGGACAGGTGTTGGGCTGTCCGGACAGGGAGAATTAAGTTTGGTTGTAGGGCCGTGGAGATTCGGTACCAGCGGGGAGAAGGGAGCGTGCGCTGCATGGGCGGCTACACTGTTGCCAGACGACGAGGTAACGTGACCGTGCTGCCCAGAGTTTGGCTTTGGGGGCAGAAGGGAGGAATGCTGGGACGACAGGCCGGTGGGACTGTTTGGGGGTACCGACAAGTCTGTGTGCTGATGGTGGTCACTGGGGTGGAAGGCTTCACCTGGACAACGGAAAATATGAATAAAATGACTAGTTCAAAAAAGAATCTATTCAGAAATTGTTTGTTTTACACGGTTCATCTAATTTGATCTCTTATTTGCACAAGTCTATATAGACTACTTGACATGAGTAGTACTAAATTGGTCAACTTTTCTATTGATAAACAAACAACAAAGTCTAGTAAACCCTGGGTGACCAATATTTGTTTTAATTATGCTTTCCACCACAGTAATGTTAACCAATTACTCAATAAAAACTACCTGGTGGTGTTGGTCGCCGGCACATGGTCTTGAAGTGCTTAGGAGTGGTTTTACAAAGGTCTGCTGAGGTAGACAGGGGGTTCCCAGCAGAGGATCCACTGGAATTCTGGGATGACGGGTGACTGTAGGGACAGACTTTGGTCCCTGATGTTTTTGCAGATTTCCCAGGTGCTTCATGAAGTCCTCTTTTCTCATGAAAGGCTGATCCCAGTGTTAAACCTGGAGATGGAGAAGTTTCAATGGATGCATTAGGGTACTGATGAAGGCAATATGATTACTGAAAACAAAAATGCTCCTTTTGTATTAAAGATATAATTTTCATCTTCCTGATACCAAACCATTGTAGCAAATGAATTTGTTAATAAATTGGGTTTAAAACAGTGTCAAGCTTTATAGGAGCATTACAATCTTTTTTCTGGACATGTGACAACAAATTCCAATGTTTCGGGAAGTTTTACTATTTCATTGGTTTCCCATGACTCCACACCTTCCCGGTGCTGAGACTTGAGTAACGCATGCAGACTTTGTAGACTGTAGTTTATATTATGTAAATATAATTCCTCACTCTTCAGAGACAGGTTTAGACAATGTTATTTGTAACCCTGAAGGATAAAAGTGGTGCTACAATATCTAAATTAACAGATATAAATCACCCATCATTATCAGTAGACACAGCTACAAGTTACAGTAATGTAAACTTTAACATTTACCATGATATATAATGAAGTACTTAAAGTTCCTAAATTCACAACAAACTCAAGAAAATTAAAAAGAAAAGTTGTCCTTTCAGATTTTTTCTAGCTAGACACATTTTCGAAACACAGATTTTTTCTAGCTAGACACTTTTCTAGACACACGTTTCCTAGAAACCTCTAGTTTTGAAGTTGAAGGACAGAAAAAAAGTTATTGGAAAATAATGTAATGTCATGACCATGTGCTTAGAAAACTGGGCTATCATAATCCATGATCAAATTTAAATCTAACTTGCAAAGACTCGATTACAAAACTATTCTTGACGCTTAATGCATCTCAATTAGTGGGTTTCAAAGTAGTTCTGTAGGTATGACAACAATCCTAACTGGCTAATCACTTATATAACTCACAGAAAAGGATTAGCTCCCATTTTCTTTTCTGAACTATAGAGTAGCTTAGGTATGATTTTTCAGCGCATGAGAATCATTGTTGAACCCATGTCCAAACTGTAGCTTTTAAATGAATGAGAGCAACAGGAAGTTAGTTTTAAGATCTTCTATGTTCTCCTCTAGGTGCAGTTTCCTTGTCTGTGCTTTAGAAAAACATATCAAATGGTGAACTTGTTATCGTTGGCTATAATTAACATTTCACACCATTAAAATGTTTCCGAAACTCATGTTGCTTGTTATTATATATTTTGAACACTATAATTACTCCTTAGTAGTTTTCAAATATAGCAGTGAAAAGATGCCATACTATCTGATTTAGTTAGATCACCTCCATTTCAAATTTGAGTGCACTTCATAGTTGTAACAACAATCTTAAAATATCTCTGCACGTTTCATAATGCTGAGCTCGAAGCACCTCAGGACGCAAAGCATCATAAGCTTTTACAAGATGCCTCTTTGTTCCTCTAAAACATCTTAGACCAGCACATGAACAAAGAAGCCAGAAATGTATCACACATTTATGCTGAGCAAGTACCCTAACAAAGCACTCCTGGAGCTCTGGTTCTAAACAACATTTGTGTCCAACACAAGCTTGAAATGAATAACTGTCCCCTGTCATTAAAGGTTGTGTGGAGTCGTCCCTGTGATCACAGACCTTGTTGTGAGTGTGAAGAAGTATTGTGGTTGCAGTGTTCCCCTCCATTGGTGTGGGCAGAGTTCCAGAGACCTGACAGTTTGTGGGCTGACAGGAAGGAACTCGGGTCCCAGTCTACAGTACTTTGCTCCGGGTAACCGTTACCACAGCTCTGGGACTTACAGGAGGAGGAGTGTGACAATGGTACCTGAAGGACAAACAAACACTGAATTAGTTAATCATCAGGAGATCTACACAATCTTACATATGTGCACACGTAGGAACAGCAGCTTCCAATATGATGGTTACACAACTGCTCCTGGTCTGTCTCCCCTCTCTCCCCCTCATTTTTACTCAACTCTCCTCTCTTTCCCATTTGTCTCCTCTCACCCCAACCAGTCAGGGCAGATGGTCGCCTACATTGAGTCAGGTTCTGCTAGAGGTTTCTTACAGTTAATGAGAGCTTTTCCTCTCCACGGTCACCAAAGTGCTTGCTCCTTGTAGGGACTGATAATGTGTGATGGGTATGATTTGGGCGCTATACAAATTAAACTGAAATAATCATGGTAGCAAAACAAGGGAGAGAAAAGGAGTTTGGGCAAAGTATGATTTAATCTTAAACACCATGGTAACCGGAAACCCCATGATACAGTAAGTGACCAACATTTACATTTCATCTTAAGTACTTTTTGTAAAAACATAAAGCAAAGCTATCAACTCTTGTTGCCCTACAAGCTGTTGTGAGACTATTGAATCCAAGGTGACATTCAGATTGACACATTTGTAGTAAGAACATGCAAATACATTGCTCTGTATGATGAATAAAGATGAGATATGACAGTCGACAAACACAAACAGAGATGAACTAAAATGTCGTATATAAAGAAGTGGTGCAAAGGACCCTGGCGTGACCCTAAATCAGTCCCCTTTTATTTACCGGCGTCGGATGCTCCTGGCTGCTCCGCCTCTCCTCTTCTTCCACACTCTTGCAGCAGCTCTGACAGATCCACAGAGGCACCTCTCCCAGCAGGGACTGAGACAGCGAAGGGCACCGCGTCTGCAAGCTTACGCCCTGGCGCCTCCCGCAATAAGGCCTGGGAGAGCGCAGGCACAGCGTCAGCCAACTTGGTGCCGTGGCCCCCAGGGAGTCCGTTCGTGGAGCTTGCTCCCCAGTCCTTGAATTCACGGTGGCACAGGAGGCAGCAGGTGTGCATAGGCTAGGAGGAGAGAAGGAGTTGGTTAAATACTCTGATTACCAATCAGACTGAGATGTGTGACAGAGAATTTTGTAGGTTAATGAACACTAGAGGGAAAATGTAGGGTCTGTTAGGCCTGATGTCTCTCAAAATAGTTTCTAATTTATTTGACAATGCCAACTGAATACAGGATTTTTTATCCTATTATATTCAAACTATTTGAGTTACTTCCCTCTGGCAGGGGCCTGTGGACCATCAGGACCAAAAGGTCACACCCCAAGAACAGTTTTGTCACAGATGCAGCGGCCTTATCAACAAGTCCCAGGACCCATCATCGCACTGCATGATTTGTATACTGTCTCCTATTTCAATTTTTGTGTTTATATACAAAGATCTCAAAAGTTCCCTTCTTTGTATAAACCTCCTTGGTAATAAATCCATGACCCTGATTATGTGTGTGTGCATGGACAGTGAGTAGTTGATTACATATATGAGCAAGAAGACTTCAAAGACTGATGCAAAACAGTATGCAACATAAAATGGGGTCTATCAACTCTTTATAACTATTAAAATGAAAATTAGCTGCCATTAGTTTTACCTCGATGTACCAAATAAACTGTTGATATACTTATAGATGTTTTTCAGTGTGGATCATTAAACAAACTTATAATATCGCAATAAACACATTTCACATAAAGATCAGCAGGTTTTTCCTAAGTTACACATTTCTTCAAAAAACGTTACATGTGGTGTTATGACATGTTACACATGTGGTATAAGCTGTAGTAGCCTGGTCCCACAAGGGGTCAGGGGTCACGTGTAAGGTTAGCTGAGCTCCAGGCTGCAACAGTCCCTCATCTCAACTTCTCCAATGTTACCCACTATGGACTGCAGCCACCGACACCATCACTAGCATCACAGAAACGACATACTACCGTGCACTGAAACTTCTGACATTAGCTGCTATCAGCACTGAGACAGCAGGTTAGCACACAGAGCAGAATAGACAACACAGACGACGTCTGGGGGGAGCCACCCTCGTTATGAACCCGCAATCTCCTTTAGCTGTCTGGCTAGTAGCTGCTAGCCACCGCCGCCACCGACTGGTTCCTGCGGATGGGCTCGAGTGTAGCACGTTTGCAGCACGCTAGCTGTAGCCCGGCTAGCCTGCTGGCTAACGTTAGCTGGGGCGGATGAGGAGTTGTGAACGCTGGAAACCAGACGACCTGTCCGAAGCACAATGTCACCTGTCCGGGCAAAGGGAGGTGGGCTGCAGCGCTAGCCACACTTGCCCCCCCCGAAATGCCGGCAGCCTGGGTGGGCGATTCTGCTAGCCAAGTTGAGCATGTTATTTATTTATTTACAAATCGAACGACGTACACCCCCCAACATCCAGCACCACTACTACGTTAGGACTAAAATAGCCTCCCACCAAGCAGCGTGTGTGTGTGTGTGTGTACCTTCACCTCTGCAAGAGCTAGCTACACGGAATAAAAGCACAATGGAGGATGCCTGGGTTAGCAGGATGTTGCTAGCTCAGAGGCTAAGCTAGCCTTTTTTCTAACAGAGGCAGCGATTGACTTGCTGCTAGCTACCTGGTTCGCCCTGGTGGTGGCCAGCCGATCCAGCCCAGCATCTCCACCGCCACCGCCAGCTGCATCGCCGGGAGAGACGGGGCTCTTCGGTGCGGTCTGCTCTCCGGGCGCCAGCTCCTTCTGGGCGACCCCTTGCTGCTTGCTTTTCTTCCTCGCCATTGCCGCGATGTTTATGGCGCGCTTTGGCCAAGTTTGCACCAGTTTCGGTGGTTCCGGGGGCACACTTTCGTTTCTTCTCGGACCTCAAAATGTTCTATATCTCCTCCAGTCAAGACAACAGTCAATATGGCGGAGGACTGGCACACTCGGGAGTTCATAGGTTAAAGATACTGCTGGCAAAGAGGCTTCACTCCTAGACGGGGAATCCCACTGCAGTCATGCGCAGACAGTGACGCCGGATACCGCCATATTTAGTGAGGTCAAGCCTCTCCTGCCACTTTCCTCTGAACACAGCCTCAGTCTGAAAACTTGAACAGCTCAGTTATTCAAACCCCCCTTTCTGCGTGTCTCAGTATGTTCCGAATATTCAGTAAAAAATATTTACATTATTTATCTGTAACAATACTTTCAATACATTCTGTAAAGTAAAAATTATATTATAGATTAAACTAGAAAGGCCCTCAGAGCCCTTGACTCTTCGAAAGCCCAACAGACAGTTTCCTTATCTGCACCAGATTTCACACACACACTCATATATATGTATCCCATAAATCTGCCAGTTTTATTTTTTAATCAAGTTCAATTAATTATTCCTTGAAAACAAAAAAACACCCTATCTCACAATGTTAAAAAAGAAAAAATGGAATCTGCGCCCTGATCCAGATCTGCACCAAAGTGTAATGTGTCCTTCCCTGACCACATCCTTTCACCAGGTCTCGCAGTAATCCGTCCAGTAGTTTTTGCATAACCTTAACATAACACACATTCAAAGCAGCCAACAAACAAATAGACAGGGGTGAAAACATAACCTCTTTGGTAGAGGTAATGAGAAGGATGAAGGCTGGGGTTGAGGTATATGTGTCTTTTGTTTTGACACATCTGTGTCCTGTTTCAACTGCAGGTTTACCGACCTATGGGCCTTACCCTTGAACTCTCGATTACATGCCCTGAGGTGGGAAATTCTTACGTTTTGGGTTCGACATCAGATCATTTCAATCAAACCCGTCATCAGTGGAGGTTATATGCAGAGATTCACCATGAGAACATTCAATGTAGTCGATCGAGAAAGATTAATCAGCTGCAATACAAATTTATCCTAAATAAAAAGGTACAAATAAAAAAGTTTGAGTTGTTGTTGTTGTTGGTTAAAACTGAGAGTGAAAATTCAGACACATAGTTACATGGAATTACTGTTTTACAACATTTAGCTAATTTAAATACAGTAACTGAAATGCTTTTAAAACAAGTTGAAACTATATGCATCCATATCCTTTAGCCTACTTTTTAGAGGTCGCACTGCAATCATCCTTGCTGAGAATTATCACATAACATACAGTATGATTATGAAATGATAATATCAAATTTACTTTTATTCAGGCCCACTCCAGGTCAAATTTGCGATTTGACTGTGGCTAAGGGATGGTAAAGATAAGAAACGTACATTAAGATTAATAAAGATGTAAATATGCACTATAAACATTAATAAATATATAGATGGGGCAATATAAACATAAGGAAATATTTAAAAAAGCAATAATATATACAATGTAAACAGTATATATTCAGTGTAAACAGAACTGTGCTTAGAAAATATTTAAAGTGAACAGACAAATGAGTGTTGTACTGTTAAAAGAAACGGATGATACTGACATTATGATAACTATGAGTGGAATGTCCCATTAGTGCCGCCAGCCACACCATGACAAATAATTATTCATAGATCAGGGTCTGCACACAGATGTTTTTATTTAATTTACAAAATTCGTGCAGGGGAAATGTTTCTATGCTGGGAAACTGATAATCTAAGAATGTGTGTTATAAAGGAAGACTGTGCAATATGGGTATCCAAGAGCCATTTTGTGTACTACTTGAATGCAAGGGATCTCTGAACTATCAGTTTCTGTCCTCACGTTGATAAAAATAAAAGACAGAGGCCTCACATTTGTAAAGACGGGTACCAAAGTAATTTTCAACATTCACTTCTGCATGTTAATGTTCTTGGATTACTGACATGAAACCACACATCTGGCTTAACGGGAAGAGAAAGAGACTAAGTGAAGACAAACTTTGTCAACTTCACACAATTAGTTTCTGTTTTCTCAGGTTGAACAAACCCAGAGCTGAACAAACCCAAAGGGTCAGTTAAAGCATACATGGGTTTAATATATATGTTTCAGGTTTTGATTCAATGGGGGCAATTACATAAGCTCGTGTCACTAAATGTCTGAAAAATAAAGGTGCTGTGGAGGGGAGGGGCTGGGGGCTTGACAATGACGTATTACGTCTTTTCCCGGTGCATTCACTAGATACGGAAAATCTAATAATTTAGTTTAATTTATTGATTTATTCGAATAACACACACTAATCAACATTTATGTAAATTTGACAGCTGGCTAATGTTCAACTGCAACTTCATGGTCTGGAGTTATTGAGAAACACGTTTACTTTGACAATGTTTATTACTTTGTGCTACATGGAAAGGGCTTTTTTCCCACTTTGATTCATGATTGGTTATTTTGTATACTTGCCGTTTTATACAAATAATAGGCTAGTGCCATATAAACCCACGCTGACCAGAGTGTACCACTTGTTCTAGGAGCAAATACTCGCGTGTAAGTGCAATATGAGGAAGATGGCTTATAATCCGAGTTTATGGGGGGTACGTGAACGCAGCAGCAGTGTCTGGGCTGTGACGATTGTGGACGTAGCACAGACACAGCTTCATCTGCTCCAGCCTGCAGACCACAGAGCCACAGGAAGGTTGTTTACCCCGGTTTACTGCTTATTTACCTCGAAAACCACAACAACAACAATGGAAGACCACATGTGCAACATCCAGGTGCTTCTCCGGGCCGCCGAGTTCCTGGAGAGGAGGGAGAGAGGTATGTTTTTATCCGACAACTGTCAGTCTGCAGAGGGGGGGGAGGAAGTTGGTCATTATTGAACAACAAAAATACACAACGGAGACACACAAACTATGCGATCAGAACACACCGCGGGGACAGGACACACAGCAGAGGATAGAGAATGGATGGAGGTTGTTATTCGTGCAGGGACTTTATTAGAAGCGGTCCTCTCCGTTTGACTCAGCGACCCACTTCTCCGAGGCATCATTGTACTCGAAGGCGCCAATCTGCTCCCGGTTTGAAAAGGAACCCCGAGCGCTCGGAGCAGTGAATGAAAGTCCGGCAGAAAATAAACCCGAACGACAAGTTTCGTTCACCCGCCTCGTCCCGCAGCCGCCGCCTCACCTGCTTCAGTGGACCGAGGAGTGGGTTTTATCAAAGTGAAGGATCGATGCGGGATGGCGCCAAATCCAAAAGCAAACCGCCCGGCGGAAGATGCTGATGACAGCGGCACAAAGTCTTTGTCCTCATCTCCCTTCAGTCACTTCAAGCCCGAGGATGAGGATCGTTATAACTTAATAATAACAAATCGCAAGTCACAACAAGGGAGCTCATTCATATGAATCATTGAATATCGTTTATATTTAGCACCAGATAAAAATAAACCATTATTAGCCCCACAATGGGGGTGGGGTGAGCACTGCTACAGCAGCAAACATCCAGGTCAGAAAACAACAGTAAAAGTAATAAGTAAATAATAAGTAACACTTGTAGTGTTTTTATTCCTTTTTTAATTCCATTTTTCATGTTTATGTTTGTTTTTACTTGTGTTTTTGTCATTTGTGAAGCACTTTGCAACTTTGTTTTGAGACTTGCTGTGTTACTAGTATTGTTATGTTTACCTGTGAACAAAATTTTATAAATAAGAATATAATTATAAAAAAGAAAAAAGGGGGGATATTATTCCCGTTTTCCAACGAACACTTTGTCCCAGACACGTACTTGTGGTCTGTCGTCGTGGGCTAAAGACAGAGACCACACCTCATGAGAAGTGTTTATTTCCTAACACAGCTGTTTTCCTGCACAGAAGCAGAACATGGATATGCCTCAGTCATGCCTCTCAGCCCCGGTCACTCTGATAGGAAGAGCAAACAGAAGAGCAGGAAGATATCTGCTGGTGGCAATAGGTGAATACATGACATAACACAACTGACAGGAGGGCGTGGCTGTGAAGGCCTGACTGTCTGCTTTGATAAAAACGCCCCCTTTCAAACACCAACACTCTGACTGTCACTGCTGAGCAGCACAATGTATTATTTTCATCTAAACCACCGTGTCTCCTCCTGTCTGTCCCTGCAGGTCGGTTCACAACGAGCTGGAAAAAAACAGGTAACTCATGTTTTTTTAATTTTTTTAATTTTTTTTGTGATAACCTCCCTTCAAGGTCACAGTTATCTTGAAACACCCTGCTAGCATGGACAAACCTCATGAGTCGCTGCTTGTTGTTGTTGTGCTCTGCAGACGAGCTCAGCTGAAGCACTGCCTGGACCAGCTCAAGGAACAAGTCCCCCTCTCGTCCGACGCTGTGAGAAGCACCACCCTCAACCTGCTGAGACGAGCCCAGCTCCACATTAAGGTGCACACAGAAGCCCTGCACTCTATGCATATGCAGTTTTAGGTGGCTAGGCTGTCAACATACCTTTTAGTGACCTTGTTCTCGTGGCCTCGAGGTTCCATCGTCTCTTTGTCTCAAGGTTTGGTCCACAGCTCACTCCTTTCTCTCTCCTCTCCGCCTCCTCCTTTCAGAAGCTGCAGGACCAGGACGAGCGTGCGGAGCAGATGAAGGGTCGCCTGCGCTGGGAGCAGAGGGAGCTGCGGGTGCGGCTGGAGCAGCTGCAGAGGGGCACGGAGAGGATGAGGAACAACAGCCAGGGGTCGACCATGTCGTCCGAGAGGTCGGACTCTGACAGAGGTGGGTCTCATCTCAGCTAAGTGGTCTGAACAATGCCAAGTCACAGCAGAGAGAGTTTAAAGGACAGTTTACCATTTTCTAAGTCTGTGTGATTACAATTATCAAGCGGCCCTAAGGCAGATTTTGATTAATTTAATCATTCTTAAAAATGTGCCACAAGTGGCAGCGATGGGGAAAAATCCACAGATCTTATTCTGTGCAAAAAAATTATATTTGTATTAGGCTAAGCTTCTTTTTTCTAAATATATAAATCATTAGCAACATTTAATCAACAGCTTAAATGTTTTATTCTACACTCCTGAAGTTGGTTTAGTAATAGAACATAATGAATTTAAGTTATTATTTTAGTCTGCTTTTTCCATATTGTGATAAGGGCCTGAATGATTTTTTGAGGCTGATACAGATAGAAACTAAAATATGTCTGATAAGGATATCAGCTTATATATATACCCCAAAAATGGCAAAGGCATTTATTTGAGTCATTTATTGGCTGACCACTAAGTGAGTTGGTATCTGGTTTTTGAATATGATATTTTAAATATATTTATTTTTGTAAATGAAAGCTGTTGATGATGATCATGTGACCTAGCCTTGGTTTTACGTAGCACCTAACAGGAGGTTTTCTTCATATATCCATCAACTAATGATTCAATGTTTTGTCCTGTTACAGAGGACGTGGAGGTTGATGTGGAGGGCATTGTGTTTGACTGTGTGGACCCTGACGGACTGATTACACACGCCGACGCAGACCACTGTTACTCCAGCATGGACAAAGCCTGGCTATGACGGCAGTTAACCTTCTGTCGCTTAACGTGCCGTCACCGGTTCGAGGAGAAAACGTGAAAACATTCCAAAAATCAAGCAAATGGAGGCAAGGGACGATGGGAAGAGACGTGACTGTACAGCTGAACACTTTTGTTTTATTTGTAAACAGGAGGAGCAACTTTCCCCCTCACATGATGTCAGACTACAAGCTAAACAATAATGTCGGTTGTGAATGAGCTGTGTCCATTTGCACTGAATAGCAGTATAAATCACTGGGCTGGGACGGATGTAACATTAAGCATATGTATATTTTTGGCATCAACCACTGATGCATTTGATTTTGATTTTCAAAGCCATGAGGTGTTTGTTACCGACAAGGATTCAAACAGTTTAATCATCATTTAAAGGGCTTTTCCAAACCCAGATAAGGGCTTTTTATTCAAAACTCTTAACTTATTCTTAACTCCAGTATGTCTGTACTGAACTCTGCCTTAAATCAGATTTGGTCTAGTATTCTATACAGCTTCTCTTTAGCACTAAAATTATATAAGACATGGGTAGCATGCACTTAAACATTAATCTGGGCTATGTTTTGTATTATTGTCCGACTATGTTACTATGTTCAGTCATTGTATTGTTCTTTTGTTTTTTCTTCTGTTGCACAAAACGATCACACGTTGCACTTGTTTTTTATCTCAGAAAGGTTGTGGTTATATCCAACAGGAAAACAGTGGGGAGACATTGACTGGTCATATTTGCACAATGATATCCGGCAGTTAACTCAACCATGCAGAATTTCAATTGGGTGTATTTTTCTACTACACGACTCTGCGATGAAGTGCGAGACTTCCCTGTGTGAACGAGACACTGTGAGCATTAAGCTGGCTCTGTGCACACATCTAATGACAGTCACTGTTTGATTCACCGCTAATAATAATCGATGTTTCCGTCGTCACGACTGTACACTTCGCTACTTGTGCATGTGATATTTAGAATGTTGATTATGCATGCAACAAGTACACCACTCAGGCAGGTAGTTTCCACTTGTAATGACGATGCAGTTGATGCAGTGTTACAAGTATCTATTCTATTCATTGCTATATATTTAATAATTGAAGGTGCTTTTTCTTCCCTTCACTTGTGTATATGCAAGATGCCTTATTAGCTTTTAATAGTATCTATGAATTCATCAGTCTCTCCGCCCAGTAATACTATGTAGCATTTTGTACTGGTGTAATCTTTTTTTTATTTTTATGAATAAATATTTTCTATATTTATGTTGTTTATGGTTATTTCAAGAGTTGTAACGGTCCTTGCATGATGTCCCCACTCTAATGAACTTTTATAAAAGTGAATTCAAGTGGAATATTTTAAAAAGCATGAGGAGTTGGAAAATGAAAAATGAGAGCAGACATGAACTTAATGTTTTTATACTTCAGACACTGATGGCGAAATTATTTCATGATGTATAAGGATCTGTCAAATCTTGAAACTTGTTCAACTGATTGTTAGAACAAAATGGAGGGAGAAGGGAGGCATTAATATACCAGAGGAGGAATGGACATCTACATGGAGGTATCAATGGAAGTGTACCAGTTTGCTTGGAAAAGTTAGAGTTTCTATTATTTTATTACACCCTCTCAGAAATCTCATTATGGTTATAATCCCTGTTTGCTAGAGAAACCGGAAACCAATATGCAAACCACGGAGATGGACAAAAGGTTCTCCACAAGATGTATATTCAAAGTGAGGTGGTCATGGAGAATAAGACCATATACTTTGGACAAAAACCCAAAATTTCAGAAAAAGCTGAATATTTAAAGTATGAAGAGTTGGAAAAAGAAAAATGGGGACCTGTATGTCGTGAACTAGCTGAACTTTTCAGTTATTAAAACTGGTTTGACTATGTGGGAGGAGATTGTGACCAACGCCTACAATTTACAGGAAAAGCTGAAAATTTCATTAACTATTATAAATGGAGTTGTAAAAGGAAAAATGAAAGAGTTGAACATTTTGATGTTTGTAATCGGTAGTAGGAGGTATGGGGGAGTTGCTGGTGACCAAAGCCCGAAAATGATAGAATGATAAAAAGAAAAACTACAGTATGAATGTTATTACACAAAGATAAGTGTACAAAGTCATTAAAACACGCTGGTAACAAATTAACTGTCCTTTTATTGACAAGTCGATATTAAATTGATACAGTAAGAGCATACTTTTATATGGGTTGTATCATCACATCTGAGTTGGATGTACAAGGTGTCATTGTTTCCTTTTGTACACACATTATGAATTGAAAACACTGCTCTCCATGGCAACCAGATCGTACAACGATATAATCAGTGCTATGTTCTATGTATAAAGCTATGGTTGCCAACAACATGGACATTTCTTCAGTCAATTAACTTCAATCTGGTAAAATGATTAAGATGGGTGATGGCTGAACGGAACTCAAATAAAACGACAATAAAACTTAAGTAAATCACAAACATTTGCATGAATCAGGTATTCAGTGGCGTGTTCTTCTTAGACAAGAGGCTGGTAATAATGTGGAACTATAACAAAACAACATGATGTTCTTCTAAAGGAAGGGTAAAACGTTAATGGGCACCAAGTTTGAACAAAGGTCTGAGGAACTGTATCAGGGTTGGCAAAGTGCTATTATCGTTTTATGGCAGCTCCTGCCATGTTGGGCCGTCCCTTTCTACGATCTCTATCTCTGGTAAATACTGAGATGATCTGTTATCATAAAGGAACAGCATGATTCAGCATGGCACGCACGCTTAGGCTGGAACAGGCTCTTGAACCCAGCTCAGGCCTTTTTATGGTCCACCCACCATTTTCATTTGGATGCTTCCTCATAGAGGTGTCGTACCCATGATTGGGATCAGTCTGCCCTACCATGATGCTTGTCTAAACAATGAGAGGTGGGATAAAGATGATCTGTCCCAGTGTCAGTATCTACACGACCGGTGATTCAAGTAGAGCGTCACACATATTGTTTCTTCTGGGCGTGTGAGGCGAAGTCTTTGGCCTTCTCCTTAGCTGCCATTGCTGTCTCTCTTGCTCGCTCTGTGGCCGTTTCTGTCAATGTTCTGGATGGAGTTTCACCTACAGAGAAAATACAATGTTGACCTTAATTAGGCTGATCGATGTATTTATGTTTTTCAGGAATACAGGGGCTATACCCTGATATTCTTCAGCTGTCTGTGTAGGTCTGCTTTCAGACATGTACAAATCCCAGATCTAGAGGGGCTGTTTGTTTAATGTTTTGCATTTGACATATTTTAACTTTAGATTCTCTCATAATAATTATATTATTATGACAAAATGTCATATTATATTATAATTATTACGATTATTGTTATTATCATTATAAACACTAGTTAAGCTTAGACATGATGAAACTGAAATAAACAAAACTTGAAATCATAATCTCGGCAGTGGTTTCACTCCCTTTTCCGCCACACCCTTCTTTAGAAGCTGTTGCCAAAGTTTTCCACACACAAAGGACAAAGAGCTCTTGTGTTTAACAGAGTGAACTCGAGAGCAACATGGCTTCTTCATACTTCAGATTTGACTGACGTGTAACATGTCAACAATCAGTTCATCTTGTGATTTAAATCTGCTGACCTGAATGTTTACAGCTTATCTACCATCAGAGCCCTTGTTTCCCTTTCATAGCTAATTCCAGCCATACAAAATTTCTGGTTATTACTAGTTACGCCACACCCACAATTCATCAGATATACATGTTTATGTTAATAGAGATGAATAAGCTAGTAACTGAATGAGAAGTTACCTTGCATTCTGGCCAGTACATATTCAAACCCCTTCATGGTCTTTGTAACACTGGTCTTGAACCTTGCGAGGCCAAATTCCTGGAAAGAGAAGACACACAGT
Organism: Pseudopleuronectes americanus; assembly: GCA_038501795.1. Taxonomy (NCBI): domain Eukaryota; kingdom Metazoa; phylum Chordata; class Actinopteri; order Pleuronectiformes; family Pleuronectidae; genus Pseudopleuronectes; species Pseudopleuronectes americanus. The sequence continues at coordinate 10,304,009 of CM076723.1, forward strand.
CATCAAGACAGAAAATAGCTCTTAGAGAATAATGTGTCAGCAACCTGTAACTCATATCCCATGTTAACTTATGGACAACGATAAATAAATCACTCAGATTACTGTTGCATCTTAGCACAGAATATAACAGATTATAAATGACAGATCGGTGGGTGAGTGTTCATGTCAGAGTCCACTGTTCTGTGTCGTTACGGAGTGCCGAGCTCCACTTCACTCAACTGACCTGAATAGCTCTAGAGAGACCCATAGACATTGGAGGAGATCCAAGCTTCTCTCTTCAACTCTGTCCAGCTGCTGTTGTCAGGGTTAATTCCATACTCGCAGCGCTCTTCCACAGACTGAGGCAAGGGCAAAGAACAAGGGAAAAGTTAGGCTGTGTTGCGACTCTAAGCGACGCTTTGCGCATGTAGATTCAAGCGCGAGGTTACCATGAGGCGAGCGTGTGTGAGGTTCCATGTGAGTGTGGTCATAGTCTTTTTTTGAGGGTCCAAGACGGAGTCCTCGATGATGTAGGCGTGGCTGGCCATGTGCTTTGGAAGGTACCGCTCCATCCAGCGGGGCGCTCGACTGACTTTGGTCAACAGACGTCTGGAAATCAGGCAGTTGGATGGAGTAACCTCCCTGAATATTATGTCCTCAGTCAAAACATGGTTACTGCGGGAGAGAAGGAAATGGTATGGATTAAGGCAATACTCTATGTAAGGCTGCGACCAACGATTATTTATATTCTATATTCTTTTGTCAATAACTAAATTAAATGGTTCATTGTTCAGTTTTCACTGACAGAAAAAAGCCTTAATAACAAAGATATTTCATTTTCAATAACCAATAAATAAACAAAGGCCCCCTCATTAAGACACTGACATTATGTTGATTGACTAGACAATATAGCTGCAACTAACCTTTATTTTCATTAATTACTTAGTATTATGATTATTCACTTAATCAATCATCTCAGTTTGGTTAAAAAACATCACATTTCCCAAATCCGATGTTGACTCGAATTGTTTTGTTTAATGTGCATTTAAAAACTGAAAGATAATATCACATATGTGTTCAACTATCATATGAGTAGGACACAGTGAAGGACCAGTGAATTTCCTGAACTTTATATTTCCACTGGGAATGGGTCCTCTCAATGAAGGTCGCCATGTTATTTTACAGTAACCCAGACTGGACAATCGAAACACCTTTCGAGTTTTAATGACAACTGAACTCTACCACAGGTTCTCTTTCATGTTTGGAAGGGAAGGGTGAGGGGAGGGGTATTAAGCTGCAACATGCAACTTCACCACTAGAGGTCACTACATTCTACCCACTGTACCTTTAACTCCATCATTGACGGATACTTTTTTCTGTAACAGTTTCACATAATCAGTTCATAGGTTTAAAGATCAGCGTTTAGAATTTGGAGACATCTAGTGGGTTTTAAGTTTGTCCAGTTTGGGCTACTCTAAAAATAAATAAAAAAACAAGGCAGCCTCTGCAGAGAAGACCCGCTCCAGATTTAAATATAAAGTATTTAAATCAAGATTCAGAACTTAGCATATGCACAACAATTATACATCAGTAGAGGGCAATGAAATGCTTGGGTCACAGGCATTTTAGCCATGCTCAAGAATATAAAGGGCCTAAAGGAATAGAAAACAACAATTTGTGCACGTTACATGATCATACATTACAAACATCACTAGGATTATTTTCATATTTAATATCTGCCAATAGATCCCTTTCACCTAAATTGTACACATGGAACCTTTAAGTGTGTGAAAACTACAAAAAAAGCTCTTGACAATGAAATCTAATAAAAATAATATTTACATCTGAACCACAGTGGTATTAGCTACTGTATAGCATACAGTTGAAATAAGTGGGTGCGCCATTTTGAGTCAAAATCCTAACACTTTCCCCAGCACATCGAACACACACACACACACACACACCTGTAGGGGTTTGGATACCGCTGCCAGAAAGCGATACACACTTGGTCCCAGCTACTTTGGAGCAAACCGGCGCAGCTGAAGTATTTCACCATTGTTCCCACTGTTTATTCTGGTGGCAGCAGCAGCAGCAGCCTGTGTCAATACAGAGCAAAGAGGACAGGTCATCAGTTTACTACGTGACTCCAGCCAGCTCGTAGCCTGAGTAGGCTAAATGGGACCTCACGGAAAGGTGCCAAAGACTGACTGAATGTGCAGACACAGGTAGAATGAGCGAAAGCCCCCGACAGAGACTTTCAGGAACTTTCCAGCTAACAGCTACTCGACAGCAGATCGCATTAAAAGCACCAGGTTGAGTTCACTGGCGCGGCTCGGATCAGCCCGTGTTCCGACATCACGACCACACTAACAAAATAAACTCACATATAAAAGATGTTACGTCAGCTATAACGGCGCTGTCCCATCGGTCACGTCCGCACCGCTGAGCTCCCTCGTTAGCATGAGCTAGCCTAGCACGAGATCTGGATGAGGAGCCAGGACCCGGAAGTTCCCCTTCGCCTCGGCAGTCAACGGCATCGAACCTCGGACGGCGGAGATGGGTTCTACCTGTGTGTGGACGCGGACATTCAGGAGATACGTGTCAGCATGTCTCGCTGCTGCTGTCGGGACGAACTTCGCCGCGCTGCCCGGTCACAAGTCCCGTCACACACCGAGGCTGGATCCAGAGGGAAGGTCACGCTCCACGACACATCCGGCATTGGGTGCAGCTGTGAGGTTCAGTCCGAACACTAGGAGGCGCCACACGACTGTGTAAATGCCACACAGTGTCCATCAGAGCGGCTGTTATCCAAAGAGGACTCTTCATACACTTTGGATGAAATGTCCTTTAATGTAGAATACATCTAATGACTATGTCTGCGAGGCTCCATTAAAAGCAACATCAACCAGAAAACATAATATTTCACTTGAACTCATCAGCATAATCATCTGCCCTCGCCTTGCTATTTGTGGGCATGCAGCCCTTAAGCACAGTGTTGAGAGAACAGATGGATCATTTATTCTGCACAGCTCAAAATCAGCCCGGAAACTATCTCTTGTCTGCAGCAGCAATCTTCACACATGAGCCGTGACGCCTAATGGGTCCAAACTTAATGTTGTGGTCTGCTGGTATGGTCCCGATAAAAGGCTTTCAGTTTTTATTATAATCCACAGCAAACAGGGGAATATAGGCTAAGCCGTGAAATCAATAATGTGGGTGTCGAGAAGAAACCAGCAATGTAATACTTTTCTATTTATTTTCTCTGTTTAGAAATGAATCACAGCACGCATGCAGGCAACATTTGTCTGCTTCATTATATGCTTTATTGGATGTTGGATGGAAGTTTATGTGCAGGAATTAGTTTAACTTCCCCTTTGTGTCAAAAAAAATATGATTTGATTGCTTCTATTTACATGATCTATAGGATTTTCCAGCAGTCACATTATTTCTCACTCAACAAAACGAATTCTGCCTAAAATGGTGACTTTATGTTTTAATTAAATATACAATTTCCATGTACCTTTATTATATAATTACATGTAATGGGTCGCAATTAATGACGTTTTTTCCATCCTGTTGAGTTAGTGTAAATAAATCAAATCACTTCAGAGTAAAAAGGGAAAGTTGTGGGTTTAATGTATACATTTGAGTGTAACTTGATTTAATTGAATCACTCTTTTCACACTAACTTAACCTTATGAAAACACTTCAGTGAATACGACGCTTTAGATTGAGCCTAAAAAGTTACATGGAAATTTAATATGTAAATTGAAATACATAAAGTCACTGTTCTGCATAATTACTTATTTTAGTGTATATTAGCTTCAGGGTGCAGGCAGCACATGCACTAACTCCCCCATTAGTTTTGAGTAGTGTAAGTATCAGGCTGAAAGTGGTTCACACATTTTGTCAAATACCTTAATGCCACAATCTGACTTCATTTGAAGCCAATGTCTGTTTATTTCACATGGAGGCACGGAACAGAGCTTCACCTGGACGTCAAATGAATGGTCACGTTTTCCTCATTCAAAGACCACCAACAAAGGACACTTTATCAGTGAAATAAAAAAAAAGGTTTTCACTTCACTCCTTCTCTCAAGTCCCCTCTCTCTTTTTTTTTAAATTACCCTCAAAGCAGCCGCCTCACTCACTATTAAATACATCAAGAACTTGTTGCTCTCGGTTCAGTGGCTTCCAATCCCATTCATCTGGACACAGATCACTGCTGGTCCGTCTGATCAGGAGCAGCTGGATGTGAACACAATTAACTTCCTGGAAAAAATCAGCTGTGGCAGCCACTGTCAACTTGGATGAGGATTAAATATTACACGTCAGTTAATCCAAAATGCAGCAGTTGGATTCATTAATTATAAAAACAGTCATATAAATGTTTTGAGCAGCCGACAAAAAAAAGGGAAGTGTGAAAAATGAAACTTGATCTCATAGTGGACATCTTCCCTTCAGTGAGTGTGAACACATCAATAGCCTCGGGTAAGGCAAAGCAGCTGAGCATAATAAATTGGACACGAGAAACGGCCAGAACACATTATACATTGTACCAAGTTACTTAACACCTTAGCAAACATCTTCCACATATATTTGAACAGGTTCAACAAATGTATTTTCACAAGTACCATTCACAAAGTAAACAAGAGCCTTACATAACACCATTTAGATACGAAGCTTTGAGCCCTCTCCAGTGACAAACATACTCAGGATTAATTCAAGTCAAAAAGCTACTTCTGAACCACATGCGCCACAAAGCAGAGGTGTGTTCAGTGTGTTCAATCTTATCCTTCAGGCTTTAAAAAAAAAGTTACGTTAATCTCAAACAGCGGTGGGAGGGTGCCCGCCATTACGACCATTCAGGGTCTGGCGTCGTATGGAGCGGGTCCGTAATGAGGCCTCGGGGTGGAAAGAATCTGGCTTATCCTCGCAGCGGAAGACCATGAGGAAGCCGTTCCGGTAGTTTTTATTCATCCACCCGTACAGGAGAGGGTTGGTAAAAGTCGAACACATCGCCACGATATGGAACACCGTGTATATCAATTTGTACTCCTTAAACCGCAGTGCCAGGTCCAGGTCGCTGGCCAGCTGGAACACGTGGAACGGCAGCCAGCAGAAAGCAAACACCACCACTACAAGCGCCAGCATCTTGGTGGTCTTTTTGCGGCGGTTGATGCTGTCTTTGCGGGTGGATGGGCTGATGTGATTCTTCAGCTTGACCCAGATGCAGATGTATGCGTAGCTAATGATGGCTAAAGGAATAATGAACTGCAGGAGCAGCATTGAGAGGCTGTAGATGACTCCACCCTTGCTGGTCTCTTGGGGCCACTTCTCCGAGCAGACGGTGATGTGCAGGTTGATGGAAGGTATCTCTTCACTGCGGTACTCTCTGAAGATGGCCAAGGGCGCCGCCAGGACGGCAGAGGTAGTCCAGGTGATCCCCATGATGAGGAAGCTGGAGTGCCAGGTGAGGCGTCGGCCAAGGTGGAAAACGATACAGCGGTAACGCTCCAGGGCGATGACGGTCATGGTAAGGATGGACACGTGCACGCTCAGGGCCTGGGCGAAGGGCACCATGTGGCACAGCACGGCCCCAAACTTCCAGTCATCTAACAGAGTGTATACCAGAGTGAAGGGCAAGCACAGAGTGTCCACCAACAGGTCGGCCAGGGCCAGGTTGGCGATGAAGAAGTTGGTCACAGTCCGCATGGTCCTGTAGCGAATGATCATGTAGATGACGAGAGAGTTGCCCAGTAGCCCCAGCAGAATGATGAGGGAGTACGCCATGATCAACGGGATCTGAACCCCAGGGTGCTTGGTGATGTCAGTTTGGAAACCAGGTGTGTGCAGACCCATGCTGTCGTTTAACAGAATCAAGGCGTCACTCTCACCAGCCTCCCCTTCGTCCTCTGTGTTGTTGGATGAGTCTTGGGGGCTCATTTTGGTGGAAGATGCCGGATCGAGGCCGTGCTGGCTCCTGAAGAGAAAAAGCACATGAAATAAAATCACTGTTTTGAGGCAGGCCAAGAAGAATATTGTTCATACAAGAAAATGTAGTAATTCTAGAAAAATACTAAAAGTTCGAAGCTGTTTTATTAATTATTATTATTTATCTATACCAATTGTCCTTTTTGAGGGACAAGCTGGGGGATCTTGGCCAAACTGAACCCTTGTTTTCACCTACTCTTTCGAATTTCCAACCCCCCTGATCTGCATTGTCATGTCACTGCCATCTGTCGCTTGTCTTCCCCAGAAGGGTAGTACACGTGCTTCATGATCAGCCCACATTTAAATATGTATCAAAAGCAACCAGTCAGAGTTGTGAGTGCAGTTCATGTCATTTGGAACCCGATCTCTCACTGGCTTATTGCCAAAGATTAACCACTGTGTTTGAACAAATACTTTACTAAACACTGGGGCTCTCTGGGGCTTGACCTCTGCTCAGGGTTATTATTTAACGTTCGTCCTTGTCTTACAATGCCCTACATCACTCAAAAATAACTAGACAATATTAGATTTGTACCTATGTTGTTTATTTTCAGGGTATTTTTCTCCTCACAAGCACTCAATGAACTGCAGGACCTTGGACTTAATCTAACTTCTAATGAAACCGGACTAAACAGAAGTGATTCACCACTATTTCATTATTCTCCTCATATCCTCTGGAAAGAGCAGTTTGCATTGTAAAGGACACACTGTTATTAAAGTCATGTAGTAATTAACTTGAGAGCAATGACACAGAGCTGCTAGGAAGATAAGAGAGTTCTCTGTTGAAACCTATTACAACAATAGCACAAAATGGCATTACGGAAAAGAAATGAAGAAAATTAAATACCCATCTCAGTTAGACGATGATCAATAGAAAACCAGCTTTTGCTCTATACACTTGTTCCAGACCATCCTGAAAAGACCGACTATATTTCTAACCTTGAGCTAGTATATTATATTAAAAGAGCACCACCTGGGGCTGAGGTACAGTACATGCATTTATTTGGCGACCGCGAGCAGCGTTCCCAAGAAATATGAACAACCTGTGCCATGACAAAGGATAAAGGGAAAAGATGGAGGAAGACGTGTGTTTGGGGGGAGTGAGTCAGTTCAAAGTGCCGTCATTAGAGCTGCAGACTGCTCACACACTCACTCTGCATTTCATATATGGAATATTGTGAGGTGAGCCTAATTTCTGACAGAGAGCGAGAGAGAGAGAGACCTGCAACGGCCCATGTTACACAACAAAGTCTATTTTTAAAAAGTAATTTTTTTCTAGCAATTCATTTTCTTGTCTCTCCTGTCAATTTACCTGTGCGCGGCTGAGAGCTCCTTCTGAATACAGAGAGAGTGTCTAGTCATGCATACAAAAACCTAATGTCAAAGTTGACCTTTGAATAACTGTTAAGATTCTAATGGAGCAGATGAATGCTAATTACATTAATTGATATTAGACTCAGCAAATGGCTTTTCAACAAATGCAGATTCTAATTTGATGTTAAAGGTGGACGAGTAAGAGGAATGTCAAACAGGACACTGGCGTAGTTTCTCTGAGTGCCTATGGCCCTTAATCCAATTTGGCCATTTTTCGGCTAACACTCATGTTCAACTGATTTGACACAATCAGGGGAAAATTTAATGAGAGGTCATTGCTTTGGTGACCGACACACTTGTCGCCCTTGGTCTGCTCCTGTAGACAGTTTCTCTGCAGATCACTGAACAGCCAGCACTCTACTGCTGCAATTGCTTTTCAAAATTGTGTTATAAGTAAAAATATTGCATTTTTCAATTGAATGTGGAGTAAATGCAATTTTGTCACATGATTGTGTTGCTTTGTTGTCTTATATGCACCAGTAAGTGGATTCAGGCAACAAACAGTCGAGGCTACAAGTGTGTATGTGTATGTATGTTTGTATATGTGTATGTGTATACAGTATGTGTGTGGTATATGTGTATGTGTATCACAGTATTTGTGAATGTCTGTTTATATGGCACATTTGTGTGTATGTGTGGAGTATATGTGTGTGTATAATTTGAATGTGTGGTTTATGTGCATATGTGGTGTATGGATATATGTGGTGGATAAGTGTGTTTGTGGAGTGTATGTGTTCGTGTGTGGATTATATTTGCGTGTGTGGTGTATATGTGTATGTGATGTATATATGCATAATTGTAATTGTGTGTATTTGTGTGTGTGTGTGTGTGTGTGTGTGTGTGTGTGTGTGTGTGTGTGTGTGTGTGTGTGTGTGTGTATATATATGCATTGTGTGTGTGTTGTTTATATGTTTAATGTTTCTCTCTAGATGCGTTTCTTCAGAAATTAAAAACATAAATTCAGGCTTTGGTTTCCTTAGGATTTAAGTACAGAACATTAAATGTTCATGTGTGCGACATAAAGCAGAGTACGGTAGCAAGGACACACACACAAATACAAACACAATCACACACACACACACACACACAAACACACGCACACACACACACACACCAACAAACAGACACACCAGGAGCTTTGATATGACTTGCAGTATATGTCAGGAACCCTGAAAAACGAGGTCATACAAACTATTATTGCACTGCCAATAAAGTCAAAAAGCATGTATTTGTTTATGTGCCCGTAACCCTCCTGTCTCCAGAGCACGCGCAGCCACGCACGGACCCTCTAAATGGATTTGTCAGCCGACTGCAGGCGACGCGGGCACTTTACAAAGCACCAGTAATTTGTCAAAGCGCCCGGTTCCTCTGATCAGAGATGGTAATCCTACACTTGAGGCGGGCTTGTGTCACATGAGGAATCCACCTGCTGGAGCCGAAAGAAGCTGAAACCGGATTCTAATCAGCTCCACGCACCGTCGTCAGATTATGATGAGGCGCCTCATTCCCAATCAAACGCGCATTGATGCTTCGTTCGTGCGTAATTGGTCGCCATTTGTTTAACTCACTGAAAAGTGCGCATTAAAATATCTCCACTTGAGCCCTCAAAGCGTATTCAACCGCGCAGACAGGTGCGCAAATCAAGCCAACACTCTGCTGTGGCAAATAATGTGCTCCATGCTCCTTTTCAAAGGGTTTTACCTCGTATCCAAATTACGCACATGTAGTTTCAGTAACTACAGGTTACACTGTCACAGAGGAACAGAGACATGAACACCTCTTAGCATATCTGTCCCCAAACTAGTCTCGCAATAAGGACTAAAAGTCTAAATCTACATAATTAATGGACTCACCTTTTCCCACTATTTCTCCTCTTGCATGCGCGTCTTCACTCGAGACTGTTGAGAGACATTGAGGGGGAGAAATCCCGAAGCTCCTCCCAAGCTGTGGCAGCACACAGTGTGCATCTTGTGGCTCGACCGTGCGTTCCTGAGGCTGCAGGTCTGCACGACTCAGTGCGAGTCTGTGAGCGTCCACATCTCCCAGCGCCAGGCAGGGACTGTCACTGGGAGATGTGCGCAATGGATGCGCTCCATGGATCCACATTTTTATGCATGTGGGTTATTTCAATTTCACTCCATTACTCAGCAAAGCAAACACTTGAAAAGCAATTTCAGGCGCTCAACACGTCATTAACTTTATTAAATTTTATAATTTAAAATGTGTTTATCGTACACTGTACTTCCTGTACGGCTTCCCTACTAATTCTCCCTTCTTCTTTATGATATCAACTGTACATGAACTTTGGAGCAATCATGGGTTGTAAACAAACCCATCATCATATTGCTTTATTCCAGGCTCCATCATGTCACTGTCTCTACTGATCTAATTTCTGCAATCAGATAAAGAGTGGGCTGGCACAACACTGTGCTGCATGTGACACGATTTCACATTGTTGTGCAACAAGCAATTGTTGGCTAATGCACAAAACCTGCTGTCAGATTTAGCTGATATGCCTCCAAGACAATGGGCACAAAAATCCCTCACAAGCTCATTTTTCTGAGCTCCCATGACTTCCTAAAAGAGATTAAAGTTCCTGCTGAATGCATATTGTTATTTTTAGTTGGAGCAATAGACACATGCAAAAGCAGTTTTTAGTGCCAATAAGATGAAAAGAGAATTGTATGGATTTCAATAAACACTTTTAGTATTCAGAGAGTGTCTTTTACCCAAATTACTATATTTCTTATTTTTTAAACATAAGAGGTTTTAATGTTGACCAGTTGCGGAGCCAGGCAATTTTCAGTGGGGTGGCCAGGAGGAACCTTTGATAATTTTGGGGTGGCAGCATAAAAATCCCTATTACGTGAACATAAAAATGGATGTGGGTAGAACATATGGGGCTATATAAAGGCAAAGCTTGTACTATACAAATGTACAAATGTAGTGCAATATACAGACTATCTTCCGACTAACATAGTATATATTATTCTATTTTTATATTCTTACTTAACTGGCTTGAGCCATTTTTCTTCTCATAATATGGAAATGCTTGGAGCGACTGGAGTCTTCAGGAAACGTCTCACAGATGTTTTTGTATGTTGATAAGCTGTGTATATGTACATCTGCAGTGTATAGCCTTAACAGTGAAGGACATTTTCTAGGCTTGAAATTAATATAAAACTCAACCCACCTTGAAAAAGTATACCTTGAATCAAATTGGATCAAGAGTGAAGGAACAGATTCACACCTGCAGCTCCCATGACTCTGTTTGAAATGAGTTCTCCTTATCAGACCTGTGGCACAGAGACAAAGTAGGAATGCCAATAAAGAATTAAGGAAAGGACTTGCAAACAGATGGCACTTGAAAGTAGACATAAAATAAGGAGCTTTAGCCGATTTGAAAACCATTCCAACCTTCTACAAGGATGTTTTTTGGTTTTGATCACCGGTGGAGTTTCCCATGAGCCTTCTTTCTATATTTCCCTGGAGCTGTTGAGAGTCGGCTCTCATCGTCCCAGCTGAGATTTATTGTTGAAGGAGCAACACTGTACCAGATCCTCCAATTCTCTTTGTGGTATTCTATTTTATAATGCATGATTGGTGAGTGACTGATCAGCAGGGAAAACACTTATTGATCAGGGCAGGCTGCACCTCGGCCTCAATTTATTCTTTCAATCATCCTCCCACATGGGTCACATGGGTCAAGGTTGTCAGATCTTATGCATTACCGATATAGGATTTCTCTCCTGGCCACAAACTTGCAAATCTCCAACAGGTCCCGACAGCACAGTATCAGAAGAGCTGGACTCATATCTGCATGCACCTATATACAGTGAGCTCTGACTCCCCTCCATATGGCTGGAGATCGTGTCTGTATAGTCCACTGTTCTCAATCTGTTCACTGCCTCATTCCATCTCCTCTGAGAACACTGGAGTCACTGATCCTAATACATATACATGATTAGAGACGGTATGTTTACACAGCGGTTGTTGTGCCTGTCTCTCATGAGCTGTATGAATTATTGAACAAGGGAGAGGAGGACGCACAAACTCACGCATCACAATGACAACTCTGCCATCTTCCTTTTGCTCTCAGTTTTCCTCAAATGAGTAGAGAGGTAGAGACTGCGGCCTATTCAAAGACTTTAACCATTGTAAACCTTGAGTTGAAAGGAAGGAGAGTCTGTGAAGTCTGCAAATTGGATTCTGTTGCTTGCGATGCTCCAATTATACCTCCTGCTGGGCTTTTCTTTTAGTCTATGCAGGTCAAGGTATCTGGGAAAGTAACAATTGATCTAGGGCTTGATCCCCCGCCTCTCATCAAGTCTCTGATGTCCATTTATGTGTAAATATAAACAGGAGTCCAACTGAATGAACTGAATGTTAAATAGCTTTCATGCGGTGGTTAAGTGTGCTAAAATGGGAGGTTATTAAAAGTTTTAAATTAGATAGTTTAAATACTCAATTCATTGAAGTACAGGGCCCATTTATCAACTTTAAAAAAATTTACTCGTCACAGAGAATAGAATAACAAAGAATAAATGATTAAATAAATAAATAACATTTTTCTCTCTCCGCTTGTTGCAGAATTTGTGAGTTACAATTAACAGTATGTCTTTGTAAGATGGGCACCTGGAGGTCTAATGAAAGACAATATCTCAGCAGCATGATTGGAAATGTAGTTTCCAGTCTTCTCAGGATCTCAGACTTAAAGTGATCTGTTAAATATTAATCGACTGTATTGAAGTGGAGGACTGGCAGTCCCAATATCCTGTATGCTGGGCTGCTTGTGTTAAGACGTAATTAAGTGAATTGAAAAATGCTCAATCACAAGGCCATTGACGTTGCTCTGCGGAAGTGCAATATTGAGATGTGATTCAGTTTATGTGTTTCAATGCAGCACCTTCCCAAAATGCAACAGAAGATGAGTAATTTGACGAAGACAAAGTTTCTGCATCATAAGGACATTATTAATGGACTTGTTGTGGATAATTGCAAAGATGACATTCTGGTTAATATCATTCTTATACTTGATAAGAATAATACAACGTGTTTTCATCATCCTGAAAGGTGCAAATGTAATGAACATAACTCAACTTTATAGCAGAATTTATTTCAGTAAAAAGCCCTAGTATTAATAATAAAATAAAATAATTTAACTTTCTTAGGTTTTATTTTATTTATTTATGATTTAGTTATTTCTTTCTTGTTTTCTTCCTTTTATATGTCTTATAATCTTTTAGTTTCACAGCCAACTTTTCTCTTGCTTATCATTTATGTATATAGATGCACCTGTTTCGTTTTATTATTCTTAATATTGTTCAAACTATTATTTTTTATTATTAATTATACAGTATCTTATTTAAGTTTCGTAATGTTTGAAACTGTAAACAATAATAACAATAATACAAATAAAATCATCGCACTTCCTGCTTTTTGCTGTGAGACGCATTGACCAATCAGAGGAGCGGGCTGGAGTGGACGCATGCGCAGTGCGTGTGTACGTCCTGTTATTTCCCAGCAGTCCAGAGGAGCAGAGTCCAGCTCAAAGAGACGTTTCTCCGAACTTCTGACGAAACGTGAGTTTATTAAAGCGTTAACTTATCGCTGAATGTCGTCACAGTGTTTATAATATACTTTGGCTTGGTAACAGTTTTTGAAAAGGTTGTTTACGGGCTGTCGTACGTCGCTAAACGCAAACAGCGTCACACCAAACAAACCATCTCCTGTCCAAACAGAGCGACCTCACACAGTCCCGTGACGGATCACCTGCTTCTTAACTGTGGGTTACACTTGACTTGTGCTCAGGTGGAGAGCTGTTGTTGTTATTGTTGTTGTTTTGTGTGTGTCGTGTTTCAGAGGTGAGGTCCGCTCTGTAGGATCCAGACTCACACAGTGTTTCAGCTCATGTGACAAACAGCAGAAGTTTTCAACGTAAAATGTGAACTTTGTATTGATTTCATTGAATTTCAGTTATTCCAAAGTAGTTGCACCCCCCTCCTCTTCCTTCCCCTTTAACTGTGTGTTCCTCTCCTCTTCCTTCTCCTCCATGCTTTTACTTTCATTTCCTCAGTGTGGACTCACTGCAGAGGGAAGGAGCCCTCATCATGGCCACTGCTGCTGCGTCTCCAGCTGTTCCCCCTGTTCCTCCTGTTCCTCCATCCGCTAAAAACAGCCTGAGAGAGGATCTGACCTGCGCCATATGCTGCGACTTGTTCCGTGACCCGGTCATGTTGGACTGCATGCACCACTTCTGCAGACCCTGCATCTCCAGGTACTGGAGGGGAACCCAGGGGCCCGTGACCTGCCCGCAGTGCCGCAAGGTGTTCACCTGCAGGCAGTTTCAGACCAACTACCTGGTCACCGCCATGGTGGAGAAGGTCAGGGCCACCACCTCGCACACGTACATCCAGAACCTGGAGGTGAGTTTGCCCCTCTAAGTCTACATAAAGTAACCATCATCCTGTTGGCTTCCGTCCACCATTTTATTCTTGGTCATCTTGGGAGTGGTAATCTTAAACAAATAACTTCCAACTTAAGGGTTCTGTAACCTTTGAGTTGTGTACGATTTCAATACAGTGTTCTAGTTTTCTATTCAAGTCAACATCTGTGTTTATTTCCCTTATCTTAAAACATATCTCGCTTGAATTGCTCAGGACAAAGTTCACTCGACACTCACTTTATATTACTTTGTATGACAGGATATGTGGAAAAACAAAAAACAATTATAAAATTATTGACATCCGTCCAGGATCTAAAAATACTATTTCATAAATGTTTGCCAGTATGATCGTTTTATTTCCGATGACAGATGAGTTGTGTATTTTTTGCCTTTGCCATCCTCTTCGCTATGGACTCCGCATCACAGTGGACAACCTCTGTTATCGCCCAATCCCCATCTTACACAGAACTTTCTTTCGGAAGGTTCTTCGTCCTCCTTTTCCTCAGTGGGTTTTTATTTGTTTTAAAGTTCGGTCTCCTCCTTGTAGATTTTGCCGTATCTCAAAAATATTTGCCCCTAACCCTGATTAGCTATTGTTCCCTGTTTGGTTTTGGTTATGATCAGATGTTTGGACAGGATCTGATAAACAAGACCAGGTCAAAACCTAGCACATGGCTGGACCATATAGTACATATATGTACATATGTATGTATACATATATGGTACAGTAACATAATAAGTAACATATTAATGACGTAATTGCATCGTATAGCCCTTTTTCTGTTTGCACTTCGGCTCATTAAACTGTTTTTAAAAGAGAGGGGGTGCTGGTAACAGTGCGTTGAATGTGCGTTTCAACTTATTCAGACATTTTCCTTCACACATCCAGCTCCTTGCAAACCCCCATCTGGCTACAAACTGCTCCACCTCTCTGACTCACTGAGCATAGTAAACACAGAGAACTGTGAGTGTGTCACTTGCAGGAGCTAGTCCAGGAGCTAGTAGCTAGTAAAGACCTCACGATCAGGGTGACATATGCAAATAAGTATATTTACCCAGTTGTCACCTTTCAATCTCTACCAAATCGTATCGGGAGCCATTTGCAGAGTCATTTGACCCGGCAAATATATATATATTGTTGTTTTATGTCCAACCACACCAAGTCAATTTCCTGTATGTGAAAATATACTTGGTTCTGCTTCTGGCTCTGATTCTGAATCTGATTGTATCCAGTCCTATTGGAGACAAAAGCCACATTTAGTGGGTTTAAGATTCCCCTCTCACAAAGTCTAGTCGGCAGTGCAGTGCAGTATTTCCCTCAATTGCCTAGATTGTCTTGCGACAATCTATTTAGTCCTGTAACAATATAATGATCATAATTAACCAAATTAAAATGAAACTGTTGCATAGATTCAAGAGTCCTCTCTCTCTCTCTCTCTCTCTCTCATCTCTCTCACTCTCTCTCTCTCTCTCCTCTCTCTCTCCTCTCCTCTCCTCTCTCCTCTCTCCTCTCTCTCGCTCCTCGCTCTCTCGCTCTCCTCTCATTATCTCTCTCCCCCTGCTTTTCGGGATCTGCTGACACAACATTACAATACACACAATATATACATGTCTCTGTTAAGGTATTGTCATAGTTTTATATATAAAGTTATGTACACTACATCGTTTTATAGTTATTGACTGATATTTATTATTTATTTATTTAATCTGCCATGGTTTCTGTCCACACTCTGATTAGTTTTTACATAATTCTTGTCCAGAAACAGCTGAGAGAGACGTTGGAGAGCCACCGCCTGCGGAGGGAGGACTTCATCAACAGTCTTCACAGAGAGAAAGACAAGATGGAATCAATAAAGGTACAACACTCCTCCGGGGGGGAGATTGGAGGGATGGCAGCACTTAACAGATAAGAACACACATGTTCCTCTCTAATGGCTGTTTGCAATACCTCGTCCTGCATGTTTAGTTGTGTTTGCAGATGTGGAAATTGACACTTTGAGCTTTGATATGTAAACCTAATGGTTTGTTGCTTGGCTGCATAAATACCTGTCTAGCATCTGACTCATTTAAGTGTCAGTTGTGCAGAGTGAATCCTTACAGGATAATGTTTCCCTCAATGTTGCATTGGGAGAGAAAACCTGTTGCATTAAACCAAGAACCTTTACTTTTGCTTTAAGTTACATAAAAAATGGAGGAGACTTGCATACATGAAATTGCACAAGGACAGATGACAGAAAGGAAAGCATAGCTAATGTATTTAAGGCAGATGGAAGGTAAAGAGCTTGAGTTTATCCGTGCAGGCTGTGATGAGATGATGAACAGGAAATCCTTCCTCTCGTTGTTTTGACACTTTGATGTCTTTGCTGCAAAGTGTTGCTTCTCTGTCTCTTTTTTGTTCCTCTTTAGAAAAGTGCACTCGAGTGGGAGTAATTGGGTGTTTCTAAAACCGAGCCCTCCGTGATGGAGCATCAATCTTTTTCATAGTTGCTCTAGCGCCTGAATGAAGCCTCCTACTTCCAAGTGAAGGAAATAAATGCAGCAGCAAGCCTCAGGTCGACAGTTCCTGTTCACAATCATAACTTTAATAACCATAAATCAAATGAAAAACATAATAATAAATTATATATCCATTCTGCCTTGCTGGCGGTTTTCTTTTGTTTTCAATGCTGATGTTAACAAGATACTCAGTTTTCGCAAAAGTCTCTGTTAATATATGCTCCACCTTTTGAGTATGTGTTTATTTGATTTTAAATGCAACTTCATCTTAATGTTTAATGTCTGTACGACAATATTACATGTCCGTCTTAGTTTGAGCAGGTTATGAGTGAATGTTTTTACGAGTAGTTGCAGGGAACTAACTTTTGTACAGAGCCTGTTTCATGAGGAACATAACACAGGCATCATGGTCAGTAAATCGGCATTAATGCAGACTCGCTGTTGGAGAGTGTATAATTTATTGCCAGTCCCTGCTGTTTGGATTGGGAACCCTCCTTACCAGCACGCAGGCAGAGTGGAAGTGGATAGCGAGAGAATGCGGGGTGTGATTTGTTAAAACAAGCCACTTGGCATCTTATCTAACTCCTTAAGTGGTTGAAGAAAAATTACAGCACTGCCAAAATACAATCTTGCATTAACATCACTGAATCCTCCCTTCCAGAGATTTGGAGCAGAGCTGCAGGTCCGTGTCAAAGCGGAATTCCGAGCTCTCCACCAGATACTGGACGATGAGGAGTCGTGTATGCTGGAGCAGCTGAGGAGGGAGCAGGAGGATGAGCTGGAAAAGGTCCAGCGCCACCTGGAGGCTGTCAAACTGGCGGTGAGGGAGCTGGAGGAGAACATAAGAGTGCTGCAGCAGGCTAGTGCCTCCACTGATCACATCGTACTGACCGAGGTGAGCGCTTTAGTTTGGACAAAAAGTCTAGTCTGTGTATTAATGTTTATGTTTCTCAAAGTAGCTGTCGAGACATGAATTCATCATATCTGAAAAGCATGTCATCTAATTTGATTTGTTTGGAACTACAGTTTTTTTTAACCCGATTTTTCTTTCATTTCCTGCTGCAGCTCCCAAAGCTAAGGTAAGTGTTCATTTTAGTGTTGCTACTGATTGCCTTCGGCACTTTGTTCCTGTCATGTGCTTATTTGATTTCTAACTGGATTTGTGCAGAGAACAAATGGTTTGAGCTCAAAGTATGTTTCCCTTTTTCCCACCACAGACCATATACACAGGTGGATGCTGCCCCAGAGTTCGATACAAACACTTTCAGCAACAAATACATGGCCCCCTTACAGTACATCACATGGAGAAAGATGTTCAAGTCTTTGAAGCCAGGTAATTTCCCCTCTAGCGTACTTCACAGGGAAAAGATTTCAGCCAAGAACCAGTTCTGCCTCAAAAAGGGAAGTAATTAAAGTGTTGACGTGCTAACAGAATCACAGTAATCACGCCATTGTTCCAGCGGTGGGATATTTATTCAATTGGAAATCTGTTGAATTCTATTACTGAGTAAATCATCAGTATTGTCACTTTATTAATTATTTTATCCCTAAGGTCCGTCCCCGCTAACGTTTGACGTTGACACAGCGCACCCGAGCGTCAGAGTCTCCAGGGATAAAACCTTGGCGGTCGAATGCGACAGCATGACATGGCACTCGGACAACAACAAGCGCTTCCTCCAGTGCGTTAACATTCTGGCCGCCCAGGGCTTCCACACAGGGCGCCACTACTGGGAGGTGGAAGTGGGCTCCAAACCCAAGTGGGACCTGGGCGTGGCATCGGAAGCCGTGGACAGACACTCGCGGATCAAGCTGGGACCAGAAAGCGGCTACTGGACTCTGCGGCTGCGTAACAGGAACCAGTACTCCGCCGGCACCCAGCCCTGGACCAGGCTGCAGCTCGGGTCCTCCCCCCAGAGGCTCGGCGTTTTCTTGGACTGCGAGGAGAGGAGGGTGTCCTTCTACAACGCAGACGACATGAGTCTGCTCTACTCGTTCGCCAATGGGCCGAGGGGCAAGGTGTTCCCCTTCTTCAGCCCGTGCATCAGCGGCAGCAGTCAGGAACCTCAGCCTATCAAACTCCTCCACTACCCGCCTGTTGGGCTGTCCGGCTAACAGGGCCACAATCATCTTTTAAAAGCTTTTTACCTAGAAAGAGCTGTCATTTCACTTATTGGCCAAAGCCTGCTCTCCCACAGCAATTTGAGAACATAATTGCCATAGTTTGCAGTATGGTGCCATATCACAAGAAGGTTCTAGTTGCGGTTATGACTGGTTATTGCCAGATGTTTCTATTTCTTATCCAATATACATCTTTAAAAAATGATATGAAAATCTCCACTTAAAAATATAATTTCATGTTACTTTAGTCATTTTGAAGAGGCTCATCCAGGCTGTTGGTGCATTCAGCACAAACGCATTAAAAGCACACTATCATTTTGGGTTTAATGTAGTGAAGCTGGATGCATCTAATCTCAGGCTCCACACTGTTCAACCAATGATCATCTCTACATGTACAGATGATCTTTCTGATGATTATCTCTGTCTGTCGACTCACTTCTTAACTGTTGTTTTTTTATCTACCTTGAGTCAAATCATAATGATAGAATCATATTAAATTTCACCTTGAGATTCGGTTTAATAAAATAGATTTACCTGATTTATATTTTAGTCTGAAATGAAACGTTGGTATGTTTTTATTTGGGATGTTTCTTGATGTTACTTTATAGCACTTTATGAGTTCTTATGCTGATTTAGCTTCTGTTGATTTGTTATTGCACATTCATTTATACACTTTACATGTGCCTAGAACACGTGGTATCATGCACTTGATTGTTCATTAGTTGTGGCTGAGAGAACGACTGGGATTCAGTCCATGCAGCGCATTTTGCATTGTCATATCGTTTAGATGCTTCATCGTGTACAAGATCAAACACACAAAACGGTTAATGTAAAATGAGCTGATACAAATAATAAACCAGACCACTTCTTTCTTAAATAAACGTTGTCTTGGATTCTTTTTCTGCAGCTGTTCCACTGCACACTGTCACGACCTCACTTGAAATAATCAAGGATGTTATTAAGCATCATCAAAGCAGAGCACGCCACCGAGAACACGGCACTTGAATCGAGAGACACACGGCAAGAGCGACAGGCGGAGGGTTGTTGACTCCCCTGCACCTGGACCGGAGCGTTTGAACACACAGGCAATCTCTGACACTCCAAACAGCGAGAATAGGCGGGCTCTCGGTTATCTTCGCAAACACACGAGAGCCCCGGCGTCCTGTTTCCTGCTGTCAGGTGAAAGGTCAGATAAACAGAGTGACAGTGGCGACTCCTCTGGACTGCCGGGATGGCCCTGGGGGGCACGCCGCAGCCGGATGCTGTTGCCTCCTCTGCTGACTGGAAAGGGGCACAATGAACTGCACCAGAGGGGACCCATGCTTTTCCTGCCTGGCGGCTATATACCCCATAGGGGTATGAGTGCACCGACAGCTCACACATTTCACACACTACTACCACTGGTCGAGACTGGAACTAACTCAAGCTCCTGAATTGTATAGAACTTCAGTATTAAAACAATTATTTCCAAATACATAATCCTCTCTGCTTAACCCGACTTTATTGTGTTCAAAACACCTTCAGAGTCCAGGGTTAAATACAATGCAACTGCACAAACATTTACATTAGTTCTCTAAATATGACAGATTCTTTTCTTGGCATCATGATGCATGAATGATTGCCTGGAAACCAGTGAAAATGTCAAAATAAAGCTGTCATATTTCAATGCTAAAGAGAAATAAACAAATTCCGGATCCACCCATTGGTTTGGATCTGTGCAAAAATTCAATGGTTCTTTGGTCCATGTCCCATCCTTCCGTCGAGTTACATGGAAATCTGATCTGTAGTTTTGGCGGGATCCTGCTTTCAAACAAACAAACAAACCAACAATCAGACAGGGGTGAAAACACAACCTCCTTGACTGTGTAAATACACATTCACTGTTTGCCAACACGTTTTGGGATCTCCTTAAAAACGAGAGGATTCATCTTAAGGGGTTCATCCCATGATCATAACGTTTCTAATGTTTGCTATATTAACTTTTTAAAGTGATGACATGTCAAGTGCTGTTTTTACTACTTGATTTGTGAAGAGTAAAGTTAGTATAAGATTGAAATGGTAAGAACTCCAACTCATACATTTGCTTGGAGCTGCAAGGGTTCACTTGACCAACCCCCTACCACTTAATGCATTAGCTTCACAGGTAATCAGTTTGTAAATAATTTATATGCAGACATGCTGCTGTGCTGCTCCGTCCTCTGACCAGGCAGTCCTTCATAATTGAAAGCGAACACGACCTACAACTGGAGAGAAATTTTGGCCAACAATCAAAACACAGCAGAAAAAAGACCCACTTGAGAAGTGACAGCCACTTCAAAGCAGCTTGGCAGTGGGCTTCGCTGCACACGGGCCTGTGGGTGTGAACTTGGGCAGTGAACAGCGGGCTGCATGCGTGCACCACATCCTTCCTACGATATGTGCCGTGGATCTGTAATGTGTTTCCTGACCTGAGGATGGGCCGGATAGAGTGCTGGCACTTCAAGGACGGGTCCTTGAATCCTCAGCTGTCTCTCAGGAGCCAGCGGGATTATTAACTCAAACCCTTTTCATCTGGCTCGGCGGGGGGGCCATGATGCTGTCCTGCATGACAAGTTATTGTTTGTTATGTGGTCTGAATGCTTACATGTGCAGATTGTTATTACACTGGACACTCAAGTGTTTTCATTGCGTTTATGACCTTATTGGTTTTTTTACATTCATAATGAGATTTGGTTTCTCTCTGGGCAGAGCTTTGTTACACTATCAGCACGATTTAGTGTGTTTATTTTCCTCTGAAGCCGAGGGCACTGAGGGGCTCGGACCCGGGGAACATTTTAATTACAACCATTCAATCACAGCATTGTGTTTTAAGGTCACAGAGGTGCATTGCTGTAAGAGATCTGAAGGGACACGCATTCCCACACAACAACACAAACTGCTCCTTTGACCCCTGTTATTCCCCACACTGCTGATGTTAGCGCCTCCATTGCTCAGAAATCCCAGAGAATAACAACACAGTCATATTGAGAGAAAAAATATTTGTTTCTCAGTCGTCTTATCGACAGCTGCTTGATGGGGGAGGGGGCGGGTTTTCAGCACAGTGAAGGCAGTCAGCAGAGAGTCTGGAGTCAGCCAGTGTTGTTATTGCTGTAATGGATTTCCAAATACAGCGTTCTATTGATTTTACAGTGCTTTGCTGGTGTTGGAAAGCAAAGCTGTCTGGAATTGATTGCACTGGCTAGAATGGGCAAACTGGTTCTTTAGTGGCTCCACCACACATCTGACTGGAATGGACCTGTAGATAGAAAATTGGCAGCAAATTGTACACAATCATAGATATAGGTCCCTCAACCATGTCTGATATCTGTGGATTTGTGTGTGTGTGCTTGCAGGAGTGGTTGCATGTTGTTTCCATCTCACTGATTAGTGAATTACAGATATGATTTGGAGCAAGTAAATAAGAAATCTTGCTTTGAAATGCGTGCTGTGTGTTGTGTGTGTGTGTGTGTGCGTCTGTGTGTGTTGGAGAGAGAAAGAGTGATCACCCAAGTGCCCTCACCTTGTACCCCTCTTTTGACTTTTCATTTCCCAGTGTATATGGTACATGAGTTTTCAATTTCCCAAAACTGTCTCTGTAAAATAGAAAGAGTCGACAGCACCTCTCTTAGTACATGATTTTCATTCACACACTGAAGACTCTCTGAGGAGGATGGATATGGGCACGGGGCTGGGGGGGGAGGAACTCTGCACAGTTAAGCTGTTGCTCTGAGTCATTGTTCCATCTGACCCTTTGCAAGCATGTTACAGAGCGACTCCCAAGGCCCCACTGGTCAGTCTGTTGAATGTGGAGAAGAATTTGTGCTCTTAATAAAAAAAGGACCATTCTGCCTCAAATTAATAACAAGCGTTCGTCCTGAACGGGTCAGTTTACACTGATATTAATTGTGTCAGAGGAGTTACAGAGTAGATATGTTTGACCGAAGGTGATATTCTTCTTATTTCCCTCCAGAGGCCGTGTCTCTGTTCTCTCAGTGCGGTTTGTTTGCTTCACTTCATCACTTTTCCTGTGGTGGATTCAGAAGAATTTCTGATTTTAAAAAGATGACCTGCCAAGCTATTTGGAGGCATCTCGAAATCAGAGGAGGAGAATAATAATCATGATAATAACAAACGAAGTTCTGAAGAACGGCCTGTGCTCAAAATGTTCCCGGTCAGGAGGTGAAATATATGATTTTCTGGGAGCATCAACTGGTGCGTGGATGGCTTCAGATTTTTGTCTCTTCTGTTCAGCACAAAGTGTTTATCAAGTTTGGATGTGTGTACCTTATAAGTTAAGCGATTTAAACACTCACAAAATATGAAAAATAAACTCCATGCCAAGTTATTTGTACAAAAGAAACAAACTGAAATTCTGCATATCTTTCTGAGCATTACAAATTCCCTCACCATTGAAGCTGAACTGTGTGACCTATACTTTCCTTTATAATCTTAGAAAATGTATTATATGTCCCTAATCTTGATTGGCTTCACCAAACCCCATCCCAATCGTAGCCTATAAATAAAGGTTTCGATTTAAACCTATGTTTATAGGCTGGTTTAATATCTTTTAGGTTATAGATGGGATGCAGAGGTGTGATTGATCCTGGCCACTGTATAATTGCCTCATGCATATTATTGACAGCCAAGGGCCTGGCAGACTGCCTCTCCGGTGCCAAGGGTGGGGGGGGGGTAATCAGTCACTGTAATCCTGCAGTGTTGGGTTATGGGTCATCCAGGGCGTGTGCTGATGTCTATCAACCGCATCTGTTCCAGGAGCCATGTTACTCCAGGGGCACAGCAATAATTGTTTATGCAGGAGATAGCAATGAATCTAACAAAAAGAATAAACAACAAAATAAAGATTACAGTTTAAAGTGTTTTAATATTAATAATATGACCCATTCTGACAATGTCTGTTGTCATGCAAGAAGGCAGCAGCACGTCATGAAGTCTTTAGACCGGGATGCATTCTCGCCAACTTTCTTATAAAATATATAAATAATGAAACAGGCTACTTTACCTAGGCCCTACCTTGTTTATCGTGTTGGTTGAATAATACATTCTGCTCTATATCATGTCAGTGTGACGCAACATATACATTTAAACAGCAACAGTTAGTCAATATGCTATCATTGAGGCATTTAAACAATAAAACGTTATTCTTAGAATTTGTATGTATTATTTACACAATATATTATCATTATGAGAAAATTC
Organism: Pseudopleuronectes americanus; assembly: GCA_038501795.1. NCBI lineage: Eukaryota > Metazoa > Chordata > Actinopteri > Pleuronectiformes > Pleuronectidae > Pseudopleuronectes > Pseudopleuronectes americanus. Next base: position 10,327,647 of record CM076723.1, read on the forward strand.
AACAATAGAAATGTATTTTTTTACCTTATACACATTATTCAGATTATAAATTAGCATATGTATATAATATACATGTATAAAATGCTTTTTCTGTCTCACTTATGCTCCATAGCATGATGGAAACATCATATTGCAAAACTTAACTAGGTATATATATATCATAATATTATGTATGGCTGTTTAAAATTCTCTACTATTTATATTCTTTAATATGTTTTCTATGATCATAAAAATATATATCTGTTTAAAAAAAATTATACAACCCATTAAGCCTTGTGTGTTCATAATGAGATAGTTCTCGCCCCAATCAGATTGATGGCGCCAACCAAGGCAAACAGGGAACACATGCTCGCACGTACCACGCACACACTTCCAACTCAGCGTGTTTTATATGAACTGGACGGACGCGTGTGCATGCGCTCCCGTCACGAGCGCAGGAAAGGGAAATCATTGTAAATCCCATTCAGAGCCCGATGCATCCTCCAACCAAGCGGGAGGGAGGAAAAGTTGTTTTTTTACTCTTTTCCTCAGTTTCTGCCTCCTCCTCCTCGCTGACACACACACACACACACACACACACACACACACACACACACACACACACACACACACACACACTAACAATCACACTCACACACACTTACTGACTGACATCCACCTGAGTTTGTTCTCCATCCGCGCACATTCATTCAAACCAGCGCTCTCCACTCTCGCTCCAGCGGAGTTAGAACTTATAACAGCCTCGATTTCTTTTCTTCCTTTTCTCTTCATTGTTTTGACTCTACCACCAGGAGCCTGAGGACCGAAGACTGCTGCTCTTCTGGACCGGAGATCTGGAGATGAAGACAGCCTCTACGCTTCTCTGTCGGACTTGGATTGGATTAGCGGTTGTCTCAGGTGAGGAGGCTTCTCGCCCTCAAAGTTTCCAGCGCACTACTTTTTAACGTGGTGCTCGAGCTGACCGTTAACTCTAAAGTAAATAATTGATCCATTATTTACTTAAACAGAGCTCAAAGTTTTTTATTCCTGTTAAACTGAGGGGTTTAAACCGAAGCTGGGTGGATCCTGAATTTGAGACTTTTATGATTTTAATGAACTGTTTTTGAGATGTCTTAGAACGTCTAGGTTATTTTATAATGAACATCGAGTATTCCTCTAAATCCCTCATGTTTGCATAAGAAACATCATTTTCTGTCTAAATCCACTGAGTTAATGAGACTCCACTTGCAGTTAGGCACTAGGGGGAGGCATGCTGATACCGTGTTTGATAAAGAAGCAGCTGATAATTGATGATGCTCAACTGAAGCAGGAATAAACAGAGGATTTTTTTCCCCCAGTTCTACAGTGTTTTACATTATAGTTTATGTGAGCCTATGTAGGTCAAGATTTAAGAGGCAGAGTGGGAGCGGAGCTGACTCATATACTGGACATGAGGAGGATACAGGGACAGAGAGGGGGAACGATTCTTTCACGTCTCAGAGTGTGGCCTTTTAATGTAATTTTATATTGGTACAGCAAGTGAAAGGTTGGAGAATATTCAGTACATCAAATTTCACTTAGCTGACGTTTTTATCCAAAGCGACTTGCAATAAGTGGATTCAACCATGAGGGTACAAACCCAGAACAACAAGAATCGAGAAAGTACAGTATTCCTCAAGACAAGTTATTCTGTACTGTGGTACAGAACAACTTGTACCACAGTACAGAACAACTTGTTGCAAGGATTTCTGGGTTATTTTCTGTGTGATCTGCCACCACATCGTTGGCTTTTAAGTCTTCAGAACTCATGGGAACAAGCTTCAACTAGTTTAACAGAGTTTTAGATTTTAAGCACTTTGTTTTAATTGCACTATTTTTTATTATTTACTTGAAAGTGAGTCGTCTAAACGACTATGTGACTTTGAAATCTGGTTGAGAATTGTTTGAAGTTTTCCACAGTTTTCTGGCACTGAATAGTGCTGGGCGATACGGCCAAACTGATACAGAGATAATAAGAAATGTTTAATATCCTATAATGATTGCGATACATGTCAATAATTATTTCTTTTCAGTTTTTAGGTTTTGGTTTTAAACTTGTCTTTATTTGATTGATTGACAATTTTCCAACGTGAGGTAGATCAGTTATGTGTTATACCTCCTCACTGTTTTTTGCGTGAAGATTATATTGAGAACGTGATTGTTTGAGTTGTGCATCACTGAATTGGGTTGAACAGCTGTTTTCATAAAAACCATGGAATATGTCTGAGAGGAGCAGACACCATATGGCTGCTCAGATCTTAACTTCAGGCTGGAGGCATTGGGGCTCGCTGCTCTCATAAATATCACTGGGCTGTGTGCTGGGTGGGTCACTGGACATTCAGAGGAACAGATAAACAGTGGCTCTGTTTCCCCGGAGAAGGGATGAGAACTAAAGGCAATCACATCCATTTCAGGCGAATCGCTGACCTCGGCTCAGTCACAGTAAACCTAATCGAGCTTCTGCGTTGATATAGGTTGTATAACTTCTGGTGTCTTCTCTTTTTACCGGGCTACGTGCTCTATAGGGGATGTATCCAAACCCAAAGCAAAGTCAAAACACACAAACTAAAGTTTCATCCTCAATGTGTGTCTTGGAAATGTGTTGCTCTGTCTGATATTTCCGTCTTCTGTCTATAAGGCTGCGCATGGTTGTATCTGTGGAAAGACTTATTTTCATCTCTGTTAATGCAGCCACAAAGCGCCGCCACCTTCCTCAGCTGATGCTCAAATGTTTAAGTAGAGGCACAATGTCCTGGAAGCAGAAAAAAACAATACTTTTAAATCAGAGACTCAAGTTTTTTAATTACACTCTCACAGTGTGTACTCATGAAACTGAGTCCTACATAGGGGAGAGAAAGAGGCCGTGTCCAACCTGTGTGCATGTGTGTGTGTGTGTGTATGTGTGTGTGTGCGCGTGTGTGCCTGTGCGTGTGTGTGTAAAATCTATAACTGACCCAACTCAAATGTTGAAAAAGCTATAAACTGTTTACTTTTTGTTTGCCGTCTGACTTTTAAAGTCTTTTGTTGAGTAAGTTATTTGTTAGCTTTTTATTTATCAATTAAATCAAAAGGAAATATAAACAGACATTTTAAATAATAAGAATTAAATGAATCACATGTCACATATAAGTTACATGTGATGTGAGAAATTCGATTAAAAAAACAAGTGTTCTGCATCACTCCGAACAACTTATTTGTTATCTTAATTTTAAAAGTCTAGTGCTAGAATATAAAAAACACGTTATCCCTCAAATAATATCTTAAAATCCCTGATATGTCTTCAGCTTGAGGAGTTCCACATTTCAATGTGAGCATGCTGAAAGCACTGGTTTCTCATCGTGATGATCAGCAGGCCGGGTTGAAGGAGAGCGGTCTGTGGACCTGCCAGCCCAGAAGTCACCGTCCCTGGTAGAGGGGGGGTAAACACTGCAGCTGCATTTTTTGGGAGTTTTGAGATTTCACCCCGAGCCATTTCCTACCATCCTCCTGTCACGCTCTGTCTCTGGTTCGAATTAGGCTGGTTTGCAAACATTTATTACACAGCTACAGACCTTCTGCCTCATTTTAAAGAGACACATTGGCGCAGCTTCTCTGGTTGTGGATACTCCTTACATGAGTTGTGAATCCCTGATTGATTCACCTCCTCCTGTTTTTGTTGCATGATAATTAGCTGTTAACATTCCCGGTCAAAGAGGCCACATATGAAAGCTGCAAATCTTTCCTTTTTTTGGGGTTTAAAGCTGAGCTCCAGAGCCAAATGATCTTTGGCTTGCCCTGGGTCTCGGGTACATATTGTTGATATTGCTTTTAGCAGAGTGTTTTCTGTACGCATACCTCTGCTTGATCAGATCATCCCAGAAATCTGACTCTTGACTTTGGGTATTATTCTTGTCGTCCACTTGTAGTGGTTGAGTTGTTTTAGCCAACAATAGCCCCCTATTCTCAGCACTGATCTCGGGATTCAACCTCAGGACTCTGAGGAGCAGACCCTCGGTGTCTGTCTTTGAGTATCTTGTTCTATCAGCTGGAGAGCAGCTCGGATGAGAGAGGAATGCTGCTGCCGCTGCTCCGTGTGGGAAGCCCTCTGCAGTAAAGTCCAAATAAATAGGGAGTCCGGTGCCTCACTCATCACTGGCATGGAGCAGTAAGGCCCTTCGGGCATTTGGATGTCTGGTCACTCACTTTCTCATCATGCTAAAGACCTTATACCCCAAATATGGCTAGAGCTGAGAGATAAGCTCTTTCAACACCAGCAATCTGCGGCAGAAGCCAAATATGTCTAAGCTGGTGTTAGTAAGTTGATGAAAACCATCTGTGGTAATGCTGGAGCTGGATTTCTGACCCCTTCATATTTTCTGTGCTCAGCTTTTAGCCGCACTTGCAGCATGTGGATGGCACAGTCAGTTTGTTGGTCCATGATGAAGGGTCAAAACCAAAAATCTCAATAACTGCTGGATGTTTTTCCATTCAACAAATCTGTATTATTCAAAGCTGTCTGTCATAAAAGTTGTGAAATAATTGCCTGGTGCCACAAAGATATCGTACAAAGCCAAGACAGACAACTATCTCATGTGATACCAGGTGTCGTTTTCGTTGTGTGTGGGTGAATCTTAACGCTACTACAAAAATGTTCCTGTACACATGTATTTCATTACATCAACAATCTGGAAAGGCGGCTGAATCCAGTGAAGCATGATACAGGTAACTAGAGAGTTGTAGTAGCAGGCTTTATGTGACCTGTACGGTAGATGATTGTGTTGGCGCGGCCAAAAACCGTGCACCTTTTCAATGTACAGTGAGCAGACCACATCCTGAGGGAAAACTCAACCAGTCACAGTTTGGGTCATTAGCTGTGGATGTCTTACCTCACATGCCTCGGAGTGCTGTAGTACATTTCAGCGTTGACTGTCTGACCCTGTGTTAAATGGAACACTGACTGAATACCTGCTGCATGCACATTGCAGTGCCAAGTTCTGTTCTGCCTCCTCTGTGTGTCCAGATCATAGTATGGATTATTCATTGCAGCTACTCACTTGACTGCTTTGCATGATTGTACTACTGCTTGTTTCATTTGGGTGATGTTGTTGTGCAAGTTTGCCCCCAAACATCTCAAAATGAACATATGTGTATATGAGGAAAAGTGAGCTGTCAGAGAGCTGCTGGTATGGCTGAGGACTCTTGGGGCTTGATTTTGCCAGAATAGAAAAAGGTTTGAACATGTTGATCAGTCATAAGACGGCTGAAGTGTGTTGTTTTAGTCATTTAAGAGAAGGCAGAGATGAGATACCACATAGATCTCGGGATTCTGACCTATTTTATGACCGCTTCTCGTGGGAGGTATTCCTAGCGTGAAAATATTTGTGCAAAGAATGAAAAAACGGAGCTCAAACCAGGACTCCTTGCTCACCTCCTCACAGCGGCCTGATCATTCTGTGGAATTAGTGATTGTTACTTTAGGGAAGCTACGGAAATGATCGGACACTGCCTCCACCACCTTCTTTTCTGACAGCAAAGTACCTAAAAGGAACGAGACACAGAGAGAGAGTGCTTTTCTGTAGCTGCTCAATCAGAATCGTCCCTTCATGGTAATTTTCCACGTCCCGAGAAATGAAATGAAAGGTTGGACGCAGCAGGCTCCCTTTTATCTCCGACCTTTCCTTTGCATTCTTCAGCCACTCTTTCACACTTGGAAAAATTACCATGCAGAGGAGGTCAGACCTATTGATTTTATTATTTTTCTCCCTCTTTCTCACTCCTTTCTGTCAGGTTATGAGTTTCACATTGCAGTAAGCAGAGAGCGCAGAGGAATTCATTTCAGTAATACTTTGCCCACAGAGTGATGAACTATGACTCTGAGTATATTAGCCCACACATGATGTTGCACGAGTGAGAACGATTAAACACACGAGTGCTTTTAGCAGGAAGATGAAATAGATTCCATATTGCTTTTGGTTGGGACTGACAATGGACTTTGCACATTTATCCGTTTAGCTTTAATTTGGCCAGCTGCCACCATTTGGATTTTGTTTGTACAGCAGAGTATTCGAGCCATATTAAATAGGTTTGAGATTTGGAGAATCATTTGGTAATATTACGAGAATGAGGTTGTAATTGAGAGGAAAGTCATAATATTATAAGAACGAAGCTGTAATTTAATTAGAGAAAAAATAATATCTCAAGAAAAAGACGTCAGATGAATAATATTTAATATAGAGGAAGTCCAAATATTTTGAGAAAAAGAAAAATTATTTTGTCATAACACCAAGGAAACCATGTGATCGGTAGACCTTCACTCCCTCTGGATCCAAACACACACACACACAACAAAGAATAGGCTTAAGTTCCAACCACTAACAAATATTTTAAGTAATTTTGTTATTACTGACGAATAACTTATCAATACAATAACAATAGCATTCATTTAAACTCACGCCACAGGCTGATCCTTTGATATTAACGATGCTTTGTATCATAAAATTACAACTTCATTATTGTGGAATCATGACTTTATTAATGTAATAACGTTTTTTCTTGTAGAATTATGACTTTGTTCTTGTTATATTTCAGCTTTAATCTTGTAAAATAATAACTTTAGTAATGTTTAGACTTTATTCTTATAACATTATGTCATTATTCTAAAAATCTAATTTCCTTTCCCTTTAATTGGCCCTCAGTCTCACTCAGTTTAGGTGATGGATATATCACCAAATTAGAGAATCCAGAATAGTTGGGGGTTGCATTCACAGCCACAGATAACTTGTGTAGGTGTTGTTTTTTGACGCACTAATGCAAGATTATTAACACAAGATTCAGTGTCTGTAACAGCCATTGAAAAGACATTAATTGTAAGTAGTGCTGTCAAAAACTGGAGGGAAATTGCATTGTTCCATCTATGGGCTTTAATAGTTGATCACACATGTTCTGAAGCCTGAAACTGGATCCTGGGACAGGTCGGTTGTTACGAGGATATTGCAACACACCAAATACGTTGCGTTGCTTAGAAACAAGCATCATTGAGAACGCTCATCGGATTAACAACAGGCACCGCCGCTCTATGTTCGAACACGCTGCTCAGAGTCAGGGAGCTGTGTGTTGGAAGTCTGCCTAGCATGTGTCTGGTCGCTCACACCTCTTTCCTTGTTGTTGGAGGTCGCTTGAGGTTCATGGGAAAGAGACCATTGGCCAAGCCTGAGGAAATTGTCAGCTTCCCTCCTTTAGGTATTCAGCACCATACTTGTTGACCCGGCACTCCATACTCTGACCTTGTTTTCAGCTGCTGCATTGATTTAGCTCGCCGGGACATCTGACATCGCAAAAGAGACTTGTTTATTACCCAAAGGTCCAGGAATTAGGTAACAAGTGCAGTAACCGGTCTCCTTAAAGCTTGGCCTCTGAACAGTCACAGCATGAGTTTCAGGTGAGTGCGGGTCACCACACTCGGCCTGGATCACATTAATCTGTGCCACTTGCTCAAAAAGATTATTGTTTTTTAAGCAACAGAAATGGCATCGCCAGAAGCCAGGGCCAGAAGCAAGGACAAAGCATTTACCAGAATGTGTTTCTGTCTTTCTCAGCATGGGAAACCATTTCTCAATGATAGAAATGATGACATGCAAAAAAATAACTAAAAAAGGTTCAGCAGAGAGGAAGAGTTTGAGCTGTCCGGTGTGCCTGTGAGGCAGGTACAGGAAGATTTGGTCAGGGACACAGGAAGTTGGCCCAGATGGCTTGTTGTCGCGTCCTTAATTTCGCACCCCTCCTCTGGCAGGATGTTGGAAAGGCCTAACTCCTCCACCAGCGCAGAGGACAGGGATGTCATCCTCCACACTGGTAACAATGAAATCAAAGCCAGGTTGCCAGTCAGTCCGTCGCCTGACTATGGCCTTGTGTCCAGATGACAGAGGAAGTGCACTTAATTTCTCTCAGATAGAGAGAGAGGGAGTATGTTATAGCCTGGGGGGGGCTATAACACATCCAGAGAGCAGGTCTGCTCCGTGGCCTGCCTGGCCTCCAGTCCCTCGCCGGACACACGGGGGGTGTTTCTATTTCAGATGTCTCAGCCTTGGCCCTTTGCCACATACTGTGTCACTGAAATAACTGCGTAGCTCTATTGTCGCCCACACAGCGCTCCTTGACGCTGTAATAAATGTAGTTGACCTCCAGTTGTTACATTTGTTGACTCATTCAGGACTGTTTAAACCTTTGAGTGTCACAAGAAGGGAAGTCACAGCTGTATATGAGGACATTTGAATGGCCTGCCAGGCATTCCACTCATGTATCCAGTGTATAACCACGCAGCAAACGCACAAGTGCCTAATTATAATTCCCAATTTTTTAAACGACTCCCATGTCGCCTCCTTTCTTCCGAAACCGAGGCTTCTGGAAAAAGCATGACTTGTTTACACAAGGTTCCTCTTTTCCTGTTCCTGTCACATGACTGATCAGAGACAAAACTACAGAGGGAGCGAGGAAACACTAACGGCAACATCTCCTCCACTGTCCATGAAAAAGGGAAGTGGGAGAAGCGTGAACGTGATAAAGAAAACAGGAAATTGGCTCCCAATGAAAAACATCACGCTGCCATTCACACGGGCGTCAATGTAGCCCCGTGTCACAGCCGTGGAGAGAGAGAGACGCGCTCGTCTTCATCTGTACCTTTGATGCTCTCCACTCCTTCCTGCCTTGTATCTGTCGACTTGTCACGGAAGCTTTGCATTTTTAATTGGCTTAGGCTGCCGTATGGAACCTAGGCCTCTCCCCAATGTGTGTGTGCGTGTGTGTGATTTATCTTTAGTCTCCAGGTGTCCTCCACAGGCTCGGAAGTCCAGCTTCAGTTCTCCCTAACTGCGACATAGCCACCGATATGAGCCCTGAAGAGAACTCAGCCTGAGATGAACGCAATTGGAAAAACGTGCAGTGGATTTTTAAATGGGTAAAATATCCTCTGTTATATGACTGCAGTCCTAAGTCCTCACGCACTCGAGCAATTCTACTTTTCGTTTGGCCATCGCCCCTAAGAACACCAGCACATAATGCATTGAAAAAGAAACTATCATTGGCTCTGTAACTCTGTAGAGGTACTTTTCCATTATTTCCCATTTACAGCATGAGAAAGATAAATGGCTACACTAGATTGCTGTTTTCAAACTACACAGTGCCTGTTCACAAACACATTTAGCCATCAGTAGGGGCAGCGGACTTGAAAACAAGTGATTTGAGATGCAAAGCTTTTTGATTTATGTATTTCTACTGCCAGCGGGCCACAATACAGATTTGCAGTTTTCCTTTTTATGAATTTGTTGTTGGTTGGCTTTTTTTTTGCTAGGGTAGAACAGTATGAGACACTGAAGATGTACAGAATAGGTCCCTGGCTGGAGTTGAACAGTTGAACGTTACAGTTACATCGTAAGCGTCCGTGTACGCGTGATTTTCTCGATTTATGTCAGCTTTACCGTGCATCCGCATATGTTTTGCAGGAGCAAGGGGATTACATATTTCACTGTTATCAATATCACATTTCCAGCATATCTCATAAACTGTTGCAGAACTCTGAGTGGCGGCAGCAGCAGCAGCAGCCCTCTGCACCTCTTAGTATTCTGGCCCTTCAAACCTACGTAAAACTGAAGATGTTCCTCTGGGATGCTGTTTACACATTTACCACTGACAGGTAGGCAGTGGCACATCTTTCCTCTGTGTCCATCAGGTATGTGGAGTGGACACATCAAAGTGCAGCCGAGTGAAAAGACAAGATTGTCCTTGAAGAACTCGGACTTCTGACACTTGGCTCATATATATATATATATATACGTACATCTGGCACTTCCATCATGACAGAGGCATGCAGCACTGAAAAGACAGAAAGGCCCAGCTGTGTCAGATGTAGTCATTTCTATATCATCACATGGTTAGCACGTCTGCCAACAACATACACCAAACTGTTTCACTGCCTCCTACTTATCTGAATTACAATTTACCCAGAGCATTTATCATTTCCTTTCTTTTATTGCCGGTTTAAAAACGAATATCAGGCTGAAATGTTGTTTTAGGCCTCTTGAACCGTCACGTTTGCTCGCCACATCCAGTTCGACCTGTTGCACTGTACACACACACGCACACATGCACACACACATGCAGCTCCCACAGTGAGAATGGGTTTTCACAACAACAGAGGAAAAACATTTCTCAAGAGCAATCACGTTTTTTTTTCTACAAGGACACATTCAGTGAGCTGTTTCACTCAGTTAAAACCAAACCAAATAGCTTCCAATGAAGAGTTGAATCTTCAGTAATTGTCCCAGTCAGAGTTTAATTAGTTTCCGAAAATCCCCAATGATCAGAGCGTCAGATATTATTAACGTAATGAGCCAGATCGCAAAGTTTATAAAGTCATTTCAAGTGCTTGAAACATAGAAAATTGGCAACAGGATTAATAATACTTCCATTCAGAGGCTGTTAATGAGGTATTTATGTCTCTGTAGGATTTTACACATGAAAACAGGCCTGTGTAATCATACGGTAAAAGCAGAAGTACATCAACTATTAATCATTTTCTTTTATCTCGTGGGTTAAAATGGGGTGTTGCTTTTTTTCGTTGGTCGAGGCTAATCGTCCATACGGTGCTGCTTATCTCTGCGCCACCAGCTGGAATGCACGGGGAAAAGAAGGGAACCCAGCTCAAATATGTGTTTGGCTCGCTGCCTTGTGTTCATATATGTTAGATGGTTGTCAATGAGCCGAAGTTTTTAGGCCAAACAGTCATTCTGAGCCGATAGATGTTGATCTGTCAGATGTTGCTATAGCTACAGAAATCAAATCTTCGAAAAATAAGACGACATATGTTCCTTTCAGACATTGGGCCTGTGGGTGAGACTACAAATGTCACAATTAGTTGCTCCCGACATTTTTTCGGAACGTCTTCCTGACAGTCGCCTAGGAACGTTTCTGAGTGAGCCCATATGAGAGTACACAACAATCGAGAGGGAATGTTGATGGTGTTTTTTCGAACATGCCTGAGACGCGAGACTGGAAGAAAACAAATATATCTGGATGTCGATATGCTGTAAAGAAAAACACGGGGTTTCTGCAGCTGAATTTCTAAGCCATGTCCTGCCCTCCTGCGTTTGCTAGCCAACAGCCACCCCTCATCAGAATGAGCAAGACAACCTCTAGCTGCACTCTTCATTTGTAAAAGACAAGCTCTGGAAAAACTTGTGAGCCAGTTTTCCAGAAATTTTCCTGTATACTTTACATTTCTCCCCTCCACGTTGCGTATGCTGCCGCTGTGCTTTGAGCTTTTTTATATGTATTTTTCTGACCACCACGGCCGCCACTGACCTCCAGTGATCCCCGCTAAGTATGAAAATCAATAACCAGCCTCTAATGAGCAGAGACTGCAGATGTAGAATATATTAACATCCAATCAACATTGATTTAGTTTTGTCACAGTTGCATTGTTAATTAGGCGATAATGCAGTGTGCACTTGTCATGTCAATCTCCCCTTATTACCAAGCGGTGGTAACACTGCCACTGACAGAAATGAATCCAGACAAGCTGTTTGCTGTGAAGAATTAAATAACTCAAGGGCGTCTCAAGTGTTTACTATTGATTGGATTGATTTTCCAGTTCTTGCATATGAATCTAAAGCAGTGGCTGTATGTAAAAATGAAAAGATTCGTTACGGATGAGCCTCCATTGGAAATCTACCAGTAATAATGCTATTAACTGGTGTAAAGGAGCTTAAGCCTGACAATCAATAAAGTAAAGTAAAGTAAAGCAGAGCTCCGACTGCAGTGCAGGAACTACGCTTCCAACAATATATGGAGACTGTCAACGATTTTACTTACTTCACTATCAAATGAGCAGTGAGACAAATGAACCAGCGGACTGATAACGGTCATAGCAATCTGTCATGAAGCGAGGCAGGAAAGGTCACGGCAGAAAAATGTGTTTATTATCATGACAAGATACGTTATCAGCCCCAAACTTGCCTGAATTGATGTGTTTGCTTTTTCTTTGTCATTCGCTTCACATCGCAGCGACGTGTGCTTCTAATTATATTCGACAGAATGCAAACAGTTACTAATGGGATTATACTTTCTCAAACCATGTATGTGGCTGACAGGCTGACATGCCTTCGTATCTGATGTCTCACACGGCGCACAAATCATGTAGCACATCCATATGGAAGATGTTGACATTTGGCACCATGCATTTTCATCAGTTTGAAACATGGGGAGCGAACTGGCAGCATCAAGGCGGAGAGTCTCCGACAGCATGCGAGGCGCGGAGGTGCCCTCTCCCCACCTCTCATCAATCTAGTGTCCAAGCAGCAGATACATCGGCAGCTGTTTGGCCCGCGGCCATGTGTAGCCCCGTGCACATTAAGTTATGACATTGTGGCACCTCCCTCAGCAGTTACGAGCACACTGCTTAGGATGACAAATGATGTGTAAGAGACTCCAAAGTCTTGACAAGTCATGTGCCGCACATTAGCCTCAAACTCACCCTGCAAATAGACCGTGTCAGGAGCGCTGAGCTCGGGGTGCACCGGCGCATTTGTCACCAACTGTATCAGATTGAGTGATCTATGAAATGTTTTCCTCAGCGTGACTTTGTGCGGGTGTAGGGACTTCTTTGCCCTCTCGTGTTTGACACTCTTGCTGCACTGTGATGGACACATCAGACGATCCTATCCTGTGTTGGATTGATTACATTTCAAAAAGCCTGTTGTCTTCCCTTCGTGGTGAAATGCATCTCTTGCAGGTTTGCCTCCCAAATACAAACATGTCGAAGTCTGTTCCCTCAGGGGTTTTCCAGTCAGTCGTGAATAAAAAAATAAATAACAGTTTATAATTTGCTTTCTGTCTGTCAGGGTGCAATACCTCAACAGATTGTGAGGGAAGCATCCATCATTGTGACTTAGCTGCAGTCAGGATTTAGCACAGAGCTCATCACTCTCAGTCTGGTACATTTCCCCATGATTCCCCCTGTTAGCTCTCCAAGATCCTGCCTATAATATAAAACCACGTGTCCTTGGATTATATGTTTAAATTACAGTGTCTTTTTAAATAGTTCAAATTATTTGTTTGTAGACAAATATTGAAAGTTATACAGGATCTGTGGAGTGGTTGCTATGGTGTTACTGGAGGATGCCAAAATATAAAATACTGATTTTGACATTGGCTTTAAAATATGTGTTTTTTTTTCTGATCCACAGGATTACCAAATTTTTCACTTCATTACAAAACCATCACAGGCAAGGTTTTCTGATCTTTGGAAGGTGGCGTAGTCCTAAAATATTGGGTCAGGACATTTTCCCAAAGTTTGCCGTTTACAAAGAAGAATGCAGCGGGGAATTGTGTGGGTTGGACGAGTTCATGAGTTGGTGTTGGCCCTTATGAGCCAAAGATATCGAGTTCCGTTGTCTTTCATCTGCATCTTTTACCTACCTTTTCATTCAGAGATATTGGTATGTTTTTGTTTATTTTCAGTTCTGCGTCTGTTACATGTTAGAAACGTCATCAACACATTTTCCACCTCTATTCTATTCTATCCAGCATGAAAGGTTTAAGGAATTTGACCAACTGACTTTGACATTTACGTTCTCACATACAGCTCCTCTGGAAAATGTCAAGAAAATGTCTGTAGCTCAGTGGAAGCAGCTTCTACTTCTACTTAAAGATTCAACAGGATGCCAGGAGATGAACTCCCATGCTCTCCGTCTGTGTGAAGGAAAACATGTGAGCTGTCCGGACACAGAACACATCTCTTGGGGTGGGTGGGTCGGTTGGACAGCCTGTGTTTGTCTTCAAAGCATTTCAGGTGTGAGGAGGAGTGGATGTGTTGTGTAGTGTTGCAGCAGGGAGGTGATGGGACTGGAGCTGGAGGCAGGTTCACATCTGTGCCGAGACAATATGTCGGGGGAACTTTGCTTCTCCTCTGGGGCTACGAGTTATAGAATTGTGAAGGTTTAGGGAAGGAATAACCTGCTGTGAGCCAAGCTGGGAAAGAGTCATCGACTGCCACCACTTCCCACCGCCACAACTCCTCAATATGTTTGTTTTGTATCACCACAGCAACATTAGCTGCTGCACTTCCACTCAATTCTTACATCGTAGGTTGTATGTGGTTTTAAATAGTAGTCGGTACATGTCTTTTAATCTACACACACAGATAGAAACAGATGGTGCTTGATGCTTTTGAAGTCTCTGTGATTCCAAGCAGAGATAAACAAGGCTTCAGGACCTGCACTGTTTTGTCCTGCAACTCCTTTTCTGTCAGTTTTGTTGTTAGATGTGAGACATGTCACACGTGTTAATCTTTTTAAACCAGGAATGAGTAAGTTAGTTTTAAGACATGTGGGAAACTACAAATATTGACCAAATTTGAGGAAAAGTTGCGGAGGGTTGGGCAACGTTCTGTCACAGGAAAAAGGTCGTACAGAATTCACATGGATTGGTTGAATTTGCGTTAATTGTTGTGATGGGATATCACAACATCCTGTTGAAAGGTTTTAAACTAGGAAAATCCTCAAATCCACTTATCCTCATATCTAAACTCTCTACAAATGTTTTCTCTTTTGTTTAATCCTCACACAAACAGTAAAGTGTGGAATCATGTTGCAGTGACTCCAGAAAGTCAACAATGCTCCAAACTACAAAATATGACACATTCAGCACACAACACAATGCTTCAGTTTCATATGAATAAAACAAATAAAATATAAAGTGTATATGAGTTTAGAGTTGGGGGATGAGGCGGTTTCTTTTTGATTCTAATCTCTATGCTTAGCTAGATAACAACCTTCTGGTTGCAACTTTGAATTTAGAATTCACGATGGGATGAATCTTCTCAGCTACATCTTGGCAAGAGGGCCAATTAACATAAATCTCAAAATGTAAAATGAATCTAACATATACCTGCACGGGTAAACCCGCTAAAAAAAGGTGATTGATTTCTTCCCCATTGCCACAGAGGTTAGCCTTTCTGCGTTTTCGACCCCAGAGAGACATGTTCCACATCACAAACGGGGTAGAAGCTCTCTCCCATTGCTGTCTTGCCAGTGTTGCATGTTGCTTGATATTAAGGGGGAAAAAAACCTTTGGCATTTAGTTCCCAATACATCTAAAACAATTAATACACAGACAATCATGGCGCCAACACCTGGATGTTTAATTTGCTTCATAATGTCATGAAGAAAATCACATCTAGACTGCTAAAATAAAGAAGAAGAAGAAATTAGCACGTTCACCCGGATGTCGAGTTTCCATCACTGCCGATCTGAGCTGGAGGTGATAATTACCAACTGTATCCATTCCCATTGCAGACAAAAGCCAGATGTTAGGATTGTGTGTGAGATTTTCTGAACAAGTGGAGAAGGGACTACAAGGGACATTTAATAGTAAGGTGTAATCAAAGGTGAAAGCTTAATTTTGATAAATTAAGCTTCCCCCACCCATCCATTATCTATCCTGCTTGTCCTGCAAGGGTCACAGGGGGGAAGCTGGAGCCAATCCCAGCTGACAATGGGCGAGAGGCAGGTCGTCATTAATAGTACAAAAGTAAACACAAAGGATTTCATTCAAACAAGTGGCCTGAGTACTGTCATACAAACAAGAATGGTCGGTCTTGTCTACTATCATTGTAGATCATTTAGAACTTACACAAAACAGGTTGAAGGACAAATCGAGGCTTTGTGATCTGAGCTGCAGGGTAAGGGTTTGTTATAATCCTACTCTGCATATTGTCTCTTCACTTTATTCAAGACAACGTTCTTGAACATTGAGTTTCTGTCTATTTGCAGTATTGGAGGAAGCCCCAGGTCGATGAGTCTCCTTCCATTGGGACCAGCCTTTACTGTAAACATGATTAAGAAAATATTTACATGAGAAGAGCGTTGCTCTATTGTGCTCCCTGGGCTGCAGGATGTGTCGGAGGAACGAGCTTTGTTTACAAGAATTGCAGCTGTCCAGAACGCTGGGTTTTGATTGGCACCAGGTCATAGTGAACTGGCTCCTGCTGCTTGCTGCTGCCTCGCCTGCATCACACATGCCTGAAGATGTGTGAGTCAATGATGTAAAAAACAATATTCTCCGTTGCACATGCCAACTGACCCTAAGCACTGCTTTTCTCTTTCTGCACAGGAGAGAACACTCATTAGAAGTATGTCAGATATTGAATATAGACTTTCAGATGGTAATGCAGCTGTTCTGTATAATAATGATAATAATCCCTTCTGGAAATGTACAGTGCATTAAATACTGAACAAATATCACTATCACTTTCAGGACAGTGAAAAATGGTAATGTTTTTTCTCACATAAAGCAAGCCGCTGCACCCACACCCCCCAGTCTGTGTTTTCATCTCTAATGATATCCAGGTGGGGGTGTAGGTCACCTTTATATATGATAGACTGTGTGCAGTCTAACTGGGCTCTAATGGCAACCTAAGGGACTCTGGGACGGTAATGACATTCTGGGCCGGCCGTGTTAACCAACAAGAAGTCAGTGAAGTGAATGCATTAGTTATGAATCAAGGGCAAATGTCCTTTGTGGCAATTCAAGAGGTGGAGGAGGAGGCCGGGAGCTCGGAGCAGCGTCGCCTCCAGAGCGGGCCGTGGCTTCTCCGTCTGGGTGTTCTCGGCTCCAGGGACCGGGCACTTTCCCCCGCTGTTTGCCTTCCAGCTTGTAAATGTAATGAACAACGTGCTGTCTGAGCCGCTGTCGTGTCGCATTTCAGATTTCTGATGTGTTGCAGAGATTTGACAGCCTAACCGGCAGCTCTGTCAAAACCACTAGGTCCTGAGTGACCTGTGTAATATGAATCTAATGCATATGCTGTGTTCGCTCCCTCAGGTCTGGTGATTGGCTTTTCTATGACTCCACCCATCCTCGACAGCTCCAGAGGCGACTTAGTGATTCCGGTCTACGAAACGCTGACTATTACATGCAGGTAATGTATGTGTGTGTGTGTTTGTGTGTGTGCATTAGGAATGCTATAAAACCAGATTTACAGTATGCAGAGCATTGCAGTGGCTGTGTGGGATTTATTACATTTGACCACAAATATGAGATCCTTACATTTATACGTATTACACTTTCACATTTCATTTCACTGTATACGCATGCTCCATTCCAGTTCAGAGAGAAATATGATCATTTAAAAAGTAATTGACAGATATAGTCACTGGTTATTTGCATGACCAAATCTAATACAATGTGATGCATTGCTATATAGAATAAGGTGTTATTTGATTTTTTTTATTCTGGTTTCACTTACTCGCCTTATATAACAAGCACATTTTGAGAATTGTGATATTTTCTGACATTTAGCGATGAGGTTGAACGTAATAATCAGACTTATTGATAATGAAAATAATCATTAGTTGCAGCCCAATCTGAAACAGTAAGTCTCAAGCGACTGTAGCAGTCAAAGGTTATTTTTTTTCAGTCAAACAAACAAGCCGAGGACTAGTGTGACCATCACAACATTGTTTTGGTCGATGTCCATCCTGTTCTCTCATGCGGGCGAGCACTAGAGGTTCACTGAGCGGTCACTGGTGTCATTAATATCAAGAGTTTTTTCTGAATGTTACAATAGGTACGTTTAAGTTACATGTTTAATGCAACTCTTGTACTTGTAGGTATTTTATAGAGGATGTTACTAGTTTTTTTTCTTCAGTAAAGGATCTGACTACTTCCTGCACCAGTGATTCCTTGACACTATTCAAGAGTCTCTGTGTAACCTGTCAAAACTGCATTTTGTCATCGTGCGCTGATGGAAAATAGTCATATGAATTTTATTAATGACAAAATAACAGGTTTACTCTGAGGAATTTAAAATATGCACAATATTCGACATCCTAAAAGCACACACACACCAATATACAAAAAGTACCCTATTCTATAAGACGCACTGGCACGTTTCGTTCTAAAAACAAAGCCAACGATTATAATAACCAAGTCACTGTGAGATATGAATTCACACATAATAACCGTCCTTTATCCTTATGAAATCTCTGCTCCGCTATCCACTGCCAAGATGTCATTCCATTAACCGATTTTTTGTTTCTTTGCCACAAAAAAAAAGCTGTCTTTGGAAAGCTGTCGATACCTTTGGACGTCTCCCAACGCTTGTCTTAAATAATTGTTTGCATTTAAATCTCAATTTTCCTCCGAGCTTAAGGATCTTCAGGGAAAGGAAGTCATTTCTGTTTTAGTCAATTAAGTCTTCCCAGTCTGCAATTTTCCAGATTCTAGTTAGATGGACGCTAATCACGAGGGCTAGAAAAGAACCCACAGAATTCTTCCATTGTCCTCAGTGATTATCGCAGATATTTCCAGTCATCACATTTTGGCACTGTCTGCAAAATGTGGACATTTGTTGTTGGCGGAGGCAGGTGGTGAAAGCACAGCTATCGGTTTTCAGGCAGCAATTACTCAATCTGGCTCATAGAGCCTCCAGGTTAACATGTCCGCCCATTATTGCATTTAGGTGGCACAGCACAAAACAAGCACAGACACACACACACACACACACACAAACTTTGTTCTCAGCTGTTAGTGACATGAAACACATGCCTAGGATCTTTTATTTAAATAAAGATGATAAATACATTTATAAATAAACCTGTGAATGATGAGTTATGATCCTGACCCTGATTCTAATGTAAAATATGTTCAAAAAATCTCCTCAGGGGACAGAACACTCTGGCCTGGGCCTGGCCTGATCAGACCCTGGTGGGACAGGAGCTAACCGACCGTCAGGCCCAGCTGTCGACCCCCAGGGCCCCCGGGCAGAGGGTCGCGTTAGTCAGCGAGTGCCCGGGGCAGCCTGGGCAGACGTACTGCAAGAGGCTGGTCCTGACCGCCGCATGGGGCAAAGACACCGGGTACTATCGCTGCTACTACAAGGATGTCAAGGCCATCATTGACGGCACCACCGCCGTCAGCGTGTACGTCTTCATCAGGGGTGAGACGAACTCATGACTCACTCACTTGCTGCTGAATGACTCATTTGAATATGTCCTTAAGGAATGTTTCAATATTTCTCATATTTTCCAGTGCATACAATGTTTTAAGCTCAGAAATCCTTTTCTGTCGCTAGCACTTTAAGAAGGTTAACGGTTTGATTCCCAGCTCCTCCTGGGTGGAGATTGCCATGTTCTCCCATGTTGTACCTATTGGTTTTCTTCGGGAAGTGTCGCCTCTGGTGTTAATTAGAGATTCTAAATAAGGTGTCAACGTGGGCGTGAATGGTTGTGTGTCTGTTTGTTGGACCTGGCCAAGGTTTTCCTCGCTTCTCGCCTATAGTCAGCTGGGATTGGCTCCAGCCGCCCTCTTGATCCTCGAAGGATAAGCAGTACAGACGATGGATGGATCTTTTTCTCCAGCTATGTCATTCCCATGTCACTGCTGCTGTGTTTAATGAGAATGTGTTTAATCAGCTGCTGGTGCTGGTCTGCAGCTCTTTGGTTAGCTTGGCCTTGTGGACCATTTAGTCTTTTCCTTGGGAGCCCCACAAGAAAACCATAGCACTCCCACCAAGACACATCTCCTGTTTGAATACGACTTCAATATCAAAGCCACC
Source organism: Pseudopleuronectes americanus (assembly GCA_038501795.1). Classification (NCBI taxonomy): domain Eukaryota; kingdom Metazoa; phylum Chordata; class Actinopteri; order Pleuronectiformes; family Pleuronectidae; genus Pseudopleuronectes; species Pseudopleuronectes americanus. Next base: position 10,347,253 of record CM076723.1, read on the forward strand.
CGTGCGTTATTAGAAGTGCAAGTTGTTGACTTTGCCTCAGCAGCACCCTGGGAGATGGCCGGAGCAATGTTTCGGAAATTAGAGATGTAAAGCCTCTGATAAAGGCAGGAATGAGCAGTTCATTCATTTTCTCTAATTAGAGAAAGGATATAATATTCATATATCAATATTGAAACCTAGCAGCATCTCTCTTTCTCTTTTAACCCACCTTGCCATCAGGCCTTTCATGTGATTTGCGATATCGTCAAATCTGATTAGACCCGCACAATAGTACGACACCCCGTGGTTTCATGGGCATCACATTCGGGAGAGAGGTAGACGGAGGTGTGGATAGAGAGACTGATGGCTGTCTTGTTTCCAGCTGACCGATCCACTCATGTGAAACGGCTGTTTATCCCTGCTGACAAGGTGCCAAAACAGTTTCCACAGATCTAACCAGGGGGCTGATCAGAAGCAGATGAGATTGTCGGCCGTAAATTAGGACCCAGTGTGTGGGGAGATGAGACGGGCCGCATGTGGATTCAGTTAGACGGGCAGACCTTGACCCTTTACCCTGTGTGTGTGTGCTCTGAACACTCAAACACACATGTGAATGTAGAGCAATGCACTAATGTACCGCAAGTTTATATTGGCTTGCATGCACGCACACAGGCAGATGCAAAATATATAAACACTTCCTCTTACACATTTTCACCCACACAGACCCACACAGACACACACACACACACACAGACACACACACACACACACACTCACACTCACTCATATACCTCATACTCTGCAGACTCGTCTTGCCCCAGGTTGGTTCTCTCCTCTTCTGAGAGCAATTGCAGTCAAATACTTCCAGGGATTTATTGTGAAAAACGCACACCGTGAGGAGTTGTGTATTATTTCTATTACCTGCTCATATCGAGGTTGCCGCCGGGCAGATATATAATCCTCTCGATAAGACTCTTTGTACGCCCCAAATACAGCAGCTTGAAATGATGCAGAAAGAACGTGTGAAGAATAATAGAAGGCTTATCGGAACAAAAGCAGGAACAGTAGAAGAAGAAGTGCGCAGGTTGTAGTCGTACAAAAGTTGCTGCCTGTGACAGGAAAGCCTGGGAGATAAGCATTTAAATAGAATGTGCTCATGCTGTGGGAATATTGAGGTTTTGTAATGATAACAGATGAACAATGTAAATTGGTGACAGTGTCTGTGTGGCAGGAGCTGTGAGTCTCCGACGATAAGATGAGAGACATCAGGTTCTTAAAGGATGAAACACAGGAGAGATATTTCCCAGCAGCAGACATCTTGGAGGATTAAACCCCTCGGCTGTCTGTTTCTCAGCTGACACGTAATAACGGCTCCTAATGCTATTTACTGTGTGAGGACAGAGTGAGCGGCGGCATAACACGGTAATCATGATAAAGTCCATGTCGTGTGTGTCATTATCTAGCTGTGAGATATCTGTCTGTCCGTTCGTGGAGTTAACTCTGTGATAGCCGCCATTGTCCCAGCTGCCGTCAGGGTTGACACCTCTCCTGTTTCCGTATCTGCTTCCAGACCCAGAGAACCCCTTCCTCAGGCGGAGCAGCAACGTGGAAGGCCAAGCAGGTGACCTGGAGACCATTCTGATCACCCGCTTCAACACGCACGTCACAGTGCCGTGTCTGGTCACGGTGCCGGATCTGAACGTCACTCTCTACGCGGTTTGTCCAGCACCACACATTCCTCTTGGTTTCTCTCCAGCTGAATCTGTCAAGTTGAGATTTAATTCACCTTTTTAACCAATGCAATTTATTTGATTTAAATGTTTGTACGTGTATCATTTCAGTATCCATTGCCTATAGAGACGAGCGGGACGACATGGGACAACAAGCGGGGCTGGTCCGTTCCCAAACACAACATCGACAGTAGTCAGATGCTCATTGGAATGGTTTGTGTCGGGACTCTGGGCGGAAAAGTTTTTCAATCCACCAACTACCTGTTCCACCGTACAGGTACAAGAACACTGTATATGTTGTATTTCAGTCAAATATGGCGAATTATGAAAAACCTTTAAGATATAATATGTAACAACTCTTCATTGAAATGTCAAAAAAAACTACTAGATGCTTTATATTTTGTTGACATGTTTACTTACATCATCCAAAATGTTTCTAACAAAACCCAGAGATTGTTGTGGCCTTTAGCAAGCTCATATCTGCTTTACTTTGCCCGACTCTTTCCGATCAAATGACGTGTGACGAAGGAATAACACTCTGTCATTTTCTGGAGTTAATCTGGCCAGTCTCCTGGTATGTAAGGTCCACAGAATGAGAACACAGCAGGAGATCCTCCACAGGATTCACTGTGAGCGAGGGGTGTGTTGAATGAAGTTTTCCAACAGACAATAAACCCAAAAATGAAACCGACCAGAGAACACAAAACTCTACTGAACTCTGCAGGGATTTCTGTGTTGTTGTGAATGCATCAGACCCCAGAATCTCCTTCTGTGTTGTTCATATCTTTAAGGGAACCTGTAAAGAAAGACCCAAGTTTGCGGTCATCCTCTGGTTTTCATGCACTGCATATATTGTACGTTTAACTTAAGCAGCTACATAAACACATGTGACCCAGAACTGTAGATTTAAGGTGGTATCCTTATTGAGAGAGGCTTACTTGTCTACAGTGTGTACATTACTCTCTATGGCAGTCCCTAAGCCAATTACACCTTAACGTTGTCAATTTGAAGAATTTCACTTCATCTTATCAATTCTTAAACTTTTCATGTGATGACGAAAAGAAGAAAAGAAAAGAAAATCAACAGGAAGGAAAGGAAGAGACGTAAATTGTAGGAAATCAAGATGAGACAAGCCTCTTACGTCTCGCTTGGAGTGAACTCCGCGGGGGATCAGTCACGTCTCACTTCAGACGGCCAAAGGACACACATACCCTCTGCTGCTGACCAACATTAACTGCTACATCAGACAGAGGAGAAAATGAGAGGGAGGCTTCACTCAGAAAAATTAATGGAGCATTTGAACACCACAGTCCACTGCACGGACTCCACCAGCGTGTGTCCAGTGACTGCAAAGATAGGTGGCCTGAATATCAGACACCTGGGCTCTGCTTTGTTAGCTCTTAGCCTTTCTCTCTTATCTTGAGGCTTTGCTGTATTCCACTTTAATTTCGCTCACTGATGTACGGCGTGCGACATGAATGGAAACAGTGACAGCTTGTGACAGACAACTTTTTTTTTATAGCGGGATGGTTCCTGTGGTCCAGAGGAAAGTCATTTCCTCTGGTCGAGCGAGGAAGGAAAAACTGCTGACGATGTCACCATGACCTCTCTCACTGTCCTCCTCCCTCTGCCCCTCTGTTTCTCTTTCTTTTTTTCGACCCCGGACAGGAACTCAGATTTATGATGTCAAGCTGTTTCCTGAGGACCCAGTGGAGCTGATAGTGGGGGAGGCCCTCACCCTGAACTGCACAGCCATGGTGGAGTTCGACACAGGGGTGAACATCCAGTGGTCGTACCCCGGCAAACAGGTACGTAGCAGCAACAGTCATTTGCTGAAGTTGATGAAAACCTACGTTTCAGAGTCTGTTTCTCTCTCGCCAGAAAAACAGTTGGGTGGACCCGAAGCCCTATCGTGAAGCTCTGTCTCAGGCCACAGAGGTTGTCAGCATCCTGACTATCCACAGCGTGAATGTCACAGACACCGGTCCGTACATCTGCAACGCCACCAGCATGGGCGGATCTCAAGACCAACAAACTCAGGTCATAGTTCACGGTAAGAACCGGCTCTGCAGCGTCCACAGTTACCACCTGGCCCTTTACTTCAAATCGCCATGTAGGCCTAAATGTCATATTAAAGTAATAGTAAATGGATATTAGCCAGTGAGACGGTACAGCACGGCTTTTACCTAAATGCTTAAAGGTTACGATATGCTAACATGCTAACATTAAGTAGGTATAATGCTTATGATGTTTTTCATGTATATTTTTGTTCATTATAGCACTAAACGCAAAGTGTGACTTTAGTCTTCATGAGTTGTTTGAACTTCCTGGATATCTGCAATTTCCTTGTATTGTGGTTTAATTGACCAGAGACCATTGACTGTATATAAAGATGAGTCTGACTTCCTACCACTATCCCGAAACTAAGCTCAAATATCCCATATACGAACACAGCCATCTTGTACATCTGGAGCCGGTTTGTGCAGCAGTGACCCGGGTTTTTGGAGAAACAGTAGTGAGGTCCTGGCGATACCGGAGCTCGAGCAGTCAGTCTCAAAACAAATTGTTTACTAGAAACATGAACATATGTGTGATAACCTCTATTTATTTGGTCCATGTCCAATCCTCTAACATGGAGGAGGTCAGATTTATGACCGTAAATGCAGCCAGCCACCAGGGGGTGATAGAAATGCTTTATCTTCACTTTCGGGACCCAGTCAAGACGTCCATTTTTTTTTACAGTCTATTCCCTAGGCCGACACTGACACCCTACAGAGATAGCAGGGGAAAAAACTTATTAAAGATGACCTGTGTTACTTGCTGAACAATTACTGGTGAATACTTAAATTCAGTTAAACTACAGTCTTTGTTACCATTAGTCTATGTAAATACCCATTCAGAGCAGTGAGTTGAGCCGTGGGCTTTGCTTTAACTTTTCATTTGTATGAAGAAAAACTATCTTTCTGCCAAAAAGAAGAGAAAGAAAATATGTAGCATAATATATTCATAATAAAAGAGTTTTTTCAAGTACTTGCTTTAGTGCCATGCCCTTGGTCACGAACTTTTGCAAATGTAGAACGTTTGATACATAATAGGTTTTCTGTGGAGTGTTAAGCTTTTATATTCAGACTTGAAGCAATATCGACTTCATAAAACATGTGAATGTATCTTTCTCCAGAAAGGCCATTTATTGACCTTGACTACCGGAGTGGCCCCGTGGTGGAAGTAACCGCCGGCCAGAAGTCATTCAAATTACAAGTCAACGTGTCTGCCTACCCGACGCCTGAAACACAATGGTAAAATTAGACTGTCTAGTGAATCCATTAAATGTTCTGGGCCAATTCAAAAAGCATAATTAGGCTTCCCAAAGCTGAGGTTTGTGTGTGTGTGTCTGTGTGTGTTTGTGTCGTGTGTGTGTGTCCAGGTACAAAGATGGAAAGCTGATGAACCATCACCCCGAGTTTAAGATGAAGAGGATGAGGATTCACCTGAACCATGCTTTGGAGATTAAAGAAGTTTGTCAGGAGGATTCTGGGATCTATGTGGTGGTGCTGAAGAATGCAGCTGCTGGGCTGGAGAGGAGGCTCAACATCACGCTTGTCGTCAACGGTAACTAGTGTGTCAGACTGACTCACACCATTTGTTCTGTGTGCAGTTATTGTGCAACAGATAACTTTCCCGTCACAATACTGTTAAGGTCAAGGCACATATATGGGAGTTGTTACACATGCAGTAATGAAGGTGTTGTGGTAAGACTTTAAACATAAATCTATAATCCTGATGTTCTGTCGGGAGGTTGATGATATTTAATATTTAAAATGTATATCTTGCTTGATCTTGCTGTTCTGGGTTTGTACCCTCTTGGTTGAATGCACCTATTTGAGGTAAATGAAATGGAATGTAATGGAAACGGTGCCTGCCCGTTTTAGTTAGATGATGCAGTCACTTGCATTTGACTGGGTCAGGGAGACCAGCCATGACTCAACCACTAGCTGATGTAGTGTGCGTAGAGAGAGATTTGCCTTATCATTGCTCTATGAAAATAAATCCTCGCACTTGCCTTCTACCATTGCTGTTTCTCATTTGTAGTGTTTTCTGCAAATAAGCAACCAACTGCAAATGGTCATGTGATTTGCATTTTCAGGTGTGTTATTATAGACAGAGTTTACTTCACTCATTTGGATTTTTCATTTAGGAGCTGTTGTAAAATTCAAACTTATTTGTATGGATGTAGCCTCAGACCTATGAGTGGAAGTAAAGGGCCTGATAACTTGTCCTGGTCTGTGTGAACATACTGTACATACGCCAGGTCAATCACCCTTATTATCACATGGAGGAATTAAATGCATCTCCTCTCCCCCAGTGCCCCCACAGATCCATGAGAAAGAAGTGGCAGAGCCGTCCAGTCCGTACCCGAGTGGCAGCAGCCAGATTCTGACATGTACCGCCTATGGTCTCCCAGCTCCCAACATCAGCTGGCAGTGGAGGGCCTGGGGCCCATGTGTTCTCAACAGCACCCGAAGCAGACTGTAAGAACAACCTCTCTCACACTCAAACTCCGGACAGATTTCTTTCTATTTGGAAACTTTTTACAACCAACGTGGGAGCAGGTCAGGTTTGATCGAGGTGGGATGCAGTGCGTGAAGCGTTATGTGAGAACCAAATAACAAGAAGCCGTCAGCGTGAAATTAGTGGCTCAGTGGAGACGAAAGGGAAGGGACGTGGAAGATAGAGCTGGTGGAGGAGGAGAAGTGGAGGTGGAGGAAAAAAGCAAAGATCAAGAGAAAGGTGGAGAAGCAAATCGATGTCGAACCTGCTGCACATAAAGTAATAATGGGTCGGTTTGATCTGCCACTCTCTGACATACATATGCAAACAAATAAGGTGCTCTCTCTCTCTCTCTCTCTCTCTCTCTCTCTCTCTCTCTCTCTCTCTCTCTCTCTCTCTCTCTCTCTCTCTCTCTCTCTCTCTCTCTCTCTCTCTTTCTCATACACACACCCACAAATGCCCCCTGGCTTTCTCACTCCCTTTTTTCCATCACTGCTGAATCCCACAAGATGATATAATGGATTATCTCGACGAGCAATATAAAATAGATTACAGTTATTCCGTTTTCTTTTAAGGTCCAGTGTTCGGGCCTTTGTCTACCGGCACTGTGAATACCCTTCAAATATTCACCTGCCTCCTCCATCTTCCTTCAAAGGCTTAATTTCAACATTTTCAGTTATTGCTGTTTCCTTGACCTTTCCACATGGGCAAACATCACCCGGCGCCCGCCCTGTCCTCACAGACGGTACACACCGAAACACACAGCAGCGTCAGGCTGGGCTCAACTTCGGCTCCTGTCCAGTTCGTGATCTGTCTGCGCTCGGTACATCTGATATGACATTTCGTGGGCGCTGACTGATGCTCGGCTGTGTTGACCTTTTCTAGAGCATGAGAATCGAAGTCTTCTTTTATTTGATGGTCAAACAGGTAGTGAAGGACTTTCAAACTAATCTGTCTGGGGTCACAGCGGTCTGTTTACTGTACCACACATAGGCTGCATATCAAGATGGACCAACCGTCTTCACTTTCTTCCACATGAAACCCTGTTCCTCCTTGTTAGTGGATGGGACTGAGAGGTAAAATGTTAAATCAATTGTTATCAAACATAGTTTCGGTCATTTTAGGTAGATCTTATGACTCTGGTGTTTGTTGTCGTAAGTTTGGTGTTAATTTGTTATTTGATGCAATAAACACAAACCCGGGATTGAAATGTCCTGATTGACAGCTGAGACTGACCAATCACTACCTCTCAGAGAATAACTCCGAAACACGGTATCAGGGCAAAATGGCAGAATTCGTATTGGAGATATTTTTTAATTTCTGGACAGTATGAAGAAGTGGAGGTGTGTCGTCCATCTTTATAAAATGTGTATGGCCATGACCTGATGTTTGTACACCATGCAATTATGAAGATTAAAACCTGTTATTTCCATCAGTGAAAATTATATTTTCATGTATATGGTTTATGAATTTGAGTTATTTATCGTTAATACGTACTGCTTGTAAACTATGAAGCGATTAAATGAAACTGACCCTGGCCTCCCAAAAGAGCTGAGCTATGCCTTTAGGAGAAAATGCGAAACAACATTTCATTTCATGTTTCATTAGCTCTGCTGTGATGCTCCCACTGAGGATCTTCATAATAACAGTTGATGGTGTAGTTTTTTCCATCAGTTGCCAGGACACAGCATAATTGCCTTGGCTTTGGGTCGTGAGCTGATGCAGGGTTGGGAAATGCAATTCAGAGAGTGGCGGAACATTTTTTTTCTCATAAAACCCCAGGATGTCTGGTGTGATGTGCTTCTGAAATCTCCCCCTCTCCCCAGTCTCTGCTGTGCATGTCGATGAGGGGACACGTCACGAGTGTGTCTCCGTTTCTCTATCTCTCCAGGGTCCGACGAGACAGGAAGGGCCGGAGTGACGGGACCGCCGACTGTCAGAACTGGCAGGACATTAACTCGGAAAACGCAATGAATGAAATCGAGGCTATTGAAACGTCCGTGGAAGTGGTGGACGGGAGAGAAAAGGTTCATCGCGGCCATTTGATCGTCTCTGTTACTGTTTATTTTGCATATTCAAACATTAATAATATCAGAATATGAATATATGATCGTAGGATGTGAATTTCTGGAAAAGACTGACAGAATGTGATCAGGGTACAATCTGGATACAAATGTATTTTATGTAAGTGGACTCATCCATGAACTGTGATGTTTTTACGTAAGCGTCCCGAATTCTGAGCTCCATAACAAAATTTGTCAATCAAGAGCCATTTCTACAGTCGAAATATTTAGAGCAGTCTTCCTCTGCAGACTTCCTGTGGGGACTGGTTCTAAACACACCCAGACACACATGCAATACACATGCCTGCCAAATAACCACATGAGGACTTACACACACATATACACACGTACACACACACATGCCCTGATGTTTTGTCAGTCACACCTGAATGAGTTCGCTTCTCGTTGGCCCGTCAGCACAAAATCTTTTCTGTGTCGGCTCACAAAGAATTACACGACAGCCGACCGTTTCTCCTTTTTAAAACATGCGAGTTTCTCCCAGATGAATGACAAATCTCTTTCCCCCCCCCCTCGCCCCACAGATAGTGAGCAGGCTTCAGATCCGCAACGCCAGCGTCTCCGTCATGTACAAGTGCTCCGCCGAGAACCGGGTCGGCAAGGACGAGCGGCTGATCTACTTCTACGTGACCAGTGAGTGTGCTGGGGCCCCCTCAAAGCCCCCTCTAATGCATTCATATGTCTAGTCTCTGAACTATCTACCTACACCCTGAAATACAAGACAATTTGATTCAAACATATTCAGACCCAACATTACTTGTAGTTTCCCCAGAAGGACATGCATTGATTATTGAATAAGCCCAGAGGCTGCAGCCCGAGCTAAACAAAAACTCAACCACTGCTCCAGGTAAAACTAAAACTCCAAGAAAGAAACAAACTCTATCCAACTGCAGAGTTTTGAACTAAAGGTTAATAAACTTCAGTATCAGAAAAAAGATGAAAATCACTATGATTAATGTTGTTGGGGCTGCGGTAGTTGGCATCTCTGCATGTCTGCCCCTGCTAAAGAAATAGTTGCTCACAGTGAGGTTGCTCTGCAGGTTACCCAGAGTAACAGGGACTCTGGAATGTAATTAGTGTTTCCTCTGCCAAGGAGGTTATGTTTTCACCCCCGTCTATTTGTTTTTCCGTTCAATCCTGATCAGAGAGGAGATGCAGGAATGTGTTTTCATTTGCTTTAACTTTGTGAAATGGTGTGGAAAATCAGGCGAGTTTAAGGGGATTCCCGGTTCCGGTGTTGTTTGCATGTTCTCCCTGTGCGTTCGTTGGCCTTCTCCGGGTACTCAGACACTCTGATTGAGTTTACGTTGATTGGAGGCTCTTTTTTTAAATGTCATGTTCCACTGCGCTGAGCACCACAATCAAATATTCACTGCTTTTATATTCCATTAGATTGCAGGGAGAAATCTCAAGGTGAGAATAGGAAACCCTTAGTACCTGCATGGCTACCAGCGGCTGATTTAGGGGGAGGTGTTGAAGCAATAGTTTAGGAAACACCTGCCATGAATGCCCAGTGCACGTGCTCTTAGTTGCAAGTTTACCTAACTGTTTCACCTTCCCTTTTTTCTCTAACTTCAAAGCCATCCCCGAGGGCTTCAGCGTGGACGTCCAGCCCTCAGAGAACCCCCTGGAGCAGGAGAAAGTCTCCCTGTGCTGCAGCGCTGACAACTACACCTACGAGCAGCTGCAGTGGTACCGCCTCGACCCCCAGGCCCTGCAGGACGAGCAGGGCCAGCCCCAGGAGCTGGACTGCAGGAGCGTGCATCTCTACGCCGACACGCTCGACGGCCAGCTCTCCTTCCAGGAGCCCTCCAACAGCTGGGTCCTGGACTTCACCCTCCCCTCCGTGCAGCTCCCAGATGAGGGTCATTATGTGTGCGAGGCTCAGAGCCGGCGCAGCGGGGAGAAACAGTGCCTCCTCAGATACATCTCTGTCAAAGGTTAGAGATAAAAGAGCCGAACGCCCCAGACACAGACACACACACACACATCCCACGTCTGACAGCAGCTAATTATAGAGAAAAGCTCAACCTATGGCTGCAGAAACATAAGTACTGTCTCACAGAGGAGCTGAGGCTGAAATGGTGTAGGCTCTAAAATACACTCAGTCACAAGAGATGTGCCCACGCAGCCCAAAAGCCATGTCCACACATAATGGAGAGAGAGACCACCTAGTGTTTGCACAGCCTCAATATGGAATAGCAGGAAACAGTGCTGAGGGGCTGAAGGGTCGAAACACACAATCCAATCCCTTTTTCATTCATGTTGTTGTGTTCAGTGCCTGAAGCGTAGATGTAGATTTTAAATGGATTTTGTGACTCTTGCTCTTTGTTCAGTCCGGCGAGGTCCATCTGTAAATATCAACACACACACACACGAGTCAGTGAGTTGATGTCCCTCTTCCTTCCTCCTCCTCCATCTCTGTCTCTTTGGCCCCGTCCTCTCACTGCAGCCCTGGAGGCCCCCCGGTACAAGCGCAGCCTCACCAACCAGACGGTGAACGTGACCGAGTCCCTGAGGATGGAGTGCGACGCAGAGGGAAGGCCCCTGCCCCGCCTGTCCTGGTTCAAAGACAACCAGCCTCTCCACCAAATGTCAGGTTCGTGAAAACAGCTACACAGGTGACACATGCGTTTACACAACAGTGCAGCCGCCCACATGCCAACCCAGCGGCCGCACACACACACACACACACGCTCACACATGCAGATCTTAAAGTTTGGCCGGCTGGATCTTGATTTAGCAGGACTCGTATCCGCCCATCGGGTTACTGTGTTCAGGTCAGTTCCCAGAAAAAATATGGCTTCATATCAGATTGAAGAACAGATGTTTAATAAAACAATAAATGATTTAAACTAAGATACCGACAAACTTTTGGCAGACGTTACCATAATTCGTTTTTGTTATAATTCCATCATGATAAATGGCAATCATATGATCAGACACCCACACACACACCCACACACTCTCTCTCTCTCTCTCTCTCTCTCTCTCTCTCTCTCTCTCTCTCTCTCTCGCTCTCTCTCTCTCTCTCTCTCTCTCTCTCTCTCTCTCTCTCTCTCTCTCTCTCTCTCTCACTCTCTCGTACTCCTACCTTATTCAGGACAGCCATTGGCATAATAATCACGACTGCAGTTCAAATACTCAAATACAAGTCAGAGATTGGACTGAAATCACAAACCTGAACGGCTCACTCCCCAGATGAGCGACCTGAGCCTGAGAGTCAGAGATATGATTTGTGTATGTGATATGGAGATGGAAAGCTTTTGACAGAAGTACTTTGGCCAGTGCATTTCAACTGCCCAGTCAGACGACAAGGCAGGATGAGTCATGAGGAGAACTTAATACTCCCGAGCCGTTATCCTGACCCGAACCAGAATCTAATACTTACTAAGACTTAGCCCTCAAACTGCTCTTTGAAAATGTCCTCACTCTGTAAAGGTCTTCAATCAAAATGGTCCCCACAATGATATAAGGAGAAGCAAACACACACACACACACACACACGTAGACACACAACCACCCACTAACTCACCCACACATTCTTACTGTTGATACAACATGTCATGCAGAACCAGTGACATGAATAAATGTGCGGCTGTGTTTGCTGCAGATGTTCACACACACACACACACACACACACACACACACACACACACACACACACACACACACACACACACACACACATATAAAAACCCTGTAGGCCGATGGATATGGCTCATTAGTTTTCTCTGTGTGCGTCTCCTCTTAACATCTGAAGGATTTGGGGCGAGGAGAGAGAGAGAGAGAGAGGGGGTCAGTATGGGTGTGAGTGACAGCTGTTGCTTTCAGGACGTGTGGGCTGACGTGCGGGACGGGGGGGGGACGGGGGGGGGATTATAAATGAGAACTGTGGTGACGTCCGGAGGTGTGACAGGAATTTTCGAAACGTCGCTGAAAATCTTGCTGAATTTATGATGTGAGAGGTAAAAGGGGCAGCCAGTCACAGCGCATTGAAGTTTGCTGTGTGTTGTGTGTGTGATTGTGTGTGTTGTGTGTCCATGTGTGTTACTAATCATCCCCGTGCCTCCTCGCAGGGGTCCAGCTGCAGGATGCAAACCGCACTCTGAGTATCCAGCGGGTGCGAGAGGAGGACGCCGGGCTTTACACCTGCACAGCCTGCAACCAGCGAGGATGTGTCCACTCATCAGCTGCCATCAAGGTCATCGGTGAGACAACCAGACACACGCGTACACACACACACACACACACACACACACACACACACACACACACACACACACACACACACACACACACACACACACACACAAACACATTCGCACACACACATGCACTGCTTGTACTTATATCTTTGTTGACACTTGCCCCTATACCCTAACACCCACTCATCACAGCTAAACGCCTGACCTCAGCATCTTAACCCTTTGTGCTTGAAAGTAGGGACTATACATTCCCATAACGTCCTCACTAACTGGTCTTCACACAGACAGAAGGACACTCAGAAATGTAAATATACAGAGACAGAAACACCTGAATCTGCTCACATGCCTCCACCGCTCACATATTTTTTTCAAGAGCACTCAGGCTTAAAACCCCAGTCGCACAACTTCTCACACACACACACGAGGCCAGGTCTGGAATTCACCTATCACCCGAAGTTTCACTGGAGCTGTAACTTTTGTGCTTCTGTGCTCCAACCCGAAATCAAAGTCATCCACTGCTGCCACATTTCCCATGCAGAGTAGATAATTAAAGAGGTTCGCTGGATGTGGTTTCACAAAGAAAGGCCAATGAAGTTATTTTCTTTATATTGATGTAACCTAAAGATTTCACCTGCGAGAAAAAGACTGCAGCAATAGTTTGTGATACAGCACCCCCTACAGTCGGTAATGAGTGATATCATAAATGAGAGAGCATGGTTTCTGATACAGAACCCCAGGTATTTAAAAATCAAAATCAAAATTAGCCCAAAACTGACAAATCCTAATAGCTTCCACAGAAAGATTGCACACAATGTTTTCTTTTATAAATGACTTAAGTTTTTTTTTCTCTGTCAAGGTTCCATTGACAAGGCCAGCGTGGAGATCGTGATCCTCATCGGAACCGGAGTCATCGCTGTTTTCTTCTGGGCCTTGCTCATCGTCATTTTTTGCAACGTGAAGCGGGTCAGTGAAAAGACACTTGTGCTTTCTGTGCTTGTTTTTTATGTTTGTGAGAAAAAACTGTCAGACTATGCTGGCGACACTTCAACCTCTGGCCCACAACACGTCTGTCAGCGTTTGAACACAACCTGTTTGATGTCAGAGAGAGTGTGTGTGTGATTTACTGTGAAGAGAGGGCTCCTGATATCTTCTGTGAATGAGCCCAATTAGTCGCTGTCACCGCGATCAGCCCCAACGTCAACAAGCGCGCCCATAATGAGGCTCAAATGACTTTTTATTTCCCCCCACTTGTCAAAATAATCACCGGGTGGCGTCATCATCATCGAATTCATTCAGAGATTCTCCTCTGGCTCACAGCATCTCTTTCTTTTAGTGTCTACTTCTACATTTCCTTTGCCCATCTGACCTTTCCCTTCTTTCCTTGCTCACATTCATGATTTTGTTTTTGTGCCATGCATCCACCTCCTCAATAACCATTTTCCGGCTCACTTCCAGTTCAGCCCAAAAGTCCTCACCTTACGCCACCGCTCTCACTCTATTCCCTCTCTCTGTGTCCCGCAGGTTAACCCTGCAGACATAAAGACGGGCTATCTGTCCATCATCATGGACCCGGGGGAGGTGCCTCTGGACGAGCAGTGTGAATACCTGCCATACGATTCCTCGCAGTGGGAGATCTCCAGAGACCGACTGCGACTGGGTGAGCGACGGGGGCGAGTGGGAGAGATTGAGGGGATGGATTGATGGATGGTTGGATAAAGAGAGGGAGGGAGGAGGCGTGTGTGTGTGAAGAAATATCAGGGCGCGGTGGAGAGCGAATAGATTGATGAAACCAAATTACTTTTCCATTTCCAGAATCCTTAATGGCATGAGGCTGGATCGCAGCCAGCATGGCAAAGTGCTGCCAAGTAAAGTGCTAATGTTAAATATGTGCTCATTCCCAGCACTGCCTTTTTTTTTAAATGCCCTGAGGAAAAGCATCTGTTCCACAACTCCGACTTATGGGAACACGTTTTCCAAATGCTGCACTTCAGGTTATAATTCCACTCCCTTGTGTGTATAGATTCCAGATGCATTTACATTATGCAAGGGTTGCTGCCTTTTGTGTTTACCAGTGAGACCAAAAAAAGCGAGCCTGCATTGAATACATATTTTGTTATGTTCTTTTTCCTGACATAGGAAAAGTTTTGGGCCACGGAGCTTTCGGCAAAGTAATTGAGGCATCAATCTGTGGCATCAGCAAGAGCAACAGTTTGCACACAGTGGCTGTCAAGATGCTGAAGGGTGAGATTTGTCTTTGTGCTGTTCAAACCGTGTACGATGAAAAACCGCAGGACTGTGAAGAGGATCTTGATCAGAGTAAACAGCTAGGATATATGCACATGCAGAACAGTATGTGGAGCGTACGACTTGATGTGTAATCCTAAATACACATGTAAAAAGTAAACAATGAGATGTATTTAATGCATCATACTGGACTATGTGTGCACGTGTTTCAGATGGATCCACAGCCAGCGAGCACAAGGCCTTGATGTCAGAGCTGAAGATATTGATTCACATTGGAAATCATCTGAATGTAGTGAACCTGTTGGGAGCCTGCACCAAACCTAGCGGTGAGTAAACACACTCACACAGATCACGGTTTATGTTTGTGTCAAGTTTTCACAGTGTGGTTGCAGTTATTGGTGTCATCTACTGCTCTGGTCTGTGGCTGCAGAATGTCAGTAGACATGTTGACACCAATATTCTGATATTAATCCGATTAGAATCTTGTCTGAATATAAACGGATTACCTTGACCCAATAATAAGCAATATTCAGATTAAGACTTAGTTGCATTCTGCCTAAATCACAGACTGTCCTGTAATGAAGCTAAAATGTATCCTTATACAAACTCTGCCATCTTGTGCACTTGGAGCCAGACTCTGTAGCGATCAGGGGATGTAGCCATGGTAGCAAGGTCCCGGTCGACCAATCACAAGTCAAGCTCAACTGTCAATCAAGACTTTTCACCTTGTTGTCATAGCATCGAATAACAAATTAAAACCAAACATACTGAAAACTTGAACAATTAAATAAACATCAGAGTGATAAGAACTACCTAAAATAACAGGAACCATCTTTGAGACAAATCTGTACTCTGTACTTTTTAGATTGTCTCATGTCCCAGTCACTTACATAGGGCAGGCAGGGTTTATGACATATACTGCAGACAGCAACTTACAACAGCAACCGACTGCTTTACGACATATGCTCTGGGTTTGAGCGTAAACAAATAGAGGGACGAAATGTTGACATGAGTCAGAGTCATATTAGACCTCATGTAAACATCAGAATAGGAATAATGTCCTATTCAGAATAAGGTCAGAATATTGGATTTCATGTAAACACAGTCAGTGAACCACGTGTACACTTTGAAAAATCACTACTGTGCGGTTTATGTTCTTCTGGTCACCATTACTGCTTCTATCGATCTCCTTCGTTGAAAGACATGTTGTTGTGATGCTGGTGTGGTCACATCAAATACAACATCAGGGAATCTTGTACTGCTCTTGATTTTTAAGAGACATACACCTGCAGTCTGACCTCCTCGGAGCAGTGCTGCTGGCTCCGTTGTTACTTCACAGCGAATTCCTTTTTAATGAAGTGTTTATATCATTTCGTCCGCCCCCCTGCAGCTTTCACACAACTTCTCTTTTTAAGAGCAAACCACATGTGAAAGAACAACAGCTGCCTCTGTGTCCCCTCTTGGTCAACACATCCATCTGACCCACACAGTACATTTGTGAAGGGTGTACATCTGAAAATGTTTATGCTGTTTACATTAAACTAAAGCAGCCAGGCAGATACTCTCAGACAGGAAGTGCTTTAAGGACGCAGCCCTGCCCCATGACTTAGAATATGAGTCAGAGAATAAAGGAGCTCCTCAACAAGAGGCAGAAATCATGTTGATGTCTTTTATCACGTTAGTAGATAATTTGAAATGAGAGAAATTAATTGTAGAATTATTATATACACATATTGTCAAGATGAACGACACGTCTCGGCTTCCTCTAATGAAGTCACGTGTGTACAGTGACGACCTGAGGATCGAGCCTGATACACAGGCTTGACCAATCAGGAGTCAATCTTAGATAGATTACTTTATTCCCCCGATGATAATGATGTTTCAGTCTGTTCTTATAGCATCAAATAACTAATTAAAACCAAACTTACTGACAAAAATTCCCCTTGCCATAAATCAGTGTGATAAGAGACCCTTTTAGTTTGGTCCAGGTCCCATGTACTAACACGGAAATGGCGCAATTTATGACCTATACTGCAGCCAGCCACCGGGTGGTGAACAAGACACTTTGGCTTCACTTTTGAGGAGCCATAATTGTGTCCATCTTAACAAACAGTCTTGTACCTACTGTTGTGATTAGATAGGAAATCTGTAGCTATTCAAACTGTCTGTATCACCAGGTCCACTGATGGTGGTAGTGGAATACTGCAAGTACGGGAACCTGTCCAACTTCCTGCGAGCCAAGAGAGAGTTCTTCCTCCCATACAGGGTACGAAAACACAGACGCAGCTTCTTTAATATTTTTTCTGCTGTGATCATGTGTCTGCAGCTTAATCTTCAGAAACAATCTCTTCTTCCGCTTTAGTCTTTCCTTTATTGAGCAACACTCCTAGTAACTATTTTTAAGCCTTGACCCATTTTTAGACATGAACTTAGGAAAATGTCCAGAGAATAAGATCTAGACTTTTTATGGAGTTTGTCTTTTACATATGAAGAACAGTAGAATGTCTGGAACATCCTGGGTGGAGGATGCAAGAGGCACATCTTGATGTAAACAATATTATGTGTTTATAGCAGCTCAACCCCGGCATCGGCCCTCCAAAGCTCTCAAATCTGGTTGTCTTTCCAATTTGACATAATCATCAGCCTCTTCTTTGTGTTTCTTCACCTCCTTTTCTGGACATTTTACTGAAAGTTCCCTTAAAACGTCTAGAGCAACTCAGACATTCTCATATACAGGCCCTCCCAACAATTTCAGGAAAAGATCTGGACTTCAGTGCACGTGTGAATTTGCTGCTCTGTTCTCTTGTTCCTACTCTCAGGATCGCTCTCCAAAAACCCAAAGCCAGGTGAGACGGATGATCGAGGCGGGTCAAATGGACCAAAGGGCTCGTCAGCCGCCTTCTCCGCCCTCCCCCCCTACGCCCAATACTCCACAGCCTCCGTCATCCAACACGTCCGGTCAGATCCCTGCTGGGGAGAAAAGTAAGTGACACAGCAGTCAGCCATATAAGTTATTATTAGGTCATAAATGTCGCTTCATAGCTGCCTCTCTGTTCCTCTCTCCAGTGGAGGAGTTGTGGAAGACTCCTCTGACGATAGAAGATCTCATTTGCTACAGCTTCCAGGTGGCTCGGGGGATGGACTTCCTGGCCTCCAGAAAGGTTAGTTGTCAGTGTTATATAGGGAGAGAGTGAATGAGCTGTGGTGAATTGCGGCGGAGGTCGGCAGCAGTGCAGGAGGTTGTAGCCCACATCATGCAGCTTGTCAGAGCTCTCTTAGTTAATCACGTGACCATTTATAACGAGAAGCTGTGCAACACTTTACTCTTTCAATACGACATCCAAGCCGGTTTTGAATATCACTCCATGATTTCACAGTTTTTTTTTAAGGAAAAGAGGGTTGATTCCTCAAGATTTGCAAGGAATTTGCATTTTTTTCACTTTAATCTAAACTCATATGTTCAGCGACATAGAAACAAAGGAAACTGTGGATATTCACTCACATTAAAATTCGCTCACACCAACAGAACACTTTCAAAATTAAAAATAAAAGGGGTCATTCTGAAAAGCAGTTGTAATCAACATCAAGGGTCATTATTTGGCCATTTATGATGCATGAAAATTTGGTTAATTGCTGATGTGTTGTTAATTGCCATTATAGACCCACAATGCAATGCTCCGCGGAAAGAAGCTACACACAATGGCAAAACTGTAGAACAACTCTCAGTAGTCGGCACCACGTTAAACTCATTTAGAAGATTTAATTAGCTTGGATTCAAAGTGTGTAGATTTAATTTAATTAAATTTAGCGACCGTATCTATAATTTTATAATAACAGTGCATCCAAAGTCAATGTGAAAGAGGTCGGTCACTGTGATGAAACTAAAGAGAATAAGCATCTGCTGCTCTAAATCAGCTTCCAAAACCCAACGTACACGTACACACACACACACACACACACACACACACACACACACACACACACACACACACACAAATCATATCCTCACAAAGCAATAAATTCAACTAACATTGCTCTAAAACCTCTCAATGTTGCTGTTGTTGTTGATAAAAATGTTAGATTTATATATAGATAGATATATAGATGGATACAACTTAAAGAAAAAGTCAAATATGAACTTGCGTCACGTCTCATCAGCTCCTTTGATGAGGGTAATTACATTTAGTGCATATTCTGAAATTAGCTTTATTTATTTATTAAATTCATGAGGTGATTATTTATATATTTATAGTCAGCCGCAGTCTGTCTGTGTATGATGAATAATGGAAATTCAAATAGTCAGAGCTAAAGCAGCTATAACTGATAGAGGAAGCTGACGGTCTGGCCCCCGTAAGGCGCGTTTACGTGACAGCTTTTTGAATGATGTCAGGGCTCCTGCTGCAACTCCAGAGAGCTGAGACACAGTCCAGTCCCAGTCACCAACTGGCACAGGGACTGGCACAGGGACACACACACACACACATACACACACACACACACACACACACACACACACACACACACACGCACGACACACAGATTTAAAGGCAAGTAATTATGAAAACTTTAATTTCTTAATTACTTGCTCCAAATCATATCTGTTAATCACTAATTAGGAAATGATGCATCCATGCAATCCTGCAAACGCAACACCACACACACACACACACCTGTCTGCCGGGTTATGACGTATGTGTGGTTGTGTGTGTTTCCACAGTGTATCCACAGAGACCTGGCCGCCCGGAACATTCTCCTGTCTGAGAACAACATCGTGAAGATCTGTGACTTTGGCCTGGCCAGAGACATATACAAAGACCCGGACTACGTCAGGAAAGGCAATGTACGGCATCCACACCGGTTTATCATCTATCTCTGTTTACTGTGGGGAGAACATCAAACTCCTCTTCTTTACTGTTGTTATTTTAAACCACCCACATGATCACTAACTTTAAAGGCAGGTGTCGTTCCTGCTTTCGTAACCTGTCTCCTAAAACCCTTCTGCTGTTTCAATGCTCAGGCTCGGCTGCCTTTAAAGTGGATGGCTCCGGAGAGCATCTTCGACAAAGTGTACACCAGCCAGAGTGACGTGTGGTCCTTTGGAGTTCTCCTCTGGGAAATCTTTTCACTGGGTAATGACAGAATCAAAGCACGCTCATTCGTCTTTTAAGAAAGTCGTTTAAAGGAGCAGACTCTCGGTGCTGGCTCATCTGGAGTCGCTGTTTAGATGTCTCTCCTCCTGCCAAAAGCAATTTGGGACTTATTCTCTGTTGACTTTTAGAAGCAGAGTTAAATCCTCATCTCCGTTAGCCAAGAACATCAACTTGCTTTTACCGTCTCTGCCATGTTACCCAAGACCTCATCTTCTTTTGTGTCCACCTGCAGGTGCGTCTCCGTACCCGGGGGTTCAGATTGACGAGGATTTCTGCAAACGATTAAAAGATGGCGTGAGGATGCGATCACCAGAGACCGCCTCCCCTGAAATGTAGGCACACATTTTCATTTATTCGTTGTCTCATTTATTTTCCCGTCAAAAAAAATATTTCTTGCCCTGAGTCCATTTCATTTACTTGAGCCATATGCTCATAAACACAGTTGGATCAAACACTTCAGTATTTCACTGAGTCAAGGAAGTTGAGGGCTTCCTGTGTTGTCCATGTTGTGATGGTGCTGCCCTCTGCTGGTAGATATGGCATCATGCTGGCCTGCTGGCACGGTGAACCCAAAGAGAGGCCGAGCTTCCCTGCTCTGATGCAGATCCTGGGAGACCTGCTGCTGGACAACAGTCTACCTGCAAGTTCACTGCTGCACACACATTCATCAGAACTAAATCATTTATTTTGCTAAAGCTTTGTAAAGAGGTTTATCTAAATCTGCTCGGCCTTCCCTTCAGGATGAGAAGGACTACATCCCCCTGAATCACTCACAGAGCTCAGAGGATGATGGATTCTCACAGGTGTCATCACGGCCTCAGTCTGAAGAGGAGCTGAGACTGGCCTTCAACACTCTACCCACCAGGTACTAATATATGCTCCCCATCTTTTCCTTAAAGGCCCAGGACCCTCACAGAATTAGTATTAATAATCTCTTGCTGTTATAATTCAGTCTTCTTCTCAGTGCTTTAAAGTAGGCTAGATTCAGAGACTGTGTATTGGGGGGACGAATTGACGGCTCTGCAAAAGTGAAGCCAAAGTGTGGCTGGTTGCTGTATTGGTCATATATCCCGCCTCCTCCATGTTAACGGACAGGACGTGGGCCAACTAAAAAAGTCAAAGAACAAGTCGGATAAATATGGTTTCTGTTATTTAAGGTGCTTATATCTCACTGATGTTTGCTCAAGTGCAGGTTTATCCTTTAAGTTTGTTTTTAATTTGTTATTTGATGCTGTAAAACTTGGTGAAATATCATGATTGACAGCTGAGACTGACTCACGATTGGTCGAGCACGTGTATTTGCGGGATCTCGCTATGGCCCAGACTCTGGCTTCATTTCTAGATCTTGGGATGAAGTGGAGACGTGTCGACCATCAGTCTGTGGTTAGACTTTGTAGATAAAAAGGTGATTCAATGCGCTTGTGTCAGCGATACCAATGTGATGACAGTTGCACAGTTGTTTCCCGGAAAATAATCTCTCTCTGTCTCTCTCTATGAGACCAGCTTCTAAATCTACCTTGTGGTGCGGTGATAAAAAGTCTTTGCTCCGTAAAACCATCACAGCCTTGTTTTTTCTAAGAAATCCCTCTTTGCACCTAATCCAACCTCTCGCTCCCGGTCTCCTCTGACGTTCCCTCAAAGAGCAATTTATAGGCTCAGTTTCTAACAGACTTTATTCTGTAGGTTTCAAGTAGGTTATGATTCGAAAAGTAAAAGATAGTAAGCACAAGGAAAAGAAATGGTTGTTTAGAATGAAGTTCAGTGTCAAGTCTAAATTAGGGGTGGAAAATGTGATTTGTAATATGTTTGTATTTTTAAATGTTGCTGTGTATCCTGTGTACTGAATAGTTTACAGATAATTCAGTTGTGAGGAAGAGAAATTCCCTCACAAAGGAGTAAGTTTAATAAAGACAGTCCCAAAACTAAAATCATCTTTATTCAGTTATTCTACAGAATAACATACTGCTTTCTACTTCACTTCTTCTTATTTTTCTGAAGTTTTGAAAGAGTCAAGTCGTTCCATGTTTTCTTCTCATCTGTCTCTTGGCACTTTGGACGCCACCAGGATGCTCTGTCGTGTATTGATCTGATAATCTTCCTGACCAGGTATTATAACTGCATGCCCTTTGCCGGCTGTGTGTTTGTGGGACCCTCTAACAACTGCCAGCCCATAGTGAAGACGTTTGAAGAGTCGCCCCTGGAGATGCACCCACATAAAGCTCCTCAGGTAATCCTCTCATCTCTTGTGGATAATGTGAACCGGCTGGTGACAGTTTCTGTACGCCACAGATAATAACCTGAATTAGCGGCATGGGGTCGACTAAAGGTTGTTTCAATTCACATGATGTCAAACTGTTTGTCTCCTCCCAGGATAACCAGACAGACAGCGGGATGGTTCTGGCCTCCGAGGAGTTTGAGAGAATTGCCGCCTCCAAAAGGTTAGTCTTGCAATGATCCATTTTACTGAAGAACACTCAGGAGATATGCAGCTTGTTATCTACTGACAGTGTGAGACTGCTACACACTTATCACTCACTGTGTCGGCTCTGTCAGGTATATTAGACTATTTTTTGTAGATGCTTCACATGCTTCAAAGGCAATTTGGAGAAAATAACCATTATCTACTTCTGGGTAAACTGTAGGGTTGAGTCAGTCACAGTGAAACTACAGTAGAATTGCAAATGATGTGAGCATGAGCAGAGTCTGGATGTCTGCATGAATAAGTAGGAGCAAGTCTGAGTCATTAAATCCCACAGGACCCGGTTTGAAGAATTAAAATTAACAGAACCTGCAGCTTACAGTATGAGTCAAAAAGAAACGTTCTACGTCAAAGCTTAAAACAGACCGGCTGCTTTAACTGGACAATTCTATACTATCCTTCACTGAATGATTCACATACATATTTTTAACAATATTAATGAGAATAATACGAATTTTCGTATTTTTGTAACAATTCTAAATGCTTTGTAGGAAGATCAATGAGAGCTAGAATAACACTAAGGGCAAACAGTCCCTTTAAATTCAATCAAGTTGGTTTCACCCCCTCAAAGACACCAGTCCTCTAAAGGTCCCTGATGTTTCATCAAGGTCCATGAATTACTGGGATGTCCTGTCTCGCACTGTTAACGAAAGTGAAGAAAGATTCGTGGATCCACACCCAAATTGAATGTTTTCCTGACGTATTGCATCCTTCTATTACATACCTCATGAAAATAATAATAAAAGATTTAAAAGAAACTTGAGAATTAGTTAGTCAAAGTTCAATGAGAGACAAGTTCCATAATATAAGGTCTCTGAAAGAAAAGGCTTAGTGTCACTTTGAATCAAGTCCTGGGAGTAACCACTAGGGCTCCATCCGTGGATCTTAGCAGTGGAGAGGAAAAGTACCAGCTCAATAAATCTGAAGGGTATTTGGGAGCAAGGCCATTTAAAAATGTAAAATCAAATTTAAACTGTCAGCCACTTTTAGGAGTCAAGCACAGGGGTGATGTGATCATGGCTTTTTTTGTCCCAGATGACAGATATCATGTTCCAATGAGACTTTTACTCTGTTCTGTCCCCAGTCGTATGGGCAGCAGCAGCAGCACGGAGCCTCTGACCGCCGCCCATGGCTCCCTGGGCCGAAGCAGCGGCACCAGGCACCGCCCCAAGTTCTTCAGCCAGCTGTCAGGACAGACCTTCTACAACAACGAGTACGGACACCGGTCCGAAGACGGCTTCTGTGACTTCTTCTCCTCGCCAGACGCCCCCCGTCTGGCCTCCTCCAATGTGTAACCATATCAAAAATGCAGCCCAAAAAGAACTGAAGGGGTTAAAAAAATAAGTCGGGGGAGGTGTGTAGGATTTACTAACATCCTAGTGATGACATGTAACTAGTCATTTATCAATGATCATCAGGTTATTCTGACCAGAGCTGACCTCTACTCATCTCAAAGTTCATTATGTGTGGCCTCAACAAACAGACTGAGCTGTGTGCCTGAAGTTTCTCTAACCAGCCACTGGGTGGCAGCATTACAACAATAACACTGAGTATTTTCTATTCACACATTTATATTTTTATCTTTTATATTCAGAGTATTCTGCCTATATTTGTACAAATTATGACTCGTATGGGAAGAAATAAAAGTTTATCTTCTTCTCACTCTTCTCTCTATGATTCAAGCAGAAATATTCCACTGAAGTGCAGCTTTTAGGAGTAAATGTGCAGGTGTCATGAAGTGATAAATAACTGGTGGACACTGGTGGACATCTGATCTGTCTTGGACACTGATCCAGGTCAGAAGCAGATATTTGTGGAATCAGCGTCGTTCAGTGGAGGTGGAGACGCTCTGATTCACACAGACACCTTGAGGAAGGAAGACGTGACGGAGGTAAACAGAGGGATGTAGGCCGAATGGGGGGGGTGACTCACACTAAGCAGCGTTTATCAGAGCCAGACGTAAGCATGATGACAGCTGTGGCAGCTCAACACCCTTTTACACACTCACATCATAACTGACAAGCTGCAGGTTGTGTAAATGAGCAGCATCAGGAGAGCAAAGTCCACTTCATGCAAACACAACTACAGCCAATATAGTGTGATGAGATCAGAGGGTCAGTTTTTCCATTTTCAGTTCCTGTGAATGATTGTTGTTCAGGGAACCTGGGGACAGTTTGTAAACAGTCGTGAAAAAAGGAAGAGAAAGGACAAAAGTTCGAATCCCTTTCAGATTTGTAAAACAGATCCTTCTTTAAGTAAAAGAGAAAGTGTAAAGGAATAAAGTGCAACAACAGTCAGTGTCTTCTATTGTACCTTTACTTGAGGGACACATAGTGTTACAGTCATTTGAGACGGAACAAGAAATGGATGACCTTTGTAGTAGAAAGAACAGTTCTGAGGGCTTGTGATTATCACTGTCCTTGATCAGAAAAGCTGTGCTGACAATAGTAGAAAAATAACAAAAATATAATAACTCAAGAGGAAAAAAACAAACATCTGGCCTGGTATGTTCTCCTGACAGAAGCAAACCTCCACATTTCATTGAATAACTTGTTAAATAAGTTCATTTACCCTGTAACCATGTATCTCAGCAAAACAATTTACTCAAATTTTTACCCAAAAATGAAATGAAATGGATAAATTTAAAACTAGGATCTTTAACAGCATTGATGAAATATCAGGTATAAATGGAATAAAAAGAAATCAATGATCTCAAGAAACTACAGATACAGTAGCTTTAACATGAAGGAAAGAAAAACACTGGTTTTAGTGGCAGTCACTGAAACAGGCTAATAAGAGGGGATCATAATCCTCTGAAATGGAGCAGTAAACCGAAAGGCACAGGTTTAATTACAAGAAATAAAATGACAGGATGGATTAAATAAATCTCCTGTTGTACACTTTTATAAAAAAAAACCTTCCTTCAAATAATCAAATAATCAGTCCCTTTCTGCAGTACTGGGGGAGTAAACGCAGCCCAGTTAAAGTGAGATTCAAGTTGAACAATAGTTCGGGCTGAAGTAAAAAATAGTAACAAGTAGATTTTGATTTCACCCCCTTTTTTAATCTATAAATCATTGAATTGAACATGATTGAATCCATGTTTCTGTCACACTCTTCTTGATCATATTTAAAACCTTGACCATCAGCAAAAATCCCAGATCCTTTTTATTTATTTTTTTACTTCATTCTAAAAATATATCAGCCTTCAGAAACACCCATTCTGCTTGAACCCTGACACAAGACACTTAAGATTTCATCTCCACAGTAACAAAAGCTCTCCTCTCCTCTCCTGGCTCTGGAAACACAGGAAGTGGACATGTGATAGTCGGCGTCCACACGTCAGCGGAGCAGATGGATGGAGCTGCAGTAACTGAGATGAAGCAGTGGCGTGTAGCCTGGTAGTTACATCGAGTGCCAGAGCCCCTTCATGGGTCACGGTGATACGATCCTCCCCCCGAGGAAGTTGGTTCAGGCAGGACTGGATTTAGCTAACAGGCTATGGCAACTTTGCACTTATAAATAAGACGTGTTGGGGGAGGTGGGGAGTGATCCTCATGACATTTTCCCGATCTGGATCTTCTTCCAGGCCTCTGAAGCTGTGAATATACAGGAGTCGATGATGCCCGCCACTGTGAACGTCCCTCCGACAATGGCACAGATCTAAAGAAAACAAATTCTGTCAGTGTCGAGGTTTAAATGCTCCACGTTTTCCTTTCTGGTTACAAACGGCTCGATATCAGCTGGCCTTAATCATAACAATACTTTACACTCACAACTCGGAATGTGCTGGAATCCAGTAGAGCTCTGTCGCTGCTTGACTCACAATCTTTAACCATGACTCATAATCACATTACAAAGCACAGTCATCTCCAAACTATGATGTCTTAAGTCACGATATAATTAAACAACAGTAAAAGACAAATAACTGTACGTCATCAGCGAAGCAGCCATTTTACTTCTGACCGCATTATCAGTCAGCAGGAAACTTTCCTGAGGTGGTGGTGTTGGCAAACAATTCCACAACCCACAGGGTCAGGTAGGGAGATGAGACATAAAAGAGGAATTTAAAAAACAAAGAGAAAATATAGAATGGAATTAGTTCTAAAGGGGATTTAGACTTTTTTTATACCGCTTTCCAATCAAACTATTTCACTCTATTTTACTTTGCCGGTAGCGATATTCTGATCAAACTCTTATTTTTTCAAATCTAAGATCCCAAAAAAGATCTGTCAGGGACCAGGAAAGAAGAAACTAATATTTAAAAAATGTACGCAAATGTGAAATGTGAAAAAGTTCACATTTAATTGTGTAATACAAAGTTGTTGGATGTTTTGAAGAAATAGTTGATTGTTAAAGTTGCTCTCAGCTGATGACAGCACAAACCAAAAGTGAGACACTGAATGGAAAGAAGCAAATCACGCTAAAGGGGAACTGCATAAAGGTGACAGTTATAAATGTCTGTTCCACATAATTATAAATTATAAACGTCTGTTCCACATAATGGAACAAAGCAAGTCTACAGCTGAACCAGCAGCTCAGTGAGGCTGAACATAAACCTACAAGCAAATGATAACAATGATTGTTAGCAGGTATGTTTGCCATGTTTGTTTTCAAGGTATCTGGTCAAAAACCAAAGTATTAGATTTGTTTAAAAATGTGGAAAAACCACCAACTAATGACTTTCATGGTGATCAACACAATCAAGTGATATTTCAGTGTTTATCACCCCAAAATCTTCACCTTTGGTTTTTAAGACTTCAAAAGTTTGTAAATTGAAGTGGTCTGGGCCACAGATTTTAGTTTCTGGCAAGAAGGTGAATCCACTCACTGTTGTGATGAAGCGGTAGAAGGGCTGCCTCCTCTCTGTGTACTTGACTGTGATTGGACTGAGGTCGTATCGGAACCAGATGGCGGGGATGATCCTGCCTGTGTGGCTATAAGCTACATATTCCTGTGAGGGATGGAAAAAGAGAGACCGGTTATAAATCATTAAATGTTTTAAAGCTTGGATTTAATAAACAGTGCAGCAGTAACATCCACTAGGTTTAAGCAATCAATAACTTCATTCTTATATCTGGGGATGGCAGTGGTGCCTATGAGTCATTAGAGTACTGGTTTTGAGTAAAGTCACCCAAAGATCCTGAATGATTACGCACAAATGAGTGTTCAACTGAAACATCTCAGACCCAGATGAGGTAAGCAGGAGGAGGCCACAGTGTGTTGTGAGTAACAGTCCGGTGATGTGGTGACGGGGCACTCCCAGTTGCTACAAATCACAATTCTGATCGACAACACAAATTGATAGTACAAATGAAAATAAATTCAGCTTGGAAAAGAAGACTGCTGTTGAGGTCCAGGCCCTGATGTTTCTCAGCTGGACCTTTATTGACGCTGGCGATGAGATTTTGGAATATTTAGCTCAGGCCCTCGTCCACCCTGCTTCACAGCTGACCTGCACTGTTATTACTTCAAACAACGAACTCAGCTGTCAGTCAACACAGTTCTAGGAAGTGTGTTTATGGTTTATTGACAACTAGGAAACCTTTCCAGTCACTAGGGGTGTCGGGATGGTCACTGCCCTTCCATGATAAGAAAATAAACAAAAAACATCTTGACATAAGGGTATGATTCAATGGGAAGGATGGGAAGATCAGGGAGACAGCACCTTGTTGGCTACGGTGTACTGGTAGGAGAACCTCTGTCTGCCCGAGAGGTCTTCGTACACTGTTGGAACAATCTTCAGTATGTAGTCATGTGAGGCCAGAGCTGCGGGGGAAACAAGAGTTATTTCAATAACAAAACTGCTGCTTCAGTGTCCAAAAATGGATCGAGATGTGATCGTGACGCAACTGGCTGGAGTCTGTCTCTCCGAGACGCAGAGTCAGCTGTGTGAATCAGGTTCCCACTCGGTTTGGTTACGACCGCGTCCACTAGGGGTCTCATTTCTGTGCAGCCCTCCAGCAGCATTACATAAATGTCACACAGAGGTTCTGATGAGGGTGTCGTGCGTTGCGTGTACATACGATTAGACGAGAGCTTGTTCGCCCCTCCCAGTGCGTTGAAGGCTCCCTGCACTTTCTGTACCTGCGTGACAACAGAGAGGGAGGATACGTGCGTTTAGTCTCGTTCCTGCAGATCTTATCCTACGCTCTAGGTGGGGTTTGGTTCTGTGACCAGACCTGAAGCTTTTCCCCAAAGGCCAGCTTGTGGATGGTGTGGGTCATGTCGGGGCTTTGGGGCTGCGCTGTGGCGCTGTGTGTTGAGACGTGGAAGTTTCCTGGTACCTGGGGACAGACGGACGTGTGGTTAACAGCACAGGGAACCTACAGCACATTTAGTTAACTAATGACCAAGCAGGAGGACACACATGCACGCACACACCTGGCTGGAAACTAAATGGTCCGTGCCTCCGGAAGACAAATCGACCCACTTTAACACGTTTCACATATTATTCCACGGGTAAGAGTGTTGAGTGTACATCTGCTGGGTTAATCATTTTAAATGCACTGGAAAGACTGACGCACAAAGTGTTGGTGGGACACAGAGGACTTTGCAGGGCTCACACTTGAGTGTGCCGTCAGATGTAACTGAGTCTCTGAGCTCTTCCATTTAACATAACTCAATTTAGCAAGAGGAGGAAGCAGGTCGGCCTCATTTGTCTCAGATGGGGGGGGAGATGTTTAGCTGAAGTCCAAGACAAATACACATCATGTAGTCCTGGTGCTTAGGTACCACAATCTGATTCATTATATTGTAATTACTGCACAAAAGTAAGACTGTTGCCATTTTGTGTGTGCCGCCAGCGTTGCCAAATGAATTTAGTTTTTGTACGTTAATCTTGCCCTCTCATTCAATAATACCCAAATTCCCCAAACATTTGATAATTTAATAGCTTAGTGAAAGTATTAAGTGTAGTAAAATATAGATCCTACTTCTTTGTTTATGCCTTCTTGTTGTATTGATCAATGTGAATATGGACCCTGCGTCTCTTCTCTGACTCAACATCCTCAAAATGTGCTAATTTAAGCCTCTGGTACAACGTGGCAGCCGTTCTTCTTCTTCTGCACTTATGTGGTGAAGACTTACTTTGTTGATGGTGAACTCTCCTTCAAAGCGACAGCCGTCCCCCTGGTTGAGAGGGAGCTTCATCGAGTTGTCTATGTGACCGACCTCATGGCGGCCCATCTCATCCTGGATGTCCAGACCCACCACTTCAAGAAATGAGAGAGACGAGGAAGAACATGATATCATCAATAAGAATGAAAATGAAATAAAATATCAAACAGTTTCCCTTTTGCCGGATTCAAACTTTATTTTACTAAGATTAGTCCATTAGTGAACTAATAAAACTAAATATGTTAATGTTTCAGAGAAAAAAAATCCCTGAGACCACTCATGTTTTAAAAATACCAGATTAGAACTGCAACTAACAACTTAGTTATAATTGATGAATCTATATTTATTTTGCTCAAATAACTTTAGAGATTATTTCATTCTGAATATGTCAGAAAACACTGAGTTATACTTTCAAAATTACTTTACAACGATATAAACAGGAAAGAAACAAACAGTCCACATTAGAGAAGCAGAAACCAGAGAATGTAAATTATTTTCTTAATGAACAATTTAGTTTATTGTTTCAGGTCGAAACCAAACATTTGTCACTTTCCTCAGTTTCCATCTTGGAGTAAATTGCAATAAAAAAAAGAAAAATTAAATCATAAGACTAAATCACAATGCTAGCAGTCACAAGAATAAGCATTAATGTCAAAACAAACACGATGACAGAATGTATGTCAAATCAAAGGCGTCGCCATCTCGTGACTCTTAATAGTCTAAACTATTCATCTGTTAATAAAAATAAATTCATGATTCATCTTTTTTTTTATTTAGCTTTAATGAGAATATAATTTGCTTTTTTGCTTTCATTCAATAAGCAAACAGTCACATTTTTATCAGCAAAGAAAGAGAAAGATTAAGAGAGAAATCCTCAATATGACTGCAGAGTGTGGCGCAGAGAGTAAACACACAGAGTCCAAACAGACCCCCCCCTCGCTGTCTGTGTTTTTCCATCTAGACTCCACCGAGCCCCCCACCCCCACCCCCCTTGCACGCCGCTGTGCACTGGCACACTGACAGCGGCAGGTTTTCAGAGGCTAGCCTGAGCTGTGTGTTGGCGATAGTGTGTGTGAATGTGTGTGTGTGTGTGTGTTTGTGTCTATGTGTGCGTGTGTGGGGGGGGGTGTCTGCTGGATCTGTGCTTAAACCTCCACATGGCGTCCGACTGACCTTTAACATTCAAGACAAATTTGACCCACCTCACCCCCCACGCCATCAATCTAGATCTCAAAATACAGTGGGCGAATGCAAGTGAAGTTGGAACAGAGTGAGTGTGAGAGCTGCTTGTTTCTCCTTTTTAAGACATTTAGAACTAGAAGGGAGTTTGTTTTAAGTGAGTGGGTGGGGGGGGGCTGGAATTATTATAAGCGTATTACACGCGGTTCTGCTTTTCCATGAAGTCACAAATCGAGACCTGGCAACCCGTAAAGGTCAGTGGAGGAAGACGGTGTTTAACTTTGGAACAGCTTAGCAGAGCAGGGCATATAAATAATGCCAGCTTTTCCATGATGATAATGATTTCTCTCTCTCTCTCTCTCTCTCTCTCAAGTAAATTTATAATTGAAGACAATGTGTTTGGACGTCCCTGGAAAATTAACCGATGTCCAATATTAACTCGCAGGGCGACGGGTGGAGGAGCTCATTACACGCAGCTGCACTTTGGTTAGACTAACGTGTTTGGGCAGGTTTTTGAGTTTTTGAGTTTTTTGCATGTCTGCAAAAAAGAAGTTTAAATTCTGCAAATAAACAAGCCACCGTACACACAATCATCAGGGGCTTTAATTGGAAACAGCAGGGGGACGGCCTTTGCTTAGGCATGCCCTGAGCCAGCTTGTCTAAACACATGGCCAACAGCTGTGTGTCTGCATGCCGCAGCCTCGCGCGCTCAAGTCTGGACTTCGTTTTTCACACGTTTTTTGCCATTTTTGGATATCGTTGGAACTGAATGAGCGTGTGCGTTTAATGACGCCGCCCGAGCCTCACCGGTGTGAACGCACGGATGTGGAGTGTGCGTGCGTGTATGAATTGTCATTGGGCATACTTTCTGCAGGGTGTCATGACGAGCAAAATAACGTGTGGCTGCTCTGACATCGAGGACAGAACCAGAGCCAACAGAGGCCACTTCATGACAAACTCAGATCGCAGCTGTGAGGCAGCAGAGGTTTGGTGTTGTGTTGTGTAACCCGGTACAGACCTGGTATTAAAATACATCCTGAGGGATCAGATCACATCCAAGTTAAATGAAATGGTCTGTATTTATATAGAGCTTTTCAAGTCTTGATGACCACTCAAAGGGCTTTACTGAACAGTTCATTGCCATTCACACACACATCCATACATTGCATATATATCTTGCTTAAAGACACTTAAAGCATGCACATGGGCAAGACTTGTTAGAGGACGACCGCTTTACCCCCTCCGCCACAGCCGCCCCAGTCAGGTGTGAACACAGCCAAATGTGTCCTCAATGCCTGAGAACCAATCACAAAGCTCCCTGGACAACATGTGAAGGACCGCCTACTTAGCTGACGTTTATGACTCTCCTTAGTGTTCATACGTTAATATGTTTGTAGCCACAGCCACAAAATGACATCTCAAATTGGTTAACTCTTTCTTCAAAGCTGTGCGCATTCATCCATTCAGTCCCTCTTAACTGCACTGTCTCTCTCTCTCTATCTCTCTCTCTCTCATTTGCAGTAACATGGACTGTCAATAGACACATATGTAAACTCAGACTGGGGGAAAAGAACATAATTTGGTCTTTGTGAACACAAATGACGTAGGTAAATATTTACATACAGAGCAGGGATGTGAGATCAGATCACCAGTGGTCACAGGAGGAGACACATTTAAATGCCAGGTATGAGGAGACGATATTAATGTTGTGCACTTGCGGTCAGATCTCTCAGGACGGATGTTTATACCAGGTCTAAAAACTGGCCTCACACCACATTTGGCCGTGGTCTGTGGCCACATTATTTTTAATTTGATCTTCGCAAGCACTAAGGAAAGTGGTCACAAGAGACACATTCAGGACACATTATAACTGTGTGAATGGACAATAACACAATCAACTTGTGATTGAATCTCTGAGGACAGATGTTGATACCAGGTCTGAACAGGGGCTAAGTAGCATTGAGTCTTTAGATCATCATTTTATTTCTGCTAATATGCTTGATGTGTTTAATGATGAGGGAGTGCAAGTGTCTGATACGGGGAAAGAAACAGGAGAGAGGACATGAACAGTGAGAGAAACACACAGAAGGGAAGTGTAATGTAGAGAGTTGTATATGTATATATACTTACAATCACAGTGTAAGTTTGGCAAACTGATGTTTAAACTCACATCTATCTTCCCACCACTGTCTTTATCAGGATCGTCCACATACAGTTCATTTACACTGGGATGGACAGAAAGGAGAGAGAGGTTAGATGGGCTGGAACCAAAAAAGTAAATTACAATAAGAATGAGTCAATCTCCTGCAACCAGAACACGTTGTTTACACTAAACAGTCGAGGATTCATTTTCTGTTCTACTGAGAGGAGAGAACATTAGTGCATCTCTGTCATGGTAATTTCCTTTCTGTAACACCCTCCCAAACTCATCCCTTATGACACATCGCGGGGAGGTTGACGCGTGAACAAAGCCAATTTCCTGTTAGAAAATTGACCCCATTCATTGGTTACAACACAGAGCACACCATAATGTGGGCAATAACATTTGTGATGAAGTTCCTGTCCTGTCTATGTCAGACGGTAGATCCTGTGTCTTTGTGGCAACTGACTAATTGACTGTAAGACTGCGTTTACAGCTACAGGATATTGGGAGATTAAAGGTTGCTGGGAGGGGGGGGTGTGATTGTGCGATACCTACATTTCAGTGGCTATGTATCCTGTCAGCTCAGACAGGAACAGGAAAAGTATGAAGACGCAGCAGAGAATGGAAACTGTGGGCAAAGAGGCAGAGCGTTAGACTGACTATCGTTTTTAAACTCAAAGTCACAGCTGAGCTTACGAATGGCAAGTCCTTCGCGTTCATCTCAAATTTCAAGGACTGATGCAAGAGGCTCCTCCATCCTTTAGGAATGGCTGAGCTAAGAGACTGACATTAATGAAATCACAGCAAGCAACATTTCTTTTCCTTAATAGCTGTTTTACTGGTGGTGTTAAAGCTGCCATTACTCAGGTTTTAAAGGATCCTCCTGCACTAATTACACATTAAATACCAGCACAACAGGCAGCCATGACACCATCTCCACTTCAAGAGAGGTGAGCTCATGGTACGAACGTCCTACAAACAGCTCTGTCTGAGTTTCTTTAGAAAAACTTTCAGACAGTCACCCAAACCAAAAATGGCTCCAACAGAGAAGCTCCATAGTGAGGTGTTTACAAAAAAACAGATAGGAACCAAATGACGAATAGTAGCTTTAAATATTAGGTGTTTTTATTCAGTCTGAGCCAAGATGAAGTCAGAGTTTGAAAAAAGAAGTAGCAACGTTGTCGGTTTCATTTCCTGTG
Organism: Pseudopleuronectes americanus; assembly: GCA_038501795.1. Classification (NCBI taxonomy): domain Eukaryota; kingdom Metazoa; phylum Chordata; class Actinopteri; order Pleuronectiformes; family Pleuronectidae; genus Pseudopleuronectes; species Pseudopleuronectes americanus. The sequence goes on from CM076723.1 coordinate 10,381,312, forward strand.
TCAAAGTAATCAAGCATATGCCTCATGAAAAAACAGTTACGTGTTTACGGATATAAATATGGAAGGAGCCGATCTGTGTCAGAGCAACTGTGGTTTATCTGGTATGGTGAGAGTGTCAGTCATGAAGCCCTCACTCAGCAGGAGAGGCGTATTTACATGACAACTGTCTCCTAGGATCACACAGTCACGTGACCTTGTGGTTGGCCGGGCGTCACAGCCAAACCTGCGGTTTGCAGCGGCTTTGCAGAAAGTAATGTTTAACCAACAAACAACAGGGAGTGTCACTATGACACACAGGTCACCAATTCAAGTTCAACAAAAGCTCCATGGGCTACACAAGGTGAAATAATGGAAGGGGATGACTCAATGTGAGTGTGAAGGCCTGCTAATAAGTAAATGAGTGTTGTTTTTATTTAAGCTCATTTTAAACCTTCCCACACGTGAGAGGAAACAGGCTCAAAGGTTCATTTCAACATAAGCTTGTTTTTCTCAAGGCTGTGACACAATGAAAAGGATATAGAGTAACAGCATGAATCAGTCTGTGACATACAAAACTAGCCCATTGCCGTAATCAGATGAATCGTCATTTTTGTTCTGCATGAAGCTTATTTTCCCTCTCACATCACAATTTTTTTTTACAAATAAGAATAATATTACAAATAGTTTGTTAGTGTCCTCAAAGAACACATTGATGTATCATGTCCAGAGCGAGAGGGGCTCTGGAAAACATCGGGAGCAAAGGACCAGAGGTATTGTTCAAAGTAAATACTTTTAAACTAAACCCAAAGGAATGTGACCCTAAAGCACAATAACAAAAGCAGACCAGGTCAAATATTTGGCCTATTGTGAAACGGGGGAGTGTGCTTTGCGTTGCCCCTGAACCACGCAAATCAAAAATGTAAGCGGAGCTGCCGGGGACGAAGAAATAACAGTCGCCCGACGTCCAAATCCACCGAATGCGCTCACCCCTAGACAGAGGATGGAGACAGGAAGGGAGTCGACTGCATGCAGGAAGAAACTTCCATCCACTTCCTCATGGGTGGACACCGTGTGTATATCTTTAGCAAAGTCATTCTCTTCCCCTCTCATCCACAAAAGGTGTTGGGAGTCTGTAAAACACTGCTCACTATTGTCTGTGCAGTCTGTCACCAGCTTGGTTCTGACATGTTGTTCCAAGCTGTCATCAGCTGACCAATGAGTAACACGAGCTGAAGAATGACAGAGGAGCCCAACGTGTGTCATCAGGTGTTTTGTATCCTATTAAACAGTGAATAATGAACACGATCCCTGATTACACAATGACTTGTGGGTGACAAGCTGGAAACACATGACCTGACAGGAAAAACCATTGAGATATCCACTGATGACTTCTCAGGAGCCTGTGGCTGTGAAGGAGTGCAATCATTAACATTCCTCCCATACTGGTTGTGCTCTAACAGGTAATGATCAGTACTGAGTGTCTCTGTGAGGATGGAGCTCCGCACCAGGACAGGCAGGTACTCGAAGTACAGCTGGTGTCTCCTGCCTTTCACTAACTGCTCCTTGAAACATCCAAAACACTTAAGTATGGGGTGGTACCTCTTATCTATCTACTGTACATTCCAATGAACAAATACATTACAAATATTTATGAAACTATTTGTACCCTACCAGTTCAATGCTGGGTCACATGGAGGAGCCACTGGGTTTAGGATAGTGTAAATTGTGAGATGACAAATAACTAATCAGTTGATAAACTTAGCTTTGAGGATGATTTTGAAAAAACTATATATTTTTATTTTATGTAATTCAAATATTATGAAAATACTTTGGTATAAATAAAAAATACTTTAAAAAAATGGTGTTAGCATTGCCCCTTAAAGATGAATTTGAATATTGTACAACATATTTTATAGATTTTAATGTAGTTAGATAAGAACTCAGACTTCTTAACCATTCAGATTCATCAACACATCAAACGAGAACCGAACACTGAGCCTCGTATCTTGGGCCTGAACAGTGTGAAGCGCTACTCACTGAAAGCTCCTGTGTATGTGGGCTGGGTGAGATCTTTGGGCACTTTCCTGTAGATATCGAATCTGAGGAGAGAGGGGGAGAAAGAGAAACAATGAAAAAAAGAAGGAGAGGAGGAGTGAGAAGAAAAAATAGCAAATGTAAACACTACGTGCTGAGAAAAGGAGCACACTCTGTACCCGTCAGGATTTGCAATATTACAGAAGACTGGTGGAATGTTAGCTGTGGACCACTGCCATTACACATAACAGGTCCGGACAGCCAGCTGCAGAACACACGTTTGTACATCTATCCTAGTGAGGACATTCATAGGCATAATGCATTCCCTAGCTCCATACCCTAACCATAAAAACGATGTGTGTAATCCAAACCCTTACCAAACCCTAACCTAAACAAAATCTTAACCCTGAAACAGCCCATTAGAAATAGGTCAGAAAGTGAGGGCCCCCCGAAATGTACACACACGCGGTTACACCCCTTCCTTTGAATGTATGATCTGTAATTCTGACCTGACCCGCCCATCAAGGTCTCTCACACTCAACATATACACAGGAAAACAAAACGCCAACATAAACACACACAGATGAAAAGACACACACAGGAATATAAACACAACTGTACTTGGAACTTTCTTTGGCACGAAGTGGAACTCGCAGGACAATGGACCAGGGATGGATTCAGTCTGACAGCCGACTGTTGATTTATCCTCATTTAAATTCAACTTAGATGGTATAGAGAAATATGGGATTGTGCGCAAATCAGTGAATCAGAAGCGGAGGAGGATCGAAACCACCTGACAGGACCGACTGTCCTCTTGTGAAATGCTGTTGTGTCCTATTTGGGGAGCCGAGCAGGGGGGAAAACTACTCAACACCAAAACTATTTAGGTTCACGAGTTCTCGCGCATGTCCTTTTTGGGCAGTGAAAGGTTTTCAACCCCAAACTCCACCGCTGGCTGCACAAACGCCACCCACTTTCTCTTCTCATTTCCCCTCACACTCCCTCTCTCTCCTTCATTTCCACTTCTCCTTCCAAAACACATCTCTTCACAAGAGCAGTTCGAGAAATGATCGCAGCTGATGCTTACAGGGGTGTGGGGGGATTCTTGTCCAGGTTCGGCCCGGCTGCTTCTTCTTGTTTTGATTTTTGTTTTTATCTACTACACAAGCAATCCCTGGATCCTAAATACCTCAGCCAGCTTCCCATCATCTCCTCGGCCTCTCTCTCAGATTCACATCCATCTATAACTTCCTGCACCCCTGTCCCATTAGCATTAGATCACTGTGTGCTAATAGCCGGCCTGGCAGGATATATGTAGGGCAGGGAGGGGCTGCCTGTATCGGGATCAGAATAGATTCTACAGTAACACACTTCCTCAATGTTGGGCTTTCATGTGCAGAGGCCGAGTCTCCTTCCTCACATCCCCTCCACCCAGCCACGGCACTGATCTCCTGAGACAACCTGACAGGTGGAGCACAGTGATGCACCACTGCTGTTACGTGAAAACCTTGAAACTAGTTTTCAGTTCGAGGTTTGCATCCTCGCCAGGCGACCGTGGGTTCACGACCTGTGTTGTTTGGGAAACTTTGTCCACCCTCTTTGTTTATGCTCCAAACAGCAGTATGTGGTCAGGGTGGTCAGGAAGGGAAACAAAAGGTTTGTTTGTTGAAATGTCGTCGAGCCAATGAGGTGACGTATTTACACAGCGTCGACTATATGATAGAGTATAGAAAGGACAACATGTCTCTTCAAAACAGTTTCATGGCCTTTCCACCAGTGGTAAATACTTTCAGGGATTGTCATCTCGTTCCTTAGAGTACATAAACGTACACATGCATATGGGTGAGGAAACTAAATCTTACTCATGTTGTCACAAGACCTGAGATGGAACCTGATGATCCGTGTGAACTGTAAATAGTCTCAGATGGATGTACAGTAGATATTCAGGGGACGTCTGGGAAACTAGATCTGTGTTGTACTCGGGAGGAAGTCTCACTACCGCTGCTGGTGTTGTTTAAACCTTGAGAACTGGTGCATGACCAGAGATACACACACTTCATACAACGAAAATGACTCATTACAGTTTCCATGTCAGGATTTAGAAATAGAAAAATTAATTCACTGAAATATTAGAAACTCATTTATAGAAAGAGAATTAAAAGACAATTTCAGGAACATCTATTTGTGTTTTGTGAAATAAGAACATTAACTGAGTTATTTTAGGTACTGTACAACATCATTCAAACAGTATGTCTTTTTCTATTCATATTTTGTAAAAATATATTTAATTGCACACTTTCTCAGATGATCACAGCAGTACACTAGTACAGCCCATGAACACCTCTCACACGCTTAAGTACTTATTTTTATGCTCGATGAGAACTCAGCTTCACTTTAATTTCCTCCACTCAGAACACTTTGTATTCATGAATATGGATGTTGAGTCTTGAGAGTTCACCTCTCGGTCTAATGCTGACGTTTGTAATTTCCTGAATTATAGTCAACACATCTCCCTCCGTCACTTCCCACTGCTCAGTCTACTGTGAAAGGTCGCAGATGTTTTGTGACTGGTGAGAATGCGGTGTACCAGTATCTAGCATCTGACACCATTAAATGAAAGCACAGCGGCCGCTTTTCAGAGAAGGCGGCCTTACTAAATGAACCTTATCTCACAAATGAGTCAGAATGAGTCAGTGTTTCATCCGTTCAACGTGTTGCTCTATGTAACGGACGGTTTCGATTTCTTCCTCTCACATGTGATCATCTCCCATCACCAGCTACAAGGTAACACGTGTGCTGCTCTGTAGGTTTCTGCTCAAGTCATCTGCTGGCAGTGTGCGTCAGGTATCAAACAAACAGTCACCCATCGCTGTCAGGATTCAATCGTGTGACATCTATTGACCAAGCTCTGACAGCATCCTTACTGAGGCTCTAAGTCAACAGCATCTCATAAACACAGCATCATCAGGTGTAGCCAAACCAAATAGATGGTGTAATCTGAAGGACGATTTAACTTAGGGATAAAACCCTTTCAGTTATTCACTCATTCATTCAGAAGAGCAGCTGCTCAGGCATTATGAGTGGGGTTATGCTTATGATTAAAAGCTGATGGTTGTCTGTGTAGTAAGTTTTAACATGTAAGTGTTGTGACCTTTTTAGGAAATAGTCCAGGAAAAGAACAATCTCACAACACAAGTCTGACTCTCAGTCCAGCCCATATTTTCAGCTACACAATAAGATGTGTGTCTGTGCCCACTACATGAAACTGTTAAACAATCCAGGAAAGTTCCAAACAAGGATTATAGAATTCTGAGCTTTTAAAGAAAATAGTTTCTACCAAACAAACCAAGATTATTAAAATAGCTGCTGATAATTATTATTTTAAGTTGAAGGAATAAGCAATAAACTGACAAATCCTTTTTGCTAGAAACACAGTTCCACGTTGGCTACAACAAAATAGTGTACGTTTTTATTTTTAATAATAAAAGAAGAAAAATTGGATTTCTATAATCACTTCAGCCTTGGAGATTGAGTTGAGGCTAATAATGTGAGACTTTGCTCCCAGACAACATGTTGTTGTGAATGTATAAAGAATTTCCTTTCAATTGAGATAAGAAATAGAAAAAACTATATTACATACAGTACTTTAAAGTAAGCCTAAACAAAAAAGACTATCTTCAGACAGAAGCTAGTTAATGGGTTTTGTTCTTTCAACACACGACATCCAAAAATCCAATGAAACATAGAAGAAACTGACAACAGACCAACTAACACATTGGTTGATAATGACTAAATATATTCCACAACACTGATCTGTTTAAAATTACACAATGTACTCAGCCCTACAGCATTATGGGAATACATGCGACCCGAGTGTGTGGCGTAATCTACGCTCGCCTATACGATCACAGACTCTCATTGTGTTGACTAACACCCTGGTCTCTCCAGTGAGTTTCTGGGTGAAACAACAGGCTAGTTTGTCAATCGAGTTCCAGGTGTTGTAATGTCAGTGTTGTATAATCAGGGCATTGAGTCAGGGAAGCATCTGAACGGAACATGACCTCTTTGATAACCTCAGAACACATTCACTGTGAGAAAAGCGCAGGTCATCTTCTCACTAAGAGAAACAAAATCATTTCCTTAATTCAGTTGCTTATTGCAACACGGCTGTGGTCTGTGGGAAAGATGGAGAGTGAATGTTTGAGTTTGAGAGATGGACGACCCATTATCCATAGCAAATATTCTCATTTTGTAAACTAAGAGAAGTAAATGCTCAACACTGATAATTCAGTTCCTAACTTTAAGATGAATCTATTATCGATATTGTATATTTTTGCTGACCAGCAAAAATATACAACAGAATATCATGCGAATCACCAAACAGGAATTATAACCAAGGCCCTAAATCGTGTACTTTTCCTGATGAGAATTCACATTTCCACCCGAAGCTTCAGTTCTTGCCTTCTTCTTAACTCCTTTGAGGAGAAATCTACTTGATGGGGCTGAAATAATTTGTCTATTTATCAATTATTCAAACCACCCAAAAAAATCTATAGATAAACCATTAATTAAACGTCAACTTTTTAACAACCACAAATTTAGTTTGCAGATAGGAATTAGATTCACAGGTCCTCGGAAAACACTAACGATGAAGATAGGCAACAATAAAAAGCCAAAGACATAAAAGCAATAAACAATAAATATGAAATAAACTTGAGGGAGAATTGGCTGCTTTCCTTTGAACACCTTTGAATATCTTTGGAACTGGACTTGGATTTTTGGGGGACAGTTTAAATTCTCGTAGAATAAACAGTTAACTAAAACAATGAAAGATTATTAATTCCAGTAATTAATTAGTTTGATGTTAATTGCTTCCCGTGTGATTGGAGGATTGAGTGTCCTTGACTATTCACACGGTGGCATAGCAGCAGTCAGGATCTGTCCCTGTGACCACAGAGCAAACATCCTGTCCTGTATTTTGACTGGGGTGTGCTCTATTGACACAGGAGGTGTGACTGTCGGCCATGTGCACATGAAACCAGCAGATCACCTGAATGGATCTGTGGTGTCTGGTCCCACACGGTATCTTGCCACAGTTTAATGGGGGTTACTGGGTCTGAATGCTTTGACACATGTGTGTTTGTATTGATCGTTATTGATTAGTAAACCGGACAGACGCATGACGTCACTGTTGACAGTCTGTTCCCTACGTGCCCTGAGGTGACTTATTTTAGGGAAATATTAGGACATGTTCTGCACATGCGCAGTAAGGAGCAGGAACTAAACTGGGAGCAAACCTGAGCACCAGTCCAGCGGCTGGACCACCACTCTGCACCTACCCCCCAGCCCCCCCAGCGACAATGTGGCCCATTCATGCCCGACTTGAGGTAGCTGTGCTCCGGATGTGACTCGCTCTTCACCGGCCGTTCACTCATCCGCTACAGCCCCGCTACCCGACTGACCGAGCCCCGCCACCGTCCCTCCACAGCCGAGCCCAATGAAGGGAAGCCCCGTACTCACCTCCTAACATCGAAAGGCATGGTGGCAGCAGGGTGCTGTGAGGGGGGGCGGGGGGTCGGCGGACAAGGCTACAAACAGCTTGGATCTGCTCTTTCACGCTGCCGCTCGTTCATCGGTACCGGGTTGACGTCAGCTTAGGACGCTTTGCACAAGCCGATTGGCTGAGAGCTACTTCCGGTTCAGTGATTCTGCTTCCGGTCAGAACCGTTCCTCGTTTCTGCGACTTTTTTTTTATAACTCGAGTGGAGAAAACGATTAGTTCTCAGAAATACCAGAATTCAAACTATTCATTTTTTTCTATATTATACAAGCTGTATTTCTGTTCTTTTAGTAATTTTGTCTTCCTGTGAAGCACTTTGTTACTTTATTTATAGCACACTTTTCTTAGCAAAGTCTCATATTATATAGAAGTATTATATTCCAATATGTTTTCAATATTTTATAGACTACAAACTATATCTTGATGGCTATCTGTAGCCATGCTGAACCATCCTATTTGTTGTTGTGTTTTATTGTTCCATGTGTAAAACAAACGTTAACGTCATGGTTACACATTCTCCCTATCCAGAATTTATAAGTATAAACATGTAATGGTTTATAACACACTTCTTTTAGTTATAAACAGCACATTTTTATATATTTTTGAAAACGTCATTTTTATTTAATTTATTTCTCCCATAAATACATATTTCATAATGTTTCAACTGTCGTTATGTGTTCATACATCTGTCTTACTAATAGGTACCCACAGGTCGAAGTTTGGTTGAAAGAAAAGCTCTATCACCTTACAAATACATTGGAGTGTTGAGTAAATCATATGTTTATATATCGTTTAGTGGGAGGCATCGTGTGAAGCATGCAGTCAAATATCATTTGGTTAACTTCACATGCAGTACTGAGACAATTCATTATTTATAGGTGGTACAGGAGCAGTATAGTTTGTTTATTAATAAATAAACATTTGTTTATTTATGTAAAATGGGAACAGTCAGCTGACCCTGGGTCAACTTTCCCCAAGATGTTAAATGCACAACAAATAACATTAAAGAACTACTGTAAAACTTTAAAAACATGGTAATTAAAAAGTTATAAATATTGTCTTTTCTTACATACTCATTGTGAGCCCACATGTGATCTAATTATGAATGAATGTGTGACAATACTACACACAGCCTACTCTGTATAACACATGAGAATGTCCTATAAATAATATAGGAAACTTATTTATTTAGATTAAACTTATAGTTTTTATTTTGTATATACATATCATCATACACCAACGTAACTTAGGCCCTTCTTCAAACTTTGGATAGTGAGAATATGTGACAGCGTCAAACCATGTTGCCTTTAAGAGAAATTTAACTTGAAGACATTTTGTTATTAAAGTCTTTGCACATTGTCAAAATTGCACGCAAATAATTAATTAAGATCAATTACATGCAACAATCTTTCGTTTTTTCTTTCCTCACAGAAACGTTAGGGCTTTTTTTGGTTTCCCCGTACTACATATACATACATATGAAATGAAACAGTTGGTTGGCAACGTGTCTGGTGTTGAGACACTGGACGAGAGGATAGTCCCTGTGTTTTCCCACTGACGGCTCAGCTGTTGCCAGTGGTGACAATGACAGTAAATAGGCAAGGGGCAGTGAGTGACAGCGAGGCCAGACCACAGGAAATGCCTCTGTCATCCCCGTATGCACTTCCCTTTCTGGACGAGAGCCACGGTTGGTTGAGAGCCATAATTATGGGAAATAAAAAGGGAGCAAAAATTTCGACTCTATTTTCGGAACTTTTAAATATTCTGTCACTCACCGCACAAAAACACACACGTTTGTGGTCTATGCTTATTCTGGGAGATTTTGCACTGCTGAAAATTGTCACCTAGAGAACAATGTAGCACATTGTCTGTGCTACATTAATGTGCAGATTCAAATTCATAGTTTCTCTTCTTTTTCCGTTTTTTTCTAATCTATGAGGGTATGTGAACTTTTTCTGTTTCATCGTGACAGTGATCACTTTTATCCTCGGCCGTTATTGTTCTATGCTCACCAACTTCATCAGGTGTCGGATTTCATTCAAACATTAGTTCATAACTTCATGACTCAGGGGGAGACGCGTTTACAGCAAGTACAAAATGTTTGGGTACAGACTGTTTTCAGAGCCTGTTTGACCTTCCTTCCCTGTGTAGTGTGTGTAACATTCCTGCTTTGTTGCATGTGCCTCACAGTTGACTCATCACACAGGAGTGTGAGGTTAAACCGGCTGGAGAGTTTTTGCACTCTATTGTGATTGGTGGAAGTTTCTTTCGTTTCAACTTGCCCTCCCCTCCCCCTCTTCCTTTCTCACATTACACATTCATCTTCCTCTTTTTTGCTTGAAGTAAAACACAAAACAGTGTGGATGAGGATCCACCGAGGCTGAAGGTTCTCGCTTCTTCCAGTAACAGTCAAGTGAGAATGATGTCACGGCCTGTAGTGTATGTCATCCTCATCTCTGGGGACAAAAGACTGTTTATTTGTATTTATGACTAAACTATAACGATGTTAAAGTTTGAAACTGTATTTAGTTCCCAGAGAATAGCCTGTTTAAGACACTGGAATAACACAATGTTGGTAATGAAACTCAAAAGGGATTTTGAATGGAGGTCATTGTGGCAACACTACCTGTTTTTTAAGACTGCTTAGTAAACATTTATTTCCCAACAAAACAACCCCAGCATGTTTCTGCTGTGTAGTTTCAAGACACACACCCTTCTGTCCTGTCAACAGGTGCCTGTCGTCTGTCAATAATCATCTTCCCGGATCCTTATTATGACGGCACTATTGTCTGAGTCAGCAAACCACAGCAACAAACCAAAAGGGTTTCCCAGGATCATTGTGATCATCTTTTTTGTTTTTTGTATGTAAATATGTGGTGACTTTTGGGAAATCAACTCATCCATCTGTTTCAATGAGGTCACAAATGAAACGACTTACAGGTCAGGAGATATCCATCTGCTGTTGTCTTCCTGGTAGACCAATGTTTTTGTTTCTCAGCATGTGGAAATTTACTGGAGTTCAGATTTCTATACAGTGATTAACTTTTATGGTCAGCCTTTGCTCTCGGGGCATTGAACACTATGTACCTCTGCCCAATAAAAACAAAGAATAAACTTTTATGGCACCTGTGGCAGGTATTTACTTATTATCTTGTTATTTGTCAACTCTCAGGTGAAGAGGCAAAATTGAAATCCAATTAAACACTAACATCATGGAAAATTTGGCAAATTCCTTATTTGCTGAATTACAGATACTTTATACAAACACTTGATATACAAGTTTAGGTCAGGTATAGTTAAGTGTGGCAAAATTATGATCATTATGAAAACAATAAGACATTTTGAAAAAAATACAACAAAATAATAGTAAAGTTAATATCCAGTAAATGAATAACTAGTTGAAGTAATCCCAACAATTAAAACAGAAGGTTTTGAAGCTAAAATAAAAATATAAATTTTACTAACTTTTACAAGGAGAAATATCTTGTGACAGGTATATGTAACATGTCCACTCACATGATTAACATGAGTCTATGGAATGTAGAACAAGTTATGAGATCATCAGGGGATGACTAATTGTATGTTTCAGTAATTGGGGCCCTACCCATTAAGTAGTGGATCATTTCTGTCTTTCAAGTGTTAATAAAAAAATAAACAAAAAACATGTGTAGCCTACTATATCTGTTCTAAGAAAGAAAGAAAGATTACAGAAAGAATGAAAAAAAGAAAAAAAGACAAATGTGTTAGAATTCGTTAAAAAAGTTAAAAGAAGTTGGTGTAAACAAACGTACGATATCTTTGTACATTATATACATTATTATTTACAGTCATTGGCGTGAACAGGTGTTAAAAAGAAAGAAAAACAGAAAGTGAGAAAAAAAAGAAAAAAAGAAAGTAAGAAAGAAAGAAAGAAAGAAAGAAAGAAAAAATTCGACTCCTCTTTAACCGCGTGCCCGCGTACGTGCGCTTACGCCTGTGCAGAAATGTCCTACGTGTGCGCGCGGGCTCCTCGGTACATTTCGGGGCGGTCGCTGTGACGTCGGCCGGTCTGGCACGGGGCCAGGGGAGGCGGGCCGTGACGTCAGTAGCCTCTCATTCACAAGCACGAGCCGTATATAAGCGGCTGTCAGGACGCTCTCTGACAGAAGCGCGTCACCGACAAGTTGTTGTGCTGAAGTTTGACGGAAGAGGCGCAGCTACCGGATACAAACAACCAGAAGAAGAAGAGAGCTACACGTTTCATTGTTTTTATTCTTCTTCTATCTAAACTACCGACCGGACCCAAGGAGCCGCCGCCTCCAGTCCCACAAAGTAACTTCGGAGGAGAGTTTTGTAACCTGCCGCTCACGCGCTTTACTTATCTGGATTTACTTCTTCTATCCCGCCGTCCTACTATGGTCATAATGGAGGTGCCCACCATCAACTGTGCGTCCCTGTGTGCCTTGCTGGAGAGCGCCGTCCCGGGCTGCCTGCTTTTGGACTGCCGCTCATTCCTCTCCTTCAACTCGTCGCACATCTCGGGCTCCACCAACGTGCGCTTCAGCACCATAGTGCGCCGGAGAGCCAGGGGGGGGTCTCGGACTCGAGCACATCGTCCCCAACGAGGACACCCGGAGCCGGCTGCTCTCCGGGGACTACCAGTCCGTGGTGCTGCTCGACGACCGCAGTTCGGACTTATGCCAGGCGAAGAAGGACGGCACGCTGATGCTCGCTGTGGGCGCTCTGTGCCGCGACCCCTCCGGAGCGAGTGTTTTCATCCTTAAAGGTAAGAACCAGCGTGTGAAGGTTCACCACACAGCCGTGTTACTGTATCTTAACGCCGGGGCAACAAATGCGGATTACAGCTGTCACCGCACCAGCTGGTGTCGGGAGTAAGCGCTGCTCCAAAATAGCCCCATGAGCAGTTGTCACCTTTTTGGAGAGCCGTGTTTAAATGTGGATGTGTCTGCGATCTGAGATCTGACCTTGCCTTCTTCCTCCTTATCTTTTTTACTTGTAGGTGGGTTCGAAAACTTTTCCACAGAGTATCCAGAGATGTGCACCAAGCCCTCCCCTCCTCAAGGTCTCTGTCTGCCCCTGAGCTCCAGCCACCCTGGGAGTGCAGACCCAAGTCCATGCAATACCCCTCTATACGATCAGGTGTGTGTTTAAAAAAAAATGGAAATAATACAACATAAGAGTTGTTACTTTTTTCTCTACCTGATGTTCTGTCATAGAGCCAATGTTGACCTGGTTGTATTGTTTATTTTTCTCCTCTAGGGCGGCCCTGTTGAGATCCTGCCCTTCCTGTACCTGGGCAGTGCTTACCATGCCTCCAGGAAAGACATGCTGGACATGCTGGGGATCACCGCTCTGATTAATGTCTCCGCCAACTGCCCCAACCACTTTGAGGAGTCCTTCCTGTACAAGAGCATCCCTGTGGAGGACAACCACAAAGCCGATATCAGCTCCTGGTTCAATGTGGCAATCGAGTTTATCGGTGAGTACGTCCGCTGCTTTTTACGCCTTCCGCCAATCAACTGCCAAATGTGAGCGCCTGTCCCAGCTGTTACCTCCTGATCCCAATCGGTAGCCGGCAACACAAACACCCAACCCCCTACACCCCCCCACCCCCTCTTACTCCACTTCAATGCTTGACTCCCGGATTTAAATTTTTAAAAAGTTCCCTCCAAAACCGACCAGCTGGCTCGGCACAGGCTCCCCACTCCACCACAATGGCAGTTACATCATCGCCACCTCTGAGGCATAGATAAAAGGATGCCCCCCCTTTAATGAATCACAAGGCAGCGGCCCCCGAACCAGCTCCGTAGTGGGCAGGATGGCTGGGCTTGAATAGCCCACTCCACGCCGCTCTTTGTTCTGTCAGAACAAAAGGAGATTTCTCCTCGCTCACTGTCGGCCTTCCTCCCAGATCAATACCCCCAGCAGGGGTCTGTTCCCCTCTTTTGTCCATTCAGACTGCCCCCCCTTTGGGAATAACCCCCACAAGCTCACACCCTGCACCCCTATTAACTGTGTTCCTGTTTTATAATGAGCGCTCTTAAATTTAAATGGGAACTAAAAGTGTTGCTAGTACCTTTTTTGAGTTTGTGGTTTCCTGTGACCGGTAGCAGTTTAACCTCAGCTCTAGATTTCAACACCTCACAGACGTGTACTTTGAACTAATCTTTCTTTCTCTTCTCTTTACCCCCTCAGACTCGGTGAGAAATAAAGGAGGCCGCGTGTTTGTGCACTGTCAAGCTGGCATCTCCCGCTCTGCCACCATTTGCCTGGCCTACCTCATGCGGACCAATCGCGTGAAGCTGGACGAGGCCTTTGAGTTTGTCAAGCAGCGTCGCAGCATCATCTCCCCCAACTTCAGCTTCATGGGGCAGCTGCTCCAGTTTGAGTCGCAGGTCCTGGCCTCGTCCACGTGCTCCTCGGAGGCGGGAAGTCCGGCTATCGGCAAGAGCTCCACGGTCTTCAACTTCCCCGTCTCCATCCCCGTACACGGCTCCGCTGGGCAGCTCTCATTCCTCCACAGTCCCATCACCACCTCTCCCAGCTGCTGAGGCCGGTGTGGGCGACACTGTTTGGACTTGAACTGCACCTCACGAGTGACTTTGCACAGAGCACCGCACAATACACAGTCCTGATTATAATTCATTTTGTAGTGATGCTGGTATCACCAGGCTGAATGTGAGCTTTTGTGTGAGGTCTGCACATTTCACTCTGATCTGCTTGCCACGTCAATGTGGGTCAGCCTCATCATTTCAACGGGAGGCTTGATAACTACCAACAAGCAGTATTGATGTTAAAACTCTTTAATGTGACTTAAAACCTGGGATGACTTGGGATATGGCTGAAAAATGTGTGAATGTTATTCCCTAAGAGGAAACAATGAGTATTTGAATATTCTTTATTCAAAGGAGAGCTTTTTTAATGAAGGCAACTGCTTTTGATAATCACAATCATTAAAAACAAAGTTGAGAGGGCTAACATTTTCTCAGGAATATCCTCTCAGTTGTCCAGTTTGCTTTCTGTACTGGGTAAAGAAACCCTGTCGTTCGAAGCGGAAGTTGCTCCTTCATCTGGCGAACAATGAATGTATCCCCCCCAAAAAAATCTTCAGTATAGATGTGGCAGAAACCTTCATGCTCACTTTGAGAGTTGTGCTGGGTTGCCAATCCAAATGCCAATACCTGACTTTCAAGGCATCATGAAACGTTTTTGGATTATCCCGACGGGTTGGGGAAACCAACCATTAAATACCTCATGTTTCTGTACTGTGTACTGCGCCGCTGAGGCAGACGGGGCCCCGAAAAACTACTAACATGGGGGGGCCACGTAGTCTTCAGCGAATTGATTCTGACATATTTATTGAACCAAAGTAATATATTTCTTTATCATATCTATTTTTGCATATGTTTGTTTTAATTATGTTTTTATACCGTTGAATAAATCTGATTTGACTTTTGTACTCAGTCGGAGATCTGCTCATTCTTTCCATCTGGTATTGTTTATTATGGTCTATAAATCCTTTTATTGATTAATTAGTTTGTTGCTTAAAAAGAGAATTGTAAAAACAACAAAGTCCAAGTTGACGTATTCAGGTTACTACTTTAATCCAACTAAGTATCAAATATCTAGTGTGTTATAAAGTTTTAATTTAACATTGTAGAAGGTAGAGAAAAACTCCTAATTTTTTGAATTAATGAAATGAGAAATCTTAACCATGTTTTCTAAAGTTCCTGGCTTTTTTAATTAATTTTTTTATCGGAATAGTTGCTCATGATCACCTAATAAATTCCCCAAAAACTAAAAATAAGTGTATAAATATTTTTTATTTTGATGTTTCGAAAGACTAAACAGAATAGTAAACATCAGCTGCCTTCTGGCATGTACGAAAACTCTTTGTACCCCTCTGTCACTTTGTTTCTACCATGCGATGGAATCCCATAATATCTGCCCAAGGATTTTTGACCACATAAGAAGCATGATGTCATAGCAGTGGCCATTGTTCGGACCACGCTCCATGGACCCATCTGAGCCTGGGGCAACAGCAGGAGGCCTAAAGAACAGCCGAGGATCCCCCTCCCTCCGCGGCCACAATGGGAGCAGCTGCAAGGCGTTTGGGAAAAGTGTGACAACTAAAGAGCTTTCAGGGCGCACTCAAGCCCCGGCCCCGTGTCACCCTGCCTCACACACCAATGGGGAGGTGGGGACGGAGGCGGCCGTGAAAGGGAAAGGAATATGTTTGGGTTGCAAATTAGCCTAAACATTGGCTGTGACCTTAGATGGAGTGTGAGAAAAAAAAACTTCCCCTAGAAATTATGACCATGATTAATGCCTCTGGCCTTTACTAGTAGAAGTGAAGATTTAGGGAGAGAAACCCTGATACTTCCGGATCATTCTCACTACAATTACCTGTATTCTGACAAATGACAGAGTATATGTTTTATTGACATCTGCTTCTTATCCGCCAATAATGCAAATGTTTGTCTGTGAAAGAAAACATCATGGTGACGATGCCTCCGTCATGAAAGGCTCATTCATTACCTCACCAGCTTCCTCTGAGTGTCTGTGGTTTTGGTGACATATGTGAGACCCCCACCCCCACCAGCCCACCAGCCCACCCGCCTTTGTGTCTTTAGATTTCCTGTTGTCAGGAGGGGGGCTGGCAGGAGTGTGTGCGTGCGTGTGTGTGTGTGTGAAAGTTGTTAGGCGTCTTTTATAATCTCATGAGGGTGATCCGGAGGGGAAAAAGGCCCTCGACGGCCAAGTCTGGGACCTCACATCGATTTTAAGTGTGTGTGTGTGTGTGTGTGAGACACAATATCAAGGTGTGTTCAGAATGAGGCTGGATTCTGATACAAGCTCTTCGATTACATATAAAGAGCAAAGTAAAGTCAGACAGTTTTTTTTTGGCTCTTTCTTATTATAACCTCCCATTTTCCTTGAGTGAGACAATATTAACCATTACGTCATTTGCCCGTTTCACCATTTTGTCACTTGGCTGTTCCATTTAGCAGCTGAGCTCTGACTCAACTTCAAAGTCATTTTAATTAACACAATCCTAAAGTAACAATGGTTATATAACGTGTCAGACTCTGTTGCTGTGGCAGGAAGTGACACAGGCCCGCCCCTCCTTCGACATCATCTGTGTTGTTTGGGTTTCTTATCCCTTTCACACCACTTATGTGTAAAACGCTCATTCATTTGAAGGATGACTGTGACATCTCTCTGTTAAATTCTCTCACACATGCAGAATAATCCATTAAGATAATGTAATTTCCTAATTAGGCCTTCAAATTAAATACAGAATTAGATATGACTTTTAATGGAATCACAAATTACTCTTGAAAGGTTTGCACATACACTACAATGCACCCCGTCTCCGGCTCTATGCACAGTACGATGGTCTATTCCAGTTCCAAGCTAAGACGGTGGCAAAAAAGGATAATTTCATTCATTAGGGTTCCCAGATGCTTCGACAAATTACATTTAAGACTTCGGTAAAGTTGTGTATTCATATAGTTGCCATAGTGTTGATGACCACTCAAATCTCTTTAGAGAATTCACCTACACACTGTCAGCACTGCCATCAGGGGCAATTTGGACTTCACTATCTTGCCCAACGAAAACCACGGCATGAGGAATAGGGGAGGCTGGGAGTGAACCGACTACCCTCTGTGGTTCTAACTCTACAATCTGAGCCACAGCTGTGGTACCTGTGTCAAGTAAGACATAAATGATGGAATATCTAAGTCATGGAAACCATGATTTATGGTTGAATACTACAGGTTAACATTCACAGCAGTTCCACCACACGACTCACTCAAGAGGGTTTCTGTTATTCTGTCTTATCCTGTAGAACAACTCTGGCAGGAAGGTTTTCAGTTTGCTCTATAGCCTCTGTTTTTTCAAAGTTGTTTCACTGTCATCAAACCAAAATGTATGGCAGAAACATTAGATCACTGGGATGGCATTCAGTGGAGCGCAAACATCTGCCAAGGCTCCACAGTCAATCAAGCTAAACCAACTTTCTCACACTGAGAAATATTTGTCCCATTAATGTGTCTTTTTTAGAATTCCATTAAATTTTTCTGGGAAATTGGTCAAAATGTCAACAAATTTCAAATCTCACAATGTGAGAGAAAATTAAGGGGAGAATCAAGTTCTTTCCTGGCCCGTGTCTCATCCATTTATTAAGTTAAAATATTTTTAGCAGTTTGTATCGATTTCACATCTGGTCAGTCAGTCGTCCGTGGAAGGGAGTTGTGTCATATAGTTTAAGAAGTCCTTTCCCTCCCCTCTGACGAAAATAATACAGAGCATCAAATCACCATTGTCAATACGGAACAGTTCAAAGAGGAACACACACAAACACACACACACACACACACACACACGCACACACACACACACAAACACACACACACACACACACAGGCACATACACAGTTTAACCTGACCTCTTGTGTGAACTGGGAATGTGACTGCTGAAGTAATTACACCTCTCACACTTCATCGTACCTTGAAACTGGATTAAGTCTCTCTCACACACACACACACACATGGTCTCTCGCACTCACAGTGTTCTGGGTGAGAAGATTTAGTCCACACGTTGATGTCATGGCAGAATTCTCACCTGCACTAAATCTGTAAGAGGATTATGACTGTGACGGGGAGGCCTTTGTAGCATCAAGTGGCAGAGCTGTGGTAGTGGCTTACATGAACGCAGACTTTTACCCAGACACACACACCTACGCACACACACACACACACACACACACACACACACACACACACACACATTGACGCTTAAAGTATTAAGGATTTAAGACCTAAATTGTACTTGTTGAATAGTTAAGAGCTGTAGAAATCTGTTTAAAGGTATATTACGTAAGAGTTGTTAATTAAAATATCTGTTGAGGTGCAGGTTTATTATTAATCTCAACTGTGGAAAAAATATATAAGGCTTTTATTCATTTATTTTCTAGAAAAAAATATAAATTACTTGAGATATCATCACATCAGTTGAGGCATATGATTGTTAGTTGTATAGCTTTAATAAATCAAGTCAAATATCTGCCCTCATCAAAATGAATTTTATTTCTTCTTCTCCTTTCTCCAGGCAGTCGAGTCGTGGTTGAGGAGTTTGGCTCATCGATGATCTCCTGGTCAGCACCATGGACCTGAAGCTGGGGCCTGCACTCAGACTCTGTGCCAACATCAACTCTACTCAAATTTCCCCACTGTGGGACTATTAAAGGATCTATCTATCTATCTATCTCTGAACGATGCATGTTTCATGTCTGTGAACTAATTTACTCCGGACTCCTTATTACTCTGGAATGTGGATTGTGTTCCCTTGTTTTTCCAATTTTTCTCTTTTGTAAACAAGAGAACAACTTAAAATAGACATTGTTACACAAAAGATGCTGGGAAATCGTCACGATTTACAGAACAGATGTTTGCCTAATGTCGTGATTTTTACATTTATCATCAGCAAACAGTTAAATTAAATAGGAAAACTAACTGATGACAATGTTATTAATTATTATTGTATTGTTGTCATAATTAATATATAGATTTGACCAAATGTAAAAAAGTTAAGAAACATTGTTTGTCTTCGGTTGCTGTGCTGTGTTTGTATGAATAGTAGTTTGTATGAATCACAATGATTTGTTTCACTCCAACACTGTGTTAATTGATCAATAAAGCCTGTATCTATATTCAGAAAGACAGAGGTAGATGTTACTGTACTAGTTATATTTATTCAAAAAGTTTAAAATTTTTACAACACATCATTAATATATTTCAATTATGTACAAAGGGGGACAGGGGAGGGGTTTGTTTTGCGGAATTGGCGGGGGAAAGGAGGGAAGGAGTGGGTGAGGTAAGTGCTTCTCCACCTCCTATACTCTCCTCCAGCTCATCTCGGCCTCCTCCTGTGCAGCTCAGTCCCATAGTTAGAGTTGTCTCCTGCTGCAGTTTCGCCTCCTTTCGGCCCTGTCTCAGGCTCCTGGTGCAGGCTCCTACTGCAGACTTGTTTCCATAATCTCAGCCTAGGCCTGACAGTCAGTGAGCTCAGCCATGCAGTCGATGTAGGCCCTGAGGCGAGCGCGCCGTTTCTTGACCTCCTTCGTTATGACACCATCTTTGTCAATCAACTGCTGTTGCAGTTGCTCCACCTGCTCCTTCAGGGCCTGCATCGCCTTGTCCTTGTCCTTGTCCTTGTACTTGTACTTCTCCTTCTCTTTCTCCTTCTCATTCTCCATCTCCTTCTCCTGCTCCTTCTCCTTCTCCTTCTCCACCACCTTCTCCTTCTTCTTCTCCACCTCCATCTCAATGCTACAGCTTGTATCAGGCTGGGGTGGCTCCTGGGGCAGACTTGCTTCCATTATTTTAGCCTTGGCCTGACAGTCAGTGAGCTCAGCCATGCAGTCTAGATAGGCCCTGAGGCGAGCGCGCCCTTTCTTGACCTCCGTCGCTATGACACCATCTTTGTCAATCAACTGATGTTGCAGTTGTTCCACCTGATCCTTCAGGGCCTGGTTCTCCTTCTCTTTCTTGTTCTCGTTCTTGTTCTCGTTCTCGTTCTCGTTCTCCTGCTCTTTCTCTTTCTCCTTCTCCACCTCCTTCTTCTTCTCCACCTCCATCTCTATGCTACAGCTTGTATCAGGCTGGGGTGGCTCCTGGGGCAGACTTGCTTCCATTATTTTAGCCTTGGCCTGACAGTCAGTGAGCTCAGCCATGCAGTCAAGATAGGCCCTGAAGCGAGCGCGGCGTTTCTTGACCTCCTTCGCTATGACACCATCTTTGTCAATCAACTGATGTTGCAGTTGCTCCACTTGCTCCTTCAGGGCATGGATCTCCTTCTCCTTCTCCTTAACCTCCTTCTTTATGACATCATCTTTGTCTTTAAGCTGGCTTTCCAGCTGCCACACCTTCTCGTCCAGAGACAAGTATCTTCTTGTTGGCTCGGAGGAGTTCGACTCTGAGGTTCATCACAATATCTGGTTGCTCCATGGTTTACAACAGAGAGAAGATCTATTTGTTGATGAAGCTGTTGGAACAGTTGATGCACTATTTTCAGAAGAAGTTTCCGTTCTTGTCTGGATCTTAAAGTCAAATGGCTTTGTCTGCAGTTGACAGGATGAAATAATGTGTAAGATTTAGGTGAATTTGATCTATCAAACATTCAATATAAAACAATTGACACAGATAGAGAGACACAGAGATACACAGAGAGACACACTCAGAGAGAAGGAGAGAGAGGGAGAGAGACAGACTGGCTGGTTTAAGCGAGAGAGAGACACACGCACAGAGACAGAGAGAGAGAAACTCCCCTCCTGCTATGTGTGTGTATCTGGTTGCCATGGAAACTCAACTGAATGCACCTGTTCTCTCCCAACTGGGAAGAGACAAATCTAAACTCTGAGGGCAGCACTCAAACAACTATAGTTCAGAAACTATAAGTCCTATCTGTGAAATAAAGACACCGTGAGAATTCCAAGACTTTGCCGGACACCAAGATATATTTGAAATTTGTGAGAGTAAAAAAATGGAACCATGGGAGCGAGTTATGCGAGTTGATGCTCCTTCCAGAAATATTTTCTCTGAAATAACATTAGACCCAATGGAGAGGGATTGTTTTTTTTCCTTAAAGGAGCTACACACCTCATGTAATGTGTTCCTAGAATTAGCTTAAGCTCCCATCAACTTGTCCTTAAACACATTCAAACTCCACATTAACCAAAATAACTCACTAATAAAAAAAAGCATTTTTTGAAATAAATGACTGGGAAAACTTCCCTCATCAATAACCATAGCACGCAGATGCTTTGATTTGAATTTGAATCTGAATTTGATTGGCAGTTATGGCAGTTGTTTTTTTTTACCTTTTCTTAAAGACTAAAGTTAAACACTTCCCAATGTTACAAAAATCACATTGTTTGGAAGAATAAGATGTGAAATGTGAAAATATCCTGGTGCTACAGGTGTTTTGTCCACAATGCCTCGCTCTGCCTGGCCTAGGCGACCTAACGCTACTTAGCATCACGTTAACACATATCACTCATTAAGATTAGCAGCAGAAAACACAAAACAAGCCAGCAACAATATTTCATATTTGTCATAAAAGCAACAGCACATTATCAACATGTAACAGCAGCAGCTTCATATTATACTTTGGTTTCATTTCAAACTTAAAAAATGAGCCTGAATTGTATTGGTTAGCATGCTGGGTACCACCTACTGATGAGGAAGTTTTGCGATCATTTATTTGAGTAAATAAAAACAGGACGTTTCATTTTGGTGGACTTTTAATTGCGTCATATTTGCAGAATCAGATCTTTAAAAACAAAGACAGGTGTCCTACAACCCTCACAATACACTGACAGCGAGTGATGATACTCTCCAGGTTATTGTATCTAATAGACAACACTGCAGAGGTCATTGGACACAATATCAGCGCTTTATTTAGAGTGTAAAACACATTAACCTGCTCTGTGCTCTGACCCGTTTTAAGGGAAGAAAGCAAGAAAACATAATTCCGATATCGATAAGTTGAAGAACAAGCGGCATGAGTGTGGAAGATGTGGCAGAAACACACAAACATACACACACACAAACACACACACACACACACACACACACACACACACACACACACACACACACACACACACACACACACACACACACACACATGTTTGTACCGCTAAGTCAAGACACTCATTGGCATAATGCATTCCCTAGCCCCTTGCCATTAACCTAACCATCCAAACAAAATGCCTAACCCTAACCTTATTCTAACCCTAACCCTAAAACCAAGTCGTAACCCCCAAACAGTCCATTAAAGGGGGGTCACAAAGTGAGGACGAGCCAAAAGGTCCTCACTTCCCCAAATGTTCTCACATTCTGCAGACTCAAATAGGTCCTCACAAAGATAGCTGTACAATAGCACACACACCTAGACACAAACACACACACACACACACACACACACGCAGACACACATTCATCTAATTCTATCTCTGTCCCCATCCCAAACCTTAGGCCTCCAAACTAAATGCCTAATCCTAACCTAAACCTAAACAGTCCATTGAAAGAGGGTCAGAAAGTGAGGGCCGACCAAAATGTCTAAACGTTCCCAAATTGACCTTAAACCATAATTTCTAGGCTCAAAAGGGTCCTTGCAGGGTTATCTAATCATAATTTTTTAATTTTCATATTGTTTTAACAGGGATCTTTGTTGTTGAAGATGCCGGCCAAGAGGTCAAAGCCAAAAACTACTCTACAGACTTTTAATGGATAGAAAACCAGTTATGTTGCACATTTCATGTACAAACAGAAATAAAGAAAAAGACAGAGGCAGTGATTTGCGTGATAAGCTCTGAGTTTTTTTCTACCTCTGCTGATAAAGGAACTGCTCCTCTACCAAAAGCTCTGTATTCATGACATTCCAATACAAAGCTCTATAGCAGAAACCCTGCAGGAGAGGCCAGAAGAGCCTCCGTTTCGTGACAAGACCCGAGATGAGGTTAGATCTGTGTCATGATAGCCAAAGACTTGTATAACTAAAGGAATGTCCGGACATGACGTATTGGCCCCGGTGAAGCTGCTTATCCTTGCTGGCAGGGCTCCTCTTCCTTTCACAGCCCTGTCTGGAATGTCAGATGATGGTGGAAGATAAATGGCGTCGGATCTAAAGGTGTGTGCGGATCACTGACCACAAATACCAGCCAGAGACTCTCTACAGATGCTATATGGTATATATGATGCGTACATGGATGTTCCACGTGGTCAATAATTACAAATAAGAACTTATAGTTACTCATAAATAATCATAAAAAGCACCAGATATTTGCATAAAAGCCAATAAATAGGACACGTATGACTCCCCCGGTGAGCCTGGCTCCCTCCACTGACTCTGAACACAGCCTGTATTTTTCCACTCAGCGGAGGTGCAGTGTTGTGTTCACAAGCAGAAATCAGATCCTGTGTGGAGTATTCGAGGAATGTCTGGCATCCTGTCTTCTACACAGACTGCACTGTAGCAAGATGAGGTCACAACCGAAGAACATATATGTGAGCAGATTGAAATCCCAAAGCTGCAGCAGATGTGTTGGACTGCTCCAATTCGCAATGTCTTTAAAATGTTTATATAACAGGGTCTGGGTTTTGTCAGGGAACTGTGACCTGAAAAGACCGTGGTCAGCACAAAGCAAAAACTACACTGAACAAAAATAAAACACTTTCGTTTATTTTTGAGAGATGAAAGGGAGTTTGTGAGTTTTTCTAAGGACAGAACAAAACTATTTCTCTCAAAGTTTGACCAGAACTTTAAACCAGTGCTGTTTTCACAGAACCCTGAAACTGCACCACAGCTTTTTCACAATGAGCCGTTCACCTGTTAATCCAAATCTCAGTGAAGCTCGACCCGGTACAAATGAACCTGAATTTGAGGAATCAGTAATCGTTGGCCGTCATGGAAAAACATCACTTATGTTAATGAGTCCTAGCCGCCACCGCAGAGCGCTGGTTTTCTGTGTATTCAAAGTTATAATTAAAATAAATCAATCACGTGTCCGAATCAAAACAACTTCGACACTGTACTTCCCCGGTTTCAGACCAATAAACATGGTAAATCTGAATCAGATAAGATCTTCAGATAGACACGACGCAGACAGATTTATGTTTTTCTGTAAGATCTTTAGATAAATCTGGGTTTTGTTTTTAGTCTGTGCCATAGACTGTATATAGGTCTGTGCTGAGTTGATCCATCCATCTAAGTGTTAGTTTCTCAATATGCTGATGACAGACCACCCTCACTACTCAGCAGCGGCCTCGGGCTGGACAAAATATAAAGCCACTACCAGATGTCTTATGAAATGTTAGCAACAACCGGCAGAACTTGACTAAATGATGATGATTGAGTGGGAGGCCATTCCACAGTTCACCACTGACACTATGGTGAACTCAATGCAATGCTAACGTTAGCTGTGTCACATACTGAGTTGTGAAAGTCTGGGTTGTGACCACTGACCTCCCCCTCCTCCCATGATGTGCAATTGTCTGCACGTTCCAGATAAAAAACTTCCTTGTGTTGTCAGTGGTTGTGTTGGCTTAGTGTTTAAAGCACTGTGAAGCCTCTGATTTGCTGTATGGTTTCTATCACTTCCTGGTAGAGATTGTTGACAATGACAAACAGTTTGAAGAATCACGAAGAAGCTCAAGGGATGACAGTAATATTAGAAGCATATATCTCACTTGAATCATCTGAAGGCTCTGGGCAAAAAACAGACATGGGCCTCTAAACCATGACCCTGCTCAGATGGTGTGGATACAAAGACTGACTAACAAGCTGCATCAGAGCCCACATGACTGACAAATAACAACTGCTCATATGGTCTCACTGGATGTACTCATAACAATACAGCAGTTCTTCATGAAACAAAAAGATTTGTTGACTTACCAAAGGAGAAGATGATCCTCGTCTTCCTCATGCGATGGTGACAAACAAGCTCCAGAGCCAGAACCAAACAGCAGCTGTCCCATGTATGGACATTGTGTGTAATGTCAGTACTACACAAGGTCCACAGAAAACACATGTACATTGATGATTGATGTTTGGTTTTTAAGGTTCAGATTTTACTTGTTAGCTACAGGTTTTGTAATCTTACTTCACTTTGGCTTCAGGTGTGTGACTCCTGGTGTGGAGTCTGGAGTGAAAATGTAAAACGTTTTTTTAGGTTCAGTTTTGGACTTTTACTCAGATTAAAGTGTATCAATAAAACTATGTATACATTGTTGTTTGGATTGTTCTGTGATTATTTCCACAACTTGTCAAAGCTTCCTGTAGTGTCTTGTGCAACATTAACTAAAGAAGATGTATCTTTAAAATAAGTAGAACTTGTAACTGGGCACTGTAACTTAAGATGGAGTGTGGAGCCCTCTCTGTGCCTGGACAATCTCAATAAACAAATCTGTAAAAAAAAAGTAGGCTTTGTGAAATGTAAGTGTATATCTACTGGGTAAGTGTAGACTTGAGTCCCAGGGATTATCCTGTGTCATCAGGCTCAAGTGAATGGATGAGATCCTCACAATCAGCAATGTCTCCCTCTATGTTCATTGGATGTTAGCGCCATCTTATGGATGACATTATGTATCTCCACTGAAATGAATATATATTCAATAACAGGAACAGAAAGTAAAGTTTGCACAAAAACAGTTCCCTTTGACATTTAGAGTTGAACAGGATGTTTCAGTGCAGTTTTATGACACAATCAACTTCCCATATTGACTTCACTCACCATGTGATCATAGAGGCCCAACTCTTTGTTCGAGGGGGAAGAGACTGAGCAATGATCAGTGCAGATGTAGATAAATCAACAGCTGTCAAACACAGGATATGCATGTAGTGTGTTTTCTCATCAGCTGTTGAAACTTTGGGTTCAATAGATGACCCTGAGTCCGCCAGAGGGAAACTGCTGAGCAGGAGAAACAGGCTGCTGTGGGTCAAACTCAACTGATTCTTATTCAAAGTGTTGACTTTTGAGCAGCACTGTTAATGAGTAACACTGCTTCAGCCAGCACTTCAGAGGGAAATGTCACCACTTCAGCAACCTATATTCACTGACGTGAGAAAAGACGTCAATGATCAACTTCTTTTTTTAACCCCTGATGTATTCAGTTTAAAATTAAAATAAGACGTCACAGGCAAGTTAAAGTTCGATTCAGCCTCAGATGCTGGTAACATTAGACCCTTCTACTATATTTAGATGGACAGTTGTGCTGACCATTGCTCACATTTCACACGGCAGAGGAGAAAAAAGCACTGGAGTTATTAATAACAGTGGTAATGGCTGCAGAGCATTCCACGCACACGTATCAGCTGCAGGTCTGTGGCCTCACATTCAATGCTTATGGGAACCTGGAACACATCCATCGTGGCTTTAAGTATTTACGCAAAAGCTTCTCCTGCTATGACAAGATAAAAGGAAAACACAGGTTTTCATTTAGACAAAAATTATTCATTTTTGGAATATTACCATTATGCTGTCTGACTCATTACCTCCACTAAAGAGGTTATGTTTTTGTCTGTGTTTGTTTTTTTTGTTTTTTTTAGTAGGGTAACGCAAAAACATTACAGAATTTATTTCACATTTTGTGGAGGGGTGGGACATGACTCAATGAAGAAGCCATTACATTTTGGGATGGATCTGGATCAGGGGACGGATTTACTTTCTTTAACATTAACATTTCCTTTTCTTTTACATTTTAGTTTGAAACAAGCATGACTCTCAGTAGAGAGCAAACCTCTACCAAGGCCCACCTGCCCCCCCATAACCACATTTAAATTAGCTAGTTAGAAGAATTTGATGGGTTCTTCCTAGTGTCATGCCAGCCCTTCACAACATTTCAAGTAAATGCATTGAGTAGTTTTGTGAATCCTGAGAACAAAGTAACAAACAAACAAAGTGATGCAGATAAAAACATAACCTCCTTGGTGAAGGTAATAACCGATCTTTTTCACAGCAGACATTTTGACCTTTAGGAGGAAAACACAGGACATAACATTGCTCTGTTGCTTTCAAGTGTCTTTGACAGTGTGAGGGTGTGGCAACACTCTGATGTGCTTATGCATCACTTCCTGTTTGTTTTTCTTTTCTTTGTCAACGGGATTATACAAAAACCACCAAATGGATTTCCATGACACTTTGTGGAAGGATGCAACATGGTCAAAGAAAGAACTCAGTCATTTTGGGGCAGATCTGGACGTTTTAACCCTTTCTTTAACAGTGTGAGATAATGCTTTTTTGATTTGGGTATGAGCGTATCACAACAACATTTAGATCAATTAATGTTCATAGTTTAGCGTTATTGTGATATCTTTATGTGTTAGGCACAAATCGTTTTTCTCCTCATTCAACACTCCAGGTCGCGCTCACCCCTCAAGGACACGGACGTTAACGTGAACGCGCCCAGCACCTTTCTTTTTTAGAAAGAGCTGTAAACACAAGTGGTTAACGGTCTCACACGAGCACACGCACAGAAACACGCACAGTGCCCGTGGCAGCGTCCTCCATGTATCAGGCTTGATGTTATTGGACAGAGTGAAAAGATAACAGCAGCCACGTGCTCATGTTTACACGTCTTCAAATTTCAGGCGGGATTCTGCTCTTCGTTGCTCAAACACAACACTCACACCCTGCGACTGACGCCAGCTGCACAACCGCAGGAGATAGAACTCAACCTCTTTCTCCCCGATCATCTTAACCTGAGAAGTTTATGGGAAAGAAAAGATGGGAAACAACCAGTCGACAAACCTGTTCCTGCCAGTAGGTCTGTCCAGTTTACCTGTGGCCAGCGAAGAGAAGAAACCTGAGGGTGAGTCCTTCCTCCAAGTGTTTCACTCCTGCTGCTTTCTGCATGTCTTCACTTGACTGGTGTTGAACTTAAAGGTGGGGAAACACATTAACAATGAATAAGAGTAACAGGGCAGCTAGAAGGCTGATATACCCAAGAGGGTTGTTTGAAACATCAGAGCAAAACCTGCATGTATGAGATAAATATGATCAGTATTAATAATTGGTTGCTCTGACCTCACTATAAGTTCATTGTTATGGTATAATAATACTTTAGCCCATAAACAGTGTCATTAAATGACATTATTATAATACTTCTACTGACATTTGAGTTCATCTTGGTTAAGCTACAACATTTTATGCATGTTTACGTCATTATTGTGGCTCTAGCAGTGAGCTCCAACCAAAGACAAGACAATGATGACTTTTTCACTTTTGACGTCTTCTTTTATATAAGGTTCAAGTTCAAATTCACTTATATTATATTCCTTATGCACATTACATCTCTGTACTGCTGCAGATTCGCACAAAATAAATGCAAATATTAAATTAACAATTGCAATGATAGCAAATTACCAGTAATATGAGATACTGCAGTGAAATAAGAATGATAAGAAAACATTAATATCACACGTGTATAAAAATGAGGGATAACTAATAACTTCAGTTGTTGCGATATAATAATAACTTTTGTTCCGCTCAAATATCTGCTCCTGACTGAAAGAGGAGTCACATCACATCCTTCATTAATCAAACTCTGTTATTTGTTGTTTTGGACAAGACAGGAAATGCCTATCGCTCGTTCACTGCTGCACTGGGCCCATGGCTGGGAGAGGTTCACAGAGGCCTTGTGGTGATGTCATAGCTTTCCCAGGCTCCTGTGGGGTGATGGGAAAAAAGAAAAAGACAGAATGTGTTGTGAGAATAGAAGAAAAGGAAGCAACAGTGGATAAGAACCATTGTAAAGAAAACAAATGGACGCACCCCTACTGTCTTTAACACCCATATATTTAACATGATTGTCCGGTGCTTTTTTCTTTTTCTGACAAAAACACAAACCGCAGATTCAGAAATCAATGTAAAAATTGGTGGAATGTGGGAAAAAAGTTACTTAAAGTTTTCAGATAATATAAAGTAAAAAAAAATGTTGCCATATTTCTAGTGTGATAACACCATATATATAAATATTACATATTCAAATCCAAACCAAACAACATTATAAATCTGATATGTTTTGGCTATTATTCATTTTCTGTCCCTGGGATATTATAAAGATCCATGATGTTGCACAATTTATTTTCAAATAATAATGTTTTTTTTCTTCACTAAATCTTTTAAACATATGCTGATTGACCCTGCTCATTCTTTTTAGACATTTTTCACAAGCAGCACTAGGTGGCGCCACTATGTAACCCTGACTGCCACAGTGGGGTAGGGCCAATAGAGAGCTCATCTCTGGCTGATCCTCTTTGGCAAGTGAAGGGATGAGTTCACTGGATCATTGTAGCCAAGCTAAGCTCTTCCATCATTTGGTCTCCCTCGCTGTATTAGGTCATAAACCAGTAACACTGTTTCTATCCAAACAGCCATTTTCCAAATGTAAACTCTGTGAAGCAACAGTCGTGTGTTTTCCTCTGCGGTTCAGTGGAAGTGGTCGCTCACGTCTTGTTGCCTGAAGCAACAGGTGTGGTTGTGTAATGGTCGTCCAAGGTCTGCTCCTATTTTTGAAGCTGCTGCAGGGCCTGTCTTTGAAGAGGCCTGCTGCTTAATATATGGAGCTCTATATCAGCGCTGTCTGGCACTCGCTCGCTCAACCATGATGTCAGAAGACCTGATACCATCAGACACACCGAGTGCTGTGGAGCGGGATGAGAGTCGGGGTGATTGGAGGAGTCCTAGAGAAAAAAGAGGATCGAGTTTCAGGTCGAGCTTGATCGGGTTACACAAGGTCCATCGTCACCCATCTGTTGTTTTCACATCTTAGTTGGTGCCATGTTGCATTGACTATCTGCAACCTACTTCTGTTTGGAAAGTAAAACAACAATGTGTCCTGTGTGTGTGTGTGTGTGTGTGTGTGTGTGTGTGAGAGAGAGAGAGAGAGACAGAGAGACAGAGAGAGAGAGAGAGAGAGAGAGAGAGAGAGAGAGAGAGAGAGAGAGAGACAGAGAGAGAGAGAGAGACTGTATGACCTTGGCCACTTCTCTTACACGCCACGATGGAGCTCTTGGGTGGCATAAGGGGAGGCCGTTAAACATTCAGCACCATCTTAATTATTCAGCACTGCTTGACTGCGTGCGAGTGTGTGCGTGGGAGTGTGTGTTTTTGTGTGTCTGAGACAGTGTGAAAGAGAAAGAAAAGGAGACACGTCATTATTTTATCAGTAATGTTCCCTGGATATATGATCACCTATTAATTATATCGACTGCCGGGGAGTCTGTAAGTGTCAGAGCAGTTGATCTCCATTTTTAAGGCTGATACAGATTTAATGACCAGGTCATGACAGTTGTGTTCAGTCTCCTTATTGAGGCCGAGGATATTGAACAATAGTCTTATTGTTGATTTATCAGTAGTCGCTCAGTAGAGCTCATACGTCTGCCAAGGCTCAACAATCCTACACATGACTGTTTAGTTCTGTATAAAAAGATGGACAACATGACGGCTCCCAAAAAGTGAAGCCAAACCATCGCCACCTGGTGCCTGGCTGTAGTAAAGGTTATTAGTCCTCTCTCCTCCATGTTAGTGGATGGGACACGGAACTATTAAAAGAAAAAATCTGGGAACTATAAAGGACTTTTTATTGTTACCCCTCAATTGCTAGAATGTGCAGACTCTGGCGCCGAATGTAAAAGATTGAAGTGTTCGCATCCATGATAGTTTGGGTTTATTTCTGGGTAGTGGGAAGAAGTGGAGACGCACCATCCTTATTTATATACAGTATATGGTCTACTTATTTGTATATACAAATAGACAAGACAAAAGAAGGTGCTTTGTTAAACTACAATAATAAACATAGTAAACAGAACTGGAAAAAAAATCCAAGACGTGCCCCTTAATCTCCATCAACACCAACAATTTCTGGCCTCATTAGCTTGGCTTCACTTTTTGGGGAGCCGTCATGTCGTCCATCTTTATAAACAGTCTATGAACTAAACAAGCATGTGTAGGCTTGACGTTTTTGTACAACACTGCTAAAAGACAAACCAACAAGCAGTTGTAGAAGTTGTGCTAGTGTTAATAGTAGTGGTATTATGGTGATCTCCCTAGATACTTGTTATATCCAACCAATACCTCAAACCCAGAGATTTTCCTTTTTTTAAAATGGTGAATAAACAGAAAAGCAGCAAACACTCACAGAAGCTGGAATCAGCTGATGTTTTGATGTTTTGCTTAATAATCAATTCGAAAGATGAATACATTCTCAAAGTAACCTCAATTAATTATTTAATTGCGTCACCCCTATTTCATATCTTTTAGTCACAATAAACCAGCCTTGTATTCAGCATGACTGATGATGCAGCGCAGAGAAAATCACTCTCCCTCTCCCATTAACTGTGGCGAATAGAGTCCCTCATCCGATCCCCATATGAACTGTGTGTGCGGCTGAGAGGCCATGCAGCTGACCGCAGATCTCCCTTATCACAATCTCAGCTTCCTGCTCCGAAGTTACAGTTCAATAATGTTTCCTGCTCCTTTCACTCCATGTCTTGTCACCTCGCCTCCAAACAGGGGAGAGAGAGTTTGGCTGTTCCTGGAACTGCAAGCCGGACGTTGCCCATAAAACCTGGGCATAATGTGTGGAAGCACCTGATAAGGGTATTAAAGTGACAGAAGTACAATCACCGACAAAGGCGGCCTGTATGTGAAAGCCAGATTCACTGTCCTACGATATTAAAATGTGTGTTTGCTGGAGTCTGGTGCTCAGTTTCGTTATATCCCACTGATTCAGACAGAAGAAGAAGCTGTACTGGAGGTGATAATGGACAGGCTATTTTTTGGGGGGGGCTTCTTGTTGCTAACAGTCGTCTGACGTATTAGATACACTTTAAGAAAGGAAGTTCTCATATTTACAAGTTCCAGAAATAGCCCCGTCACCCAGCACTGTCGGTATATCAGTGTCCTGTCAGAAGCGGGGGGGCCCCAGCAGAAGTTTCCCACACGTGTCACAGGCCAATGTCATGACAAGAGAACGAAAGAGAGAGAGGGAGGGGAAGGAGGGAAAGATTAGCTCTTAGAAGAGGGGGAAAAAAAATAACGAGTAAGATAAACACAAGTCTACAGAACCGTGTTTGAAAGGAGACGGGCGTTAAGACAAAAGGGATTGGACGGGGGGGGTTGACCCGATGGCAGCAGAGGGACGTGGACAACGGGAAAAGGGGCACAGATGGGCGGAAGCACTCAGCAGTGTAGAAGTGCTAAAGGTGAACCAAGTGTCTGTGAGAGTGACCCCGATGTTTCCCTCTTCTAAATCAAAGGCAAAGCGTTATGTAACCAGGAGGGGGGGAAGTCAGGGTGTTTATGGTGCCCGCAGCTTTGTCTTTCTGGTGAAGGGGGACACACACGTGGATTCCAGGACTGTACCTGTTGCTGTGTTGGGTTGTTTACCTGTTTCAACACATTGGTTGCATACTGTACATTGTAATGTCCCAAAGTGTCCAGGGCATGAGATCAGCTTACAGAGTTCCCATGGGCACATGTCCCTCCATGAGAGTTTGTGTTTGATGTCTGGTATGCGCTGCGTCTATGAAGTGAGCCTCCAGATAGAGGCTAGTGTCCAATCAATGGCGCTGGAACGAACAGTTACAGTTGAACGTTGCTTACTGGTAACTCATGTATGACTTTCGAATTATGTGAAGCACCAATACATTCTGGAAAAACATGTTTAATTATTAAGGCTCAGTTTGTTATCTGAATATTTCTGAGTCAAACAGTTGACTTGAGCGGTAATGTCAATGAACCATCTCACGTTGCTATTAAAAGAAAAACACAGTAATTCGGAATCTTAAATTTTCAGTCCCTTTGCCTCGACGTTGGGAAATACACGGTTTA
Source organism: Pseudopleuronectes americanus (assembly GCA_038501795.1). Lineage (NCBI taxonomy): Eukaryota > Metazoa > Chordata > Actinopteri > Pleuronectiformes > Pleuronectidae > Pseudopleuronectes > Pseudopleuronectes americanus. Next base: position 10,414,288 of record CM076723.1, read on the forward strand.
TTTTGGTGTTGGACTTTAAAACTGGGTCGGCCAAAACAAGCTGATCTGAATCATAGCAAAACAGAGGGCGCCTGGCTCTCTGCCCCTGATCTGTCTCTACTGCTGCGAGTCAGTCATGAAGAAGAAGCGGTTTTTCCTTGTGCATTGTTTATTTTCCTGGTTCATTGTCTGGGGATGTGAAGATAAGATGGGAACACTGCTAATTCTCTGCCTCTGCTTCCTCAATTCTCTAAGTGAACAGCAGTGACAGTGGTGGATGTAATAACATGACGCCTCTTTATTCGACCTGGATCTTTTAGAAAGAGAAATGCATATGGTTTTATTTAATTTGCGAATGACCGAGGTATGACAGACACACAGTCCAAATCTGCTACAGTGATCTGGGATCCTGAAGTAATACACAGAAGAAGAGAGAGGAATCCTGGATGTGCTCAGTGAAGGGCATCTGTCCATAGCAGCAGAGGAGTCGGTACGCACCTCAGCCTCAAGTTGCTTCGGGGATGGATGGCAGCTGTTTCCCTGGAGACGGGGACTAACAATACCCGCGCTCTAATTACCTACGCCCACCCAAGTCAGCAGCGAGGCAGGGAGCGTGCCTCACCTCGAGACCCTTGGCACAGAAACGGCGAGTGTCTCTTTCACTTCGCGTTGCCACATTGTCTCTGAAATAATCGGTTGAAGAAAAGATGCGTAAAGGCAAAAGGGCGGCAGCCGAGGACATGAAAGCTGGAGAGGAAACGAGACAATGCTGGCATGGCTGTAGAGCTAAGATGACAGGTAGAATGTTTATTCACTGATAACAGAGCCGACTCCTCTTTAGGCATGATCGATTTTGGCCTAGGAACAAAGGCTAGCAGCCACTGAACATGTTAGGACAGTTAGAAAAGGTCCGATGCCATTTTTCCTTTCCCGATACCAATACCTGGACTTTATGTATCGGCCTCATGCCATTGCATTAAAAAAAATAACAGCTGTATGCTACTAACCCTGTATGTAAGTGATGATTGCTATCATTGTTGTATGTTGTCTGCCTCAGGTCACACAAATGCATACAGAAAATGAATATACAGCGTCATTATCATGTCATGACTGAAATATAACAAAAATAAATAAATCTAGGGATTCACATCACATCTCGACACACCAAGGTCTTGCATATGGTACGCGACACGTCACCATTTCTATTGTGGGACTTTCCAGTATGAAATATGATATCATCCGCTATCTCTGAAAGTGATTTCCTGGAAAAGAAAGTTGCGAAAGAGGAAACAGAAATAGATGTTTTTGCACTCGCCCAAACAGGCTATTCGTTGATATCAGAGGCATTTCCAATACTGGTAGCGGTATATTGGAGCATCTCTGTTGTGACAGTACATCAGTGGCGATCCTGGTTGCCACAGAGGACGTGATGGTTGGTATGCTACAAAACAAAAAGAGAGCTGCAGGCCTTGAAATTGCCCTTGAAACAAAAAAGAACATCTCGTTACTACTGGTCCTGCTGGTGCACCGCTGCGAGGGGCTTAAATGTCCTTTATGACAGTTGACATGAGTAACTCGTCCACCCACAGCTCTGGAAGAGGAGGTTCCACTCAGTCAGAGTGTCAATTATGTGTCCTTCATGCAAAGTCCAGTGGTGCAGGGAAATTAGCCTCCTTTATATTCTGCTCGATTTCATTTGCTTTTGATACGAGGATCTGTTTTTGGAGGCGAGCCATGGTTACAATACAGAACCTGTGACGATATCATGTAAATAACAACGATTTATCATCAGCCATAACATGAAACCAAAGGGAATTACATTGTTTGGATTACAGCTCATTCTCAGACTCCAATGAATTCCACACTGGCAAGAGCGACTGAGTGCTTCCATGACCTGTGACCCTCCGGTCTGATTTTTCTGCCTTCTATGGGAAATTCGGAGGGGAACAACCTCTGTGTCTCACAGACTCTCTAGGGAGGGGCAGAGAAGGGGCAACTGGTAGAAAACCTCCCATCCACCGTCCCAACTGTAGAGGATTGAGTCCAACGAGAGTCTGGTTGGAAAGAAATATGTTATTATGTAATGCTGTACCTGGACCTCTCTGCTATTCCTATATGCCCTTTCCTCTGGGACTGAGGGACACACTAACCATCACACACTAATGGTCAGTATATAATATGACAGCTGCTGGCTGTTCTCCTCTTGAACTTCTCGCACGTCGTGCAAACACTGGAAACTTTTCTCAAACTGAGATTTTGTCCCGGCCTGTTGTTGAAAGGGGGGGCTTAGAAGTCTTTTAGTGTACCGAGGGACTACCCAGGGTAATAATAGCCCCGGCATTTTGTGTCATAACCCTCAGGGCCTCAGTGGGTCGTTGAGACCTCCTCGGTCTACATCACCAGGGGTGCTGCTGCTGGGTGAACATGTTGTTAGTTCGAGCATCATGTCAGAAATGTACAGATCTGTTAAAGGAAGGGTTGGTAAGTTGTTTCTGAAACAGACTTCATATGCAGGTCCCGATAGCCATCCATAAATTAAGTCTTCTCAAAAGAAAACGCTGTGTCCGTGGTCCCGCTGCATGACTGTGTTAAACAACCAGTCATTTCATTCAGTCTGAAATGATTGGAGTCTGTGCTCTCACTGCACATGACTGGAGTCGTCGGCCGAGAGACAAACAGGCAGAGAGGAAGAAGTTAGCGAGCGAGCCACGGACAAGTGGGCTCGACAGACAGTGCACGTCCATGTGTTCTGGGGGTAGAGCTTTTACGAGAGGGGTGGGATGTATTGTTGCATATTTTCAGTGTGGCCTGCTCTAGCTAGAATTTCTAGGAGTTCAAGTCCAAGCTTTCATATTGGAGTTTGGTTACAAGAGTCAAAGGCTCCGTGTTTTCAGCTGTTGTTGTTGTTTCCTGTAGTTATTCCGTGAAGTTTACTGAGGAAATACTTGAGAAAAAATAATTGCATATGTTGGTTGAGTGTTTATTGCCTCTTAATTGCCTCTGTGTGCATTTAGACTTCCCCCCCCCTCTCGCACCATAACACACTAAACAGAACAAGAGTGAAAACTCCAGTTCTACTTGTCTGGGACATTAACTTTGATAAACTGCTGCCGTAGCTGTGGAGAGAAATCATTTTACATGACGAAAACATGAAAGGGCAACAACATGAAGAAATTGATTAATTGGTGAAAGGGCTCTCGCTGAAAAGCCCCAAACTGGGCTGCTCAGCAGTTCCTCCAAACCGCTCGCGTTGCTCTAATGAGATTTTGGATTCTTTTCTTCCTGAATATTCGAGAGTGAAGCCATTTAGAGGTTAGAATTTGGAAGCTCGGAGGCATATTCTGACAAGCCTTAAATTGCTTGGGAAGCCATTTCCTTTTGAACTGTGTCATAAATTCTAATGATGTTAACAGGCTTAATTGGGATCTTCTTAACTATAGGTTGTGTTGTTTAATGTATACCGCAAGAATTCACTGCCCCCCCCCACCCCCCCACCACCATACGCCTGACAGGGTTAATATGAATCCGGCACAACAGCAGTGCAGCAGTGAAACGCTGCAGGTCAACAACATCCACCCCGTCGTCATAATATTGTCCCACAAAAACACACACATTTATGCCATTACACACGCACCGACATAGCTCTATTTCTTCATCAGCTATTGAAGAATGATTGAAAACACACAGCTTCACCTTGTAAACTTTATTGCTCGACCAGAATGTCTATTCCTGGAGCGTGCCTGACAGGCGGCGTTGAGGGGGGCCACTGCTGATTTTGTGGAGTCACGTTAAAAGATGACCAAGACCTTGACACTGACACCGGTCGAGACGTTCCTGTCCCTCTTTGTCCAGACACTGGACACCAAGGCTGTGATTAGTCCTCAGATAACTGGATGACTCAATGAATTTTCCACATCGAACGCACCTACTGTTGAGTCACTGTTTAAAAGTATGAAATGAAAAGACATTAAAGAGCTGAATTCTTGCGTGTTTTTCCGTTTGAATTGCAGATATGAGGTCATTGCTGCATCTCATAAAATGAAAGAACGGTCTTGATTCATTACAGGTCGTGCAACAGAGAAAACCTTTATTTAGCCTCAGTCTTGAGATGCACTTGTGTCCCAACTTAACCACGTAGCAGAGGGCTTGAAGAGCGTGGCCGTGTTGTTCTGGGCTGAGAGTGTTTCCTGCATCTCCTTCGGTGGTGCATCCGCTCCTCATCTCAGAGAACTCAAAGACAATAGAACAGATGGAGGAAGAACACTGTCCGTGCATCTGGTTAAATGCATTGAAAAGCCATTTTTAGCGCTCTCCCACTGACAGAGAGGCCTAAAACAACATTTTAGTGGAGCCGGGCCACTGTTTCAGGTTCTAGTCCGGCAAACTGAAAATATGCAACATTTAGCAAATGATAAATTAATTAACATCATATTGTTTAACATTTTAAACATGTATTTACTATGTGCCAGAACTCTGTAACGTCCAGCTGGAAAGTTTTGTCTCATATCGTAAACCGTGGTGGCTCAAAACAAATTAGCATGTGTCGTATAGTGGCTCACCACAACTTGCTCTACGTGCACGAAAGCTCATTCTCTGCCAAAAAAACAACTTAGGCTACATCCATATTACTACGTTTTAGTCTTGAAACAGAATCTATGTCCAATGAACAGAATGTTTTGGCTCAGTTTAAGTCCCTGTACATACTAACACGCCCGAAAACGCATATACGTGATCACTCACTGATATACACTGGGAATCTGTGTGCCTGTGTAAACAGGAGGAGCCATGTAGCGCTTGTAGTTGATTAATCATGTTGCGTCCTACACTGGTAGCCGAGGCTAATGCCGGTGGCTTTCTTTGGAGAGACGGTCCTGCGTGAGGAGCCTGACCAATCAGTGAAGGTTAAAGACCCCTTCAAACTAAATCACGGCCAACAGCGTTTCCAAGCAGCTCTAAAACTCCGGAGTAGTGAGGACTCCAGGTGAATCCGTACTAACGAATTCCATCAGAACTGAGCAAACACCACGGAATAAAGTCAAGTCAACCTTGATTTCAGAATTGCGACTAAGATGTTGAAGATTCACTGAGAAATAATGCAAGACTGGATTCAGTGACGTTAATGGAAGTTCACGCTTATGGTGAAATGACTTGAACTTGTCTAGTGGCTGCTTGAGGCTATACGTGAATTTTAAACCGATTGAAAAGTGGCGGTACGCTCTGAGAAACTGTTTGCAGGATGATTATTTGTCTAAAATTAGCAGCGTCTGCTCATTGTGTTGTTGATGCAAAATGAGGAATAAGTAATTAATTTTAAGTATCAACAATGTTCCTTAAACTGGTGTCGGAAAATCTCCTAAGGGCCTGAAAAAACTCCAATTAATTGAGTAGAGAACATGAATAAAAAGTTAGAAAACACTGATTGTCTCTTTGCTGCAGTGTTGTGTTGTGTTCTGTTCCAGCGGCAACGCTTCTTTTCTCCAATTTGCACCGGTTGCCAGTGATTCACTCCGTAGCTGTGTTTTTAATTTACTGAAAATCTGAAATTGCAGAAGTGAAACCAAGCATGCATGCATTTTGTCTGCTCGAGACTGCCGCAGCATTCAGCCTCACGATCTAAGGATTTTGGAAATTAGAACAATCTGTGAGGGCACCGAGCACATGGCAAGAACTCCCTCTAAAATGGCTCCAATTAAAGGCAAATGTTGTGCTGTGGCTTTGATTTAAACAAAAACAAAAAAATAGAAGGAGTGTTTTTCATTCACTTGTTTTTCATCATATGTGTGAGGGACTTTTTCCCCCTGATAGATTGGCTTTGGCAACAGTTGAACTCTTACTGCGATTTTTGAAAAGCAGGTGCTTGACTCCGACGGCCCGTTAAGAGTCGAGCTAATGAAAAGACAGGAGCGCACATTGGAAACAGATGTGAACGCGCTGTAGTAGAAAACAGAGAGAGGTGACCAGGAAAACATTGTTGTATGAATGTGGCTCATTGTGCTGGGCCCATGTGCGTTCGATGGAGATGGTTGTGTTCCCATCGAAGGTGGGTATGACTCACTTCATCCATTAGATCAGTGGGGTTTGGACAGGAGCCCTCCCCTGATACTGAGACCACCGCACACAAACCCTCCCAAATGGCCATCTGCGGAGCATTTCTCCTCTGCCTTTGAGTCTTTAAAGGGAATTAAAATACTGCAAATGTAACACTTTGCTGTCCAAGGAGCAGTCACTGCGCTGCTCTGCGTGGCAGCAGTCACACCGCAGCCGGCCAACTTTCCTGGAGCAAACGAGGCAAAGTCTGCCCTCGCTCCTCTGGAAATAACTCGGGTTCGCTGTGCAGGCCCTGTGAGATCGCTGCCTCACAGATGCTTGCGGAAGGGGGAACGTATACATTATGGTTCATGTTCGCATTCCTGTTTGCATCCAATTAAATGAAAATAGATGCAGCTTTTGTACAGCTCTGCACTCCATGCCCCTCACCTGGTTTTTGTGTATGCGAAACCGCAACCCCGGACCGATCGCTGTTCACACATCCCACTGACTAATCGCAACAAAAATCTCAAGCACTTGCCAGGCTGTGTGGCCATCCACTGCAGTAGTAGTGAAGAATGTACACTGAAGTCTTGCCAAGTCGTGTCCTCATTCTGTTTGTAAATGTGTGGTCAGAGCAACTCCCTCAGTCGGGCTCCACACCAGCTCCACGAGGGGACTTGCTGTCAGAGCCATCACACTCAGGCTGGATATCTATGTTAACAGCGTCCAGAGGTCAGGGCTGAGGGTGATGCCGAGTTGTACTTTAGGGTTTTTGGCTGAGTATGATGACGACCGCTGACACGCTGTCTAAACTAATGTAGCATCCCCCTGTCCGCAGACAGGCTGAATGTGCTCAGCGAGGCCTCACTGCATCTCAGATGTTTTCAAACATGCACTGAAGTCCTGGCATTTTGCTGAAATTAAGAACGCATATGTCCCAGTCAGAGGCTCCCGACATTGGACATAGTAATACAGCAAGTCTTACACCTAGAAGTTATGGACAAAGATGTCAACTTGGAAAGTGCCGGTGTCGATGTGCCACCCTTCACCTGAAAATTCCCGAACTCAAACACGGCAAAATGTCTCAACCCAATTTTCGGGGGAATTTTCCAGAGTTCATGTCTGAAAACGGTTAAAGAAGCAGATAAAAGCAAAATCACAAAGACGCTCTGCCGTTCATCTGTAAGTGCTATAGTGTGTTACATAGAGTCGACCGCATATGGCTGTAATCTTAAATAAACAGTTGGACATTTCGGGCTTATTCCCTTTTTTTTGCCCCAAGGCTAGATAAGAAAACCGATAACACTTTCATGACTGTGCTGTAAATATTTGAATCTACAGTCAGCAGCTGGTTAGCTTGTAAGAACGTGTAAGAAGTATTTGTTAGCGGTGCTGTGCTGGATTATTTCTTGGCCGAGGGCTGTGATTCTCTGGAGTCTTGTTGGAACCCGAAGGAAAACTTAAACTTCTTGTTTTTCAAATCTCAGATGTTTTACGGATCAAGCAGAGGAAATATAACGTACTAATTACCTTAGCACACATTCAAGACAGTCTTCTTTGTAAACCTAAACTCGATGCAAGCGGCTGCTGACTCCAGCTCCATTGATGATCTCATCTCACCCTGGAAGCAAATCTAAAGACAATTCCTTGGACATCTCTCTGTGTTGTTGAATAATTCTGCAGACAGTATCTAGGTGGAAATAATCCTGAAACTACTGTTCCGTGACTTCGGAATAAAATCAGCCGAGTGCTCATTATTCTGTCATCAGCGCACCGTGGTCTGTGCTCAGGCAGGAACGCGAGCATCAGGGGAAGCAGCACTTGTTACGGCAGCTCGGCTGTGTTTACAGGGAAGGCTTGATTGCAGCCTCCATCGCAGCCTCATATTCACTTCCTGTGTTAATCCCCTTTGCCGTGGCAGCTCTTTCTTTCTGTGGCAACGGTGAGGGCGTGAGAATTTCACTTCTGCCTTCTCCTCACCCCAAACACCATTCAGCCATTGCTCACATAAGTAGTCACCATATCCTGCAAAAACAAACAGCATTGAGGAGGTAGAAACAAATGCTTTTGTCTCTGGGTTATATTTAGTCCCAGCCCGCCTTCACCCAATCGGCGATTCTCACGAGACTGATTTGGCCTGATACTGCATTGGAACTGAGCAGATCATACATGATCTGGTTGGCGGCTGCGGAAGCCCTGGAGCACGTTTCCTGTGTGTGATATGGATCCTCGAGCCGGGGAAATGATCCTCCAACTCTGTCATATGTTTTCCGGTTAATCCCAATCCAAGCAGCAAGGAAGAATACCTTGCACACATCCACATTGTCCGGCTTTTCCAGGTCTCTGCATGCAGGCTTCGAGCAGGAGGTTGGACACTCCAGGCCAGTGCTGCAAGATGTACAATAATTATCATACTTATACGAATATTTTACCCTCTGTACGATCAATAAAGATCAAAAGGTCCATGTTGTACGACAATTTGATCATTTTGTGACACTTACTGTTGATGGTTGTAATCTGGATAGTCAATTATTGATGACGTATGTATATACGCATCTCCGCTCACATGACGTCTTTCCAGCCAATCATGCTTGTGATGATTAGCGTGACATTACTCGCGAGCATGACGACAACGTAGGCTTAATCACATGAAACCCACTAAACATGTGACATGACTGTTTTGAGCCACATTTCGCAGAAGGGTTTCAAAACAACATGCGCTTCGGAATTCCGACACAGCTTTGAAACATCTGTATCAAGCTCCCCATCTCTACTCTGGTCACGTACTATAATTTCCCTCAAAATACGATAATTTTAAGCTTCTGCTACAGTACTTCAACATTTCCCATCTGGCAACGCAGCTCCGGGCCCTGTCTAATTCTCCACTATGGGAGATCCGCTGTGCAGGCACTCCCTTCTGTAATGGTCTGATTCCTCCAAGCCTTGCAGGCCATGGCTCCTCAGAGAGCCCTGTGGTCCAGAAGACAGGAAACAGCTTGAGAGAAGCCCAGCAGTCAAGGCTACGGGAGGGCAGAGGACAGGGTGGGGTGAAAAAGAAGAGGGGATTTCCTCACACAGTGCTTGGACTATTATGTGTGAGTACGTGATTTATTTAAAGACCATCTCCTCCCTGTATGTGATGGCTCTGTATTCCAGTATGGAATCAATAATCTTGGGAAGTCTCTTATCTCGGGGTATCAGGTCAGTTTTTTAAATCAATCAAAGAGGAAAGGATCTCCTAGAAGAGGATGCTGAAATCATCATGTTGTTATCAAAGTTTTGCACCAGGCTCTCTTGCTCGACCCCCCCTCTCTATATGCAAATGGCACAGACAGACTTCCTTTATGAGCGCAAGCTGGATGTTTTTGTCCCCGGCTGCAAACTGATCACAGGCTCTGAGTGAATTATTAAAAGAATTATTCGGAGACAGTGTGATGCTTTTGAAGGAGGTGTAGGTGGTGGTGGAGGGGGGATCTCTGCTCACTGTGTCTTTAAAGTCGTGCAGAGGGGAGCCTGTGATACTGAAGCGAAAGGAGGGGGCTGCTGCCTGCGCGGCTCGGGGGGGTTGACATTAAGGAGACGGACGGAGAGGAGCGCGTCCAATGCTTCGGCTCGGAGATACGGCACAACCCGCTGATCCTCACACCGAACCGGATCCAGGCAAACACACACTCACCAGACCAGGGTCTACACGGATGGACAGAGGGACTCCGCAATCCGAATTAACTTGTGAGCCGGTGCGAGGGATTTCTGGACACAATGGGGAACGCGACACCTAAACCCCTGATAGGTGAGACCTGTTATTGCTGTGGATGCACGCACACGCGTGCATGGAGCTGAGTGTGGGCGAGAGGTTGCTGGGTAGCGCGTGTTCCTCCATATACTTTGCTCTGCGCACAGGCGCGCTTTCCCATCGCGGGGGAGCCGAGCGTGATTCTCAGGGAGCGAGTCCGGGCACAGAAAGCGCTCCCTGGGAATCTCACTTCTTACCTCTCTCTTGTCAAACCTAAATCAGTCATTCAACTTTATAGTAAATTGAAAAAAATACATCGTGATGCTCAGCTGAAAGCATCATCAATTAATGTTTCTAATATTTGATATATATCCTCAGTTAACATCCATTAATCCGAAGCATCTCCGAATAATGTCCTTTTCCCATCTGACTTCATATCATCTCCTCAATTTCGGTTCTGTGTCTTTCTGTGTCACTAACGTGCTGCACTTTGCTGCCTCCTTGTTTTTCCTGTTTTCTTATGAAGTGCACTTACCCCCCCCACCCCACCCCACCCCCCATAAATCTGGCTTTTATTTTGACGGAAATAAATGTTATGTCTGTTTTGTGTCATATGTGACATTTTGCATTTTATAGATGGATAGAGGACTTTATTGATCCCAATGGGAAAACCACACATGTCACAAAACAAAAGAGACATGAGGCCGTATGACAAAATAGAATAATATAAATATAAAATAATAAACTCTTTATTGAAACAGAACTAACAAAAAAAATTAGACCCATGTTGCATTATGATATTCTCTAGTTTTTCGCAACTTAAATCACAACTTAAAGTAAGGATTGCTCCTTCATGTGACTCGGCTGTCGCCCCCAGTTTTTGCATAAAGCTGCATAAGCGCTCTCTGAAAGCACATTCCCATTCCACCTAAAGTACGTTACTTGACAATCAGCTCCCTCTCATCACTCTGGTTTAATGTTTGTCACACTCCCACGCCCCCAACAGACCCGATCGGCGGCTAAATGATGTGGTTACTGCCACCGGAGCCAGCCGACACAGGGTTTGGACCGAGAACAGTTAGTCACAGAGGAGCAGAAGCAGCACGGATCCTATTACCCGCCCTGTATGGTTTCGATTAACATGGGCTTAAATGAGTATCTGTGTTTTATGGTTCTCTAGAAGAGATGGGCACAGTAAAGTGTGTTTTTATGGGTTAAAGCTGGACTCATATGTGCCTTGAAGAAGTCATTACACCAGGTTTCAAGTGATGTCACTGAGACATTCTTACCAGGAGACTCATGTTCGCAAACAAAGATGTGACTAAACAGACCCTGAAATGTCCTTAAGACCCACCAATGTCCTCAGCAGTGGATGACTTACAGCATGATGCGGTGAGCACATGCAGCCCGGAGATACGAGGGGAGGACAAGCCTGATCATCTTGTGGTCAAAGCTCCATGCAAGGAATGCACAAAATCAGTTTAACATCTCGAGAAGATGCTCCTTGGCACAGCGCTGTCTTGTGCAGTCTTATGATTGCATGTATTTGTGCTTTTCCCTTCATTAGCAGCACGGCAGGGAGACACCATTCCCACACTCGACTGTTTATATCCCAAAGTTATTGAAACCCATGGGCTCCAGCAGAAATGCAGTATAAATGTGCATATTTTCTTTTTGACAGGAGCAGCCCCCGAGCTTCAACTGAACTTTACTCGTAACCACATTTCCGATCAGCTGACAGGACCAGTCCCTGTGTCGTTTCTCATGATTCTGGTGGTCCTGACTATCCTGGGACCATCGGGTATCACTGACAGTCCTCCCGTTCTTGACTTAGCCCCGTCTGTACCTCTTGTGTATTTGACTCGTAGACCTAAGCATCATGTTTGACTATCTGTACGCAACACTAGAAGAAAATGAAAGTACATTTTTTATTTCAAAATAGAACAAAAAGTTACATAAATGTAGAAAGATTTAGAGAGTTTTTTCCAATACAAAGACTTCAGTGTTCACCAAACGCTTCGGGTGCATCGTTACAGTCTGACAAAAACATTCAGAAAACATTTGCACAACAGATTGTTTTTTACATTTTGAAAGCTGCGTGTTTACATTCATATTTACTTCCTAGCTGTGGTCTTCTTCTTCTTCTTCTTCTTCTTCTTCTTCTTCTTCTTCTTCTTCTTCTTCTTCTTCTTCTTCTTCTTCTTCTTCGGCTTTGTTGGCGTACAGCTGCATTTACTTAATTACTGCCACCTGTAGATCACAACATGTAATAGTGTTAAGCTACATTTGAATGTGCGACTGTCGGTCCTACCACGTGCACAAGGCCCATGAAGTGACCGCTCATTCATAAAACGCTGCTCTTTGGCGAAGAACGGAAAAATCTTTGAGGATTTCAAAACAGCTGTGAGTTTTAATTCCGACGAAGAACTGCAGTTTTTTCCCAAGGATTCTTTTAACTTTTCAGCCAATCGGAAACTCCGACGTAACATTGACAAACTGTCGGCCCAAACTTGGGCAAACATTGGCTAATCTGTGAGCTGTCCCTCGCTTCATGAACTATTGTGCTATGCCTTTCAGCTAATGATGGCAAGTGTCTCCATCAGTCATCCCTGTTGGTCCTTTGACTGCTGACTCACACTACATCACTGTCCCAGTGGTAGGTGAGCTTAAAGCCTGTGGACTCCCCTCTGCAGAAAGGAGAAGAGGGCGCTCACTCATCTTTTGAGATGTTGCAGATGTTCCTGCTGCTGCTTCATAGTTTAGAATATAATCAGTGATAATGTCTCTTTTAGGAAATGTTCTGTGGTCAATTTCACTGAGTTATTGTATTTACGGCAGCTCACAGTGATTTTTAAACAGAAACGTAATCAGCCCCTGAGGAGAGGAGAAACGCGGCCTCCCGTCTTATACCATAAACACCCTTCATTTAGCTTCATTGAATATTCAACCCCAACAAGTCAGATTTAAGTTGCTTTGTCCGATTTGATTTCTGATCCTTGCTAATTCGTTTTGCGATGCTCGTCAAGAAATTCTTTTGCCCAAGTAGAACATTATCTCCCGTGAAGATCAAAAGATTAGGCCCTTTTATTATTTGGGCATCTCTAGGCTGACGAGGGCACTGTGTGATTCATTCTCCACTTCTGAAGATAACTGTGGACGGATGAAAAGGGCCATTCAGGGTTTGTTTATGCTTTAGGCCAAGGGTGTGTGTCGCCCATAAATAAGACCGAGGCCTATCTCGTCTGTTTTTCGACTTCCTGTTGATTTTCTGTGCGTGTTATGTTTTCTCTCTCCTTTGATACTTACTAATATAAGCTTTGCTCAAATCCGATTTTTCCTAAAACAAACATCTCTTTTTTCGTATTTCGCAGTAATATATATAATAATAATAACCTCGCCTCATTTCCGTGATTTAAACTTCCCGTAAGGTTGTGGTAAGAGGACTGATTTGGGACAGTTGCTTTTTCATACAGTTCATGTGGGTTACATCCTAAAAGGGACTATTTAATGTGCTTTTCGGGAGGAACAGAGAGGCTTCATAGTGTCAGTGTGGGAAAGGAAATGTGTGAGACTGTGGACTCCTTTACATAACTGGCCTCTGCCCTCTAAACCAACTGCCATGGGCCACTTGCAAGCGAGTCACTGTGTGTGTGTGTGTGTGTGTGTGGATGTGCCTTTTTTTTTATATCACTAATAGCATTACTATTTTGACCTTCTCGGATGACTCACACAGTGTTGGAAAGTGAACCAACTAAATAAAGTCTTTGACACAATGGATAATGAAACAAGTTTTCAAAATGCAGCACATTGTAAAAAGATTACACAACATTCATACTGACAAACAGCAGTCTGATTCAGGCTGACATTTCAGATATCTATGACTTAATAATAGATCCAGCAAAACAGTTATTTCTGCCTCCAAACCTCTCACATGTTTTCATTTCGGTGAAAGGTTCAAATGATCCAATATCTTGTCCTAAATCAGAGATGAAGAAGATTAGAGTGTGAAAAGTGAAAAAACATGTTTTTTTCTCTTTCTGCCCATTAATCATCTGACACTCCCTCCGATTTATCTGGTCTCTCGTTGTTCAAAGTGTGGATAAGTGTTTTTAGAGCAGCTCCACCTCCAGCTGCTGCAACAGAAACATGCTGCGTACACCCTCGTGCTTTGGTATTATCTAATGGGATTTAACGTACGGTACAATCACCAACCAGTACTTTTACTTTCATATTTTAACTACTTTTTATTGAGGATACTTTTTCAATAAGTAGGACTACACATAGATTAGCTTAACTTGTTTTGGATAATTTTTTTTCATTGCTGCTTTGTTACTTTTATTTACTTAATTTATTTGAACGCTCCCCCCCAGCTCTGACATAAGCAGCGCTGCTCTTCACGTTAGCCTCTTATTTACTTGATCGAGGCATTGATGAGTTTCTCTCTTCTCTCTATCTCTCTGTTTGCACCAACAGATGCGACTCTGCAGCCCCGCCCGGTGGCCAGCAGGCAGTACTACACCCTTCCTAACACTGGTGTGGAGAGGAGGACGTCTGCTCCCCCGGTCAGCATCAATGTGGAGTCGCCCCGGTTTCACCCCCACGCCAAAGGCAAGAACATCCGGCTGGACGGGCAGCTCCGCCGAGCCACTCGCAAAAACAGCTTCTGTAACGGCATCACGTTCAGCCATCGACCCGTGCACCTCTATGAGAAGGTTTGTTTTTACTGTCTATCTGTTTTTAAGGTGCTTTAATAATAGAATAGAAGCGTAATCATATCATCGATCTTCATTCAGGTGCGTATTCGTCTGAGCGGTGTGCACACGGGCTGGAGCGGAGCGCTACGCTTCGGATTCACCAGTCTGGACCCGAGAGAACTGGTCGCCACTGACATCCCCAAGTACGCCTGCCCGGACCTGGTGACCCGGCCCGGCTACTGGGCCAAAGCTCTGCCAGAGAGACTGGCCTTGAAGGACAATGTGCTGGCATTCTGGGCCGATCGCCATGGAAGAGTTTTCTACAGCATCAATGACGGAGAGCCCATCCTCTTCCACTGCGGGCTCAGCATTGGCTGTCCACTCTGGGCCATCATAGATATCTACGGCATCACCCAGGAGGTCACGTTGCTCGGTAAGATCACGTTTACTCTGTGGAAACTATAAAAAAAAACTTTTGTCATGACTGCAGCTGAGAAGATGTTCTCACAGCAGATGATTCATATAGAAAAGGGAAGTGAAAGTAAGAATTTTCACAAAAAATTCCCTTTACACAATACAATAGACACAATAGAATAATCACAAATATTTCCCCGATATAATTATGAATCCAGTGTGATCTGTATTTCGATCATGAGCACTGTCGCCTCACAGCAAAGAAGGTTCCTGGTTCGAATCCCAGTTCTGGAGTTCCGTCTGTTTTGCCCTCCTAATACATTTTTGAACTGTGGGCAACCAGACCCTGCTCAAACCGGTGCGGCCACACTAGAAAAGGAAAAGGAAGTCTTCTGGCTACATCTTGTCCCTCGCCTAAAGATTCTTTATATTCCCTTCTGTTATCCAAACACATGCCTATTGGGATGAGTTTTGATTAGAGACTCTAATTTGACCTCAGGCGTTGTTAGTCTTTGTACGACGGCCCTGCGATCCCCTGCCAACCTGTCCAGCACGGACCCCGTCTCTCCCCACTGTCCGTTGACAGCTAATTTAAGTGGCTTACTGAGGGATGAGAGAGCAGCTGTACCTCAAAGCTCTAAGGCAGGACAGATCAATATAGAGAGAGAAAGTAAGAGTACTCTGTGACTCTAGTGAGTCGAGAAAACCAGACCTGCCCCATCTCCTATTGACTGACATTACAGGTCTCACGCAGCACAGGTTCACCCTCTGCTCTTCTCTTTGTAAAATTCTTGCCGTCTCTTTCCCGCGCTTTGTCGCCCTTTCCCTCTTCGCCTCCCTTCTCTTCCACCTCGCTCTGTCCCCGCCTGTTGCCTCTCGTACTCACAGGGCGTGTTTATGCTCAGTGGGTCAGCAGATATGACCATGTTTGGTCATGACGGCAGATCCCAGGGCTTTGGTGGCGACAGTGATGGGGGGGCTACTAGCCCCTGAATTGTTTATATCACAGAGAGAGCTCTATAACCTGCTTTATGAATGTGTCTGTGTATGAGTTTGGAGAATCATGTCAGGGCAGAAGGGAGAAGAAATGAGGCGGTAAATAAATTGGTGAATGTCGAATAAACAGTTTTTTTGTTCTAAACCTCCACAACAAACATCACGATTAGATCAACATACAAAAGTATTTTTCTCTTTGTCTGCTGTGAGAATAAACTGAATATCTCTGGCCACATCAGACATGTTTACAGACGAATAATCAATTACTCGAGAAAAGAGTCTCGCTTGTGACGGATCATGTGATGTGTTGTCCAAGTCACGTACTTTGTCAATCTTCTCCGCCACAGAAAGCACGTTTGCTGAGAGCGTTGGCTCCAGCTGCCTGAGCGCGGCCCGCCTGAGCGCCTATCTGCCCCAGAGTAACCATGACTCGGCCAATTACAGCAACAATCAGCTGGAGAACAACCAGACCGCGGCTGCCAAGATGGCCAACCTCCAGCTCAATAACTACGCTCAGCTCATCCCCTGCTGCTCGTCCACCACCTCCTCCTCCTCCACGCCGTCCTCCTCTGCCTCCACTGGATTCAGCGTCCCCCGGGTGGTCAGGGGCCTCCCGTCCCCGCTGGACAACGACTTGCACTTTCACCCCGTCCGCGGCTCGGACGTGATCCTCTCCACCGACCGCTCGGCAGCCTGCATCCACTTTCTGGACAGCAGTCGGACTCTGGTGTTCAGCGACCGGCCGCTGCACGTGGGTGAGACTTTGTACGTGGAGGTGGGCCACCTGGGCCTGCCCTACTTCGGGGCGCTGTTGTTTGGTTTAACGTCCTGCGACCCAGCCAGTCTGCACGCCGGAGACCTGCCGGCGGACCCCGAGGTTCTACTGGACCGTAAAGAGTACTGGGTGGTGCACCGGGACTTTCCCATGCCTTGCTCTGGAGACGTGCTCAGCTTCAGCCTGCTGCCCAGCGGAGAGGTGCACCACGGCGTGAACGGAGTGGGACGGGGCCGGCTGATGTGTGTGGACTCCTCTCAGGTCCTGTGGGTCTTTTTCACTCTGCACGGCGCCGTCAACAGACTCAGGATACTTGGTAAGATGAGCGTTTTGGAAAAATGATGTACACATCCCGGTGATATCCAAAACTAAAACTGATTTTGTGTAATTATCATGATTAGATTGGACTGTTTTTTCACTTAGCCGTTAGTGGCAGAAGGGCACAGTCATGAATGCAGACGAATGTTGGGGTCAAAGTTCACCAATGATGAACTACACTTGAGCCACAGAAAGCAAATGCTTGATTTGGTTCCTTGCAATCTCGATTGGAGGTGAACGGGATGTGAAGGTTCCCCACTGCTACCTTCATGTATTTGTGACTGTGCCTGAACTCTAAGTGGTTGAGTTGCATTGTGGGTAATGCAAATTGTATAAATAATAAAATTGTAAATCAAATGCTAAATGCTTCAAAGCTAACATCCTAAATGCTAATAAAAGACACACATTCTTTCTGCTCTGGAGTCTCAGCAGCTCCTGAAATGTAGTTTTTCCCAGACTAAAGGAATGCAGCTGAGTTAGTTTTGGTCTGCATGTGTCTTGTTCAGCTTTGAGCTGTGACCTATCTCTGCTACTCCCACTACTCCCACATAAACTCCCAGCAGCTCACATCCTATTCTCACTGCTCTCTGATCCAACAACATCATCATCCTCAAACAGAGCCGGCGGAAAGAAAATCATAAATATGCAGATCTAATCAGCGTTACGCCTTGAACTCTGCAGCGTTACATTCTAGTCAAGGACACATTGTGTTAAAATGACTCCAGTTAATCCAAACACATTGTGTGGACGCCAATTTTACGTGTGGGGGTTCGTTGATGTGTGTTCATGTTTGTGCCACAGGAACTCTGCAGTCCAGTCCTCCCTCCACGTCCCCCAGCACTTCTCAGAGCAGCAGTCCAGATGACAGTGACTCAGACCTGGCGTTCAGCGTCAACAGATCCTCCTCTGCCTCTGAATCCTCTCTGGGTACGTTCCTGAACGTTGACAGCATGCTCGCTGCTTCCATTTTTATGGAAACACACACAGGGCCACAGCAGGGAGGCTCTAATTGGGAAGAACTGTGGCATTCTGTTCATGGGAAAAGAGTTTTTGTCTTGATTTTTGTGGAGCAACAGCAGAT
Organism: Pseudopleuronectes americanus; assembly: GCA_038501795.1. Taxonomy (NCBI): domain Eukaryota; kingdom Metazoa; phylum Chordata; class Actinopteri; order Pleuronectiformes; family Pleuronectidae; genus Pseudopleuronectes; species Pseudopleuronectes americanus. The sequence continues at coordinate 10,432,308 of CM076723.1, forward strand.
ATCTTTGATCATGTCGGATTTTGATTTGATTTATTCTAGAGTTGTGATGATGAGTCAATGGATTGAGTTGTAAAATGACAGAACATTTATGTGCAGCTATTGATAAACAGCCTTTTGTTTCTCAGAGAAGCAAAACAAAGATTCTCTTGTGTAAGCTTCTTTAATGTGGAAATTCACTGCTTTTCTTTGTAACAGCAGATCGAACTGGTACAGCAGCAATGGTTATTAAGTCATAACAGAAAATAAAAATGTTATTTTATTATGAATTAGTCATTTTATTAGCTTCTTAAAGAAACGAAACAAGTAATATGTTGTTCAACCTTCTTAAATGTGATGATTTCAAAAAGATGTTCTAGAAACTTGTGATTGACGTTTTTTTCGACTTTTTTATGACGTAACATGGATCAATAACAACTATAACTGAGAAATATCAATCAGGGATTGCAGTCGCTAGTTGTAACGCCTGTGCATTCTTCTGTTGTTAAATCCATAAAAATTACATATTTAAAAAGTCTTATACAGACATAAATCCCGCTCCACCAGACAGAAAGATAGAGAATAATGAATAACTTTTGTAAATCAACAGTATATCTGAACTTGTTACATTCTTCTCATAGCAACTACATGAACAGGACTGATCTGTGCACATATGTATATCTGCTGCTCCCGTGTTTTAAGACCCACATTTATTTTTCTCTCTCCTCCTGCAGTGACCGCTCCGAGTTCCCCTCTCAGCCCTCCCGTCTCCCCCACCCTCACTGCCTCAGGCCTGCCCTCTGCTGGGAAAAACGGCGAGTGCACCATCTGCTTCGACCAGGATGTGGACACCGTCATCTACACCTGCGGACACATGTGTCTGTGCAACGACTGCGGCCTGAAGCTGAAGAGACAGATCAACGCGTGCTGCCCGATATGCAGGAGGCCCATCAAAGATGTGATCAAGACTTACCGGCCGTGATGGGCCAGATGCTCAGACGTCTGTCGCTGGACTCCACCTGTTTCTCCTTCTCAGGCTTTTTTGGACACAGAACTGAACCAGGACCTAACTGTGCCTATATATCCATATAGTCTGTATGGGTAACTCATATCTGGAGGTAGACCAGGATCTTCATAACGCAGAACTGTGATAAAGCTCATCGTGACACATAGACTGCACACGAGCTTCTATATTTTGGAGCTTCTAAGATTAAAAGATGAACCATGTGCTCCTATTTTGTATTTTCCATGTATTTGCTGAGCTGTGAACATTTTTCTCCTAACCCCACATCGCCCCAGATATATGTGTGCTTCAGCAGAGGACGCGGACCGTAGTCTACGAACTCTAGTGCCTTAGATTTTGTCACATTGTGTGTCCGAGTAATAATGCTAACAACCGTAGCCATATTTCAATGTACAGTACAGAGAGCGTGTGGTGAGAGAGGCGCACAGATAAAGACTTTATGCAAGAAAGGGTGAATAGTAAGTGGAAGCTGAATGTGAGTGGCTTTAAGAGACGTGTGTTTGGAACGAATAAAATGAAGAATCTGGTTTTTGCACCTTGAGAGACTAATAAATGTGGAATATGTGTGATTTAAAAAATGTGTCAATACTTTCAATAATAATTATAAGACTGATACAGCCCTCTAATCTGAAGGCTCATGTTTGAAAATGTGAATACAAGCCTTTATTTAGCTATTATAACAATGATAACAACAACACTGTTATTATTAATAATGATACTTCAATTACTACAACTACTACTAGACATTACCGCTACTTGAAAGTGAAGCCAAAGGGTCACAGTCGCCACCTGGTGGCTGGCTGCAGTACATGTCATGAACTAGTCAAAGCAAATGTCAAAGCTGTTTTCTCTCAGTCTGTAAGTTTTCACACTGGTGTTTGTACAAGTGCTCATTTTCCTGAAGCGTTTTTTAATAATTTATTTGATGCCATAAAATCATCACTACACACAGCTATCTTAATTTAATTGATATAAATGTAAAATATTATAGAAAACTTTGAATATTATAATTGGTACAGCATTATTGAGGCTTCTGAACATTTTCCGCTTTTTGTTATGATGCAGCTTTATACTTAAACTATATTCATAAACACTGCTACCCTCTCTGTGCTTGGTTGGCTTTGCAGCCGGCATTAGCCTTTATCACGGCATGTCACTCAAAGATATTTCATATGGCTAATATTAAGATCCATTTCTCTTCGGCTTGTTTTCTCTTATTTCACCAGCGTCTCCACACAGGTAGTAAATAACAGCTCCCTGTCGGCTCCTAGGATATCGCTAAGGGCACTGATCAGGCAGATAGCCATAACAAACAGCCAGTGTCTGCCCGAGATCCTCCGTGGAGACGCCTCAGCTGTAAGGGAAGGGTTTGTCACAGGTTGAATTTGTAAGAAAATATCACACAAACACAGTGTTTGTGCAAAATGAAATTTCACAGTTATTGAGAGACTCATTCCGGGACAGCAGCAGGAGACATTTACCTTGAAATGATGAAGCAACCTCCGTCGAGGCCCGACAGTCCCCTCGTGGAACCATGTTTAGATTCAGGATTCTTACTTGGATCTGCACCAAGTTTCCACACACTCATAAATATCATTCCCAAAAAACGTGCCTGGATTTTTTAATTCAAGATCCATGAATTATTATACTATTATTATTATTATTATTATTATTATTATTATATTATTCTAATATAAATTCCTGTATCTGCCCCTTGATATGGATCTGTTCTCTCCTGACATAAACCACAACCTTCCACCAAGGTTTACGTAAATCTGTCCAGTAGTTATTACATAATCCTGCCAAATAAAAGTCAATGAGACAAAACATTACCTCTGTAGTGGAGGTCATCAAACAGTGTGTTGTGTCCACAGTGTCATTTGAAGTGGCTTGTAAATGTGGAATTTTACTTTTTCTTGGAGAAATGAAGAAATCACGCATTTTATAGGCAAAGTAAACTTCAAATTAGAAAATATCCTTAATAGTTAAACGAGCCAAACACAACTTATACATTTAAGGAGCTTCAATCTAGGTTTTTTCTTTTACAATACAATAAACCGCAGCCTTGTGGAAAACTCATCGAGCGAATGAAAACACCAGGTTTCTCCATCACAATCACATTTCATTTAACCCGAGAATCAGAGGCTTTTATTTTCTCCCTGCAGAGACAAACTCATGATGCTGCAATAAAGAGGCATCAGGCTGGGTAAAGTGAAGCCTCTGTTGGAGGATATTGAATTTCCTCTTCCATCAGGACAGAGGACAGAGATTTCCTTCCCCTCTTTCGGTAGAATAAAAGAGATTGAAGTTTATTATAACACACGCTGACGTGAGCTGCTGAGACATCTCAGACCACAAAAGAAAGTGTGGTTCGATTTTTTTTTAAATGTGTAATGTGCTTTGACTAGACTCTGCTGCAGGCGTCTTCATGCCTGATGGTGCTGGTTAAATAGGTACAGCCGTCACACACACACAGACACACACAGACAACAACAAAAACATACACACAAAGCCTCTCTTCACATAAATGTACATCTTTTCTGCATTGTTTATTCTGCAGATACCGATTTCTGTGAAAGGCTCACATTGGCAGATTCTTATTTGGTAGTGTGGTTATATATAAATACACATACACACAAACACACACACACATACACGTGTCACATTACTTGCTGGACAATAAAGACATAAGATAGTAAAGTCTGTTTTATTTATCTGCTAAGCTCTGCTACATCAAACATGTTAAATGTCAAATGTTAAACATGAAATGACAGACGAAGTCATCAGCATCGTAGATCAGCTATCTCTCTTCCACATGTTTGTTGGGAGAGTCTCAGGCTTTCATGAGGCTGAAAATTCGTTTTTGTATGTGTTTCGTCAGTGCCTCTGTCCCTGGAATACGAGTATCAATACCTGTGTGACAGTTTAAATAACATAGGATAAGTTCTGGTTAGGATTATGCTATAGAGGTGTACAGTTTGCTCTCTGCTCTGTGAGTCTGGAATGTCACCTCCAGACATCATTGTCCATCCATCTGTCTGACTTCATTTTACCGGATTCACATTTGTATACTGTTCAGGGGCCAAGGAAATGCATTTTCAAATTTGATGCAAATTGGATACACGATACGTTCAATGTTAATAACTTTGAATAAACAGGTGAACAGTGCTCTGTGGCAGCAGCTGGGATTCTTCAAAGCAAGTGCACAACAACAGCAAGTGCACAACAACAGCAAGTGCACAACAACAGCAAGTGCATGACAACAGCTTGTTCAAGGCAACAGTCAGCGCAGGACAACAGCATGTTCACAACAGTGCGTTCACGACAACAGGGTGTTCACAACTATATCCTGCTCATGGTTCTTCGGTTCTGCGTATATCCACCAAACTGCAACCAGCATCACCACAGGCCAAAACAAATAACCCATTAAAAACAGGCAGGTCCAAAACAGGCACTGCACTATTGGTAAACCAGCAATGAGAAGAAGAGATAATCTCTATTATAGTGATTTTCTACTGATGTACATAAGCTATAGTTTTGTATGTCACATGCACCACGAGGATCAATGCACACTGGGAGTGAAATTTTCTTATTTCTGGTTTCAGTTGTCAAATTGAAAAAGACTGACCTTGGAACAATTTTGACTTTGTCTTGTTGTAGCAGCTCCTCAACAAAGGCTCCTTCACAAACTCTCTGCACCACCCTGAGGGACATGTTGGTCTACAGTAAGTATCTCATTTCCTATAATCGCAGACTGCTCACCAAAAGTGAAGCCGAAGCATCGCGATTTCCCCCTGGTGGCTGGCTGCAGTATAGTTCATAAACCCCATCTCATGCATGTTATATGTACTCAGTTCATCCAGTTAAAATCATTCACATCCCACCCATCCCCCCTCTCCTCTGGTGTTCCCCAGGGCTCTGCCCTTGGGCCTATCCTATTCATCATCTACCTCCTCCCACTTGGACTGATCTTCCGTAAATTCAACATTCATTTCCACTGTTATGCGGACGACACCCAGCTCTACGTTTCCTCCAAACCCACTTCCACCTTCCCACCCTCCTCCCTCTGTGCCTGTTTACATGAAATCAAATCCTGGTTTTCCTCCAATTTCCTCAAACTAAACAGTGATAAAACCGAGGCAGTCCTCATTGGCTCTAAACACACCCTCACCAAACAGCCCAGTTTCACCCTCACCATAGACAACTCCTTGGTTTCCCCCTCTCCCCAGGTTAAAGAGCCTGGGTGTCGTCCTCGACAGCACCCTATCATTCCATACCCACATCAACAACACCATCCGGTCCGCCTACTTCCACATCCGCAATATCAACCGCCTCCGCCCCTCAATCACTCCCAACACCGCCGCAATCCTGGTTCACTCCCTTGTCACTTCTCGCCTAGATTACTGCAATTCCCTTCTCTTTGGTCTCCCACATAAACTACTCCATAAACTTCAACTGGTACAGAATTCTGCTGCCCGTATCGTCACTAGGACACCATCCATCAGTCACATCACCCCTGTTCTACATCAACTCCACTGGCTTCCTATTTAAACAGCGCATTGATTATAAAATTCTCCTCCACACATTTAGGACCATCCATAACCTCGCTCCTCCATACCTCTCTGACCTCCTCCATATTAAACGTCCCTACACAGTCTCTCAGGTCTGCCTCCTCCATCAGCCCTGACCGTCCCCTCGAGCCCATCTCTCCACCATGGGATCTAGAGCCTTCAGCCGCTCTGCCCCTCACCTCTGGAACTCCCTCCCCCCTGACATCAGGAACATTGACCCAAATTCCATCGCTCTTTTTAAATCCACCATCAAAACCCACCTTTTTAGGCAAGCGTATAACTTTTAATGTCCCTCTCTGCAGAAATTGTTGTTCTGCTGCTGCTCTGCTTTGTGCATTTTAAATTTTTTGTATTTACTGTATTGTTGATTGTTGTACGGCGACCTTTGGTATCCTGAAAGGCGCCTTATAAATAAAATGTATTATTATTATTATATAAGGGACAGGGATGATTTTTTTTTACGATGGTTTCTGTCATTTTAATTAGTTCTTATCACACTGATGTTTTTTTTCAGTATTCCTTTTTTTCAGGATGGTTTTAATTAGTTAATAGATGCATTAAAAAATTAGGTGAAACGTCATGATTGACAGCTGAGTCTGACTGGTGATTGGTTGATTGCGTGTATCTGTGGGACCTCACTACCACGACTCCATACCCAGATCGCTGTTGATTTAAATTCTGCATTGTGGGACTAAGTGGAGACGAGTCTGCCATATTTATTAACAGTCTATGAGAGAGCTTGTCTATCTTTGGTAGTCGACTGTTAAAGATGATTTACTGGCTAAAGGCATCAGGGTCACTCTTAATAATACCAATTATTTTACCACTGAACAAAAACAATGATAGATACAACCAATATCAATAACTTTATGTATATACAAATTTGTGTACAATCAACTTCAGGAAATATAACAAGACGCTGCTGCTCGCAAGAGGGAGAGACCTTGCAGGGTGTTCAGGTGTGGTCTGATAGGTTGAGAGGCTAAGTCCCGCCTTCCTGTGACTGGACAGGAAGTAGGATTTAAGTAGGAAGTGGGAAGTGAACAAACCATTTGGTTTTTGGCCATTAAGTCCAATAATTAACAAACAAATATTTACTTTTCATGTGTTCTCTCTGTCTGTTCAGTTTGGTGCTGAGCAGATTGTGTTTATTTGTTTATTAGTGTCTTCTTTTTTCTTAATGACAGGAGCCAGGACACATTCCCTTTATATTCATCATCACAAAGGACCATTTCATGTCACACAGTTTGTTGGTTGGCTGGTTTGTTTGTTTGTAAGCAACATTACACAAGTACAACAGCACAGAGTTCCAGGACATGTGATTGGAGGAAGTGGTTTGAACTGGAAAGAACCCATAAAAATATGGGCAGGGATCCAGGAATTTTTCTTTTATTTGACTTTCTTAAAAATTGCGAGACAGCGTGCTTTTGAAGATTTCACTGTTTTACGAGGAAATTATTCACGGCTCTTGATGAGCAAAATCAGGCACAGAGAACAGACGTGTGAAATCTGGTGCTGCTTCACTGGATTTAATGGGAACTGTTGTGGAGGAGGTATGTGAGGAAGTTAAGGAAGGATTGTGGTTCATGTTTTTGCAGATAACACTGACTGACAGCTCAATCTGAAATCACTGCTTGTGTGTGAATATGACATGAATCCACATTAGTAATTTCAGAATGTTTTTGGAAACAACGTCGGCACTGTAGCACAGACAAGAGGAGAATCTCATCGTGTTCCTCTTTGGTTGAATATCACAGTTGCCATGTGGTCAGGAGGAGGACAGGCACAACTCTTCTGTTGAACATGTAGCCGAGGGACTTTCTTAAAAAATTTGGTTTAAAAGTTCACTCAACAATTAACTGACTAGAAGTTTGGTATTCGAAGGTAAAGGTCAGTGTTTAATTTTCCCCACATGAATTGGACAAAATAATGAAGAACTTCCATTACAACCCAGAGGTCAAAGGTCATCTTAACCGTTCTACAATAACACTATTATGACCTTTGTTCAATACCATATCTCAGGAACAGAAGGGGAGACTGTGATGATATTCCCTGCAACCATGGTTGGCCGAGACATACGACCACGAGGCAGTACTTCAAACGTTCAAAAAACGCTATTCACAATTAATCAGTACAAATACACTCGGGGCTTTTCTGGCCCTGTTCAGTCAGGACGACAACATAACCCTCTCTCTTCCACATCCGGACAGCTCAGCCTTTGGGTGTGAAGAGGTTTATGGAATCTTTTTCCAGTGAAACATAAACATGACTGTTCTTCCAAAGCTGGTCATAAACAACTGGATTCTCTCCAAGAGCTCCAAATGTTAATGTCATATTTCAACATTTGAGTTCAAGATCTGTCCCACTCTCACTTGTAGAAGTTTGTTTCGTCATTTGCCACGAGATACTAATTCATGGAGGTAAGGCTCTCACCCCAGTCTTCATTATGGACTTTAAAAAAGCACCAACTCATGATGCCTCGCTTTAAATATGTGTTTAAATGGTTTAATTAACTTTAAATCCAACAGAAGCTGTAAATTGTTATTGTTTTGGTGACGTTGCTCTCCAGGTCTTTTCAATTGTGTGTGTGTGTGTGTGTGACTATGGATTAGACTATGATTACAACAAGACTGCTTGATATATAATATTTCTCCTCAGATACTTGACCTCATTTGGCTCTCTCTGAGGTTTCCACGTTCTTTTTACCCTGTTAAAAGGGTGTTTTAGTAGTTTTGCCTTACTCCTGTTGAGCGTTAAGAGCAGAGGATGTCACACCATGTTAAAGCCCTATGAGACAAATTGTGATTTGTGAATATGATACTATACAATACAATTTGATTCAGATTAGTTGTGGAAATGGACAGCAGACACGTACTGTACATGCAGCCATAGCAAATAAACAAAAAATGACAGCTAACATCTCTTTGGATTATAATTGAAACGCTATATGTCAATTTCACATGTCAAAACACAGCGCTCTGCTGACCCTAACCATGACACTGTAGAATATATAATATGCAGTATGTGCCCAGAGCAACTCAATGGAAACACACAATTGGAGATTTCATAACCTTGGCTTTATGGATTGTTGCTTGGTTACAAGACATTTGAAGTTGTCTGGGATATGGAAAGAAGTGAGGGGTGTGATTACAGATCTTAATGTTAATCTGAAAAAAATATACCGATTAATCAATAGTAAAGAGAAAAAAAAAGCTCCTTATAGAAATTAGAACATTATATAGTCAAATCATTACCTAGAAGCCCGTTGTTTATGTTTTAAAACGTTCCACTTGGATCTTAGTCGACTTTTACGTAACACCACTAATACACAATTTATAATGAATGGTAAAATGTGAACTATTTGTTCTTGTGTGTGTGTCTTACTGTTTGTAAGAGTCTCAGACGGACACATGAAGGCGCCATTTCTATGCGCACGGGAGGCTCGTCAGTTGAGCTCAGTGAGAAACTAAGGCAAGTTATGAATGGCTGCTGCTCTGAAGCTTCAAATTAATACAAGGTAGGCTGCACTCTCCTGCCTGTCCCGACTCTGCGTGACTCCACATCCAGTCAGGTTGTATTCTAATGAGAGTTGCTCAGAGATGCGGCTCAGGGCGCACAGACTGCACATTATCTACTGCTCTGAAACAGCTTCAAATCATCAATCTGGCTGTGGGTGATCACAGTGGAGTTTTATTAGTGTGCACATAAGCTCGCACGGGGCTCTCGGCTACTCAGTGTATTCGCTTCGCACCCTCTCATTCCCATTACGCACAGGAGAGCGCTCACATGCCTTCTGGACGAGCCATCCTCGCTGATATGGAGCAGCGCGCAGGAAACCATGGTCACTCATGAGGACCACACGGAGGGCGGCGGGTAAACACGAGCTCCTGGCCTCTTCCGTTACCTCAACAATTTGCTCCTTCAATTTCCCTGCGTGCGTAAAATGTCCTACTGATCAAATTATCAGGCTAGCGCAGGTTCGCGTCCTCCACAGGCGGAGGAGTGCGCTCTCGTCCCTGAAGAAGTTCCATCACATCGTCCCTTCTGCTCATCTTTTATTTTTTTGCTTCTGTGAATATATATTTTTGACTTTCCATTCGAGCTGGGCAGCGGGGTCTCCCAGCATGATGGCCGCTGCGCCCTGAGGGGAGATGGATTTGGAGGTGAGGGATGCGAACGCGTCGGACTGTTTGTCGCGGAATGAGAGCCACCGCGGACCTGACGCTTCCTCCGGTGGAATGTCCACTGCGCTGGCCAGCGTGCTGATCTTCACCATCGTGGTGGACATCCTGGGCAACGTCCTCGTCATCCTGTCCGTGTACAGGAACAAGAAGCTGAGGAATGCAGGTGAGAGAGACGGAGGAAAAGATGAAGAAGTGATGGATGTCTTATTGGATCTGAATGATTGACTTTTTATTCCAAAATAATCCTATTAAAAGTGACTCCGTCCATCGAAACAATGGAGCCATTAGTTCCAATGACCCACAGTAGTCTTTGCTGGATGTCCTGCTTTGCCCTCTTCATTCATAACTCAAATTATGTAATATAACGTGTGACCTCTGTTAGGCAATCAGGCCAGAAGTGACCCCCCCGGTCCCAGTGAGTCTCCACAGCCTTCCTTGTCTGCCTTCCCATCTCTTCATAAATAATAACAGCCCCTCTCCCATCTTCCTCTGTCCGCCTTTACCATTGGTTTCCTTATCTCAGATAAATCACTCGCCCTCATATCAGGACCTGTGCTGTGACATGAGCTGCCAAGGTGAGAGGAGCTTTGTGAAGTAGTTGCTTCAATGTCCTTTGGTGCAGGTTTTAATGTTTGTAATTATGTCAAAGGCAACCTCAGACTTTTTTGAAGTTTCGTTTGTGAAGGTTCCTGAAGGAGATCTTTGTGTAAACGATCACTTGATTAACAGTTTTCTTTCTGCACTATAGTTTTAATTTGGGTTAGAAGAAGCTCAGACTTATGTGGGAGAGCTTTAATATATATTTTTAGAACATTACACATAATGCTCTGCCTCAGATCTGTAAAAATGTTTTCTTGTTTATCAGGAGGTTGAAACCACAACCGCAAGAAATACTAATGTGTCACTTATCATGAGAAGTATCGATATTGACTGAACATTTTTTATCTTGTCTTCATTTCACCAGCTGCGTGAAAAAATGTGAAATAGTTTTTATGTGCACAACGATATACAGAGGAAAACATCCTGAGTCAATCACAGATTTGGTTTTACTTTTATAATCAACAGCTATAATCAACACATTAAAGCACAGTTAGAAAAACACAAACTACATTTGGATATATTTCTTTTATTACCAAAAGGTGAGTGCATGTAACTTTCCAGAAAAGCATAAAATCTCAGTTTCCTCTTCTAAATGAAAAGTTGAAATCATGTGTGATAAAATGAACCCCTGCACTTTGCTTTCCTGCTCCGGCCGAACACTTCAGTTACACACGTCTTTACTTCAAGCTTTAGAACCCGTCTCTTCTATTTATTAATGTTTTACTGAGTTACACACATTTTTATGGCTGTTATATCATTTTTAGATTTTCTTTAGAGACGGTGTTGCACTTTCTGATAGAGGGTCCAAGGAAAATAATTTATTAGACGTGAAATAAAAAAAAAGACACAGTTTCGGCTCCACAATCCAATCTTCTAACGATTTCCAGCCTGCTTCAGTCGTATCTCTCAAATGACGTGTGTTGGTATCTCTTTCTTTCCATAAAACCCGATAGTATCTTTCCAAAGCCAAAGCCTGTTTGTTGTGTGCAAAACAAAGAAGAATCATTTGGGGCACTAACACATAAACCGGGGGCCCTGCAGGGTTTATGATTTACAAGGTAGAAACCATTATGCATATTTTATTCTTCAGTCACAAGAATCGTAAAAATATCATAAGAACAAATCCAATTTCGCTGTGATTTTATGAACCGACCTCATGATGTTCTCTCTCCCGGAAGAACAGAGATGCGTTGTCCCGTTGGCTGGAGACAGGATGAGGCCTGGCAGCAGGAACCATACGTTTCATGTTGAATGTATACACTCCGTTGATCAAACGGCTCAGGGGGTTACAATGAGGGTCAGGAAACCCCCAAGCTGACACAAAGAGACAGAACTCAGGGATCACAGCATGATGCTAATGAGAACACGCAGAATTAGGCGGCGGGATTAGGTCAGCAAGTGTTTGGAATAATGAGCTTTTAATCACAATTTGAAGTACGTTACATAATGTGGGGCCCGTGTGCAGCAGCCAGAAGCAGTTTGGGCAGGAGTTTTGGAACCAGAAGAATAATTCGATTATCTGGTTTGCAGAAAAATGACACAGTCCACTGGTCTCGAACAAGAGGCGAGGGGGTAACTGGCCTGTTCAAAAGTCTTCCTCATGCTGGCACACCACAGACGCTGCACTGATTGCACACCTCGTGTCACTGGTCCCCTGCTCTAATTGGACCGACCGGCTCATCCAGTCACACAAGAGGGACTGGATGAGCAGTTTCCTGTCGATCAGCACAAACCTGTAACTCCTTAAATTCTCATGATGTCGGTTAATTTTTAAGTGTTAAGTAACCCAAATTGTTGGCGCCGTTAGCCTATCAACAATATCCTCTCTGTTCTTAACAAGCTATTTATATGTGGGTTTCACTTCGTATGAATGTTTAATTGTACAGAGTTTCCGAAAGGAAATCATGGATGAAGCTGATGAACACTGAGCAGCTGTAGAAGCAGTAGTATGTACTTTGCCTGATTGATGGATTGTTTTGTTAAGGGCTGACAGGTGCAGTTTAATATAAAAACAACCTCTGGCCCCACAAGAAGCCATGATATGACTTGCAGTTGGTAAGGAGTCAGAAACAGATTGTTTTGGGGGGAGGATCTGGTGTGTCAGACAGACGGCAAAAAGAAGAATCCCATCTCTCTGTCTCTGCTACACACTCTTCTGACTGCTAGTTTGCTGCTCCTCTCTCTCTCTCACACACACACACACACAAACGCACAGCACCAAGACCTTTCTGCTCCGCTTCACTCCAACACACTCGCCTCGCACGCTGCCTCACCCTCCAAAATGAAACATGCATGTGCACACATTTTGGAGATTCTGGCATCTAGTGACAATACGTCCGTGGGGGGGGGGTTGGGAGCCATATGTTCCAGGTTTCACTCCGGTTTGCAGACATAACAGGATCTACCCAGTGAACCTTCAAAAAGAGGAAGAACGTGGCACCGTCGGGCCGCCAATGGGGTGTTAACACTAGAGTTTCCCACTGGGGTTAGACTAAAAATACACAAATAAAATGTACTCAAGAGAGGAGAGGCGCATTGAAAGAGAAAGAAAAGGATGAAGGCAAACAGATGGAGGGAAAAATGAACTAATGACCCAAACTGTGCACATGCCTGCCTGAGTGTTGAGCTGTGTCTCCATTAAGGAGCCGCTTCCTTCAGAGATCGTGGTCTACGCGGCTCCCAAAGACCACCTCCTCCGTGGGCCACCTTAACTACGAAGGCCGAACTGAAATGAGACGGTCTGGTCTACGAAGGCTTTCTGTGATCGGAGTCACCAGCTTCTCCCGCCCGTATTGCTGTTGCCTAGCAGCAGAGCCGAAAGTTGTACATCATGAGAACATTTTGTTGCCCCTTGTGTTGCATTTTCACCCGTGTACCATTAGCTGATCGGTTGAGTTTGATTGTGTGATACTCAAGCATCCTGCAGGTGCAATGAACCCTGGGATAGGTTGACCCGAGAAGGATCCACCCATTGGAGCCTTTGTTTCTCTGTAATAGAAGGACGCAGTTGTCGGGCGCATTTCGAAACAATGTCAAAGAAAACACCCACACAGATCGACCAGCTGTTCAGTCTATTTTGTTGGCCAGGAAAACAGAGACTGCACCTCCAGTGGTAGGACCTGTGGGTTGTCGGATGGGGGTGTGTAAGGTTGAGGATGGATGTGAGTTTGGTGAAGTCATACATGCCTCCTGTCTCTCTGCACAGGCATGAATAAAACCTGTAAACGGGCAGTGTCCAGACGAGGGGGAGGAGGAGAATGACGGGTGGGTGGGTGGGGGGGGGGATAATTGAGTCAGTGGATTTGTGAGTCAAACCAGAAACCATTTTAAATTGACAGCACAGATCCACGGGGGAATATCACTTAGCACACTACATTAAACATGTCTTCCTTCTTCCCTGACAGCAGTAAAGTGGATTGACATTCAGCCCTCTCGTGTGGTTGAAGTGTGGAGGTAGAGGATGTTATCAGATTAGGATTATCTGACCACACCACACCTGGATAATGTTATCTCATGTTTATATTACATCCAGTCTCCCGCTCTGCTGTCGGAGGCTGTTTCGCTCTCTTACGTCTCAGCTCCTCCAAAGTGAAAACCTCGCAGCAGACGTCTCTTGTGGTCTGATTGATTGACGGGCCGATGTCCGTCGGGCCCGGCGGGTCGTCCTCTCTCAGACAATCGGGGGGGTCTGATAGGTATACGCTCTCTGACGATGATGACCATGAGTTTGGCCGGGCTCGCAGACAGGATGCTGTGTCACCAAAAGGCAGCTTGAGTCAGTTTAATGTTAAAACTTCTTAGAAAAAAGAAGAAAAAAAACAGTCTGGCCTCCAGAACGTGGGTTCATGAAGTAGTCACTTCTAATTCGTCAGCGGTTATGCCCTTGCCGAAAGGTTATCCTTATTTATTTATGATAACATGACTGACTGAGTCGAACGTAATCTTATTTTGTGATATATGCATTTGTAGTAATAAGCCTCGCGCTGCCTCCGTTCATCTGGATTCAAGCGACGCCAGCCCTCCTACATGTTTTCTTTTTTTATATTCTGTTTTTATGAATTCATCTTTGCTTCAAAGGTGCATAAATATAGCTGCTTGCAGTGGAGCATCACGTTTCCAGGACGAGTGGTGGGACAGAGATGGTGGGTTTGACAGAGCAGTGTAAGCCCCTGAGATTCACTTGTGCACACAGCGATGCCAGTTGTCATATTGGATATTTACTGAGCCGGCAGGCTTTTCTTTTCTCCTTCGCTCATTGTTTATCTCCTGCACTCGCATCTTCATTACGGAGCCTATTCTTGCTCCACCACGAATTCCTGTTTCTTCATTTTCCAACAATGTTCTTTTTACTCTTCAAAAACTACTCATTCAGCCGGAACGAGGGAACATGCTATAAATATGTCCACGTGCAGGTTTATATCATCGTGGAAGGGAGGATGAGAGGCAGCTCCTGTCAAACATATTTTTCGAATATGCCGCAGTCGTGGTGTTTGCTGGGTTTTGATGACTCTGGTGACAAATATCAGAGATTGATATTTCTCTGCTGTAAAGGTTTTGATTTTAGTTTCATCATCCCAGAATAAGAGGGTGGGGGGTGGGTGCTCGACTCTCAGGAGGACACTTCAAAGCAAGAAGCCGTTGATTTGAAGCAGTTTTTCGCTCGGCCGACAGCTTTGCGGGAGAACACTGTAACATCAGATGGTGGTGACACAGGAGTTAAAGGGCTGGATGTCAGTCGTCCCCGGTGGCCTGTAACCAATCTGCATCCAGGTTAAACTCTATTCAACTCACACCCGACAAGAATAGCTCCAGGAGATGTCAGCGGGCGCGGCTCTATTCTGGTACCCGGGCGTGAGAGTATCGCTGTTGGTCGACAGTTTGACTCTAAAACATTAATCGCTGTGAGTGCTGTAGGTTCCGGCGTGATGAGCTCCGGGCTCGGCCGACCTGGTTAATTGAACAGCGAGAGGTAATGGTTTGTCCGATGTTTTTAATAATGAACGCCAACAAAACAAAGGCTGTCATCTGGGCCACTCTGGAGCAATCCTCTCAGCGGTGTTTTAGCACTTACCTCATCCTCTTGACGATAAGGGGGAGCGACGGTTCAGCCAGGGAGAGCTGTAAGGCCCGAGCATGCTCCGTCCGTCCGGCGTACATGATAACACCGAGCCACATGATGTCAGCGAGGAATCAAACCTCTGCACAATGACAAATGCACACAGTGAGGACAGTGAGCATCACAAAAACAATCTGACAGATTTGCCCACTGAGCTGGCTGGAGGACGGAGAGCTTTTTCTATTTTTTATTTGTCTTTGTCTCATCAGGCTTGAGAAATGGAACGAGCAGTTTTAGTGACTTGGAAACTGAGTGAATACCTGTATCAGAGAGAAAATGTGAACTCAACATCTTCTAAAATAAAGATAAAAATTGTTAGTGAGGTAGCAATAAAATATTTAAATGTTAGCAGGAGGTAGTGCCAGCTATGTAAACGCTACTGGACGGATTACCAGGAAACTTAGTGGGAGGATGAGATATGGCTAAGGGAAGAACACATACAATTTTGGTGGGGATCCAGATCAGGGGGAAGGAATATATTTATTTATTGTCAGTTTCTGAGAGCGTCTTTTCAAATGTTTTCACCAATTTCCTGGAGGATAATTCATGGATCTGGATAAACACATAAATAACTTTGAGTATGTGAAATATGGTGCACTTTGATTGAGTTGAAGGACACTGTTGGAACTTGGCATAGGGTAAATGCTCCGAGTGCTATTCTGGTATTATGATATATGCTGCTCGTTATAATCTACAGCACAGTGACAAAGCTAAGTAGGTTGAGTAGATGAGTAAAATTAGAGCGGTTGCTACACAACATATTGTAGCTGTGTTGTCGCTTTGGTGGTGTGTGTGTGTGTGTGTGTGTGTGGGGGGGGGGTTATAACGAGGATTGATGTCCAGCATGTGTTTTAGATCCACTCCCGTCATATCTGCCAATCCCCACTGTTGATTCAGCTGCTGTCTGAGTGAGCGAGAGCCTCACGCCCTCCCATCTCAACTTCAGAAGGTAGTTTGTGTTACACTCACCCTGGGAACCACCCAACGTCTGACCCAGGGTGTCGGTAAAATGAGGCCACATCACGTATCACCCTTTGCAGATTAGTTTACAAAGAGGTGTGTTTATATTTATAGAGTGAGCGGTGATGTAGTGGTGCGAGAGAACCAGGCTATACGCTGGTCGAGTCAGTCATATGTTTAACATGCCTTATTGTTAAAAAGCTTTAAAGGCTGCAAACTGGGCCAAATCGCCTTCATTACAAACCTTTATATGTAGAACACACACACACACACACACACACACACACACACATAGACACACACTAGACCCCCTTATTTCACAATGTCCCCCTTAAAACTTTTTGCGCAACACCAATTAGATTGCGTTATGACTCCAGCGTATATGCTCTACTTATCTATCTCCTTATCTGAGAAAACACAGGAATTTGATTCCTTGGTTTATTCTTCTCCTCACCCGCCCAGAACAGCTGCACTGTAACAATATCAGACGTCATCTTCAATGATTCATGTTTTGTGAGGAGGACCAGTGTCACACCACCATCGGCTCCGACCCCAGGAGGACAGGAAGTTGTTTGGATGTAATAGGACACTTAAATTACCAATGTCCTGTTTTTTTTCATGCACTTAAACTCTGCATGTTGTCATGGGAAACTCAATTTCCCTCCTCATGTCAGAGATAAAATTCTAATAGTTATTTTGTCATTTCCTTCAGGGAGGTTGAAGTACAAATAAACAGACAAAAATGTGAAGTAAAAGTTAAAGCTTCAACTTTTCTTCTTTAAAGAAAGTAAGTGCTAATGTTAACTGCCTGCTCTGATTGGATCAATGGATACATGTGACTCTGCATATTGATTACTTAAAACATGTACAGTATTAAGATAATGTGAACATGTAAAGAAATGCTTTGTTAAAATGTGGAGTAGAGAGTGCTGATATTTGCTGACATATGAAGTGGAGTAGCAGTGAAACGTAACAGAAAAAATTAAAAATGAACTCAGACAGAGTAACTGAGTAAAAGTACTTTGTCACATCCCACCACTGGGTGTATGTAGTGAAGCACATGTTCATTGTACAGCTGTGCTGCTGGTCTGTGAGGCTTCTGTCAGGCACAGCATACATCACAGGAATCAATCCAGCACTTGTCACAATATTTCACTCCAAACCACATATATGACCCTTGTGACGGCACTAAAGCAAAAATGATGATCCCCAACGACAGTGGGTCTCATCCTCTGGGCACCGTGGAGATCTGTGCCCCATTTCAGAGTGATCCATCCAATAGCTGTGGCGTGGATCGACAGACCATCAGGCTGCCGTCTCCAGGGCCACACGGCTTGAGTTGTTATTAAAAAACACGTCCAGTGAGAAGGAAAGGGTTTGCGACACAGAAGGCCGTGTGACAATACAGCATTCAAAACATTAGCCTCGATCCATATCAGTGCAGTGGAGGGTACATGGTGAAAGCCTCGTCAGAATGAGCCCAGCAAAGGGGCAGAGGGCACAACGAAGCTGCTCTTCTCCGATGGAAGTCGCAGTCATGCCTCCAGTGACCCAGTTTATTTTAAGGAATTTAACCCGGAGCAGCATGTGAAAGAGGAGAGCTGTTCGCTTTAATTATACACCATCGGTTCACTTCTTATCTGTCATCTAAACCTCTTCTGTTTCTCCAGGCAACATCTTCGTGGTGAGCCTGGCTGTCGCCGACCTGGTGGTGGCGCTGTACCCGTACCCCCTGGTGCTGACGGCCATCTTCCACAATGACTGGACCATGGGCGACCTGCACTGCCAGGCCAGCGGCTTCGTCATGGGCCTCAGCGTCATCGGCTCCATCTTCAACATCACAGCCATCGCCATCAACCGCTACTGCTACATCTGCCACAGCCTCCACTACGACCGGCTGTACAGCCTGAGGAACACCTGCTGCTACCTGGGCCTCACCTGGCTGCTCGTGGCCCTCGCCACCGTGCCCAACTTCTTCGTGGGCTCGCTGCAGTACGACCCGCGCATCTACTCCTGCACCTTCGCCCAGACGGTCAGCTCCTACTACACCATCTCCGTGGTGATCATTCACTTCCTGATCCCGCTGCTGGTGGTGTCTTACTGCTACATGAGGATATGGGTGCTGGTGATTCAGGTGAAGCATCGGGTCAAACCGGAGCTAAGGACCAAACTGAAAGCGAGCGACGTGAGGAACTTCCTGACGATGTTTATAGTGTTTGTGTTGTTTGCCGTGTGCTGGGCTCCGCTCAATCTCATCGGCCTGGCTGTGGCCATAAACCCCGTGAAAGTGGCGCCCCACATTCCCGAGTGGCTCTTTGTCATGAGCTACTTCATGGCGTACTTCAACAGCTGCCTCAACGCCATCATATACGGACTTCTAAACCAAAACTTCCGAAAAGAGTACAAGACGATCCTGCTTTCTCTTTGCGTCCCGCGTCTGCTCCTCATGGAGACGTCCAAGTGTGCCACCGAGGGGACTGAGGAGCAAGCCCTCGCCGGCGCCCACCAACAATAATGTGGCGGAGCTAAATTTATAAACAGCGGTTATTATCCAGAGCCTTGTTGTGGGTGTGTGTCATGATTCACAAAGTGCCTTTTCACAAGATGTGTATCATGTAAAGAGATGAGCATGTTTGAAGAGGACACTGCTTTCACTGTTTCCCTTTCAGCAATGTCAAACACCACAGCTCCCTCATGTTGAAGGGGAAAACCATCAGTGTTATCATCATGCTGCATCGTGACAGCGCCCCCTGCATTCAATTCAAAGACTCACCGGTTAACGTGCAGAAAAGGAACGTCCAAAGACTTTTCAGTATTCAATGCTAAAGTCATTTGGACCATTGATGGGAATCTCTCACAGAGTCAGAACATACCCTATCGCCTATGTTTGGAAGAGACTTCCCATCCCGGCCTGTGTACATCACATGCTCTGCGTATTTGCACAGTTATGAGCAACTTCAACGACGTGCCATAAAGATGAAATAAAAAAAATATATAATCATTCGCCACTGTGTCTTTTTGCGCTTTTTAATGCAACAATAGTATCGAGAAAATACAAAGAATTGTTGTTTCCCGTCAACGACACCCGACCAACTGAAGCTCTTATACTCAATTCCCGCTTCAATTTGGATTTAACGGTATATTTAATACACACATACGCTTCCAGTCACAGACTGAGCACTGGTGAAATCTGAATCTCACGTTTGATTTTCAGCACGTGAGTGTCTCAGGCTCTTACTCACTGGGCGTATAGGCTGTTTAATTCATCAGTTCACCCCCGGGCTTGTCTACTGAGCAACGTTGCTTCACAAAAACACACTGGGAAGATTGTCGAGGCTGAGAAACTCGAAACCAGTGCAAAAGCTACAATTTCAGACCTGGCTTTGTGTGCTAATAGGAAAAGTTTGCATTGTTGTCTGTAAAACCCAAATCTCTGATACAGTTTCAGACAATTCTTCTGGTAAACAAAACTGTCTCATAACTGTGCAGCTATCTATCAGTCTATCCGGCTGCAGACTTCAAGGGCCCCGGGCCGCCCCCTGGGGGCATCCGCAGAACATGGGTGATTTAGAAATTTGAGAATTGAGAAAAAAGGGGGGAGATCATATGATAAATAAAATGAGGTTTCTTGTTTATTAAATGCCCGGGGCCCTCGATATGCATCAGGACTCAGAGATGTAATTTCGTGATAGTGCGAGTGTGCCCGAGCACATGTCACCCTAGCCGATATGAGCTCTGACAGCCTCGCAGCAAAACTTCCACCCGGCAAACAAACTGTGAGCGCTTCACCTCACAGGGAGGCTCCGGGATGTCTGTGTGACACATTCTCGATAAGATGCACTGTTGCTGGAATATCAAAGACATTTCACATTTCCCAATGTCTGATTTATAAATATTTTAGCTTTAGTTTGTGTACTGCTGCAGCTCAGCCCGTACAGGCTGCCTGGTTGACGGTAAAACCTCTGTGGCACATTGCAGACGCAGGAATCAGAGACCATCCGGGCTGGGATCATCACAGGGAGGCTCTCTCCCAGGCTCAGGTGCCATCAAGTTTCAGAGATGCTGCAAAAACAGCACAAAAACCGCTCCTTTCTCCCCGTAGTCGTACAAGTCAGTGTCTCTGATGTGGAAGAAAGAAACAGCCCCCATGCGCAGCAAGGTCGGCCACAGATGAGTGGCTAAAGGGGCTCGGGGGAAGATGACAGTGTCGGCTCTACCACACCAAAGAGTCACAGACTAATGGCAGGGTCAGCCTTCTTCTTCTCCTTCCCAACCTTGCACTCTCCTCTCTCTTGCTCTCCGTATTTATTCATCCTGCACACGCTCTCCCAAGGCTTGTGAAGAATCACTTGACATTTTGGAGAATGTTCTTTGTTGCTGAACATATGAGAGAATCGATATCACTTCTATATCTGTCTGTTAGATGTAAAGCGACAGTCGGTTCAGGGCGCTTAAAGAACAAATAAAAACGCTAGCAGTGTCAAAGTCTCTGATGTTGGTTTCATAGCACTTCATTTGAGGTTTATACAATAATAAAAAAAAATAGAATTATGAAGAATTAATCCAGCTCACAACTCCTTGAGAATCCATACTTTTCATTTGTATTTGTCATAATTGTAGAGGAAGTGTCTTAGAGACTCAATCCAACTGTTTACACCAAATAATTCAAATCAGAATCAGAACGGGGGTGTTACTGCCAATAAGCTTCTTAAGGGGATTTGCTGTGGTGTTATATATGTGGTGTCTATAAAGATAGGGAGCTATATACAATAAATAGAAATACAAACACTTGGATTGTACAATATAAACCAATATAGAGAAATAACGATGCTACCTCTGCTGGATAACTCCTGACACTGTGCATATCTGCATGTATATATCTCCGTAAAAATGATTATCTGTATTTTTAACACTAAATGTATGGCTTTAAAAAAAGATCAAACGACTCTGGCACAGCTCATGTTGCTTGGAGGATAAATCGTTGGTACAATCCAGAGTCCAGGATGAAAAGCTGAAATGACTGGTCCATCCACCCACACTGTCTTTGCCTGTGATTTAATATGAAGGGCCACGGCTCATGGAGACATTTTTCTTACGGTTATGTTCAAGGACAGCGCAATCCATCCCTGCTGCCCTTTGCTGTAAGATCCATCATAACTCATGACTTAATTTTGCCAATTTCACTCACGTATGTGGTTCTGTCAGGATGTGAATGACGGTCTCTCTCTTTCTGAGGAGAAGCGACCTTTTTCCTTTTGTTTTTATTCTACTGCTTTGTGCCTCCCTGCATCCAGGCCACATCATAAATCCCTATGTATTGTTACATATGAATTTAATATGATAAATGATATAGTTTACTGTCATTAATCAGATATAACCTCGTCCTATCTTTTGTAAATATACCTAAGAGAAATGCAGCCCTCTGTGCAGGATCCCCTTGATGTCAGTGAGTATTTATTGCTGGACCAAGGACAAGGGGAGCAAGGCGTACACTGAGATCTGTCCGAGGACATGACACTCTACCCCCCCCCACCGCCGTGTTCTCACTCACTTCATTTTCATCAACTCCTCCGTGGTATGTGAGCGGGAGAGGCCTCGAAGAAACAAATTCTCATTTGTGGGAGATGAAGATTATTTCCACTACAGTGGAACCCCGTCGCAAATGTGATTAACACAAAACGCATGAGCAATGAGGCATTATATGGCTTAACAGTGGCATGACATGATGGTTCCCTTTGCCCGCTAGATGAAGCCAGATGTAAGTCTGCTCTTTGCACAGAGGAATTTCTACAGCTCTCGCACATCATTGCATTTTACAGCAGTGGGGTCTCACTGTGGGCCTGCTGCCACAATAGCAAGTCCCCTAATGGATTTGTGCATTGGGTTTAGCACTCCCTGTGTTCTCATGCATGTGATGAGCTCCTACATGTCCCAATGGGCTCTGGGTCACAATACTGTCAGGAGGGTTTGGGTGTTGTGGGCCCGAGGAAGCCGATGAGAGAAGGAAATGGGGACGGTGGTGATTATGTTCTCTTATTTTTAGACTGAATCATATCCATCAGAGAGGATACATCTGTAGATGTGTCATTATTTCTACTTGACAAAATGTTTGTTGACGAGACTGTGCCAGGCTATTAGTTACTGAGGAAGTAAGCAGATCTTTCTCTGGCAGTAAGTTTGAATACCCAAAATATAAAACTCCATCGTCCTGCGTTCACAATATTATCAGTATTATTAGCTATAAAAATACCCCAAATATCAAAAATATATATATTTTCCACAGAAAAATTGCCTCTAGTACTCATTTATATTTTATTATCAGATTTACAAGACTGAAGGCAAAAATCTTCTGAAGCTGGTCGAGGTGGAGCTGCTTACTTTAGCTCAGCAGTCCCGTGGCTCTTAAAATCAGCGTCAGGCCCCCCTCCGGAACAGGGTCACAAGATAAATGCTAAAGAGTCGTGAGATAATTAATTGTGGAGCAAATCTCTGGTGCACATATTTGCATTCATTTTTTCCACAAGACTTTTTTATTTTGGCCTGGAACATTTATTTTCATATGAACATTCTAAAAATATATGTTGGTTAACAACTCATAGCAACTGCTTAATTGCTTAAGACGACAAGGTCGGCTGGAATATAAGTCATAAACCCTGCCTCCTCCATGTTAGTAGAAGGGACATTAGTATTTCATAAGCTTATTATGTATTTTAAGTAGATGTAAAACAATAACATGAAAAGTTGATTACTTTCCACCTGTGCTTGACACCAACAGTAAACTATCAAACAGCCCATAAACATGCTGACATGTGATAATGATGATAGTGATCCTCTCCCCACTGGCAACAGTTGTCAATGTGTTGAATAACAACACCAAGAATAGCGCACAACTATTTTAAAGTGTATTTAGTCTTTCTCTCGTCTCAAATGGAAACTTAGTTGTCCCCCGTTACGACTCTAAAAATATTTTCTGAAGGACACTGTGCCGCATGGTCAAAACAACAGGTGTAGCATGTGGGGTGCCTCGTACTTGACACAGAGCACATGTGACAGGTGGAATGCCAAAGCCACAGCCAGGGGAGTCCAGATGGAGAGAGCCATGGGAAATACTCTCAGAAGGTCAGAGGTCGAGATCCATGAGGAAAGGACAAGCTACTTTTGAACTTGCAGTTGAAGGCTCCTTGACCAGTTATACCCACTGCTATTCCATCGAGGAAACAGCTGATGTTGGACTTCTATTTTGAACTCGTTGCTTTAATGAAATTCATAATCCCACAATAACCGGGTGAACCGCTCCGGCTGGATCTTCTGTGGTTTCTGGTCTCTTCCCGAAGCTCCCGGCAATATCTCAGCTAATTAATTTGTTTAATTTTGCATCTGTTTCCAGGGAAAACGCGACTCCAGTGAATTGGGAGGATGTAATTTTGATTCAAATTAATTACAGATGACCTGTTTATTGAAAGAGGTCATTGTTGATTTTGTAACTGGCTTCAATGATTGACTTTATATATTTTACTGCATAGTTTGAAAAAAAGGGTTGTAATCATAGGGTAAGATTTCAAAGTTAAAATGCAGTTTAAAATGTTGATACTGTAAAATAATGTAACTGAAATGTTATTTATTCTCTGAATGAAGACAAAAACATGAATTAGTGCCCAGCATAATCTATATACCTAAGATGTATGAGAATAAAAATATGAATTTGACTAATACAAGTCATCACATAGGCCCGTTTGATAGGTTACTGGAAGTGAAGGTTGAAGTGAGACATTTAATGAACACTGTGTAGAAAACACTGCTTCCTGTTTACAAAGCACAAGCCTCAACAAAACAAAGACACCGGAACATAATTGTCCAAATTGCTCTCGCTGCTTCATCCAGCCACAGATGTGAGAGTTGTAAGATCCTCCGTGACAATCCTCTGCGTCGACACAGTCGGTGACATGTCTCCGGCCATCTGCCGCTTAACTGCTTGTGATTTTGAAATGCCGCAGCAGGCACAGTGATTACTTTGAACAAACATCACTGGATTGTTTCTTAGTGGCCCTGTCTGGTCCCTCCGAGCGTCTTCTCAGATGAAGTGTGTTTCGGGGGGGGGGAACCTGCTGAGCGTGGGACCAGTGAGAACGCAGCCAACTGGAGCAGAAAGTGCTACTCCTTGACACTTCAGGGAGACTTCATCCAGAAACACAGCCAGTGCACTGACACTAAACACATATGCTCGGCACGAAACGGTCGAAGTGGCTCTCTGTTACGTCTGCAATTAGACAAGAAGTAGACTCCTGCATTATTCAGCAATGTAAGGGAATAAAAGCACGTACTCTACATTTGCATTGTGCATGTACGACTGCTAAGGACACCAAGGTTATGTCATGTCATATTTGTACTCCACCAAAGATGCAGTTCATTTAAGACTGTGACAAATGACTCTTGAATAATGGATTTACACGTTGTCTTCTGTATTTACAGCTTGACAATGTTAATTCTCACACATTCATTTTATCTCTAAATATTTTACATAAATGTATTTAACCTATTATTTACCTAATTACATACATTACGTAATTATATGACTATCTCCATATATTTACTTTTTCTCTATCTTCATTATCAATTTCATTATCAATCAAACCATTTCCTCACCCATACCTTTACATATACATCAACAATATCTACTTAAATACCCATAAATATATATACTATTTATCTATCATAATTTGACCATTACTAATATAATAAAATATATTTTTACCCAACAAAATCTCACTTCCTCTTCCTAACACAAATTCATCAATTTACTTATTTAACTTCACTAATACCATCACCATCATCCCAATCCCAATTCCCATCTCCACAATATCTCCTACCCCCCCACCCACCCCCCCAACCCCCCCTCCCATCACCCCATACCACCCCTCCTCCTCCCCACATAATCCAAAACACCCCCAAACATTACCCCATCATCCAACTACACTACCCCCCCGTCCCCCATATATCCCAACTACCCTCCCTCAGCCCACCTATCCCCCTCTTCCCCCCCCCGACACCCGGTCACATATCCCCACCACCCCTGGCAAAGATTCCTCACTCCCCCCCGCCCTCACCCCCCAGCACTCTCGTATTCTTGCGCCTTCCCTAACCCCCAGGTTGTGTGCTGTTAGCCATGTTTGTGGTTTTCTTTCTCTTTTAATTTTTGTACTGTAGTGAAATGATATTTTTGGAACTTAGAATTTGGGAAGTTGGAAAGATTTTCCACTGAGATAATCGTAGATTCCTAATTCTCTGAAAGACAGCTTTGCCCATTGGAATGCTGCATTGTGTTTTTCACTGGTTTCAGGATAATTGCAGTAGGACCTGTGTGACCAAAACAAGTTAATAATAGACTTTGTTCAGCAATGCAATCTTAAAAAATTAACACAATGTTTATGATTGTTGAAGCTGGAAGGAAAAGCAAGTATTAGGCTAGATATGAACAACACAAAGGAACTGGCTCTTGTCGTAGGCAACAAAGGTGATTGCCTCTGGGCAAAGGATGCAGGGGCAAACTTTCAGGAAAATCTAAATGATCTACTCCCAAGCCATTATTCCTTGACCCCAATGGAACATGTCACAAGGTCAAAGAAAGATGTGAAGCAGAAGCTGTAAGGAGTTGGGAAAGGAGAACCATAGTGTAGAAAAATCCACTCACGCTGTGCTTGTTTGTTTATTTGTTTTGTTTCTATTTATAATCAGAATCAGAATCAGAATCAGAAGTATTTTATTGCCAAGTAGGTTTACACCTACAAGGAATTTGCTCTGGTAATTGGTGCATACAATGAACATAGAACATAAAAACGCAATAAATACAACATACATAGGAAAAGCAATAAAAAATAGAAAACCAGTATATATTAACTCACTGTTTACTTCTTATTTACTCACTTTTTTCCAATATTTATACAAAGTAACATTTATTTTGACATACATTTCTGAATTTAAATATATAAAAAATAATAGACATAAAAAGTGAAGTAAAAAGTGAAATGCAAAATGCAAAACAATAAACAGTGTCCAATTGCAATATGCAATGTAATGCAGTGTAATATAATATAATATGATATGTGTTAATTTAACACATCCTTGAGGTGAGGGGGTGGAATGAAAGTCCGAGTCAGGTGGGGTTCCCGGGCCTTATTGATAAGGCCAACTGCAGACGGGAAGAAGCTGGTCTTGTGGCGGGAGGTTTTGGTCCTGATGGCCCGCAGCCTCCTGCCCGAGGGAAGAACCTCAAAGAGTTTGTGAGCCGGATAGAGGACACACATGCAGACTGTACAGTATTCTGTCCTAAACAGAATCACACTTCCTGAGAAAAGATGTTTTCAGTTCCTCTCCTTCAAAAAGGATGGTCTGGTGTTTCCCCTGCTGAGGGAGTAAGGATGCATTGAAGCTCCTTTCTTTATCACTTAGGGAATTCAGACAGCTCTTATTATGCCCACTGAAATACTTCTGGGTCAGTAAGAAAGCTAAATGGATGCACCCCTTGTTACTTTAACAGCATTATCAGCAAACAGTCCTTTAATTAGAATAATTAACATACTGTCCCCTCACTTCACATTAAATGGTGCCTATTATCCCCCACTGTCAGTCTGCCAGTGGGATAATAGGCCCCATTTGATGCTAAATTGTTCATCACTTAGCCCAAGTCACACAGACTGACCGGGGGCAAATGCTGCATCGCATCAGGCAGAGGAAACCTTCAATAATATTTGGCCCCAGATTATTCCATAATTAAAAGAAGGATGAAAACAGAGAAGAGAAGGAGGAAAACGAATACCCACAATGTAGAAAAGCTAATGCTAGATAATGACGCTCCAATAGCTTTTATGAATCCAAAATTCAAGACAGCGGTGGAAAAAGTACTCAGATTATTTATCAAGTAAAATAATGCATATAGAGATACAGTAAACGTACTGCATGATAAATTCCACTTAAGTCAAGTCAATATATTTGTATAGCACATTTAAAACAACACCCATACACAACCCCAAGATCATTACCCCAACCACACCCCATTCATATATCAATCCAGATCTTATCATATACCACTAAAACCCCACCCCATAACCCTTATAAACACCCCTAACCCCCAATCTCTTTTTTTCACCCACACCTCACTTACACAACACCCCCTCCCAAAAAACAAACCAACCTCACCCACAAAAAAAAAAACAAAACACACACCCCACCAACAAAACAAACCCAAACAACCCCAACCCCCACCACCCACCCCCCACACCCCCCCCCCCCCCCATACACACCTATATACCCCAAATACTTTACCCACCTCCCCATAACCACCCCACCAAAACATCAACAAAATTACTTCTCTTTTTCACCCCCAAACACCACACCCCCCACACAAAACCCCCCACCCACACCCCCTCCACACCCAACCTTTCACCCCATACATACCCCTATCCATACCCTATACTTTCCCCCCACCCCCCACCCACCCCACCCCCACCCCATCCACTCCTCCCCCAACCTAATTCCCTCTCCTACCCACCCAACCCCACCACAACACCCACCCCCCCAAAACCCCCACACTCCCCCCACCAAATCCATCCACCCCCATACCAAACACCCCTTCACTATCCTAACCCCTATCCACGTACCCAATCACCCAAACCCCCCCCCCTTTACAATTTACCCTATATCCTATCACCCCCCACTATACCCCTACCCTCTATATTAATATATATATTACTATCTAGATTATTAGATGATTACCATTAGATGATTAGCAACAGCATGCAACTATTATAGATGCTGTATGGACCCTTATATAAATATTTATATTATTTTTACATTATGGTTTTGATCCCCACTGATGTTAAAAGACGATAAAAATCTGACAACCAAACGACACATAGAATGTAACGCTTCATCGTGGGTTTAATACTGAAATAATCTCAGAGTTACATTTCTGCAGCACTGCCTGAGACACACGCGTCAGATCTCGCGAGGCTACAGCGCGTCACGTGACGGTCCCGTGACTACACGCGGAAGTAGGGATTTCAGCAGTGACAACACAGACAGGTCTACACGCAGACACACACTCCCCTTGTTTAATTCACTCACATCTGTCCCCTGCCTCCTCTCAGCCCAGACATGGACTCTTCTGTCAGAGCATCTCCCGACGCCGCATCCGGACCGCCGCCATATTCAAGACAGTAAGAAAACGCTCCGTTGCTGTAGACACGCAGCTAGCATTAGCCTGGTCTGTTATCCCTCTGTGTGTGTGTGTGTGTGTGTGTGTGTGAGTGAGAGCCCATCCCCCCCCCCGTGCTGCCTCACACTGACATTGACCCAAAGTTTACCGCAGACTCTTGTTTAATGTGGCGTCAAACTGAGACACAACATGGGCCCTCGCCCGGGGACACGTCCCCACATCAGTGGAACCTTGCTCCCGCTGTCTGCACCCTGACTGACTCCTGCACTTGTTCTCCTCCGCAGGAATGAGAGCTCCCTGGTCTCAGCCCTCAAGACGCTGCTGTTCTTCACCATCCTCATGGTCACGTTACCCATCGGACTGTACTTCGCTACAAAGGCGTACATCTTCGAGGGTGAGCCCCGGAACACTGAGTGTCTGTGTTCGCAGGCCGGGTTCTGTCCCCTGGTGTTGATTTAGTCTCACTGGTGATGCTGCCACAAGCTGCCCCCCTCCTCCTCCTCACCTTCAGTTCACACTCTTCTGTGTCCCACATCAATGTTTTGCCTCATCACCAGATCCTGACCGATACCAGATCACTACTTTAGCCCAATGTTGAACCAAATATTGCAGAAAATTCCATTAGGGCTGCAACTAAAGATGAAACTGCAAATGAAAGGCTCAACTATGTGGCCTGTAAATTTCTAAAAAGCAGTGGAGATAAAGCTGTTTTCCCACAGTCCTGAAGTGGTGAAGTTACATGTTGCAGCTAACACACCTCATAATCACCTTCCAAACATGAGAGAGAACCTGTGGTAACCTTCAGTTTTCATAAAGACTCAAAGGGTGTTAAGAAACATGGCGGCCTCCATAGAGGGGACCACACCCTGATGTAAATATCAGGGTGTGGTCCCATTATAAAAGGCCCATTCTAGGGTAAAAAATACAACAATTTGTATAATTTAGATGAAACACACTTGTGAAAACATCACTAGGATTATTTTATATACAATTTCTGTACTTTTTTTGATTGTCATTATATGAGAGTAAATTGAATATCCTGACTTGGGTATTGGACTGTTGGTCGGACAAAATCAGAAATTTCAGCTGATGTGAGATATAAGAAACAAGGGATATGGGAAAATATTATTTATTTGTTAAATTTCTACTCATGAATTGTTTTAGCAATATTTTTTACACTCCATAGAAAGAAAAGAACGTATCAACTAATAGAGAAAATAATCAGCAGTTTAATCATTGATGAGAATAATAATTTCAGCCCCTTTTCCACAGCAGCTTTTATGACACAGTTGCCTAAGAACTACATTTTTAAATCAAAAGTTTAAAATCTGTCACTGTAAAGCATGACCATAAATCAAATGAATGCAGCTGTTGATAGTCATTGTTGCTTCCTCTTTCCCTCTTTTCCCAGGTTCCATGAAGATGTCGAGCTCTGACAGCTACTTCTACGCAGCCATTGTTGCCGTGCTCGCTGTGCACGTGGTTCTGGCCTTGTTTGTTTATGTGGCCTGGAACGAAGGCACACCTAAAGGGAAGGGCAAACACGATTAAAGGCATGTCCTCGTGAGCTAGTAAGACCGGAGGAGACGGATAGATGTGGAAATTCACAGCTCCCCGTCCGCCCTCTCCCCTCCTGCACTCTGGGCTCCAGCACCAAACATGACAACATCCACCAGCCTGACAGTTAGGGCTCAGGTTTGAGCTCAGGCTTTAACCTGAGGTTGAAGCACCAATCTACTGTGTATTCCCATGCGCAAGGAAGTGGAGGCTGTTGGTTATGTGTTTTTTTTCTTCCCAGCAGCCTCGTTAGTTCTGCTTTTTGTTCAATGAAATGTTACTTTTGTTGACAGAGGACAGCCCATATTTTTTAAAGAGATTTTCCTACAAGCTGCCATTTGGATAAGTGCTGTAAAGAGTTGGTCATGTTGGGGAACATCTTTGGCTTTTGTGTATGTATGAGGGATTTGATTCCACAAATCTCCAGAACATCCATTCTGTGAGAATCTGTGCTACTGAGTAAATCAATCTGTCCTCGAATTTCAGTTCTGATCTGCATCCATTTAAAAACGACTTAACTTCAACGTAATCCCATAATGAGCTAAACTTTCATGCTGTATTTTGAAACAAACTTCATGATGTCTTGTCCTTAAAATAATCTGATTCATCTGTCCTCATAAAAGTGTTTCTTTCTCTTTTAATGTTTGTACTGTAGTAAAATGGTATTTTTGGAACCTTGAATTGGGAATTTATTGCTAGATCAGACTATTTAAATTAATGTTTTGTAACGAAGATGTTTGAGGTTCTAGATGTCAAAGAGGTCAGTGTGATTGGGATGAGAATGTCACGTAGATAAATGTGAAAAGATAATTGTAATATATTTGTTGTTTCACATATTTTCAAAAGCTTCCTCCTGTTGTTTCATTAAAGCAAAATGCAAATTATTTTGAGATTTTTCAATGTGTCAAAGTTACTCATGTTTGTGACTGTAGATTAAATATACATAATGATCTGAAACAGACTAAATTACTTATACGTTTTAGTTGTACCTTGGCAGACTGTGCCTTTCTAGTTGTATGAAGTCAAATGTCATGGGCAAATTACATTTCAATGTACTACAATCAGCATTTTCATCTTCAAGAAGGTTCAATGAGGAAATCTAGGTGGAAAAACAAAAAAATTCTTAGCATAAATTTTAAAATGAGGTGTGTGTGTGTGGAATAAACAACTTGTATCACACAAGAGGACAACACTTCCCTCACCATCTGCAGTGTTTCGCCAAAGCATGAGAGATCCACATGATAACAACATGCACATTTACTTATTTAGACACTTGGATCAAAGTCACCTTGTTGGTTTATCCAGTCAAATACAGTTCAGATCATAATGGAACATTGGACTTGTTTCAGCTTTTATCTCAGAAGGAGATTGAGCGGCACTGACAAGCTATGACTCTACTCATCCTCTTTCCATGCCCACTGTCCATAATGTGGCAAATATTTGATATGGACACGAAAGAGAAGAATTTTACGCTCTTAAATTGATTGTCCTTATTTCAACTCTCGGCCTGGAAAAATACATTAAAGTGAATAGAATCAATCCAGTCACCATAACAACACAAGACTGCTGAGATGACTGCCTGTGAGACAGCTTCACCCGCTTGTGCAGAGGGTCTCCACTCTCACATGAAGGCAGCAGACAGACAGCACAGTATGGAGGCCAAGAGGAGGAGTGACAGACGCCCACAGCCACAACGAACCATCCCTGCTTCACAAGCCAATGTCAGCAGCTGATTTCTGTTTGTTTCCCTCTGTGCTGCTGTGAGCCTCCAGTCCCCCACAGAGCAGCACCCACTCTGAGGCGCTCTGCAGAGTGTGGTGCAGGACTGGTGCAGTCTGCATGGAGGTTTTAACAAGGCTGGTGTTTGGTGATGAGGTGACAGGCCTGCGAGCAGTCCGACTGATTCAGTCACCAAACGTCAGAAATCCAACCACCCACCCCTTGTTTCCCTTTCGGCTGATATTTCACAAGCTCGTCCCCACAGCATCACTAAGTTGGTGCAAGGGCATGCTTCGCTCCTGGCCCTTTGTCATTTATCACACATTAGCAGGTTGGGTGCATAGTGTCAGTGTGATGAAAACAGGCCAGTGGACTCTGAACACTTTAACTTGAGTCGGGGGATTAAATAAACACTACTGCAAAGCTCCTGGACGACTTTATTCTTAGTGTTGTGAAATGAATCCTGACCTGCAATACACTCACTAAGGAAAGTAAAGTAAAGTAAAGAAAAGTAAAGTAAGGTGGTATTTTTAGTAGTAAGATAGAGAGTCAAATTAAAATGGCATTGCAAAATGTCAAGTGTCTCTCTTATATTTCCTTTGTCCAGCAGGTGGCGTGGCTGGCAGATGCCCCCCCCCCTCAGTTGAGCATCATTGACTCAGTGTGTGAGTCCAAGTGAAGGGAGAGGGCAGTAGAGTACTGTGCTGTAGCTGGTGGGAAGCACAAAGCATCACTCCACAGGGAACACACTGAATAAAGTGATGGAATAACTCATCTGGACACATTGAATTACATCCACAGAGGCTGAGCTTTATTGTGTGAGTCTGGGCTGGAACTCAGAGGAGATGATCACCGGGTTCAGCTCTGGAAAGAATAACAGTGCTGAAGTGTCACTTATCTGTCCCGAAAGCACAGCGTGTGCTTTATAAAAATAGGGACAATATATCAGTCTGTCTAAGATTTAGAGCAAGAATTCTTAATTGAAATGAAAAGCATTTGGAAGATCCATTTAGAACACTTGTGGTATCCCTCATTTGTAGAAATGGGCCTAATATTTTAAATAAGTGGTAAATATATATATGGAGTTTACTTCAGTGGGCAGTCTGCATCTTAAGAAAAGAGCAGATCTACATCAAAGTGCCTTGATGTAGCTCTGCTCTTTTCTTAAGATGTCCCAAGTTATTCAAAATAACGAGACAGATCTTTGTATAAAAATAAAAACAATGGCTGGAACATCATTTTCTCATGTCTGCCACAATACTTGTTATGTTTATTCCCCCTGTGAAAATATGCAAGTGTCAGTGTGATGGACTGTATTAAGGTTTAAATTAGGCTGCAGCATCTTTTGTTGTTCTTTACACATTTTAAGTTATAAGGGACTAAATGAATTGTACCACATTAATAAATCAAACTTGGATAATTCAGGGAGAGTGTTGTTGTTTTTTGATCTTAGTCGAGGATGTTCAGAGAAAAATGTTAACAACGCCACAGAGAGCTGTATTCGGGTCGCGTCCCCCCCGATCGCTCTGTGCACAGCTCCTTTCAAACAAAGTGCAGAAATCACCACGATTGTATTGTCCAGGAGTGGCAGGTGATCATGGTGCTGGCACACTGTGTGTTTCTAACACAGTATGTGTTCTATAAAGAACCGAAACCCACGATGCACGCACGGTTTGAAATCTTGGCCTGACACTAGAAGGATTTCATTTCAAAGTGCTGGAAATCGATCTACACTCATAACTCATATCTATTCATCTGTCAGCATTTCTAAAACACATATAATCTTTGTCTCAAATAACATATACGTAAGATACGTAACAAATAACAACCGTGACTGTTCTGTCTGCTTAGGCGATTATTTATTTTCTCAACTGACATGTTGGAGATTTGAAACATATTGTCTTTGGCACCACAACACACCGACATCAGGAACAGTGTGTCCAGACTACACTCGGTCCCGTCGCAGCACATCAACACACTGCAGCTGAAGCAAACTGAACCCCTTTGTTTTTAATACATTAAAGTCAAATCAAAAAAAAAGGAAAAGAAAAATCATATTTGCTCTCCCCATACATTTACAGGAAATCAGGAACATACCGGTCCAAAGAGATGAGAGAGCTCCCTCATCATTAACATGCCGTGTCATTAATTTCAAGGTTTCCATAACAGTGCGCTGTGATTTCCTGGAACAGATGAGTATGAGTCGTGTGCGTGTGTGTCTGTGTGTGTGTGTGGTTGAAGTGTTAGTGTGCATAGAAACTAAAGACTGAACCCACACCTGACCCATGTCTGTGTTCAGTAAATTTCCATTTTCAGCTAACTTTGCAAATTTAAGACAGGTTTATTTCAAACAGTTTTACAAACACGTTTGCCGCCAAGTGCTTTATCGAAAACTAACAACACAAACACAGATATAAACAAGGATAAACAAGACAATCTGCTTATAATTATGTATTTGCTGGCTGTCGCTTTCAAAGGAGACAGTACAAATGTGGGAACTCCTGAGACCAGGGCAATTTCTTCTGAGGCGCGTCCTGGAATAAGTTTACAGTGACTCCAGTGTCCAATGTGTTGTCAGGTATTGCACAACTCTTCACTTCACAAGTCGCAGCAAGTGAACCGTGCTGGATGGTGACTACAGAAGAGTTAAAGGAAGTTATATTTAACTATTTGCCCTATCTGGTTTCCTTGAAATGAGGGCAGGTCAGGGCCGAACACCTTTTTGTCCTGGGTGCTGCTCTCCAGGTTCAGGCACATTCATCACACAATGAAAAATAAGATAAGCTCGACATTAAAACCTGAGCAGAAGGTATTTTCTGTTAGATTCTCAGTGACAGTAACGAAGAGTGGAAAAATGTTACACAAACCAATTGACTTAAAAAAAAACCTGTATATTGAATGCATACCAACTTAAATAAGAGCTTTGCCAAAAATGGTGTTTCACAAACCATTTATACAACAATAAGAAACAAAAACAAGATCAAATGATTATGGGGCGGAAAAAGTAGGTCTCGGTTGATAGAAATGTTTTTGTTGAGCCGCGTCACAGCTTCTTTGTGTGCCCAGTAAATGTCACTCCCCTCACGAAGCTGGAATGAGTCAAAGCTGTGCCATCTTAAAGAGGGAAGTCAGTCCGACATGTATGAATGTGTTCAGACAACATATGATCCTCTCACAACATTTTAAGACCCCTGAGAGAAACATAAACCTCCTCATATCTTCAGATCGTCTATTCTAGTCTTGTTGTTGCTGTGCTTGGCACTGCGGCCCGGCCGGGCCTGCGTAGGTGACCCAGGGGCCGATCCTGCTCCCTTCTTCCCTTTCAGGTCACATTCCTCTGGCTTGCTGCTGCTCCTCTCCACCGCTAGGTTGTCCTTATTCTGTTTATAAGCAGCCTTGCTGTGGTAGGGGTGGAAGGACGAGTCTGTGCCCTCGGATAGAGGGGAGAGGTTGTAGCTGGGCACTGGAGGGTAGGCAGGCTGGACCTGGTGGAAGTAGTCGTCGTAAATCGGCGCGAAGGGCACAGCGGCGTCGCTGCCGGGCTCCTTGGAGGCTTTGCTCCTCAGCTGTCTGTTTCTCCTGAAGGTGATGCCCTGGCGGCACTTGGTGAAGCCCAGGTGGTACATTTCTACGAGGTTGAGGAACAGAGACAAGCTGGCCACCGCCAGCATGAAGATGATGAAGATGGTTTTCTCAGTGGGCCGGGATATATAGCAGTTTACCACATTGGGGCAGGGTGGTCTGTTACATGTGTACATGGGCTTCAGTTCAAAGCCGTACAAGAGATACTGAGCCACAATAAAGCCCACCTCAAACAGGGTTTTAAAGATCACATTGAAAACATATGTGCGCAAAAGCTCCCCCTGCAGGCGCACTCTGCCCTCCTTGTCCTTCACCAGAGCCTTTTTGTGATGAACATCCACAATGAGGGCCTGCTTGTCTGGGTGTTCAGCTTGGGCCCTCTCCCTCTCTATCTCCCTTTCTTTGTGCTTGTCCTCCATCCGCACCAGATGGAGGATGTGTCCCAGGTAGATCAGCGTCGGTGTGGAGACGAAGATGATCTGCAGCACCCAGAAGCGGACGTGGGAGATGGGGAAAGTGATGTCGTAGCAGACGTTCTCGCAACCGGGCTGCTTGGTGTCGCAGGTGAAGCCCGACAGCTCGTCGCCCCACACTTTCTCTGTCGCCGCGCTGAGGATCAGGATGCGGAAGATGAAGAGGACGGTGAGCCACACCTTCCCCACCACGGTGGAGTGCTCCTGGGCTTTTTCCAGAAGCTTTGCCAGCAGGTTCCAGTCCCCCATGGCTGTGTGAGCTCAGACCTGCGCCTGTAGATGCATCGAAGAAGAGGTCAAACACAAAAACACTTCATCTGATTCTTGACTTGTATGAAGAGAACATCTACCCCATGACCAACATTAAACTCATATAGAGTTAAAAGTCAGCTTCAGCCATTTTCTCTATAGAATCTCTTACCAAGTTCATCAGAGCTCAGGCCAAATGAGTCTCTTGGGAACAGAGTGACTAGCCGACTGCCCACCCGGGGGACCCTGGTAGTGGCCTTTTCCACGTGGACCCAGAGAGGATTATATTTACTTTAGGAGCGTATATATTTGGCAAGTGTAGACAGTGGTCTTCATGACCTTCATGACCTGAGCCCAGGCAACATGATCCACACGAACCGTGGTGGAAGTGCCAATCAGAAACAGTTGAGTAATGCTGGGACTGTCAGCTCCTGTGACACATTGTGTTAAAAATATATTGTGCAGCTGACGGCTGTACTGTACAGTGAAGGAGCATCAAATTCAGGGGAGGACACTGCGTGGGAAAATAAATTCTGATAACTGGTGAATTGTGCAGGTGAACTCACGAGCTGCTAAAGATTTAGATCCAGTCTATTGATGATCGGGTTGTAGGTTTAACAAAGGTCCTCTTTTCAATGGTAGACCTCTCTTATTAGAATCATAATTAAAGGACACAAACTACAGCCTTTGGCCCCCGAATGCTCTTTAAGTTTATATTTAACTTTATCTCCTGTACACTTAAATCCCAAACTTTCACACAGAAAATCCACCAGTCAAACCCACCTCGTCAGCTTACACATCCCGTGTGGTGAAGCATTACACGCCTGTGAGGGTCCATGAGGCCTCTCCGCTTCACTGACAGGCCTCAGTGCAGAAAACGGGGCTTCGGGCCCCCAGCAATGCCCTTGAATGGAGAGGAAAACGTGGTCTCCTGCTGGTCACAGCCACCGGCAAACAACCCACTGACTCAAGTCTTTCCGTCCTCAGATACAGCTCAGACAGGAATCAGGATCCAGGCCCCGGGGTCTTCCACTGACCACAACACACACGTAGCCCCGCTGGATGCTCTCTCAACCATGTCTGCACCCACCCACACGCTGCATGGTTAAATATGGCTCAGGGCAAACTCTCTAATATAAACTATTAAAGCCACTCGACTCGCTCGTAAGAGTGAGCGACAGGGCAGATGGCCAATGGCTTTGTCTGGTAAGTTTGTCTGGCCACAAGTGCTCATGGGGCCTAAATATAGCACAAGGGTCTCTCCTATCATGGAGGGTTAGGTTGGATGGGGTGGGGGGTGCACAGGGTATGATTTGGAGACGAGTAGATGTTTGCAGCCGCAAGTTTGAAATCACAGTGACGGGAAGGAGAGACGGCAGAGAGAAAGTTAAAGAAATGAGCGGTGACATGAGCCCTGGTTGTGGAAAACACTCCTTATATAATTACCAAGGAGATTATGTTTCATTTGTTTGTTTGTAAACAGGATTACGCTGAAACTACCGAGCGCATTTCTACGAAACTTGGAAGGATGTGACCTGAGCCAGGAAAAGGACAGATTCAATTCTTTATTTTTTTCCCCAAAAAAAGGGACATATCCAGGATTTTTTTACATTCACTTTTGACCATTGTGCGATGGTTATTTATAAAAAAATGTTTTTTACATACTTTTGAGGAAATTATGCAGCTTCTTCTTCCACAATGGAGATTCTGATTTCATGATCTGCATTGTCATGTTGGCTTTGCTATGAGGCTTGTTTAATATAGATGGAGTGATTGGCCTTTTAGGAGGTTGTTTTATTTTATTAGAAACACATAAGCCCCAATTTTAGAAGGATGTGATGTGTTAAAAAAGAAACAATTAAATGTTGGTGTGGATCAGGGGGCAGATCCAGATTTTTTTTTCCATTTAATTACTACTGGGAGGCAGGTGTTTTAGTGGAATGATTTCTTTGCTATCTGAGAATAATACATGGATCTTGATGAAAAAAATGTGTATGGGACTGATATTTATAAATGAAGAGAACCATTCAGTGAAGAATATTGACAGACTTCATAACTTGAGCAGTTCTCTACAACTCATTCGACAGAAACTCTAAAAACACAATCAGTTGTCTGAAGGTCATGTGTCAAATTATTCATTTATTTCTTTATATTACATTATGTACACACAGTATATAGTTCCAACCCCTTGTATAATCTATCTGGATTGTTGACCCGGATGTAAACTGATAATGTACATTTACAAATAAACATGAGGGTTTTCTGGATGCATTAAAAAGTACATAAAAACAGGTTAACATACCAGCGTATGGGACATTACATTTTCAGGACCAAAGCGAAGCTGGATAATAGACAATGCAGGGTAACATTAAAGAAAGCAGTTGCCAACTGTCAGAGTGATGGTCTCTGTTTTAAAAAGTAGGTCAACCTCAAACATGTATCAGAGCCAACTGGACAAATAACTTAAAAATAGAAGCGGCGATGAAGCGAGCGGGAATGTACAACTGCATACAAAATCAGAATCTATTGTAAAGAGAAAAAACATGTACAGTAGTGGGATGTTCCATATTCCCTCAGCGACTCACCCAGCTGAAAAAGCATAATGAATAATTATAATTTGGTCGTTTCATCAAGTTAACATATTGTTAAACAGTACTTGCTTTATACACATAGAATGAAGTCTTACTAACCGAGAATGAATTATGTACGCGAACCATCACTGTTACAAAATCATGATGTAAAAAGGTTTGAGAGAACAATTCTAAAATAATTCTCTCCTTTTTTCATTTAATTTACCATTTATTATCCAATGGCAGATTTCCATGATCGGAAAATATTCATATCTTTGGTTTTCTAGCACCAACTGTTATTTTTTAGTTATCTATGTCATATAACTAAAAAATATAAATATATATATCATTTTGCAAAGGTTAGTTTGGCACTTTAATCAAGGCATTCTACAACTGAGCTAAAGCTAAGCTACTGTTCAAACAAGTCATTCACATAAATACTCTTCAATACTTTTACACAAGCTTTGACTGAAATAAATATGAAGCAGAACTTTTTTTTAATCTAAATGAAACAGTTGACTTTCCTATCCAGCATTGTAATGTTAACAGACAGCTCTGCTTTCCGTTTCAAGAATAAAACCAATGTTTTTTTTGCACATTCTGTCCGAATTACGAGAAAACAAACATTACTGCGGAGCAAATAAAAGTTTTAATTATTTGTATCCTTTACTTTGTGCTCTCCAGGCAGACACTATTCTCCTTTCAATTAGCAGAATGCATTAAAACTCTACACATAACTTAAAGAAAAATCCTTAAAATAGTTAATTCGTCTTTTTTCGCCGTCAAAACTGAATTGCTCTGTTCAAAGCAGCTTAATCGCATGGGAAGAATTTGAACAATCTTTAGGATGGTGCGTCTGTGTGCTGGTGAGAAACCGATAGCCCAAACTGGAGTCCTTTTCCGAACAGCAACATTTCGAACGCAAAAACGTAAATATTCATGTTAAACTTCTCACATCTATTTCGTGCCCGGGGCTCGTCTCCTGGGTTAGGTTTCCCCACGTCATAGCTCATAAATGCATCTAGTTTGGCAGAAACTCTGTACGTCTAATCAGGACACAAACATGACACACCTGTGGGATTTCGTCAAATCCTCACATTAAAGTGAGAGCTGTCACGCACCAACAACGCAACTTTGACAAATATAAATGGAAGCATGATCCTCGTGGTCATGGTTTGTTTAGCCCAAGCAATCACTCCACCGTTGCAGCTTGGCAGCTTTTCTTAATGAGATGAATTTAAGCTGCTGCGAAGGCCGGACCAAAACCTAACAAATCAAGGTAAGCTCCGGTAAATGGTCGACTATGACGTCAATGTTTGATTTGTAGAAAATCAGCTAGAACATGCAAAATCATTGGTGTTGTCCTTTAACCTTCACAACTGGCTTCAAGTAGTTTCGACAACTTCTAACAGCAACTACTGGGAATGATACAATACATAAATAAATGTGGATGCAGATGATCAAATCTACAGTGTGTGTGACATTACTGCAGAGCACCATGCCCCATTGGACATGTGTGATAACTGTTGGTTAGTTTAAAGGTAGACAGAAAGGCAAGAGTCTCAGAAGGCAGAGCAGCGCTCACCCTTCTCACTCGGGCTCTTTTTGGTCACAGTGAACTTAGACTTGAGAGAGTGGTCCGCCATCAGCTGATTGATTTCATTTTGCCTGTAAGACGACAATCTTGGACTGATCCAGGCGGTTTTGGACTCATCCTCAGAGCTGCAAAAGCACCGTTTGCAGGCCTTGCTCACGAGGTACACCACCTCGGCCAGATTAAGCAGCACACACACCCCCGACACTGCCAGCATGAACACGGTGAATATGGTCTTTTCTGTCGGCCTGGAGACAAAACAGTCCACCGTGTTGGGGCAAGGGTACGAGTCACACTTCACTAAACGCACCATCTTGAAGCCAGGGTAGAGCAGGTAGAAGATGTAGAGAAAAGCCCCCTCGAAGACGATCCTGAAGATAATACTGATCATGTACGTCCACCACAGAGCTCCGGTGATTTCAAACTTCTGGTTCTTGACGTGCTCCAGCTCCTTGGGGCTGCAGCGGCCCGCCTTCTTCAGTATTTTCTTGTTGTTGTGTCGTATGTGGGCCACATGCATGGCCACCAGCAGCGCAGGAGTGGAAACCAGGATGAGCTGGAGAGCCCACAGGCGAATGTGCGAGATGGGGAAGAACTGGTCGTAACACACGCTGTTGCAGCCGGGCTGCTGGGTGTTGCAGGTGAAGCCCGACTTCTCATCTCCCCAAACACTCTCCGCAGCGACCACCAGGACCAGGATACGGAAGATGAAGATGACTGACAGCCAAATGCGGCCGATGCCGGTAGAGTGCCTGTTTACGCCGCTGATCACGGCATAAAAGGTTCCCCAGTTCATTTTCGACTCCAGGTCTGCAGAAGATAAATATTCAGTTAAATTGACAGAAATAAGCAAAGCAACTAACAAATCTCAGATGAATCTTAAATTCTTAAATTAGTTTTAAACACTTTATCCATTGATATTTGCATAAAGTCACATTGACAAGAATGGCTACTCATAAATTACTTGGTTATGAACATCCACAAACAAATTGATAATTTAGCAAACATATAAATGTTGTAAAATCAATGGTTCCATGTTTACCAGGCTCAGCCTGCAGTGCAAGCGGCGTAAGCAGCGCCCGGTCCGAAGTTAACCATCTTGATGTGCGACGTGAACATCAAGCTGGATTTCGCAGAATAAGGAACAACTGACAAGAACTGCTGAGTAGGTACAGTCAGCTGTTTAAAAGCAGAGGCGACGGCCTACTGCCGTGCCCCGTCACAGGACGCAGCAGGTCGAAGCCAATTGCGAAACATTTGCCGAGCCACGTGATCGACTCATACCATATTAATACTGTTCTCCCAAACTGACCTACAGCCCAGTTGCAGACCGACTGAGAGTGCCAGCAAATTTCTTCAGGGAACCAGCAAGACATCCAGCTCATTATGTGAGAGATCTCATTGTTTACAAGAACAGCTTCAGAGTTCCTGACAAAAACAGAGCGATCACACTCCTAATACCACTCCAAAGGGTCATTATTACTATAATAACATCATGCCAAGTTATTTCTCGGGGTAAGGGGCATGTCAGCATTTACTATCATAACAAACTCAGCTCACTGCACTGAATGTTAGTAGAACACAGTAGAATGAGAACATGTATTTTACCTTCAGCTGTGGTGGTACACAAAGATGTGTACAAATCAGGTGGAAATCAATGAAAATATTGTGTTTTTTAGAAGCCAAAAGGCTGGACCGAGAACAGTATGCGTTTGGAAAATGCTAATCATTCCTCCGCCACTAGCCACTGCCCTGCACCGTAGCAGTCATATGCTCTTATATAAACTATTTACATACAATGGCGGCCTTTATTGTGCTGCAACAAGACTCTTTAGAATTCAGATCAAACGCCTCGATTTCCGCCCACCCCGGGCAAAAGAAGGAATCTGTGTGGACACAAAAGGCCTCAGCCTGCCACATTTTTGATTGTGCTTGGCAGAGCAGGGGAGTGAACGGAGCTTTTGACCTGAGCCACTGTCAGAGAGAGCACAGAGTCATTCACAGATTCATCCAGAAAATACATGCTGCAGCAAACACTAATGGAGCTGAAGAAGAAAAGACATACTTATTGACAGGAGTTATATAAAACAGGATCTTATTCAAACCCTTGAACTCTTTTTATTAGATGTTGAAGTTTTTTTGTAAATCTCCAAACTGGGCATGCAAAAGTATTTCATCAAACAATATTCTATTAAACTCTAAATACAGTTTACTATCAATATGAATATTGATTTAAATTTGTTGATATCCTTTTGAGCATTTGACATATTTAGTGATGCAAAGTGGGACACAGTACAACAAATATCCATTTGAGTTAGAGATCACTTGCAGTTGTCTCTGCTGTGAAATACAAGTCTGCCTGTGAATGAGCCAAAACAATCGTAACAAATCAGCGAATGGACAATGATGGATGCAAACGCCCACAGTCCAATATAAACAGACATAATCTACTGGTGTCAAATCATTACTCTTTATAAATTGAGATTTCACTGTTTGCTCTGGTCAAACTCCTCCCTGCTGCAGTAGAAACAACTCTTTAGAGTGACAACAATCTGAACGCAAGTGAAAACACAATGTGGTCGTTTGTCATGTACTATCAGATGAACTATAGCGGCTCACTGTGCCATGAGCACTTCTGCGTCACTTCTGACAGATCTAGTGGGAGGGTTTGCGTGGCCTGGTAATTCTTTGAATGGACTAGCCCTCATTTATATTCTCTCCGTGATACACTCCTCTGCATAGAATATAGAGACGTGGGGCGATGCAAATGGAGATAACTCTTTATTACAGCCACAGAAATACATATATTTATGTATACATATACAAATATTATACTTGCCAAGAACTCAATATCAATAGTAGCCAAATATAGGATTGCTATAATGATGATTATCATCAAAAGAAAAAGGAAATAAGAAGGGCAGGGTAATTTGAGTTAACAGAAAATATTTATTAATACCCATTATATGAGTTGTCTTTTAAATAATTGATCAAGTAAAGAAGATGGCAAAACACAAATATAAGTTCAAATAATATAACAGAGCTTTACACACAGTCTTATAACGTTAACCTTATGAATTGCTTTATAAGAGATGGTACACAAAAAAAGCGGATACATGCTACTAAATGTTTGCTCAATCAATTTTGATTACTGTTTAAATATACTCAAATTACCTTTTTACTGCAAATCTCAAGTGATTTTGTCTGCAGCAAAAACACAGGCTGGTTTTGAAACAGAGACGACCAGCGCTCACGGTAACTTCCTACTTTGAGTATAGCAGGAGATGAGGTATTTCTCCCAGTCAGAATCCTGTTTTCTCATTTTTCCTTTAACAGTGCCTAA
Source organism: Pseudopleuronectes americanus (assembly GCA_038501795.1). NCBI lineage: Eukaryota > Metazoa > Chordata > Actinopteri > Pleuronectiformes > Pleuronectidae > Pseudopleuronectes > Pseudopleuronectes americanus. Next base: position 10,476,037 of record CM076723.1, read on the forward strand.
GAGTGTAAAAAAGAAAACAATTGAATGAAAATCGGATGTGCTGCTATGGTCATACAGAAAAGTTATACTGTCACCTACAACTAGATGCATCATTTAAGGCATACAGTATCCACACTGTAACTCCACTTACTTTTCAGGAGACCCACGTTCTTCAGCTTGCTGTGTTTTGCGTGTCCATTTTGGGCCAGTCTCAGAGACAACGATGCACTTCTCCTACAACCAACAAATCAATTGATCAGTTAATGTTATAATTATATATACACACACGTTATACAATGGCCAACCAGGCACACAATAGACAAACACTTCATTCAGATAATAACATCATTGGAACTGTGATACCCAGTAAAATAAAATAATCTTGTTTGTTGCAGGAAATATGATTTGATCTATTAATCATTGTACTATTTTGCCATTTACAATTCTGTAACTCTACATTTACAATTAACTGACTGCGTTTCATTGTGAAGTACCTCATTGCTCCGAGCTTGCCCTTTTCCAGAAACAGCTCGACTGTAACCTTGGGCCCCTGCGGGTAGAGTCGGGCATAAAGTGTCCTGTTGTACACCATCATTTTGAACCAGCCCACTGCCTCTTCAGACCAGTCCCTCCCATTCACAGGCATCACCTGGGGCGGCAGGAAACAAAACACAGAATACCGTGAACTGAGATAATTCATTTCCTTTATCGCTGAGCAGTAGATAAGGCTGTGACTAATCATGTGGACAAACACCAATGATTGAGTCTACACTCTCAGAGCGCTGTATATTAACCATTTCCATCTATGCAAATCCTGAGCGGGATAATCTACATGCCTGTCGCAGAAAATCTTATCATGTTCATAAATGAGAAATTTGGGCTAGTTTACAAACATGCAGAAGATTACGCAGCCACCAAGGGCAAGAAACGGCTTACATTTGCAAGTGAGACGTGTAAAGCCTGAAATGGAAGGACGACCATTTCTGGGGTCAGATCCTTTATGTTCCACAGTGACAGGCAGGCAGTGTCACCGTGGTCCAGCCTCTTCACCTCCACGTTGATGGAGGTCTCACACCCAGCACCGTCAGTGGAGTTATTATCTTACATCCACAAGATGGAGAGAAAGGCAGGTTCAAAACACAGTAGGACATTTCCAAGTGGCTACATGCAGTCAAAGCGACACTGCTACCATCTAGAGGTATGCATTTGCAAAATCATTCCAAAAACCAAAACTGAACCCACCTCCACTTACTCCACATATCTTTGTCACCTGAGCCCTGCACCATTGTTCTCGCTTAGGGAACCAACCCATTACTTGGGTTCCAATGTCTGGAATGCTGTTCTGCTCGGCATATGAACTACTGGCTTTCCAGCTGCTGCAAATGAGAGAAAAATAATGACAACCAGAAACATGTGGATTATTAAAATGGGGGAGAAAAAAAAATCTACAAAGAAAACTGTAATGAAAAAAAGGAACAAGTGGCCCTGTAAATGTGATCAGGGAACCAGTGAGGGTTGCGAAAAGCTGAGAAAAAGCAGTCAAGAGATTAGAATCCATGCTGAACGACTTACTCTGTAACAAGGGCCTGCAGCTTTGAGAGGGAGTCTGCCTGCTGGATGTAGAAGTTGCCTGGGCTGATAATATGAGACACCACAACTTCAGTCTCTTCAAACTTCCTGATCTGGAACTCGGGAATGGCAACACTGTCGATCGCTGGTGTTTCTGCACCAGCGGAGTTGTTCTCTCTTTCAGGTTCTGTGCACTGGAGAGTTTGGGTTTTCCACTGGATGTTTACACTAGAGTTCTCCACTTGAGCAGTTATATTTTGGCAGCCTTCTCTTTTCTCTGGGCTGCCATCGGAATGGGCTTGTTGCACCCCTGTGAAGATGTCTCCAATATCCCACAATTCCGTCTTTGTTGCAATCACACAAGTGTAGGTCAGAGAGCCGCTCGATTCCATTCGTTTGACTCTGAAGACAGGGGCTGGATTTTCAATGTCTGCACGCAATGTTTTCGGGGCTAGAGCTCTGACAAGATCGTCTGTCACAACATTTGTGAATTGGTAGCTCTGTGTTTTGATGGTAGGCGACGTTGACTGTGGCGAACCTGAGGCGTACATACTTTCATTCCACTTCATGACTGTGACCTCCAGTGCACCCGAGGTTTTGGCTTTGGCCCTGAGGAAGTGCTGCAGCTGAGAGGATGTTTGTTTTTGGTGTTGCACCTGGACATCGTCCTCCCGTCCCCACTTAATTAGTGGTGTCATTTTCATGGGTGTTGGCTTGTGGATTTCTGGAAGTACAGCTTGTATTGGAGGTAGTAGCGGTGGTGATGGTCTCTCTGCATGAATCTCTGGGCTCTGAATAATGGCAGGTGGCAGAATCACATCATCAGGTTGGCCTTTCTCCTCATAAGCAACAGCTTGTTCTTTTTCTTCGCCCTTTGAATCACAGGACGACCGCGTGGTCTGACCGGCTCTGTTGCAGCCACTAGAGATCCTGTAAATCAAGTCATCCTCCCGGGCCGCTGCAGGCTGGGGGATGAGGACATGTTTCAGCTGCTGAAGGGACCGTGTGCCTCCAACCACCTGGACAGCTTTCGCTATGGAGCTCGCAAGAAGCACGTTCTGTAACATGGGCCCAAACTTAAGAACATCTGTCATCAGGAACCTCTTGTCTCCCAGTGGCTGCAGTCGGTTTGTTCTCACTCCGAACCTGACAGCCGGCTGAACACAGTCACGTGGCTCTGTAACGTTGACAGAAGCAGCAAGGCACAGTGGTTTGTTATGGAAATATACACTACAATTCCTAAATCACAATGCATTTGTTAATGCATTAAATTGATCTTGAACATGGAAATCTACAATGACAGACTTGGAGCTAAGATTATATAACTAATTCTGGACTTACCAACTATGAGCTCCTTTAATAAAGTTGAGAGCCTGTCAAGAGCTCGACATTTTGAATCCAAAGCGTTAGTGAGATCACTGAACACACAGGTGGGAGAAGATGGATTCAAGAAACCTTGAACGTCATCATAGGCCTGAAGGAAAGTGAAACAAGCACAAATCAAAATATAAAAAATACATATAATAAACTATTAAATAATAAAAAAATTCAAGTTTAACAAAGAGCCAATTTTTTTTATATACAGAAAACGCATCACTTGACGATTTAATAATTTACCAGAAAACGTCCTTAACCTTTACTACGATGCATCTGCTTACGGTCGCAGGAATAAATAAATAAAAAAAAGGAAAATATACATTTATCAATTCATTTGAAATATTGCTAGTCAGTAATTCTATATTATGAGTAAAATATCTATGCGGAGCTGATGGTTTGACGATGTTAGCTAGCTGAGCTAATCCACAGGTATTGCTAACCTAAAGTCTAAAGTCAAACTTGTAGAACTGGACCTTGTTGGTGAGGCTTCTCAGCTCTTCCTCCAGTGTCCTCCTGGCGTGCTCCAACACAAACAGTTTGTACATCAGCTGCACTTTCTGAGAGATGATGATGGAGGAGCGAGGCTGACGGTGCTCGAGCTGCTGCTGCTGAGGAGGAGTCATGGTCTCTGCGCGCGGGCCGCCGGCTAATGTGAGCTAGCTAACGCGCTAACACGCTTATATGCTACTTCAGAGCCACAGTTCGATGTTTATGCGTGTGAAAAGTTCCCGCAGCGCAGGAAGTAGTTTTCCTCGTCGTCTTGACCTCTGGTTTCTTCCTCTGTCGTCAGTGAGCGGCTTCCTGCTTCTACTTCATCCGCCGGTGGAGTACGAGGAGCCACTGGACGCCATGTTGAAACCACCTCCTCCTGGTCCGCTTCTAATGAGAGGTAAGATGTGGCGTCATGTTAATTATAATGTGTGTCTCTTTCCTCCCTGAAACAATGTCAGGACAACAATAGATTTAAAGACTATTGTTCTTATATTTCCAGAACAAAGTTGTAATATTACGACAATAAAGTGAAACAAGTAAAAAGTTTACATTATTGGAATAAAGTCGTACTATGACAACATAGCGCTGAACTGCTACAAGAATAAAGTTTTTGCTATTATGAGAATAAGGTCGGAAATTAACAAGAAAAAAGCCATCACATTTCAAGAATAATACTACGAGAATAATTGTAATTTAATGTTTAAAGTCGTAATACTACTTGTAATACCTATTACAGCTTTATCATAGAAAATTAGGATTCTTTTCTCGTAACATTACAACTTTATTCTCAAAAACATTTTAACTTTTTTCTGGTAATATTAAGACTTAATTCTCCAAATAGTGTGACTTTTTTCTCTAAATCTTTCCCCCTTTCAGTGGACCGAATATTCTGCCATATTATTCACCTTATAATAGATCATAGATTACTTTTTAAAAGAGCCTTGCTGGATGTCTTTCACCTGACGGGCTTAATGGGCCTTTTACAGGGTGACCTCTCCCTGCTGGACTGTCAGGAGAATAATTTAGACACAAGTCTGAGTGACGGTTATAAGCTGGAGAGAAAATATGAGACCATCGTGTCTTAATTATCTGAGAATTCACACAGCAAATTAGGTCGGATTCCTACAATAATGCAGCCAGGGACCGCTGTGGTCATGGATGGATTACTACAGGACACAGGCCTCAGGCACCTGACAGGGACAGGGGGCCCCAAAACACTGTGTGAACATTTCTTGTTATAAAGCACATTTTCCCCCAATGAATACAGCTTCACAGCAAATATAGGCTTCAATAATCCTAAATTGAAATGAGGAAATCCATTTGAATGTGTGTGGCAGCTCAGTAGCTCTCCTGTTGTATTTTGTACAGAGTCTTACAGTAAAATCAGACCCTGTTTTATTGCAAGAGTGTGTTGGGAGAAGCAGCACATTGCATTTGTAAATAAAACTACACATCCAGCTCAGCATATTTCTAAACAACTGAAAAAACTGAGAAAAGAGTCATTTTTATTAAGAAAAGAGTTTAGAGCAAACACAAAGGATTTTATTCTGGATCAAACATTGTGTACAGTATGTGCTGAACAAGATACCACAGATGCAAGATAACATTCTCTTTCTAAAGAGATATTTTTATAGCATCAGGTTTAAATGGGCACGGATAACTTGTTTACTGGAAATACAGTTGCCCTGGAGGGGGAGACTGACAGTGATACACGCTTTCGATGTGCTAACAAACAAGCTGCTGCTGATATCTAAATACCAGCTACCATTAACCGCCAAGGAGAAGAATGAATACAATTTGCTACCTGCATTCCGATGGTTTTACACCTAATACTATACACACAGTGTTCTTTTCTCCGAGTGCTCTTTGTTTGAACTTGTCAAGCAGCTACTTGATCTGGTACCTAAATCTTGTGGGTGGGGCGACAGAGACGTTTCCTTCAGTTACATTGCTCAACAGCAAGATTGATAGGCGTCCTGGCTGTTGTGATACTCATGCTGGGATCACATGCCTGGCCCGAGCCACTGACTGGACACAGTGGTGTTTGCATAGGACTTGCAAAAGATGGCACTTTGCATCAGTGTAAAGCAGAAGGATGAGTCAGAAGGTAGACAGAGAGAATTGCTCAACAGGATATCCTGCAGCAGTCTTTTCTCCCTGTGGCACCCGAAGCTATACTTACTCAGACTGTAATAAAATCTCTCTCTGATATCTTTTCATTTCACATTTAAACAGCAACATGTCATGAGGCTTTTACTCATTTTGTTTCACCAGACAGTCACCTCTCCCCATTGTCTGTGGATCAGCCGTGTGGGATCAAATTAAGTTTATTCATGTGGTCTTGGTTTAACCTCATGTTAACTATTATGTGTGACATAGAAGGGACTTATTTTCTTAAAGTAGTGGAGATTAAAGATTCTGTCACATTTATTGAATAAGAACTAAAAGCAGAAATCCACAGACAGTGAGGTTTTTCATCGTTGAATCTCAGTGATTTGCTCTGCAGGTGAAAAAAAGGGTGGATTCAGCTTTTCAAATGAAGACTGGCAACATTGTCTGGTTATCACGTACAGCATGTTTATTATGTACAGCATAACTCTTGCCACATTTACCACTGCATTGATAACAGTCTCCAAGGATCAAAGCCACATAAGCTACAGATTAGAAAACACATTGCATTGCAGATAGAGATATATATTAAAAATGGATCTTGTATATACACTCACTGTCAAATAAACTACATTTATTTAAGAATATATACATATGTTTATACAGAACCTCTTACAGGGTTTCTTATTGACGTGGTGAGTTTTTGAGGTGGTCAGTCTTGATTCTGGGAATGTTGTGCAAGACTTCACCGACGTCATAGAAATACGAGCCAAGGTTAAACTTTCAGATACAAACAAACATTTCCCAACGAAAGATGGGCAAAATGTTCTCCGTCTGATTAGTGATTTGGCACGCGCTGCAGACCAAACAGCTTGGGAGTCGGTAAAGCCAATTTCAATCACAACATCTTAGCTCTGCGGGTCACACAGAGGGATGCATGTCTGACAGACGAGTTATGGGAAGTGGAGTCACAAGAGAAAGCTCGAATAGAGTGAGTATAGATGCACGTGTCTGATAATGAACTCATTTCAGCGTTCACCAAGCAGAGTCTGTTGGTCTTTTACAGGCTAAACTGCCATTAAGCCACACTTCGGTAAATGCATCATGCAAAGTTAAACCCACAGGAAATATGCTTCAGTTGCTTAGAGTTTGCTGCCCAGTTTTGACTGTTAAGTTTGCTTACTTCATGTAATCCATATGACATATGTACAAAAAGACAAGAGCTATCACACTATAAATGATCTTTCTGTGGAACACAGTTTCCTGGTAAATACTATGAAGACCGTTATTATTACAAATACAAATGAAGCAATAATGAACATTTGTCCTACATGAACTTCCTGTGATTTCCTATGAAATTCACAATACATTGAGGAGCTTTTCAGGTACTCCATCATCTTAACTCTACTATCGCCTGAAAAGCATTCAGTGTCAGTGATATCAGGCAGGTTTATTTTGAACTCATTCAGGGTTTTCAGCCATTTACTGTCACAGCAGTTGAAATCATTTCCACTGATATACACAACATTGAGGTGCACAGATAAAGCATGAATCAGAGAATAGTTTAATGACACAAAGCGATTATTTCTTATGTCCATCTCTCTCAGGGGGGAGCAGCTCAGACTGGTGGGTATAACATCCAGGTAGTTGTTTGATATGTTCAGCTGAGTTAACGCTGGCATACAGGATAAAGACAGATCCGAGCTGGTCATGTTAGTTTCACTGATAATCAAGGAGCGAAGAGTTTTCTGCACACCGTCAAGTGCACTCACGTGCATGACCATGTGAGGATTTCTCGCTAGGTTGAGGGAAACCAGAGAGGTTTCCTGAAACGTGTTTGGATGGAGCGTTTTTAAGTTGTTTTCTTTAAGACTGAGGTGTTTAAGAGTTCCTAACTGCTCGAAGGCAACACAGGATGTGTTGTGATTTATCCGTTGTGTTGACTCCGAGCTTTCTAAATGGTCCATAAGGGCACAAAGCTGCACAGAATTGTCTTGTAGATTTAATGTATCAATTTGTGTGAGTGCATTTAGAAAGAGCGGGGAGATATACACAAGTCCATTACTTTGCAGATCGAGGTGCTTTAAAGATGAAAAGAACAGCTGCCGCTGGTTTCCCGAATCGCTATAATTTCTAATATTCCAGATAATGTTTTGCAGACAGTTGTAGCTGAAATTCAGTGTTTCTAAAGATGAGAGAAGGCTCAAAGTCTCCAGCGGGAAAGACCTGAAGTGGTTATAGCTCAGATCAAGATAAACCAGTGGCATCTCCCTCCAGATTGAGTGCAGGTTATTTTTTCTAACTATTGTCTTATTCATAATCTCACTAAAAAGAGAATTGGCCTCTGTTACCATGGCAGCCTCTGAATTTAAGCTACCAACCATGTTATTCTGTAAATCAAGATACCTCAAACTGTTTATCTTGGGAACGATCGGGAAGTAAAGGAGTTTGTTGAAACTCAAATCAAGAATTTCAAGCCTGTACGACTGGTCATCCTCACGCGTGACAAAAAACTCCACTGAATTTCGACTAAGATTAAGATATTTAACTTGATGCAATTTAAAATCACAGATGTGTGCGAGGTTATTTTTGGCCAAGTTGAGCATCTCTAATTGGATCAATGGTTCGAATGTGCCCTGTTCTATTACTGATATCAGATTGTCATCGATGGTAATGGCCCTCAAACCTTTACTCTCCTCAAACAAGCTGTGTGAAAGTCTTGTTAGAGCGTTACCAGTCATCTTAAGTTGATCAAGAGAAGATTTGTTTCGAAGGTACAGCTCTGCTGCATCATCACTCAGGCCATTCATGGATATGTCCAAACTCGTCAGTCTACTGATGGATTGGAGGGCTTTGCTGTTGCTGCCAAGGTTGTTGTTCAGCGCATTGCTGGACAAATTCAGCTCTTCAAGTCGAGCCAGGTTTTCCAAAGCCCCCTCGGAGATGAGATCCAGCTGGTTGGAGCTCAGGTCCAGCTGCTCCAAACGCGGCAAAACAAGTGTGTGCAACTGTCTGATGAAGTTATTGGACAGGTCGAGTCTTCTAAGTCTTACATCCAAATCCTGAGGGACTGAGTCAAGGCTCTGGTTATTCCAGGACTGCTCCTTGAAAATGAAGGGAACATTAATCATAATCAACGAGTGAACCATGGAAACCAAAATCAAACAATACATTTCCTCAGATCTTAAAAACATAGTTAAAGTGTAGCTTTGTGGAATAAAACCCCCCCAAAAAAACTATTGCAAGGATTCTAACACATTTAGAATTTACTCATCTTGAGCCTACCTGTGGATCATCACGTGTCAGTCCGGTTATATAAACGTCATATATGAGTGACCAGAGTAGCAGGAGATTAAAGAACATATGTTTGACCATTCTCCCTCTGTTGCTGCTTCTGTTGCTCATAAAACTGCACAGTATCACTGCTGTTGTCAGAGCTCATATGCACGCTCACACACACCCTCTTATAGCCATGCTTCATAAAAAAAGGAAAACATCTGTGGACACCAGATAAACACTGGATACTATATTTAGACAATTAAGGCTTGACCCCTGATACATTACTTTCTCTAAAGCTTTAAAAAACAGACCTCTAATTTAGGCAAATACAATTTTGAAACAACATTGGTCATATTTATTTGTTAAATGTCATACGTATTTGATGAAAACATAAAATATGGGTTAGGACCATAAATAAAAATTGAGAATAAATCTGAACATGAGGCATTTAATCGATTTTCTTACAATTTTTATTTTTATCATGGTATTTTAAAGCATTAACAGCACTAAGGCGCTACATGATAACCCGGAAAAACACCTCCTGAGTGATATAAATTTATACCTTTGTTTGTTCCTGTCTGCGGAAAATGGAAACCATTCAGAAATAGATGAGAGGAACAAATAAACAGACAGTGTGGAGGTGGAGCTGGAGGGAAGCGGCCCAACAAGGTATAAAGAGACGTGCAAAAATAGACTGATGAAAGGAGGTGGCAGCACACGTAAACAATACACAGAGACCGTCCCAGGCGGACTTCCTGACAGACACACATAAATGCTTAAACGGCTGAATAACTGTCAAACTGGCAGCTCAATTAAAAACGTTGATAATGTTTTTTCCTGTGATGAGTCAGTGGTTCCAACAGTTTTCCTGCTGCTGTCACTTAGTCCTTTATCATTGTGTCCCCACACAGCGCGGTCAGCTTCCCTACTTCCTACAACAATGAGCTGGTTATCGCCCGCCTCGTTTCAGTTCAGCTGTACGACACCAAAAAAGGTCGAGTCTGCTTCCATTGAGACCAGGGCCTGGGGTCTGTGTGGGATCACCAGTTCCAGTTCGTCATCCTGATGCAGCTGCACAATACCTGTGACAGTCAGATGGAATCAGAAGAGATGCACGATAGATAATATTGAGAAAGCAGACAAAGTGTTTTAGTGAGGAGTTTTCTGTGCAGCTGTGTGTCTTTGGCATGAACTCTGTCTCATGGACTCTACTGAAAGGATGAACAACCACATTTTCCAAAACTAATTCACCCAATTGGTGTTTCTGAGAACAGCAGTGGAATGAAGCAGTCTGATATGTCAATCCAGAGTCTCACTTGGGTTCAATGGGTTGTACTTATATATTTGACCTCTTGTCTCATGCTGTATGCTCTTTTATTATTACATTACCTGTCAAATCATACAAAGATCAATATTGAAAGACAGCTGGTGTTTAAACCTAGTACAGCAGGACAGACAATGCTGCTTAGGTTAGAGGAATGACTTTAAAGTTTGGGGATAATGCTTATTCATTTTATTTCTGAGAGCTAGATAAGAATACTAATTGGTCATTCTTAAGGATCAGCCATCAGCCAACTATCTTTATGCAGTACACAGCCCAAGATGGACTACCCGTCTCCACTTCCTCCCACTATTTAGAAATGAAGCCAAAACAACCTGGATAAAAGCCGTGAAGCAACAACCAGCCTGACTGTTAAATGATGACAAATTCCAAGTTAATTTAGGAAATTGACATGTTGTGTCTTGTTACATTAATTTGCATGAAAACCAAAGTGTAAAACTGACATATTTTTCACAAGGTTTGATGTGTCTGCCCATTACTTGGTCTTGGTTTTACTCCAGGAAGTTACTGCTCCAGGGCCAAGGAATGGGACAAAACTGTGTTTAAAACCATGTGTTGTTTTTACATTGAGGTTTTTTGCATGATAAACAAATTAGATATGTAAGAGCTGTTGGTATGTGGATTTTGTTGACTTTAAACAGAGCCAGGCTAGCTTCCTGTTTCCAGCCATTGTGCTTTTAGCTAACCCGCTGCTGGCTTGAGTGTCATATTTACTGTGCAGCGATGAGAGGGGTGTCAATCTTCTCAAGTGACTACCAGCAAAAAAACACAAAAAGCTGTGTCCCAGTGTTATTTCTTCGAGGAGACAGTGCAGAGCAGCAGCAGTGCCTCACTGACCTGCTGTGTGGCATGTGTTGGCAGGGGTTGCATCAGGCATCGTTTGCAGGCAGCGCAGCAGCTCTGTTGGCGTTGTCTTTGTGGAGCTCCAGCTTCGAATAATATGACCCATAACTGTGCTCGGGCTTTTGAACAAAACCTGTGAATTAAGAGAACATTAGTTGGAAAGCTGGAACAAATCAGATGTAATATCAACTCAGTTATGCTTGAGTTCAGTGACACCATACTTGTCCAAACACCAAGTAATAACCATCTTCTTGGACAACAATTCTGTTTTCCTTTTGTGAAATTGCATTTCCTCGCTGTGCAGAAACAATCCAAGGGATCACAGTCATATTTCCTATGGGAAAAGGCGAGATACACTTATTCAAAATAATGGCAGGGCGTGCAGTTATGAAGCCAGAGAGTCAAATTTAGTTTTACCTCTAATGTCTGGTTGTTTGTTAGTGTTTGCAGTTAACTGCAGGAATGTTGGAGCTGGCAAGAGTGAGAAAAAAACATAATACTTTAATTTTATTAACTTAGCAAATCCTGTTTATGGTCTCACTACCAGATTAGAGCGTAACTAATGAACACATTTTCAGTTCTCAGCTCCAACCCACCTCTGAAGCCGACTTGTTCCCGTTTTTCTCTCCTAAAGGAAATCTTCAGAGAACTCTGAGCTTTTTGGAAAGTACTTGACTTAATGTCCTAAGAGAAAACAAAGCATTAAGAGAAAATGTATTATTGCAGCACTATCAGAATACTCACTAATACAATGTCTAAGATGACTCCATCCTACATAATCAGTGACATACCTCCCTGGTTTTAGACGTCTTGGCCATTCTCCCATTGACTCCCTCAGAACGTGGCTGATTTAATTGTAAAATTAAATCCCTCTGGAGATTCCGAAAATCATTTTCTAAAACACTGGCTCTCTGCACCAGGAAAAGACTGAGACAAAACATGAATGCCGTTAGTAATAATAAAGAATTGTAAAGCATACCGAGACTTGCAGTCTGGATGTCTTCAAGTTACTCAGATGGGTGAGGTCACACTTCAGTTAACCCCGGAAAACTAAATGTTCAGTTTCAAAATTAGTTTCTAAATGAGGAACTATCTCCTCTGTGCCTCTCAACATGGAATTCATTTAGATGTATGAAGATAACAGCCAAATGAAGTGTATTGTGAAACCTGCAGTCAGAGTAAAAGCCACGTTAACGGCCACACTGACAGAACAACCTTGTTCTTGTCGGCACTTGTGCCAGCAGAGTCCAAAATGAAGAAGCAGTTTTAACCTCTTGAATCAAAACCACCAGCTGCACAGGCACAAAAGACAGACAAATGCGTTTAGACAGAAAATGAAACATTTTAATCCATCAATCAACTCCATTTACAAAAGTATATCCCATTTTATATACAATATGTACAGAGACGTATAAACAATTATAATTTGTCCACATGGATTCATTCACATGGTAACTAAACAATAGCACTGTAACAAAACATATCACTGATATTCTGCAGGGATGCTGTAGTGCAAATGTGCGCAAAATATATAGTGCTGTTGCTCTGTGAATACCTTATAACTCCAGTTTTAATGGATTTTCTCAGCAACTTTGTACATTTAAATGATCTTCTCGTTATTTATTTTTTATAAACCAGGAGCATATGGAACTTAGAAACCCCTGTTAAACCACCCACTTAAAACTGTTAATAGAATTCAATTTATTAAAAAAAGGTGTACAAACTGCAATGAAATATTTCAAACAGATGGTTAGATGTTATTTTTGGAGATACAAGATTATCATTCAACAGCACTCAAAGGTTGCTAATATTAAGTATCTCTCAGCGCAGTCTCATTCCTAGAGAGAGATGCGGTCTGTCTGGAGACAACATGGCAACTATAAATATACTTTTGTCTGATAAGGACACTTATCAAGCCTGATGCTCTCTGCACAGAATCAAGGTGAGGTGAAGCATAACAGTCTATACTCTCCTTTTTAATAGAGAGCTCTGAAAGTGGACTAAAGTCACCAAGGGGCTTCCTGCACTTTAATAACCTAGTGGGAGTCAAGTGCCCTGTATACAGGGGCAACAGGTGGACTAGAAGTTGCTTTGAAAACAGATCTTGTCAATTCATTAATCCTAGATCAAGCAGGAAGAGAGGACAGTGTGTCTCTGGACCGATTTGTCCGTTGTGAGCAACGTTTCTTTCTTCTCCGTAAGAGGCCTGGTGGCTGTGTAGTTATCAGTTCTGTCCAGCAGATGGAGCCTCTCCAAGTCTGACACTTCCCAGGAAAGTGGTGTGGTTGGTCATGCTAATGAGCGTGTCCTCATACACTATACGTATGGAAATCCTCTGGCCGGCGCGGAGCAGGCTCACTCCGGCCGTGTAGCAGGTGTTGAATTTGCGCTGGCCCGTCTCGATGCTGCACGTGCACCGGAGGAACGGATTGGAGTCCACCATCACCTCATAGCTGGCAATGTCGGTGAAGTTGAGGTAGTACACCTGGTGGAGCGGGGCGATAAGAAATTCACAATTGAGTGAGAGGGGTAGTCAAAATAAGTCCACATAATATTTAAGAGCTTATTCAAAAGCTTTAAAAGCTGTAAATATCAGAATGGTCTACAGGAGTTTGAGTTATGAAGCTGCAAATTTAGCCTCTGAAAGAGAGGGATAAAAAGAAATGTGTCTTATAACTCAAAACATTCATGGATAAGCCAAGCAAGCAGGGTTCTAAACTGCCAGTTCTTTGAGTCTGAACTGTAAATTTTAAGAGTTACGTCGAGGACCGTACTCACTTCTACCTGACTATATATGAAGTAGACACCGTCCACCAGCACCTCCAGCTCTCCAGAGCGAGCGTGCATTTTAAACACACGGTGGTGGATGGACACCATCTTCCAGTTCCTAAGGATGCCTTCAGACAGATCTAAACATGTGACAACAAACACAAACAAACAGTCAACATACACAGATCATAGCAGGGTTTAACCACATCCAGAGCTCAGCGCTGACAGAAAATATAAACCCTCTAATGATGCTTTCACTCCTTTAAGACCGACTCACTGATGCAGGGAAACCTGAAACTGCTAGCACGCAAGGCTTCTGCCCCGAGTTTTAATATAATTTCAGAACTGTTTGCTAATCCTACTATAGCTTTCGGATTACAGTGGGGTTACTGTAATCTAAGATAATCTTCAAGCACATATTAGCCGCAACATTTTGCCCTCTGAACGAAAATATAGTCGGTAAGTCTGTTGGCCATTGCATTCACTTTCCATGTGTGTATGTGAATTAATATATTTAAATAACCAACCGCAGAGAGTACAGAAGACCCACCTTCTCTCACTTGGATGGTTGTCTCCTGCCCTTGCAAGTGAACCACTGCAGGCTGAAAAACAAAGATCTCTGGTGACTAAGGGCTGGGGTTAGAATACACAGTAAAACTGGAGAAGGGCTGGTTGCATTAGCAATTTTGCGTGAGTTTAAATTAAATTAGCCTACCTGGAATTCCTTTGTTTTAGTTTTATCCATAACACCTGAAACAAGAAAAGAGAGAGAGACATGATAAATGTCTGGCCGACAGCACTGCTGAGGAACAAAAGAAGACATGTAGAGTAAAACAAAACAAACACTGACATAGTTTTAAGATGGAGCAGTGCTGTCCCACACAATGTTAGACACACTGCATCCGAAACCCTCAGTTTGCAGACAATGAGTTCATCGATTTTGACAACCTGAGCCCCCTTCTAGTGTGGGAATGTGTCTACATGCAGGAAATGACTGTAATCTAAGAACAAATCTCTCAACTTGCGGGTGTTTAAGATCTCTGGCTCCAGTCTTAGCTATCTCAGCGCGTCATTGTGTCATTTCTATTTTACGTTTTATACCTGCTGGACCTTGAGCGCCCGGAGGTCCCTGTGGCCCTGGAGGTCCAGGAGGTCCTGCAGGCCCCACACCAATGCTTCCTGGTATACCAGGTATTCCAGGGATGCCCGGTGGGCCCTGTGGGCCTGGGGGACCGGGGGGGGCCAGGGGGGCCTGGCACAGACCTTTTCCTCCCTGTACAGACAAAAAGCAAAATGGTTAGCGCATAAAGTAAATGAAGCAGATTCCTCTTTGACTGTCTATATTTGAAGCCCCAAATCACAAATTTGCCTCTGAGCTTTTCAAACTGTATGGCATCTATACAGATTGTAAATTCAGATAAGAAGAACAGCAAGAATAACGTCAGAATTCTTTCATGAAGGATGGAAAGAAATATTGAAAGCTTGCCATTCACTTTCAGCAAACATTATAGGATTTTTGATAGAATCTCTAGAAAGAAGACCGCAAGCAGCAAGCAGCAGGCTAAGCGATGACAAATACAACTGAAATTAAGGCGGAATTTTGAATCACCTTTTTTCTTCTCTTTCCTTCTCCCTCCAGTTGATTCTGTAAGAAATAAAAACAGTGTGATTAAGCTTGCAATGGTCTCCTGAACAATTTTTATCTCAGATAACATCTCGGGTATCCAGCTCATTCTAGGTATCCTAAACAGGCTAAAATAACAGATTCATGATGTTGTGTGCTCAACACTGGAGTGGAGGTATGTCAGTCTGTGGTATCTTCTAGTGTAGTAATTTGTAAGTGTGGTTTCACCTCCTCTGTATGAACAAGTGCCTTAAGCATTCACAGGCAGTGGAACTGGAGAAGATCATTAGAGAGATACTTTATCCTGCCAAAATCCTTTTCTTTGAATTAAGCCCAGATGGAGAATGCAGATGAAAGTCTGTGTGCATGTGTTTGTGTGTGTGCGTGCTAGATGTTGGTGGGGCATCTATTGTATGTCAGCGCTTGAAAGACAAAATGCACTTAGTGTGCTGCTGCGTGTGTTCTCTGTGTGCAGCTGAAGAATCCTTTTCAAAATGCCGTCTCGCTGTTCTTGTGTTTACCATGTCATTACAACTACAAAGGCCATTTAACCTTAAAACCTCACAGTTTGAGTCCCCCTCAAACATATGGCCAGCGTTTCTCCTCTGGCTAAATGACTGGATGCATCCGCATAGATTTCTCTTAACGAGCAGCCCTATCTGGAATCTGGTGCCCGTTAGAGGAGTGGAGAGAACGTACACACACACGCAAACACACGGCACACACAGACACACACACACACACACACACATACATCTAAGGCTGAGATTACAAAAGCCTTTGTCTGTGTGCTGAGAGCAGAAGAGAGACCTGGGAATGATTAGTGTTTAGAGGCTCGGGACTTTACTGATTTATGTAGAAAGTCTCAAAGGTGAGTTTTTTCTTCTAATTTAAACACAATTACTAAACTTCCCCCCAAGTATTCAGTGTCACGCCACAGACATTGGAATGCCTTGTGATCATGCTGCACTTGTTGCACTCAGACATGAAACTTCAAAGCCTTTGCTTTTTATTTGCATAGCTCACATTCTAAACAAAAACTACAAAAGCAATTTCAGACATATTGGCCATATGGTTTTGTCACAGAGCTATTGATTACGGTAAATCAATTCAGTGGGTTTAATGAAAGCCAACAAAGTCGAAGATGATAACCCAGATGTCCACCTGGTTTTCTAAAATGACTGCATGTTCCCACAAGTGATCTTTTTTTCCCGGGCGATTCAGGCGTGACCGATAACACGTCTGGATTCCAAAGCCTTAATCTGCTTAGATACAAGAGATATTTTGGGGACCTGATATTATTTTGAGATGGGGGAAATCAACACGGGCCTTCACTGTCTGTTTCAAATTGGTGAAACCCTCCCAAACTCCCTGTTTGCTATCCAAGTAATAATCAATTCCATTCCATTAAATCTTTTGCTCTATAAACTCAGCAGCATTATGTGGCGCTGCTTTTTAAAGTAAGCACGGAGCAATAAAAAATCAATTCCACAAAAAAAGCGAGAAACCATTAACAAACTGTTTTCAAATTTTAAGAGCCTTAAGCCCAGCATAAGCCTGTTATTTACATAGTACAGAATCTTCTTTAAACAAGAGTTGCAGGAACAATTATCCCACAGTGGACCAGGCCAGAAAAAAGACTTGTGCAGGTGCACAAGATAGTGCATTTGTTTAAGTCACTAAAGGCACTGAAATTGAAGTTAAGGCCTGAAAAATATAGATGGGGAGGCAATACAGCTTAAATATCAGCATACATCTGTGTCAAGGTGTGAGGATACATTTTTGAAAAACTGCTCGTACCTGAATCTGGCGGCTTGCCGGGACTCCTTTTCGCTCGCTGAGTTATGCCCCTGTTATCCTCTGTGGCACGGAAGTTGCTATTTCTGTGCAGTAACCTCTCCTGGTGAAAAGGAGAGAAAAGAAAATATTAATGAGTATGGGAAATTTCTGTCGCAGAAAATTCTGGGTTGATTGTTCACTTTGAACACAAAGGCTCTCCTCAGAATATCAATACCAGCCGAGGCCACATTATACATTAATTCCAGGAAGCAGACAAAAGCAATGAGTGATACGAGTTTTGGAGTGCGAAAACCATGTTACAAGTGGCCTTTCTATTCTTGGGGTATAATGTTTGCACAGAGACAACTTGAGGCATTTGAAAAGATTTGAGACACTCTCAACCGGCACATTCATTTGCGGCCAAGTCATTGTCTGCCCCATCGGGACTGTAACCTATCCTGTAACCCAAGTCCATTTTGTCTGCGTTTCTGCAGTTTGAGACAGTCACCTGGACACTGCTGCTCTAAAATTCACCTTTTCATACAAAAGGAGGACATGAATTGTGGTTAATCTGAGAGCAATACCCATTCACATGGCACCTGGTCCCGGCCCTATTCAGAGGTAGCATGAATGCGCTAAAACAACGGCAGCAAAGAAAAGGATGTGATGGAGCTGGTCTGAGCTCACCCCTTGGAACAGGAAAAGCCAAGGAAAAAGCAACAGTGGTTCGGGTGTTCCCATGGGCAGGCGAGTGGCGGGGCAAACTGCATGCCTGTGTTCTTATGCGACTGGTTCTGGTTGACCTACATTCACATGAACTCTGTAGGACGCGTTGACCTGACTGTAGCACACTCAAGATGGGGCCGCCCCTGACAACAAAATGTTTCCTACCAAGGATTCAGAGTTTAAGATTTTTCAGAGTCACTTTCTCATAGAAGAGCCAGTTTGTGATCATCTTTGGAGGATTCCCGGAGGTCGACAGACAAAGAAACCCCAGCCCTGGAAACACATCGAGACCACCCAAAGCCTTCTTTAAGTAGAGCCCCGCAATATATGAGATCGCTTTCGGACAGACTTTGGAGTGTCAGCATAAATAATGTTAAGGGTATGAGGTATAAACGCTCTCAATGGCTGAGGACAGACAACCAGACAGATTGTATTGTAGTGGACATCTGCTTAGAGTTTGTATAACTGACATTTCCAAAGCAGTGACACGTGCAGCACCTTAGCATGGATCAAAAGATAATAAATAATGATGTATCTGTCAGTTTCTTCTGCAACAAATGAATCAGACACGCTTACTGACGGACCCTTTGACCTCTCCTCTCCCGTGGGGGTTTATCCCAGTTGGGGTGACGAGATGACATATTCTGTGTTTCCATCTGTGATGCTCGAGTAAACATAGTTGTTAAACTCTGCCAACGGCGAGAAATCTCCTTCTGAAAGCGGCTTGAACTCCCAGTGCCTCTTTGTGTGGTTTTCATGTAGAGCCACTGAAAGACCATGAGAAGACAGACAAGAAAAGTTATGTTTTGAGTTTCTTCTCTACCTCATCTCAGATGTGGGAACTCCCCCCTGTGGTGAAGGATGAACTGTATCATGTCTAACACCCCCCGCTGGCTGTGTTGGGCAAGCTCAAAGGTAGTTAAAGTCTACAGCCTTGACCAGCTGCCAGCCATGTCTGACCTTATAAGCACGGGAATTCCAGTCTGATGGAGGAGTATGTGCTGGACTGGTTTCTCGACACACAGACCTCCAGATGTTCCCGCGAGCAGCGACGCTTGCTGTTCATTTGGCGCGCAGGTGTCTCCACATCTCCTCTCCAGCTGTTGGCATATAGGGGGCTTTTACCTCTCAAAGGATTCTGGGTGTGTGTTCAGGCATATGGCATTACACTTTCGTCTGTTCTGACAGCCAAACATGATTCAACAGCCAATTTCTGGGCCGAGATTAAGCTTCAGCAGGACGACAAAAACAAACAAGCTGTCTGCTAGGCTACTACCAAACTGGTGCAGCTGGGAACAAAGTAATTGTAAACGAGTATAAAAAAGAAATAATATATCAATATCCCATTATACGACTATGAGAAATAGTTGTGCACCATCGTCTGCTTCATTTCACGTCATTACAACATTTACAGCGTTCGTGCCCTTCAAAGGCACAGTTACAGTAAATCAGGATGACAATGTGTTGGTATGTGTGCCAAGTGCCAACTATTGAGTAAACCATTCTTTTTCAGAACAAGGGAAAATGCTATTAATTAGAGGGCTCTCGAATCTTCAAAGCATGGGGGGTGCTGTTATGCTCAGAGGATGAGATTCCCCGTTGCTCCGTGAGGATATGACTAAATTTCAGTCACCTCAGGGGTGTGTAATTTTCTGATGAGCAGACTTCATTCTGCCCTTATTAACACTTAGTATCACAATGGCTTGTATATCTACCCGTTTTCTGCATGAATACCCTATTGAGATCCCTGACAGTCATAACATTTCAAGCTGATTATGGTCCTAAACTGCTGTGGCTCACGCCTTCAGTCCTTCCAGCTCACATTTTCTCCACTAATACAGACATTTGTGGTTGCGGTGACGCCTTTAATTTTCGCTGCTCGTCCAAGATTAAGTCACTAAATTGCGGTCAAGAATGCGAGGTCAAACTCAGGACTGGAGGCTGAGGGTTCAAGATGCATAATAGATGCCCATCACAGATTTATAACCAACTTTGCATAGTTTTTTGTGGTTAGAAAGCTCATTATACTGCTGTGATTCACACTCCTGGACAGATTCAATGACGGCATGTTTTTCTCTTAAATATCACCCAGAAGGAGTGTCCCTACGTCAGTCAGCCAATATCAAACGCTGCTCTCTGGAAGGGACATGTGTTTTAAACCATAACTTGGATAATCTAATAACAGCATCTAGAAAAAACTGGAACTCAACCTGAGGGAAATGTTGCCTGTCAGCAGCCAGTCACATTTCAGACTGTTGCAACACTTGCTGGCAAAGTGATGCTGAGCTAAATGCTGTGAATGCCTCAAGAATGTATTATTTGGGTCGATGTTTGCGACTCTGGACCTAATCTTGGGCGTCTTCTTCGTCTGCCTGTCAAGACTATTCTTATATGGAAAGGTTTCCAGAAATATCAGGATTTCTGAAGTTTTTACCTCCTCTGCCTTGTGCTTTTACGGCACTTGCATCCATGCTGATTAATCCCTGATGTGTAGGGCCTGCTCTATTTGTACACATGATACCGCTGTTTTAACTAATCATGCACTGGTCAGGATTAAAGTAGATGTGGGTGACAGCCCACCCCGCACTCCAGATACTCCAGCATACATGCTGAGGACTTTGAGTCCCATCAAACTGACTTTTTTAATAGCCGTTAACTAGACTCCAGATGTTTCAGCATCTGTTCTTTGTGAGACTTTGAAGGCATACATCAGAGGGGAGAATTATTTCATATAATGGTTATAAGAAAAATGTTAGGCTCAAATATTAAACGCTAACTGAGCAAACACAAGTCTGTGGATTGAATTTCGTAAGTTCTCACTCACTAAGGTCGGCCGACTCCTGAGTGACACTTACTCAGTCATGCCTTGCGTCGCACCTTAGAACAACACACTCACACACACACTCACAGGAGGGGCTTTTTAATGTTGAGAACTGTGCAAATCTGCTGGACAGCTGGGATTTACTGCCTTGCTCAAGGGCATACCCACTGTGGCTGTGAAGGGACGAGTGTTTGTTCACTTCCCAGATCCAGATCATAAATGACCACATCATCTGCTCTCATTAAGAAGCGACTACGAGGATCTGAAAATGTGTGAGATGTTAAGCGGTGCATAACGTTTAAGTGCTTGTCAGAAATTTCTACAACAAAGATCTCACCATTACTATTGTCCCCGATGTTTTTATTGAATATCTTCAGTCAGTATTACTGCCAGCAAAATATCTGATGATCTATAAACCTGTCAGGAGCCAGTTTAGATAACGGGACTATATTGTTTCCATTTTCTGGTCCAAAACCACTAAAATAACTTTTTATAGACTTCCTGTCTGGTACAAATACGATCAAATGTGTTTTATTGCAACAAATTTGATTTGATAACATTTGTCGTTTTTTCTTATTTTCTTTACTTGCCTCACACCACCCCATAAACCAAGTTACAAGCAGCTCCTCTTCTGTTCACAGAGAGATGGGGAAAACTGATCAAAGCCTTGTATTATTACAGTTTATACAGTATTGGGGAGTTTTTAGTCCCGGTGACTTTCTTCAGCTCAGTTGTGTGTGAGTAAATTCTAACATACTTAGGCAAAAAATGCCTTAAATGATTGACAGACTGGGAAATAAGAGGCGGGAAGTAGCTGAAGTACAGCCAGACAAGAAATTGAATAAAATGGATAAAAATTTTGTGAAAAATAGAACTGAAATTTGATATCACTAGACTGAAACTTAATTTGCCCCCAAAATAAACAGAGAACTGTGTTTTCTTCTTATAATAAACTCGAGCATTAGAACATTTAAAAGTTTTGACAAATACAAATAAGAATTATTATGCCTTTACATTTTCATTCCTAATAAATAAACGTTGTCCTCCATGGAGTGATTTCAACAGAGCCAAAGTTCTCTTTTCATTCCGTTTGACTCACAAAGCCAGTAATTGACACAGCTTTACCAAAAATATGTCAGGATTTCCATTGGGTGCAGTGTTTACCATGGTTGATTTATGCCCGACACTGACCAGCCTAGTTTAGAATTGTCTGACAGGCACTGAATTTGGTTTGCAAAGCTGTTTTTACACAATGACAAACCACAAAGCAGAATGGGTCCATGTGAACAGAGGTCAAAAACTTGATGTTACAGTGTAGGACAACAAAGCCTATGCACTCCTTCTGTTATATCAGATAAGAGTCGATATTGTTTGCGTATTCATTCCATTAGTTTGATGGAGACTTAAAAAAAACAATTTTTTCGGCCCTCAAAAGGGATTCTTCAAAGCAAATGCCTGAAAAGCTAACAAGTGCGGCCGCTGCGTCCGAATGCCACATGCTCCTGTTTCTCCAACTATGTAAACTGTGGGATGTGTAATCAGAGTTGTTTAATGCAGACATCTGGTAAGGGAAAGCATCACAGTGCTGTTAAATATTTACAGCCTGGCGAACGTCTTTCACCTCATGAAGAGTCACCATCTGGGTTGAATACCGGGCCCATCTCACTCGGCTCTAACCAGGGAAACCACTACTATCTAAAATAAGCTTAGCAAAGGACACACTGAGGGCTAAATGAATAGGCTCGGCTTCCCACTTGTGAGAGGAAAATTAAATGAAAGGAAAATGTTACAAACCCCCAAATACTGGCAGTGGACCTTGAAAATCTTTCCTACAGACAAATAAATAACCTGGATTCCTCTCTGTGACTATTGAGTTGATGGTAACCCCGCACACACACACACAGTGGAGGATCATTTTCTCTGCAAAAAACACAGCTGGTGACACATGAGCGAACTGAACAAGCAACACCAATCTGAGGCCTCCACTTTGGTCCCTTTGTACTGATGAAATTAGGGAGTGTGCAGGCGGCGGTGGCGGTGGCGGTGGTGGGGGTTGTTGCCAAAGCCACAGACAACACAGTGAAAATTCAATCAGGCCGCTGCCAGAAAAGAAAACACATGTGAGACCGGGCCTGGCTCTGCTCCAAGTACCAACTGCCCCCATCTAAGTCCTGATGCATTTACATCAGCCCTTGGGCTTTGCACCTGCTGGTGATCCAGTTCATTTTCCGTCCACCTGCTCCAGCACACTGACTGACCGCTCCCAGTGAATCCAGCTGGGCCTAACTTTTAAGGCATCACCTCTGCCTGCTACGGGAGGAAAGGGGGAGCTCTGGAAACAAGACAAATTGAGTTACATGTGATCTGATTACAGGGGGGGAAAGCTATTTGGCAGGTAAACGAGTAAAAGGTTTTATGAAGGGAACATCTGGACCATACCCATCCTCCCTGATCTGCCTCTCACCCCCTGTCTCCGGATGTGTTAACCTCACTGTTGGCCAGGTGACAGACCTGAGGCTCATACCTCGGTGCATCTTTTCTCTTTTTTTCTCAAGGGAGGCTGAGTCACACAGACGATTCAAGACGTATTCGCGTGATCACGGAGTTGGCAAAGATTTAAAAAACGAAAAAAAAACTTCGTGTCAAGCTACTGTAAAATAAGTTGCCCAGAAACATGCCATGACAGAGCGCGGGCACCGAACCCGACACCGTGAAACAGGAGGACTGAGGTGGAGGTGAACGAACACGACCTGCCTCCGTGTGAGGAATGAAAACAATGTGTTGAAGAAGCTGCCTTATTATTATTATTTATTTGGAGAGGGTGGGGGGTGTATTTACCTCATGACCCTCTCCTCCTCCTCCGCTGCCGCTCCTGCCGCCTCCTGCTGGTCCTCTGCCGCTGGAGTCCGGCCGCGGGGGGCCGAGCGAGAGCACCTCCGCCAGGGTCAGCCGGGTCACCCCCGCTCAGCGTCAACACAGTGTCCCGCTTCTGGTGGATAATCTCCCGCTTGACTTCGGAGCGCAGGTCCAGGTAGCAGACGAGGGTGATGGCGTGCAGGGAAAGCGACAGCAGGAATAATCCCAGGAAGACGACGCTGCCGCCGCGACCCCTGCACTTCTTGCCGCACGTGCAGGGCGCCGCTCCGGGCATCACTTTGTCCGGGAAATCCTCCGCGTGGGAACCGTCGCGTGCCATAGTGGGAGGGAGCGCGAGTGGGGGGGGGGACGCTCTCTATCTCGGCATGCTCGGCTCGTCGGGTGTCGCGCGGGCCGCGGTTAATCGATGACGAGGAGACTCATCGGTGCAGCAGCCGCAGGTCGCTGCGAACTTCGGCGAGTGTCTGTAGTAACAATGACGGACCCGCCCACCTCCGCTGCTATTGGTCCGGGACACTTAACTCACGAGCCCGGGCGAGCCGGGCCGGAGGTCTTCTTCTGGGGGGGGGGAGGGGGGGGGGAGCTGCACGCCACCAGGTGCAGTGGTCGAGCGACACCCAACGGACAAAGCGAGCCTCTGCAGCGTCTGTGAGAGCCTGATAATGACAGCGTGTTGAATCCCAATCAGACCTGGGGTTTATTTCTAAGTAGGTTCGCACATAAAGGATTTGTTGGTGTGTTTGTGCAAGCATGAAAACAAAATATAAAAATAGGAGAAATTATCAAATACAAAATGAATTGTCGGGTAGATATTTAGAATTTGAAGTATGTGCAGTTGTTAGTGCAGCTTTGGGGTCGGGGGCCTTTGTAGATGAGGCCAGCAGCAGTCTGGGGAAAGCGGTCCTGATGCCTTGCAGCCCTCTGCCAGAGGGAAGTGGCTCTAGGATTTTGTGTGCAGGGTGGGAGGGGTCGGCCACAGTCTTACCTGCACGCCTCAGAGTTCTGGAGGCATACAGGTCCTGGAGGGGAGGCAGGTCGCAGCCGAGCACCTTCTCGATGGAGCGAATGATGGGCTGCACTCTGACCTTGTCCTTGGCAGTATAGCAGCAGCGTACCACACAGTGATGGAGGAGGTGAGGAGGGACTCTCAGTTCGTCATTCTCTGTCTGTTTGTTGTGTGAATATTACTCAGTCAACAACACCTTCCTCAGTGATTTATCTTCTGAATGCCTGCTACTATATTGTTTACGCATGTGTTTTAAGTTTTCCGGACGTGCCATTTGTCATGGGTGCACTTTGTTTGGCACTTTGTTTTGTTGTGTGGGTGGCACATAGAGTGCTGGTCCTGTGTGAGGAATTGATTGGAATCCCTGGTAAATACTGCGCGGTGTTGTTATTGAAACAGAGCGAGAGCGACAGGCAAATCCCTCACACGCCCAAACAGCGGAAAAGTATGGCAAATGATATCCTTAAACAGGCTACATGTTGCATAGTTGTTTTAAATTGCATCTGGAGCAGGGCCTGGCCGCGTGTGATAGCGGGCCTGGAAGAGAGTCAATGTCACAGTGAGGTCAGCACAGCTCTGTGTACAACACCATCAACTACTCTAAACACGTGTCACTCAGCTCCGGACTCTGGGAACAGTTTGACATTTATGTTACCCAAAAGTCAGGACGATGCTTTAACAAGATTGAATGTGGCACTGCGGTTTCTACATTTTCAACATCCAAAAGCCAATCTTAGTTTTTGTTCTTTTCAGATGTCGACACTTTGATCTCTGAAGCAGGGAACCAGAGGTAGCCTGTGGATCAGTCTGTCCTTGAGGCTCAGGATGATGAAACCGGGTGCACTGAGCAGGCTGAAACTTCGGAGGCCTTGATGGATCGCCAGCTTAGATTAGTCTTTGTGCAAGTGCCACGTAACATTTGTCTTTATTTCTTTGGGACAAAACCTGACATTTGCGTGTACCTGACCTACAAGGAACAGGCTGACACTGAGTAATTGCTGGGTGTTCATTGGCTATTGTTGTAGGAAAATAATGGAGAAGAATGACTTTTTACAGATCAGAAAAGGGTATTTCATCAGTGTGAAATGTGTCCTGCATGAAGTTGATTATTCTTAAAAGGGGAGCGTATGTTACTATATATCTCTGGATGGATTTTGTCCACACTAATTCTGCATCATAGTCGATTTATCCTCGGCATGATCAGTTTCAGTCCTTTGACTAGTGTGCAGAAAAAAAAGTGATTCTAGTCAGCTGCCACTGAAGGGCAGCATTGCCAAGCCATAAATCAATAATAGCACATATCAGTGTCCTGATGATCTTGGACTTAAAACGTAAAAATAGCCTCGTATTGGCTGAAAGATTACATTTAAATAAATACTTGTATTTTAGAGCGTCATACGGTTTCTCTGTTGACTGTTGATTACAAATTGAGCATCCTCCTTCCCTATCTCCATGGACCTCATTCCTCCATTGTCAGAGTATGAGATAGTGAAATGGAAGAGAGAAAGACAATCAAAGTAACCCTCACAGGGCCCGTGACTGAGGGCTCAGCCTAAGCATGTTTGCCACGCTTTTCATCCGAGCAGCAGGCACAGTGACTTTCAGAAGCAGATCGTTCATGGCTGGAATAGTTAGGCACAGGCATCTTCCATAATTTCAACACATTTTCTTTTAGAGGAAAGTTAATTTATATGTACGAGAGGCTGCTCTGGGCTGCTTCATCCATCACATTTATTTCCTAAATCTTTTGTCATTGTTTGTTTTTGTGTGTAGAGGAGGTCATGCAGCCCTGAGGAGAAGGTCAAATTTGACATAATGCCACTGTCTGAGTTCTGTGTATCTGCTTGCCTTGTGTCAGACACACAACATTCAAGCCTGTGCCAATTAAAATTTGTTTTTTTTTGCACCGAAAAGCGAGGGAATAATTCTCATAACATCCCCTGGGCCTCAATGCAGCATTCATAAATGGTGTGCCACTCTATCCTCTCTGAGCTTATAACAAGATTTAGAGGCTTTTCCTGCCAGATGATAGAGTTTTGCAGGAGGAATAGGCACACTCCTATTTCACCGTGGAGAGCTGAGTGGTGGGCAGATGCTTGTGGCTTCAACAAGCTGTTGGAAGAGTGATGGCTGCCTGGTCGCAGCTAAAGAGGTGCCACCTGTAAATTTCTCCTTTCTCCTGTGCTCATTTATAAACTGAGCATAAATCAAAACCAAATATCAATTGCCATTATTAGGAGTCTCATATGAGCCAAAGTGATTCATAGCGAATGGAGTAACACCATCACATATCACAGTGAATTGTTTTAAAATGCTCCCTGCTCCATACATTACCTCCTCAGGAGTCATTGTTTCTCAGCATTGGATTGCTTTGGTGTAACCTTGGCTAATTGTGGTATTTGATTTCCTACCGATACATCTCTTGTAGATTGGACCACGTCTCCCATTTCCCTTAACAATGATTAATTCACTCTCATTGCAGGTGTCTGTCTTAAAGGGATAGTTCACCCAAAAGGGAAAATCCACTAATATACAAACCACTATCCCGATGGAGGTGTGGGTGAAGTGTTTGAGTCCACAAAACACTTTCAGGCAAATCCAATGCGATTGAAGTAATTGGAGGCATTAACTGCCTCCACACTGCTCCTGTGGTGTCACCCAGGTGTCCATAAGCTCCGGCATTTAAATAAGACTCGGAAAAGGCGCCATTTACACTATGATTTTACCCTAAAACTCAGCTGTGATCCTTCTAGCCTGGAGCTGCGTTCTATTCACGTGCTACAAGATCTCGCCTAAGGAAGCAAGACGAGAGCAGCCAGAACTCGCAACAGCTGCACGCCTATGTTAACATGCTACCGGAACTTGCAATACACACAACAGAGAGAGCACTGCTTGAGTTCCAATCATAAACAAGTACTTTCATCGGTTCGAACATTTTAGGTCTTTTAACTGTTACCAAATAGGTATCGTGGTATATCCTTCACATTTATCGGCAAACAATACCATGACATGGGGTGTGGAGACGTAATCAGTTTTCAATTAATGCTAAAATTTTAAAATACTTTGTTACAAATAAAGGATATCCAGAAACTTTGTCTTAGAGAGTAAAAGTAAAGGACTCCTCTCTGTGTATGTATATTTTACTATTATGTAGCTGGTGAAGGTACTCGTATTAAATGCTAACAACAGTAAAAACTCATCACATATTATCAATGGAAATTACATTTCTATATGTAGCATGCATTTCAAAATGCAGAGTTTGTATTCTGATTTCCTTTTGTAATATAGTGGAGTAAGTATAAAGCCAAATATGTTTAGAAGGTGAGCGCTTACAAATTACACTTGTTCAATAGCATTGATTTATTTTTCTTTGGTCACTTGGGAGCAGCAGAACAAGCTGCAAACACAACATTAGCATGCCAATATACTCTAACATTGATATGGAGACCAGAGGCTTAATTAAACACCGAGCAAACACCAAGCAACATTAGCATTTGGAGTCATGCGTCTGTCTACCTGATGAATACAAGTCAAGTTTCCACTCTGCCTTTGGCTTTAATTTTGGTTTCCTGAGGGAACCAGTGTGTGTGTGAGGATAAAATTGTTGATATTTAGACTGTAATAGACACGGCTTTAAGAACAATGTTTGAGTAAATTTATTTTGCCTAATGTTACAACCGAAGTTGCCATAAATCTTGACAATCAACATTCCTGAAAAAAAATTCCACTTTCAAGTGATATGCCGAGTGTTCAGCAATTCACATGCAATTTATTAAACAGGCTGTCATTTTTTGGTTTTGCCCTGCCTTAAGCTCAGCAGTGCTCAAGTAACCTTGTCTGTTACCATTGGCAGAGACACGATTCTATCATTGTAGTTATTAATGAAAAGCAGAAGACCTGCGAGACACAACACACTCACAATACACAGAGTGAAGGAAAGAAAGAAAGAAGGATTTAATCACTCAGGAAGCTTCCTGCTCAGCAACTAGCTGGTGAACATATGGAGCATTTATCTGTTAAACACCCAGATATTTCCCTCAGGACGTCTGGTGGCCAGAAACATGTCTCTAATGCTAATGACACCCCATGGATGAGTACGTATGCATCCTGAGTTATTAGTGCTTTATATAAATTAAGTTAAACGTGTCAGGAAACACTATTTAAACAAACCAATATAATGAAAGATCTTAAACCTTTGATTAGGATCATGGATCTGGTCACCTGATTAACTAAAAGCTTTTCTTTTGGCTCTGTCTTTTGTCTCCACCATCTCCAGTTAATACCTTAGCTTTATAGACCAATTGTAAAGGTATTGAGAACTAATATTAATCAGCGTCTGAGCCAATTGAACCGATTTAGTAATACACCAGTTAGGTCACCAGCCCTGTAAATTACACGTCCACATTAAAACACCATAATAGAGAATTTCTCTGGCTCGGTGTCTTTAAATGTAGAAAAAGAATAATTCATAGGATATGAGTCAGAATACTTTGAGTCATTATCCCACTTAGATGTTTCATGCCTCGCTGACAGCCACGTCATTGGAGGAATGTTTACATTTTGGGGTTTTAGGCATCAAATTGCTCGGTAACCCGCAGCAGGTACAGTGATAGAGAGATCATTTAGACCATCTTCTTGTAGACACTTGTATATCTTGGATGTGCTATGAAGCTGAGTCCAATAAAGAGGTGAAATACGAGTGAGAAGCATGTTTATTTCAGCCGTTAT